>OU343064.1:5736267-6936267 GCA_910593695.2 Ocypus olens
AATTGTAGAGAATGCCAAAATAAACAACTTATAAAGAATAAGTTTTTTTCGAAATCCCTTTAGTGTTTGAGTAAACTGAGTTTTTGAATTTGAAGTATAATTTTTCCATCTTTCATAATTTTGACGTTTTAAACGTCAGTTCCATCCGAGTTTACACAACGCTCGATGTACATTTAAAATATGATTTCAATTGAAAATAAACCATAATAACGTAAATATAAATGGCTATGATACCATCAAGTCGGAGAAAGTAACATGATGGCCACATCACTATTTTTACTATTATAGTTTTGCCGACCATGGACGACATATTATTACGTCTCACTTAACCTATCATAGAGGGAGTAAACACATGTACATCTTATCGGAAGTAGGTTCGGCTAACATTTACCCTCAATCCTCACCAAAAAATGTCCAGATCCTCAAGTATAAGTAGTACTTCATATTATTACTGTAATTTTAAGTTAAGCTATTTAGAATAAATACGTCCATAGAAATATACGTACTTGTCAAGAAAGCATCTAATTTTGAATTTTTTCATTATTTTCCTACACCTCAACATATTTTGTACAAATTCAATAAATTTCCCATTTGTAATATCAATCAGGGCCCTGCAGAAGCGGATTTTTTAAAGCCCGGCCCGGCGCGGCCCGATTGTGAAAATGTATAACCCGGCCCGGCCCGATGAAACGAAAATGTGCTGCAGGCCCGGCCCGGCCCGGAGTATTCAAAGCCCCGTCCGGCCTGGCTCCGAAAAAGATTGAATAAAATAAATAAAATAACTGGACCCATGTATTCTCAAAATACATTGAATTCATGTTAATAAAAATAACCCAATTTACTTTTCAATGCACTCAGTTGTTACTTTCCAAACTATAATAAAATTAAATTTATCTAAGCCTGGCCTGGCCCGGCCCTATATAAATTATCAATCGGAAAGCCCGGCCTGGCCCCGCCCAGAGTTTGAAAAATGCGGCCCGGCCCGACATCGGGCCAAAGCCCGGCCCATGCAGGCCTCAATATTATTCAAATTATTTGTCTTCCACTTACTTATTACATTAACAATATTTGATAATCACATATACTCATGGAAACATCGATCTGAACCTATACATTAAACATTCGAAGTTCCTACTTTTTGCTGATGATCTCAAGGTATTTCGTACAATTACAGACTTAAATGACGCCATGTACTTACAAGACGACTTAAATAACATATAGATGGTGCTGTGATAATAAATTGTATTTTAACCAGAGAAAATGTTTGTCCATATCTTTCGGTACAGGGCAAATTATCAACAACGACTACGACATCAATGGTATAAGACTCTCTTCACTTGATTACATTAAAGATCTTGGTGTTATAATGGATAGTAGACTCACATTTTCTAAGCATATAGATAGTATATGTTGTAAATCATTACAGACGCTGGGATTTATTAATCGTTTCGCGAAGAATTTTTCTATTGAGACTCAGAAACTTTTATTCATTTCTCTGGTGCGATCGCAATTGGAATACGCCTGCTGTATTTGGTCACCAATATATTCAAAACATATTTTACAGCTTGAACGAGTACAAAACAAATTCCTTTTGTCTATGTCTTATGGAAATGGTATCAACAGGATTGATTATAGTCGTAGCAACATGCTGTTATCACTGAAATTAACCTCTCTTCGCGAGAGACGCACCTTTTCTGATCTATGCGTACTGTTCAAAATCGTAAACGGATTAATAATTTCCAGTGAACTACTTGCTAGTATAAATTTTAACATACCATCCACAACGAGATCGAACTTACTTTTCCGAGAAACGTTTCATCGCACTAATTATGCCCGTAACAATGCGGTCTGTCGGATGATGAGAATAGGCAACTTGGTCTGTACTTCGCCTAATTTTATTTTATTCGGAATATCGTACAATAGATTTAAGCGCCATTTAAAATACATTGACTTATCACAGTATGTCTCATAATATCCTTGTAATCTTATTTAGTTCTTTTGTATTTATTTTTATTTTTGTATTTTATGTAATATGTATGTTATTATTTTTTTTATAATAATTTTGTGTTTTACTGTTAATTTAATTATCATCATAATTGATTAATTGTAATGTATTTTTGTAAAATGGTTATTCCGTTAAATAAATAAATAAATAAATAAATAAATAAACAATGATGTTTTTTTTTTATTTCAAATCTTTCAGCGATGTTGACGATATCGTGAAAGGATACGTATTTGTTGAAAAATACATTAATCATAAAATATGCTTAGCGTTGCTTACTAAAGCTGAATATAACGAAAACGCTGAGTGCCCCTCATTGATATGTTTGTGCGAGTAGTGTATACCTAATATTATATTAAATTTTAAGCAAAGTGCCACCTCAAACTTAGAATTATGCAGATGCAAAGGTCATTATACTTAAGCGGAGTAACTTTAACAGTGAAACTCTAGCGCAAGCACAAGCACAGACCGTTAACTTCCACCAGGTTATATATAATTTGAGAGGATGTTAGAAATAAATTTCACAACTTAATATGGCTTAACATGAAGGAAAGGTAAGCGCCGTACTTCATGCTCAAGATCGTTGCCAACAAACCTTAATATTTGAGAGCGAACGCTGAAATATAGAACACGCAATGCTTTTCCGAGTATGTGAAAGAACTTTATATCCAGTTTCGGAACAATTTATTTGGAGCACCAGGCAGAATATTACGACTTTGAATAATTTAAAACGTTCGCGGTTCTCAGACTTGCGAAGTTCTCATTTAATAAAATTAACCAACTTTAGAAATTGATCTCGGTGAAAATTCCATATCCGATAGAAATTATTTTAAATTCTTTGAGAAAATTCTTCAACGTCCATAGATATCGGCCCTCTATTATAAATTCATGAACCTTTACATTCAAAAGAATATTTCAAAGCAAGCTGTTAACATAAAAGCGTGAATAAATAACGATCTTCCGATAAAAAAAAGAAAACCGGAGGCGACTGCGTTTCGAGCCTCCCTAATTAGATCCCGTAGTGGTGCATTTTCTGTAGAAAAATATAGTTGTAGAGTTACTGAAGAGCGAACATGCTTTCACGTTCTGCCCAATTTGCTATGCAGAAACATTTAAAATTCAACTGCTCGCTGTGCGCTCATCGCCGCCACATGCATATGCGGAAAATTAATTTGCGGAATTCTTTACTTCAACACCACGTTCTAATTTTAAGCACTTGTTGTAATTGTATAGTCATTAGCTAACACGTGGGTTATATTTTTATTTATGAAAAATTCAGAATCTAAACTGACTTTTAATTTGGTAAAATTAATATCTATTTAAGGGCGAACCACTTCATTTCTTTCGAGCGGATTTTTTTATTTCAAGTGTATTTTAGTACACGTCTTCATACGTTTGGCAAAAATTATTTGAGGCACATAATGTCTTTATCTACTCCATTAGAAAATAAATATGTCTATCCTTCAAATACATCCATATGAAACTGTATAGGCCCCAACCTGTGTATCATATCCACTCTTCATCTGAGTCAATCGAGGAACCGAACGAATGCTTATCGCCAGCTTGTTTACATTATTAAAATTTATTACTCTCAATTCAGAGCCGCTTTTCACGCTGAATATTATAATTACAAAATCCCGAATACCAACTAGATTTCAATTCTTCCAATATTTATAAAAATCGGAAATTGAGATACCGCCGGCCATCCCTTATTAAATAGTCAACTTAAAAAAAAATGTAGCCAATCTCTTTTAAAATCCACTTCATATTATGTATAATTATATTGTCAAAGGCAAATTTATTATTTATTGTGGCTATTGACGGCCGGTTCCCAGCAGGAATTAAAAAAATGCATTGTGATAAAGATGTTAATAAAACCACTAGAAAACGGCAATATTATTCAAGTGGATTTTGCGAAAAATATTTTGGAAAACTATACCGGTTACTACACAGATTACCATTACATCACTAACCCTTTCTCATAATTTAAGTACTATAAAATTAATATAGTTTCTTACTGAATTCTCTAACAAACAAATTTAAAATTTTATTCATGAATAAATATATCAATTTCATACTTCAAGTTCGAAATGTTCAATGACCCTAAAAATCTAAAATATAAATTATATTATTTGTGAAATCATAGACACGTTACACGTTACTTTTAGTACAATACAATTATTTCGCTCAAAATTGTTTCAAATGATATCAATTTGATACATTTTATTATAAAAAATATTCATTGTGATTAAAATAGATTGCAACCCTCCGTGGGAATTTATTTGCATCTCAAGATATAGCCAGAGGCTCAGCGTAGGGGCCTCAGCCAAAAAAAGGCTTTGAACACGCACGTTTTGGGAGCGTTATCCATAGGAAGAACTAAATAAGATAACAGAGCAACACGCTACAAAGATATTCCATCAATATCGTACAATTTGTATAAAACCATTCATACTTCCTTGTTAGATGTCATCTATAAATCTGCATGGAGAGTAATGAAAGAAGCCGGAATAGAGGAAGCCAATAGGAGGACGGGGAAATTGTTATTTTTAAGACTTCGAAATAAAAACTGCACCATTTGTGCAAGGGCGGAAAATACATTAGAAAAACCCGCTGATCACAAATGTATCGAGTATTGGTCTGGAACATCAACTTCGATAGAGTGCAGTACAATTGTTGAAGGTTTTAGAAGAAGTATGGAGTTCACGGGTTAAAATATAATCGGCTTATCGGTGATGGAGACAGAAATGACTATAGAAAACTGCTGAAAATTAGACCTCATGGACCTTCATTTTCAATTAAAAAAATGGAATGTAAGAATCGGAAAGGATCATTGGACAATACAATTTGCCCAATCCATTTCATTTCATATCCACCACATTGCCTAAACGCGTCACCTCTCTCAGTATTGCAGAAAGGCGTGTTCCGCAGAGGAACATTGGGAATGTAATCTAGTGACCACAGTTTCTGAATCTGACATAATCTGTCAAACATGACAATGTACTATCATTGTATTTATTAATTTGTTCTTTGGAAAGCATTCGAACCTTAACTTTTTTTTTATTAATTTTTGTCCTCTAACAATTATTTTTGAAGCATCTGTGAAGCGTATACACCTTGCATTGCTGTTTTCGAGGTTTGAAAAATTGACGATTCAAAAATTTTATTTTCATCGTTTTAAAAAGGTATTTCCGGAGTTGGGGGGCGAGATTGAGGGCTGCCACCCGAGTTTAAAATTGCAGGATTCTCCGAAGATCATATTAAAGTCAAAAGATTGTTGATGCTATAAAAATTATGGGAGCCGCAGATAGAGGTTGTTTTGGTCTTTGACACCTCGTTGCGACTGACGGGGTGACCAAAATGTTAACAAACTTTGATAATCTGCTTCAAATGGGATGCTTATGCTTAATGATTTCTCAAAGTTTCATTGTTCTAACCCTCACGAAAGGATCTTTGTTCGATGTTGATTTGTAGGGGAAAGATTTTCAACATTCCCAAACAACAATAATTCATATCTTGGTTACTAACTGCGCGATTTCAAAACTTCAAAATTTTTTCTCCCAACATACAATAGCGTAATGATAATCCGTCGTTAGATCCGTGATTTAAAAAGAAAAAAAAATGTTTTGAAGCTTCTTTTCAACTTTGCATTTTAGGATTTTGGACAGTTTTTAAATGTAGCTGGATGTGCAGTGGTGCAATTTCAGATCGGGCAAAAAAAATGTTGTTCCCCGCTGCTTAATTTCGCTTCCCCCTTTCGTTTACATCGTCATATCTCGAAAACTAAATATTGGATCGAAAAACTTTATGGGGATACGGATTAATTCGGCGGCTGATATGACGCCATCAGATTTTTAATTTTCGGGAAAAAAATTGAAAAAATCTTTAAAACATCCTCAGACAACAATTGAAAATCTACTGTACATCCTAAACGGTGCCCCCTATGAAAAAATAGCTCTTACCTTTTTGACGCAGAATGTAGTTCTAAATCACCTGCTCTATATTTTTTTTTCGTGGAGTTAAACATTGCCGCTCTAGAATTTTTTTATTGAAATCGGGGGTGGTTTTCTTTGAATAACTCCTCGAGGGTTAGAGCTATCGAAAAAGTTCAAACATAAAATGTCGAAAAGAGTCCGTTCTACAAAACTCTATGAAAATTGGTTGCTTCCGGAAGCGTCCAAAATGTCACTTTTTAGAAAAACGCCTGAGGGGTTGCAACCGAAACGTTGAAGTTTTGTGCCCCCCCAAAACGCATTGGGAATTTTTTGAGCCGTATCCGAATCTTCCAGTTCAAAAATCCAGGGAGGAGATAGATTTGGCACAATCCTCTGCATCATCAAAAATCGATTTTTAAAAATTCGCCCTGGGGGGGACTTGGAGCGTTGGTTCCTGGACGGGCTCCGGCGCCCATAAAAAAAAATAAATAAAAAAATGATAGGGCGGCAACCCCTAATGTGAAGAGTTGAATGTAGAGGTTGAAATTTTGGGGATTGTATTTTTTATTTTTTTTCGATTTTTCGTGAAACTTTCAACATCCTATATACACCCGTTCTCGAGATATAGTATTTCGAGGCTTACGCTTACTTGGTAGTAAAATTATCAAACAATAAGACCTTGTTTTGGCTCTCCATTCAATAATTTACGAATTACATTTTGTAAATAATCAATTTATCCGTTTGCTGTAGAATACACTGATATTCCAATGAAAATCAATGAAAATAATACTGTTGCACATTAATCTCAAAAACCCATAAAAGATATTTCTTATGTTATTATACTCCCATAAATCAACTAACACTTGCGTAAATGGTAAGCGTAATCGGAGATGCGGCCGAGGAGAGAGATGTACCCGTAGCGGAAGAGTGATAGAAAAATAAGTGTTCCGCTCGTTACAGCAAGAAAATGTAAAATAGTACGGAACGATTAACCAAATTGTGGGTAAACTACCGGATATGTTTTTTTTATGATTTACACACTATATTATTAACGAAAGTCCATGCCACTTGTTTCATTGTTTTAAATTAAATAATATCATGTGTAAAATGGCTAAATCAAAGATCGAATTAGCACAAATATTGTACATATTTAACGTGTAATGTATCAACAATTTACAGTTTTTTCAGAAAAATAAATAACAATTCACCGAGTGTCATCTTTTAACTTTCTATTCGTGAAATTTCAATATTTCAGTATAATTATTGTAATGACCACGGATAAAATGTACGATTTGGTCTTCTTTTTCAAGCGAGAGGTATCCCCTTAATACTACTGTCCTTCTATAATTTAATAATTATATCACAAATGCATAAAATTTACCACTATTTTACACACACTACATGTAGTCCATGATATAGAGGCTTGTGTTATTGTTAAGCCAATCATGGCAATTATTAAATGATAAAATCAAAATTTCGAACTTTCAAACTGAACTATTCCCGATAAACAAATTGAATTATGCTTGATAAGAAAACAATAAAAAAATACGTTGTTTATTACACTTATGTCAGTTGTAAGTAAATTATAAAATGGAAAGATTTGGTAGCGCTTCATCATCGATAATAAAAGCGGCGGTGGTAAGTTCCGTATAAAAAACGCAACAATAATTAAATCAAGTGTTTGAAAGCAATTTGAGGAATTCTCTGCTGGTAGAATCAGTTGTTATCAACTACATCAATGCATACTGAAAACTCTTGTCGCGATTCTGGAAGACTGGGTGAATGATATAAATAAGGTAAATGGGGATGATTGTAAGGTAAATGTCATTAAATCAATGTGGAATGTTTCACCTAAAATCCTACGGAAAAGAGAGCTAATTTTCGACTTTTTTACATATTGCTAAATTATCTGATATTATTAATACTCCGCTTATAATTTTTTTTTTAAATAAGATGGGCTGTATGCTCACTACGTTCTGCTATGCTTTTAACGGAATAAATAACATTTTGAAAAATTTCAGGTGTGTTATTAATCTCATCAGTTTTATTTGTAATTCGTTCTTGCAAGTCATCAAGGTAAGCGACAGGAGTAATCATTTCTTTTTAATTTATACTTGTCTTCGGGGTCTGTTTAGTGGCAGTATTTCGTGCATTGCTTATAAACGGTAGGGATGAAAATGTAGATCGTTTTTGAGAATACTGCTGGTAGTTACATAAGAAAGAACTAGTTCTTGCTGTAAGTGTCGTATATTAGTCTGTAGACGTTCCTCCATTACCTGCCTTTCGCCTCAATGGCATCATCTTACTTTATCTGCGACTTAGGTTTCTTGTTTCCCCTAACAAATCCACAAAACGGCGAATCTATCTGCTGATACAATATATGTTATCGGCGCTTAGTTTACTTACGCGTCTTAACAATTGCGTAATTATCTTAATTTGCATTTAATGAGCTAACCGTTGCTCCTTTTCAATATTAACATAAATTCCGCATTATTGAAATTTCCAAACAAGATAATTTTCGAAAAAGTACAGCTGCCAGTAACGATACAATGAAGGGATAGGCCTCCACCGCTGTGCATCTTCCCATCGAGGACATCGTTAAACCGTTTTCGCAGAATAATTTGCTAAATGTGCAGGTGCGAGGACAACACAACGGACTGCTGACCCGCCCCCAGTTGCCTGTGTACGTGACAAAATCGTCTCGAGCCCAAATTGTTCCGAAAAGTGCAATTTTCCGGTTCGACGACGTGCGCCGACATCCGTCGTACCCTACCACCACCACCATTCGCAACCCGGAGCAGAGTAGGGCGTGTACACTATAAAGGCCACGGAGCACTCCGCCAGAAAGGGAGATCATCCAAGACAAGGGCAGAGTTCAACACTCAGAAAGAGAGAATTCGTCAGTCATCACTCAGAACTCAGATCGTTCAATTCAAAAATTCGATTAACGGTCCGCAGCCGCAATTCCAACGACGCCGCCGCCTCTGCCGTCAGAGATATAACGACGCCACGCTGCTGTCGCCGCCGTTGCCGTCGCCGCCGCTATCTTCGCCGCCGCTACCGTTGCCGCCGCTGCCATCTCCGCCGGTGCCTTCTCTGCCGCTGCCGTTGCCGTCGAGCCGCCGATTACCTTTCCGCGAACTCGTCGGGCATCCCGGTCCGAACTATAGGTGAAGTGTTGTGACAATTTCTTTCGTGACTGTTTCCTTTTTGTGACACTATTTTCTTGACTTTCCATGTATAGGAACTTTAAACATTTTGTTTTTGTAACATAATCCGTGTGTAATAAGAGCGATCGTTATCGCGCCAATCAGAATTTTTCTACCTGCGCCCTATCCTTGTGTGTGTTCTTGTATTGTTCCATAGCGACCCGACTCCATTTTACACCCCTTCGATTTGACCCCCTCCCCCCGGTTGACAAGTGTCACCCAACTCTAGGCCGAGTCTACGCCCACGACCCGGGGATGTCAGCATCAAGGACGAGAGTCACAGAGATGGACATTGACAAAGCGATCGCCTTTGAGAAGCGGATATACGAGGAGAAAATTCGTTACCTTCGAATCAAGAGGGAAATTGTCATGATCCGGGCGAAACAAGACGCGATTAGACGTTTATCCTCGTTAGGAAATCTTCCGCCTATTCCTCGGACAGACTCCAATCCTGCCCAAATTTTCCCAAAATGAGGTGCTCTACGAGTTCCTCGAACGAACATTAACACTTCCTAATTTAGGCCAAGATGATGAGCTCTGCTAAACATCGAACAGACACCAATACTTCTTAATCAGACCAAAATAGTGTGCTCTGCTTAATCGACGGACGTGCAGCAACACTTCCTAGTTCGTACCAAAATTTAACCAAATAAACGAAGAACCAAATATAAAAAGCCTAAGACAAATTACTCTGTTATCATACAAATTATTTGTATACTATACTATCAAAAAGAAAATAATAGATTCGACACGGTACACACCTGAGTTGTTGTGTGGCTTGGAGATTCATGCGATGAATAATAATAAAGATCCGATGAAAGTCGTAATAAACTGAATTAATAAGTTCTGCGTCTGGCTCGTTAAATTTTATTCCGAAGATTCGAACTGAACGTTGTTCAATATATCAACGACCGCAATATATATATATATATATACCGGGTGACCCAGGGATCTGTAAAAGCCCCATAACTTATTTGCTTTTTGAGATATAGACTTCTAATTTTCTTGAACTGGTACCCACACTTATTCTACATATTTTAAAAATATGTATGTTTTTGTACAGGGTGTCCCAATATACAAAACAGAACAAAGTTATGTTTTTTTAAATGGAACACCCTATATTTTATACTTTATTTTCAATCCTCTTGAGAAGCTGATAAAAATAGTATAAGATAGTATCGGTCTATTATGGACTGTTGGTTAGTTATGGGCAAATTTGTGGCAAAAACATATACACATTGAAAACATTGCAGAAGCGTTCCTAGAAAAGATAGCATCATTATTTATACACTAGAAAATTTCCCACATCCTAAAGAATAATACACATCGGCTTTGGTTTTCTTTTATTCATAGTGATATACAGGGTGTCAACATACGCAAAACAATGGATAACTATTTTTTTTCAAATGGAACACCCTATATAAGTTGCCACCAATCTATGGCATTTTTAATAAGCTTTCCAATGATATACAGTTTGTATAACAAAATATTAAGGTTTCTTAAGATTTATCAATAAAAACATATTTCTTTTGCCACCTTCCGCTGATTTTTGGATTTTCAGCCAAAACTATGCATTTTCTGGAAAAATTATAAGAGACCAAAGTTGTAGAGCGAAAAATTTCAGATCGATGTGGGTCTTTCAACTTTTAGGATAATGCGTGCATTGCCCGCCAGAGCTCGCAAAATCGTGGCCGCATATGCATTTTAGCGTTTTCTTTTCAAATTTTTTATTAATAAATTGCAATATACTTTATTTTCCGCACCCTCTAGCGGAAAAACGGGAAATTTTAGGGAAATTATCGATTGAAAATGTTCCGCTCTACCACTCTTAATAGGAGCAATTTTTGCCAAAAATGCCTAGTTCTCCCTAAAAATGCAAATTGAAAATGTATGTATCAATTTTTGCGTTTTTCAATGGTTTTTTGTATTTTTAGCGAAAACTATGCATTTTGGGCAAAAATTGCTTCCTTTAAGAGTTGTAGAGCGGAATTTTTTCAATCACTTGAATGATTTTATAATTACTCGTTTTTCTGCTAAAGGACGTGGAAAATAAAGTATAGTGCAATTAATTAACAAAAAAATTGAGAAAAACGCTAAAATGTATATACAGTCACGATTTTACGCACTCTGGCGGGCAATGCACGCATTATTGGAAAAGTCGAAAGACCTATATCGATCGAAAATTTTCCGCTCTACAACTTTGGTCTCCTATTATTTTTTCAGAAAATGCATAGTTTTGGCTGAAAATCTAAAAATGAGCAGGAGGTGACAAAAGAAAAATGTTTTTATGGACAAATCTCAAGAATCCTTAATATTTCATTATACAAATTGTGCATCATTAGAAAGCTTATTAAAAATTCCATGTACTGGTCTCAAGATATATAGGGTGTTCCATTTGAAAAAAAATAGTTATCCAATATTTTGCGTATCTTGACACCCTGTATAGCAGTATGAACAAAAAAGAACCAAAGCCGATTTGTATTATTCTTCATGATGTGGAAAATTATTTAGTGTATAAAAAATGACACTAGCTTTGCTCGGAGCGCTTCTGCAATTTTTTCAATGTGTCCTTGTTTTTGCCACAAATTTGCCCATAACTAACCAATCGTCCATAATAGACCGATACTATCTGATACTATTTTTATTAGCTTCTCAAGAGGGTTGAAAATAAAGTATAAAATATAGGGTGTTCCATTTAAAAAAACATAACTTTGTTCTGTAATGTATACTGGGACACCCTGTACAAAAACATACATATTTTTAAAATATGCAGAATAAGTGTGGGCGCCAGTTCAAGAAAACTAGAAGTCGATATCTCAAAGAGCAAATAAGTTATGGGGCTTTTACAGATCGCTGGGTCACCCGGTATATATATATATATATATATATATATATATATATATATATATATATATATATAGCGACCCAACTCCATGACCTAGCTGGAGGTCAACTAGGGCGATTTTACATCTCTTCGCTGCGACCCCTCTCGTTGACAAGTGTCACCTAACTCTAGGCCGAGTGTACGCCCACGACCCGAGAGAGACGAGAGACACAGAGATGGACATCGACAAAGCGATCGCCTTTGAGAGGCGGATGTACGAGGAGAAGATTCGTTACCCTCGAATCGAGAGGGAAATTATCATGATCCGGTCGAAACAAGACGCGATTGGACGCCAGTCGGACAAGCTTCGCCAATAACGTTTCCGTTCCGGCCTGCCCGAGAGGACGTCTCCACCAAATACGCCAGCACAATTGCGGGTGTGCACAAAGGAACTCGACGAGCTGAAGTATGAGGAAGCGACGCCCCTTGATGCTGACCATCTAGTTGTTGCCACAGCAACAACCACCATCGTGCTAGAGCCGACTCCGCTGCCAATCGCGATGATGAAGATGCCGCTCGTCCAGGCCCCTGTCCTACCCATCATCACTGCAGTCACCACCGTAGCCATCACCATCGTGACTGTACCGCCACAGATGCCACCTCCAGCAGCCCAGCCTCCACCAGAGGAAACGCCGGGGCCATGCCACCACGTGGCCTCATCGCCGAGATGGCGTCTGCCAGCAGTTACACTCAAACTGCCCGCCGAACGACGCCAGAGGAACAAGACGCATCTGATCATGCCGACGCCAATCATGACGTCGCCCATCATGACGTTACAGCTCTCTTTGGCCACAAAGAGGGACTTACCGGGGCCGACCGACTTAAAGATCGCTGTCTTCGTAGTCACACGGAAACTCGCAGCAGAGCCCAACGTCGTTGTTAGCAGACGACGCCTGAAGAAGCGCCGCCCACTGGTCCAGCCTGACATCTCCCAAGACAACCCACGACGCCACGATGTCTACAGAAGAGTCCCTCCTCACGTCATCCGCAGACGCCGTGATATCCACAGACATCAAAGACGCCGCACCAGCCGTCCCAGACGTTGCAACCGCCCGAGGAAGCGACGCCCTCCGGCCCACCTATAATTTCCCGTTAAGCAAAGACGCCACACCAGCTGCTTTATACGTCGCAAGCAGCGATTGCCCCGCCTACCCGCGAATCGTGATGCGAGTGACCGCGACCGCGACCTTTGGACAATTTTATACCTAATGTTATTTACACAATAACGTAGTGTAAATGCCTTCATGAACGCTTCAGTGCGCCATAAACGACAACCCGAACAATCCGCATTCGCCTCACGACACGCAGGCACCACCTAGGAACGTGTCCTGACGCCGCCCCGACCAGCTGTGTATACACAGAATTGTTGATCTACTTCTCCAACCTTTCGGCATAAAAGAATTTTGATCCCTCTGTCTAGCTAGCCACTGCCCTAGAACCCATCCCGTCTCCACACTCCAAAAATTAGCGGGTACCATGTTTTATTTTCTATGTGTTTACATTTATCTTATATTTACATTTTATATTTACATCTTAATTCTAATCTTACATCTCTATTTTCTGTGTTACTTAGTTGTATTAACAATATTATTCCATATTGTCCTCATGTTCTGCTGTCTCGTGTTCCTCTTCTGCTATGATAAGCTCAGCCCATTCGCTTAATTTGCTTACATGTTCATCGTTCCTGTTGTTGTTTATTCTGAGTTCAATGTTTACGTCTTGATATTTTTCTCTAATTTGTTCCCTCGCACTGTAATACTTTTCTGTTTCGCAGTTCATCATGATGTGTTGTGCTTCTTCCTGGTCCTGGTTACATTTGCACATACCTTCAGTCGTTTCCAACTTAAATCTGTGTAGGTAGCCTTCCATATTGCCGTGATTTGTTGCCAACTGTGTTGCCTTCCTACTTAGCAGGAGGGAGTCTATGCCTACTTTTTTTCATAGTCTATGGCCCTGTCTTCCAGCTTTAGCCTCGTCCCATTCTTTTTGCCACCTCCTAATTATCTCTTTTCTTCTTTCCTCTTTCCTCAAGCCTTTTCTTATTGTGCTTATAATGTCATTCACTGTATTTCTGCTTCTACTTCCGGCCTTCGCTTGATTATGTGCCATTGTGTTTCTGGGGTTTGTCTGTGTGTGCCCTCTCTTCCATATTGCCCCCACTCTTCCCCCTTCCTCTTCAGCCCGTTCTACTGCTCTGTGTATCTGTATAGCGGTTGTGTTTCTGTTATCTTTGCTAAATACAGCTTTTACTGCCGTTAGAGAGTCAGATTCGATTGTCATGCTTTTGTGTCCTAAGTTTCTTGCTGCTTGTAAGCCACACAATATTGCCTGCAGTTCAGCTTCATGGATGGTAATCCTGTCTCTCACTTGTACGTTACCTACTGTCCTGTTTTTATCACTGTCTATGCACCAGCCAATTCCTATTTGTCCGTCTTTGTCTTCTGATCCACTCCAACTTTTATTTTGTCTTCCTCTGATCCTATTCTGACTCCTGCCCATGCCGGATGTGCTCCCCATGCCTTGATATTCGCTAGTTGTTTGTCCTTTTCTCTGCATTTTTCCCATTCTTCAGCTGCTATCTTCGCCGATATGTGAAGTGGTACTGTACCTGTAAGTACTTGTAGCGTCACCGTGGGTGACGTCTTATATGCTCTGGACATTGCGATCAGAAAGGGTCTTTGGGTTGCCGCGAGCTGTTTACTAATCCTGCTGTCATTCGCCTTTGTTCTCCAGATTTCCTTACCATATTCGATTGCTGGTTTAAAGATATGTTCATATAGGAGTTTGTTTATTTCTCCTTTCATTCCCCACTTTCTCCTCATAACTCCTACAAGCTTGCTAGCTGTTTTTGCCACTTTACTTCTTGTTTCTTTGACGTGTTACAAGAATGTGAGTCTGCTGTCTATAATTATTCCTAGGTATTTAAGTTTTTGTTTCATTTCTGCCACGCCGGTGTCCCGCTTTATAACTGGCGCTCTGGTTCTTTTCCTATGATTGATGTACATGAATTCAGTTTTTATTTCGTTGTATTGTAGTTTTGTCTCCTCGGCAAACTCTTTACAGATCTTCCACGTCTCCTCCCATATTTCCTCTATCTTTCTCACTGATGTTCCCCTTATAAGTATAACTTGATCGTCCGCATATGCTTGAAAGGTTACTTCGTTCACTCCTATCCAGTGTTGTATTGGGACATCTGCGTTCTACTTTTGCAGTCTTACTTCGTTTACCTTTTGAATTTTCTGGAACCACTCCTCCATAACTGCAATCCAGAGGGTTGGTCCAAGGCTGGATCCTTGTGGGTACCCCCGGTTTATTGGTCTCGTTGTGTGTCCGATTTTTACTTTCCTATCCGACATGAAGCTATTTGCCACTTTACGAACATTATCTGGTACCCTCATTGCTTCCAGCTGTTCATCAACCATAACTGGCCATGCCATATTAACTGCGTTCTTGAGGTCTAAGGTCACCATCAGTGTGTGCTTTTTTTCGTTTTTGTTGCATTTAATTTGCCTTATCAATTCGTCCACCTCCTGTATGGTGCCTCTTCCTTTTCTAAAACCAAATTGGAGTTTTGTATATTTCTCTAGATGATGCTGAATTCTTTGGTTTATGAGCTTGTCGTATATTTTCCCGATTGCGGGTAAGAGGCTAATGGGTCTCGTTTTCCTTCCTTTCTTTGGTATTAGCGCAATGTTCGCCTATTTCCATGTTTTTGGAAAATTGCCTTCTTTTAAACACCTGTTGAATATATTGGCCATTTTTTCTTTGTCTGCTTCAAAGATGTGTTTTAGTGCCTCGTTGGGAATTGCGTCATCTGCCATTGCTTTACCGTTCTTCATCGATTTAATTGTTCTTTTGATTTCGGTGAATGTTATTCCGGGTCATTTTTGTTATAAAATACTTTTGTACGCTCCCTAATCCTTCTCTATGTTGTCTTCTGGGAAGTGCTCTTGTATTATTTTATCATTTTCATCCTCTTCTGTCAATATATTTGTTCTGCTAAGATTTAGTTTTGTCTTGGTGAGTTGACTATTCGTTGATTTTCCCAAGATTTTCCATATGTTATTCTAGGGTTGTTGTTCGGTAGTTTCTGTTACAAATTTTTTGAACTTTTCTTCTTTGACCGTTTTGATTTTCTTTTTTTATTCCCTTCTTGTTAAGTCGTACTCATGTTTGCAGCTTTCAGCAATATCCCCACCCACAGCTTTGCTGTTTTGCCACGCCTTTCGTTTTCTCGCCGTTCTAGTTCTGAGTTCATTAAGTTCTTTGGTCCACCAAACTTTGTTTCTTTCTGTTATCGTTTTCTTTTTAATGTAGGTTCTACATATTTGGGCCATTTTCTCTTGGTACTCCTTTGTCTCTTCTTCTATATCGGAGTGTGTCCCATAATTTTGCTTGCTTACCGCTTCTCTCAATTTTCCCCAGTCCGTTCTCTCAAAATCATATATTCTCTTTGCCCTCTGTCTTCCTGGTTCTTTTATCATCACTTGATATTGTATTATTCTATGGTCACTAAGTGTTTGGCCGGGTTTTTAATTTTAATACCAGCGCTCGTGGCAACGCTGCACGGGCCCTAACAAATATCCAAAAAAACTGCGCCTGAGCGAAGATTAGTCAGTTGTTCTCCGGTCTTATCTCGAGACGCGTGAGAGACCTTTCGTGCCAAACGAAACTATTAGTCTTTGCGTGTAATCAAACCACGCCGCGAAGAAGTGCTTCGTACAATAAATGGGCCCGGGCTCGCATAATAGACTACAAGTGCTGGACATTTTCCGCCGCGGTAGCCGCCGCGGTAGCCGCCGCGGTCCATCTCCATCTCATCGCGCCACGTGCGCGCATCACCGTACACCGCCGCACGGACGCACACCGCCCCGAAGCCGCCAAGGATCTCCGCCACCACTAGCTCGCCGCCTCACCAGGCCTACCGCCCAGGTATTTACTCGTCCAATAGACATTTACCGCGCTGCGCCGTTGGCGAGAAAATTCTAATCGCCCGAATCCGGTGGAAACCGTTTCCCCTCATTTTTTTTTGTGGATATTGCGACTTTCGACGCAATACTAAGTGACTCTTCTTCCCTTACTTTCCAGTGCCTTACTTGGCAGTCTTTGCTAAAGGTCGTGTCAATCCAGCTTTCGCCTCTAGAGCTGCTAAAAGTCGCGGGGCTATTAGGGTCATTTTTGATTATGTATCCCTTGCTGATTGCTCATGCGGGAACTCATGCAGTCATGCCCATGATTAGATGACAACATTTAACCATGAACGACAATTCGCGTCCGCCTGACGACACGCAGGCAGCTCTTAGGAACGTGTCGTGACGCCGCCCGGACCAGTATACACATGAAAAACCGTTCCAAAAACACCAAGGCGTACCACCCATAACACCAGCCCAAACCACACCACCGACAACCACCCGCCTGCATGCGAGAACTCATGCAGTGGCGCCCATGATTAGATGACAACATTTAACCAGACCACCTACAGCTCCAGCCGCCCCGTGCTCCGCCCCGGCGTCCGATGCACCAGCCCCCGCAAGGACTGGAGAAACATTCCTCGCGCCTTGGTATCCGCCGTGCCAGTGCACTCCTCACTCATCCCCGGCCAGACCAGACGTGACTGCTCCGAGGATGCGACCAGCATCCTAGGACCAGGGCATCCACAAAGGCAGAGATCCGGTGTCGAGATGCCCGAATCCCCACGCATCGTAATCGCGGTAGGATGTTCAAGGAGCAGCGTTGAGAGCCGCCAGCTGCCTTCCCAAGACGCCTAACAGAAGTCCGGTCTGGGTGGGCGCGCTAATTCTAATCATTTAAAATCGGAAACATTCCTCTAATACAACAATTTATAATTACTGTATAATTATTAATTATCAATATTAAAGCCAACACGGAAGAAATTTATTGAATATATTTATATTTTTATAATATAGAAAATTAATAGTGAGGCAATGCCTCAACTGCCTCCCCTGACGAGCTGCCACTGTGCAGAAGCATTGAATAAATCAAATAAAGACAAAAAGTAGCCCTAACTAGAAAGTTAATAAAATTGGACTGAGGCAAAAAGCAAAAAGGCTTATTCCGTAATGAATCAATTTTATTTATCGTCTAGGGCAGTGTTTCTCAACATAGGTGTTATCGCCCCCTGGTAGGGGATCGACATTTGAAATTGGGCCATTATCTGATTATCTGTTTTTGGGGGGCGAAGAATATTTCGAGTGGGCTAGTGCAATTTCAACCCGCCTATGGAAATGGCTACACATTTGCGGGTAATGTGACTTAAGACTACATCTCAGGAAATTAGAACCAAAAACAGGTTATTTAGGATTTAACTATCAAATTTTCAAGCGTGTGTCGAAAAATTGAGGGATTTTCAGAGCACAGTGCATTTTTTGGCATTAAAATTTGTATTTAACACCTAGGATAAATTTCTGAAAATAATTTCAAAGACACGTTATTCAAGGTATATGCGAATATTTCACCTATCTATGAAGAGAAATGTTAAATTTGTACTGCAGTTTCTAAAAAAAGTGCATTTTTACCTTTATTTGACTTATACTCCAAAGATCACATATTTTTTAAATTTCTAAAATTTCTTATGTAAGATGGCAACATTTTTATACTTCCAGTTCGATAATGAAAAGATCTCTTAAAATCAAGAACAAAAATAGGGGGTTACCATTTAAAAACCAAATAGATGACGTCATTACTCAAAAAGAAATGACGACTGAAAATCAACCTTCGTGCAAAAATATTTATTTTTATCAAAGAAAATCGACTTGTTCGAGGATTTTTTCCTAAAAAATTTTATTTCAGTTTTACTGAATTTATTCCATACTTTAGGGGCGCACTGTATAAACTTTGACATGTCAAAGTTTAATGCTCTTATGCAAAAAATTTTGACATTTGTTGAGTTATTACTGAAATAACTGCTTTTTTATTTATTTTTATTTATAAAAATTAGTGTTTTAAGGTATCCAAGTTTGTTATTTATTTATATAATATTTTTTTGTTAATTTAAAAAAACAGGTTATTTGAGATCAACTTGTCAAAAATTTAAACATCTTCTAAAAGTAATGAAGAATTTTGTAGAGCTAAAACTGCAGTTTTGGGCCTCAACCTTTGTATTCTAGCGGAGCCATTTATGTTTCTATGAATTTTGGATGATTTTCTATAGTCAACTTTAGTCATGCTGTTAAAGGTATATTCATCTAAATTTAAAGCAATTTACAAAGCAATTTCCAATAAAAGTTCATTTTTATTATCTAAATTTGCCTTTTTGTGCAGACATTTTTGTAACGGTTTTCATACGCTATTTAAGTTTGATATTTCAAAATTTCAAATATAGAATTTACTAAGCAATTTCTGGAGTAAATCCATTTTTGGTCACCAAAATTAAGCTTCTAGCGCAGCCATTTTTGTAACAGCGAGATTGGGATACATTTTTTAGACAATTCTGAAGAAATGGTGTTTAAGGTAACTGGTAACTATAGAAAGAATTGTGGAATTTATATAGTAATTCAATAATAATAATATGTTTAATTCAAAAAATGGCACAACAGTTACATGTACATACAAAGAATAAACATGTTACCAAATTTGAAAAAGTCAACGCGATAGATATACATATAACTCAAAACAACATATTAAAAATATTAAGAATAACATATTAAAAATAGTACCTCAATTGTTTCCAAATGCACAAAACCATTATAGTAAAATATCCTTAATTGGCCCTAGCAGATTCTAATGACTCTATACATTCTCTTGTAGTATATGGCTCAATGCCCACAATCAAATCGAAGGCTTCAGATTTGAATGTCCTAAAATTTGTCATTGTTTTTCAAACGTGACAGTAAACAGTTAAAACATTTTATACACGCGTAGTACGCCGTTTTTTCAGTGAGTGTGAGTTTGTGTAACGGATAAATTAAATTGTTTTTATTTCTGGAAGCATCTCATCAAATCGCTGTTTGTTTTTATGACAAAATTTCAGACATTCAAAGACATACAATCCAGGAACTGTTAACAGGTTATGATCCCTTAAGTAGCCTCTATACGAGTCAAGGTACTTGATTCCAAATTTAATTCTAATTACCCGTTTTTGAATCAAAAAGACTTGGGTAATGTCATTCGATCCACCCCAGTGCTGATTTGTTCATTGTATATTGCTGATATTTTTTTATTATTGTCGTCTATTTTAAGTCTCATTTGTATTCAACTTACGCCGTATGAAGAAGTAAAATAAATTAAATAAATTGCTTGTGCAAATTAGTTGGAAAGTCTTCAGATTGAGAGTACAATTTAATTCAGTGAGTGTATTTGTATGGTGCAGGTTTTTCGAAGTACACATAGTTACCGATCTCGATCTAGAACAAAGAAAACGGTTTCAAACTTCAGTAATAGTTTCCAGTCCTTGCTCTGAAACCCGCCGATTTAAGAGCAATTCATATTTAAGTACAATGTACAAACACAAGGATATACACCATTATCTTTTATTCCACTAAGCACTATGATATTTTATTAACTTAAAATATTGCAACAAGGAAAAACTTATTTTGTTTCTTTATTTTATTTCTAAAGCCTTGGCAGTTATATCAAAGGGAGAATAAATATTTATACCAATTCCATGTTATTTCGGTCAATAATTAGCGAATAGTTAAATGTCTCACTCTTCTAGAACTTAATATATACAAGTTAATTATTGAGCTCCACTTCAAAAATTTTCCACGCAGAAATTCTATTAAAAGCACATCCGCCTCTCGAGTATCGAGCAGATGCATAATTTTATTCGCTAGGGGTAGTATTGTGATAAAAATAAAATTAAAATACAGTGGCATGTTTAAAACTTTTGCACTCCCTTTGTTCCGTTTCCTAAGGGGTGAAACACTCAAACGTTTTTGCATTCGTATTTACGAGTGATGGGGGCACTTTGCCGAATGCGTTTGCGTTGTTCGCAGGGCATCGCGAATGGTAGAATTGTAGAACGGTTAAGGTAAGGTAAGTCGATAGCCCTCTTCTATGCCGCCAACGTGATAATGTTATTGTTTCGTGGAGACGATGGGGGCGTTCAAGAGATTTATGAAAATGTCAGGATTTAATCTTTCAGGGGTGGCTCCTCTTCGCCAGTCCGTGCCATCCTTTTGATTTGCACCAGATGCTGCACAATATATCAAACTGCTATGCTTTGAACTACTCTTACTCGTGTTACTTATTAAAACATGAAGGTTTGTGTTGTTATTTATAGTGACAGATCGTTAAGAGCATAAGTAGTGTAGGTTGTCATCATGACTATTATGTAAAATATGAAATAATAATAATAATAATAATAATAATAATAATAATATGTTAATTTCCTAACAGATCTTACATCTTATTATAGGGAAGAAAATATATAAAAAGTAAGTAGCTTAAAAGAAAAAAGAAAATATAATGTGATTGAGAATTTCTTAATTTATAATGAAAGCAATCACACTAATGGATCATTCTTTTACAAATCTTACGGATTTTAGAAAAAAAAATTATCACTTTTTTAAATTAAATTAAATTTTTTTTCCAGGACGTTCTTATCAATTTAAATGCCACCTATATCAGGATTTTGTTTGGCAATGTGTATTTTTCAAAATATGTAAATTTTGCGTTTTGATAGTTTGCTGGATTCTCCAACATTCAAAATTCATTATCTCCGATGTTGCTAAACGAATTGTTCCTATTCTGCCACCATTTTATACCTTGTTATCTTAGCTATTTAGTTGCATGCTGACAGAATTTTTTTATTATTATTTATTTAATATAAAATAATAACAATTGAATTATTTAAATAATGTTTTCATGTTCTTACCCAGAACGTATGCAATTTAAAAAATACCATGTATTCGCTATTTCTTAGTCTAAAAACCCCATGTTTAAAAAAAGTGGGGTCTTTTTTCGGCCAGAAGATGATAAATAATGTTTAGCGCCCGCCGTGCCGTGCCCCGTCCAAACGTGTCTAAGCTTGTAATCAAGCTTACTCTCATACTGCGATAAATTTCATTGTTTAAAGACATCGTAAACGCATGCAACCTTTTTTGCGCAGTGTTCATAACCTACAAACTTTGTGAAAACCGTAAATTTTTAACGAGAGAATGTCAAAATTATCGAAATTATTAAAAGGGTCAAAAACTCGAGTGCTTTGATCCGTTCAATTTGTCTCCTCATCCGACAATTCGGAATTACGGAAAGTTCTGTGGCAAAATTTAATAGTATTGAATGGACCAATGACAGAAGAGTGTCTTAGACAGAAAATTTGCAACACGTGCCGCCGTAAATTGACGAAATTGTGTAAAGATAATGAAAATAACAACGTACTGCAATCTAACCCGAAGGTATGTTTAGCTATTATTTATAATTTACAATTACATGTTTGATGTGCATATGCATATATTTTAGCACGACGAAGTTGATGATTTTAACTCAAAACCTTTCATTTAAAGTGTTTTAGTTTCTTTGAGACCTTGATGACATTCGGCAGCAAGTTGTAAAACCTTATACTTGCATAAAATGCACACTTTTCTATCTGAGAAAGCCTATGTTTAGGATATAACAAGTTTTACTTATATCTTGAGTCCTCTCTATTACTATTTTTAGTAAATAGCGCTTTATTTTTAAAACAGAAAAGAACACATTCAAATACATAAATGCTAGGAACAGTGAGAAAATTATTAGATTTTAATTTTGATCTACATGAATCGTTATATCCCATCCCCATTATTATTCTTATTGCTCGCTTCTGAATTATGAATGCTTCCTCTATGTGACCACTGCCCCAATGAATTATCCCTTAACGCACTATGGACAGAAAGGTTGCATAATACACATTCACTAATATATCATGTGACACGTTTCCTTTTAATGTTCTTAAGTTATAATATTGCTTACTAAGTTTAGCGCATACGTTTAGAATTTTTTCTGTCCACGTCAATGTATTACTGATATGAAGCCCTCAGAAATTGAGACTTTTTTGAGAGGTAAAATATTACCATTATCTAAAGATATTTGAGTAGAAGAATTTTTTTATTTGAAGTGGTGAAATATATGTAAGATGTTTTTTTCAGAATTCAATATAAGTTTATTTTGTAAAAAACAATTTACTAATATCTGAAGGATACTTGTTAATTCAATTTTTAACTCGTACATATTCGTTGTAGTTACTAATATGTTAAAATCATCTGCAAAACCACTTGTATAGCTACAAAGATCTAACATAAAAAAATCGTTTGTGTATATTATGAAGAGCAGAGGCACAAGGACGCTGCCTTGCATAACGACTATGTTTGCTGTTATAGCCTCTGACTTGGTTTTTTACCATTTCTCTTCAGCTCAACAATTTGTTTCCTGTTACCTAAATATGACTTGAACCATTGATATGGCACTCCTGTAACACCATTTTAATACAATTTTGTTAGTAATATTTCATGGTCAACACAATCGAAGGCACATGATAGGTCAAGGAAAACCCCACATGACATAAACCCCTCTTCCATACTCGTGGACACTTTTTGGAAGAATTTATACAGTGATTAGCCAATACACTATGGTTAAACCAACAAAACCCATTTCATTTTAAAAATTGAGACTTGTCATAATTTAAAAAAATCACTCTCTATTTGGAAGATATGCGTATTGACTCTCATGCATTATAGTCTCAATTAATTTGGCGAACGCTGATGATATAGTAATTGGTCTGTAATTGTTAATTTGTTGTTTATCTCTTTTTTTGAATAATGGCAGCCCATATTTAAAAATTTTAAAAAGATCTATTAATTAGATAACATAATGGATCAGCTATTAAGTGAATGGTCCTCTTTAATAAATTATTTGAAATATTGTCTATTCCGGTAGTTTTTTTGTTATTCATGTTTAAAGCATATGTTATTACCTCTTGACGAGTGACCGGAAGAAGATAAAAACTTTTTTGATTCATAGGTATATTATGTTCCTGAGGTACTTTTGGAAGATTTGATGTTCATTTTCTGCATTTCTGTGCAAAGTGAGTATTCAAATTATTTGCAAGTTTTTTTACGTCATTTTCATTAATATCTATTGTTTCTTGTACAACATTACCTGTTAATGTTTTTACTACCCTCCATGAAGCTTTCATTTTATTGTCTGAATTTAATATTTGACGTTCATAATATCGTCGCTTCTCATTTCTTAACAAAGTATCGTATTGTTTTTTGTAATTTTTTAGTATATTATTTGCCTCCGGCATATAGACAGATATTATACTAAAAATTGATATTTTATTTTTTAAATCAATAATTTCTCTTGTGTTAAATGTAAGAGTTTTGTTATATTTTCTTTTAGTTACAAGCAGAAAGGCTTCATAAAAGTAGTTTAAATAAGTTGTTACGAAATCTACAAATTGTTGGTCGATATCATTGTGCTCATTTAGAAAATGCCACGATTCTTCTTTTATTCGTTGGTAGAAATAATTTATTTGTGTTTCATTTATTAAATAAAACTTTTCCGGCCATATTTTTGTGTATGCATAATATTTACAACTTGTGCCGCATGATCAGATAATCCCGCATGTATGACTTTTGCCTCACATCCGCCATAGTTTGTGATTACATTGTCTAAACAGTTTTTGGCCCTCGTTGGTTCGTTTATTAAAATTTGAAAACCATATGATTTAATTAAATTATTAAAAGTGTCTGTTTCATTCATTTTTTCTAATATATTAATATTGAAATCACCAACAATTATAAAAGGTGATTTTTTATTATGTAGAAAGTCTAATAATATCGATAGTTTAATTAAAAAGCCATTTTTGTTTAGTCAATTTGTTTACAATACAATCACTAAAATCTCTTTTTTTCTGAAAACGCACATTCAAACATTTTCTCTTCTGAAATATTTTCGAGTTCTTTTACCGCCCTTGTCTTTACGTGATTTGCTGTATACATGGCAACGCCACCATGTTTTCTTGTAGTCCTGCAGTAGTATGCATTAAGCTTAAACCCAGTGAAATTGGTGGTCGTCATGATGTGTCTTGTAACCAATGTTTAGATATACATAGTACATCCACATTTTCTTCATCATGTGCAAATTTATACACTTGATTTATCTTATTAGATAATGATTGGATGTTTAGGCGTATCACTTTTACATCATTTGGTTTTGCGGATTCACTTGTTTTATGTTTGAATCTTTTATGGTATGAGCTTGATTTTGTATTGCCTATTTTATCATTTTCATTAACGAAAAAATGGTATTACAGTTTCTGAAGAACCGGATGACTTATTTATTTCGTTAGAATTGTTTCTTCTTTTGCGATAGAAATTATTTATAAAAGTTCCTTTTGGCCAGAAACTTGGATTTATAATTTCATTTGTAGCATTTCTAGGAATTCCCACTTTAAATGATGAATAATCGGCTCCCTCATATTTCGGTGTGAGTTTTTCAATAATGCAATTCACTCTTCTATGTTTCAAAATTTAATTTTTTAATTGATCACTTGTAACTTCATGATGTAGTCGGGATACAAAGATCCATTTCTTGTCGTTACTTATAGGTAAATCCATATCTTCAGCTGTGCCGTTAAAGTGTGCTACCGATTTGTTGTGTTTTCTTCTTTTTATAATATTCCATTCCAGGTTCTCTTGTTTATTTTGATTTGTTGAAATGTTTGGGGTTTCTTGCTCTCTTTCTGATATTATCAGCTCCTCTTTCTCCGTTAAATCAAATGTATTAATGGCAGTATTATTAGTAATACTATTTTCCATAGTTCCAAACTGAGTAGCGTTTATTTTTTCTGCTCCATTGTTTTTATCCAGACCATTATTGAGAATTCCGTATTAATTGTGTTTAATTTTGTTGTTTTAGCGCCATATCTCCTCGAACTTGACTCCTTTGGGACAGATTTTACAGTTTTCTTTTCATTTACAGGGTTCTTCTTCGGTATTCGATCAGGAAATTTTTCATTGATTACCAATTTTCTAAGGTTATTAATTTCATTTACCAGATTTACACCTTGTCTTTATGATGTATGGACTTTTCCTGTTTTTCCAGTAGATTTTTGATCGTTGTAATGTCTTATTTCATGTGCCAACATAATTGCAGATTACTCTTCTGTATTCCGTTTTTTTCACATGCTGAACACGCTGGTACACCAAACTTATTTTCAGACTTAAAACATTCTAGAAGATAGCACATTTCACATATAAAACATTGTTCATCTTGATTATTAACTTTGCAACTGAAGCAAATTTTTCCGTTATTATCGATTTCAGACATACTTATTTCACTCTCGGAGTGCGAACGGTTTATCGTCACCGCCGCCATTTTTATGAGTTGTGTTATCGCCCTTACATAAGTATCCCACCATACCATTTGCATACTTACATTCTTGCCTAGCATCCCGTTCCATATACCCCGCATACGCTCCATAGCCACTCTCGCTTTCTTGCACACAAATTCCGCATGACGCGCTTTCGTCCCTGTTTCGCTGAACATATATCCAAGATATTTAAACTCACTCACTCGCTCAATCTGTTCTCCCAGCCAACTCAATTCTTCCTCCTTTCCTCTCCTTCTTAGATTATTACTAATAATTAATTTCGTCTTTCTCACATTCACAGTCAATCCTCTTTTTTTAAAGTTCAATCCAATCTCACCTTCATCTCTCTTATTTCCTTCCCCGTTTTTGCCATCACTACCATATCATCAGCATACGCCAGACTCCACACCATCTTTCCACCCACCACTATTCCCCCTGCCTTCCCTCAGTTCCAACACCCTCTCCATGTCTGCAACGTATAGGTTGAATAGCAGTGGGCTCAATGGACACACCTGCCTTACCCCACATTCCACCTGAAAACGACCCAACATATGCTCTCCCACTCTAACTTTACACCACGTTTGCTTATTCACTTCCGTTATCCACTCCACAACCTGCTCAGACACTTCCTTGCCTTTCAAACTTTCAATCATTAAGGTTCTATCCACCGAATCATACGCCGCTTTCAGATCCACAAACAGCAAACACAATCTCTCTTTTTTTTAGCTCTCTCTCTCTCAATCACCCAGTTAAGTGTAGCTATCTGCTCCACCGTTGACCGCCCTTTCCTAAAACCCCTTGTATTTCCGGTAGCCACCTTTCATCTTCGAAACGAAACCCCCCTATGGCTTTTCGGATCGCTCTCATCTCCTCCCTTGTGAATTGGCACAATGACTCCTTCCCTCCACTCCTTTGGAAACTGCAGCACCAACATCTTCCCTTCCGAACTGCATTCGGGACCCACTGATTTCCCATCCTTCATCTCATGCAGTATCCTTTCTAACTCTGCCATACTAAAATCACCCTCTATCTCAAAAATCCTTCTTACTGCGACTTGTTTCCCTCGGATTCCCTCGGTTCCTAGCAACTCTTCAAAGTGTTCCTTTTATGTATCGATATTTATACCCTCTCTTCTTACTTTCCTGATCGGCCCTCTTTCCTTCAAGTACCTCCAAAGTTATTTCTCGCTCTTCAACTCCTTTAATCTCTTCACCTCGTCTCCCAGCCACATGTGCTTTTTAATTGCATTTCTCTTTAAACCTAAGTTTTGCCTCTTTCATCTTCTTTTTCTCCCCTCCTCCCCTCCTCCCCTACCTCCAACCCTTTATCTTTCTTCTTAGCACCTTTTTCGCTTCCCTACACCCTTCATCAAACCACAAGCCTCTACGCCCCACTTTTCCTTCTCGTCATCGCCTGTTTAACCGTCTCCGCCAGCTGCTCTACTGTCCTCACCGATTGAAAATTGACCTCCTTTATTTGGTCCTTATATCTTCTTTTTGTCCTTTCAGACCAGCACCACCCCTCCTCCTAACTGTTGATTACTTTCTCTCCTTCCCCCCTAGTTTCACCATCACTGGAGAATGGACAGAACCACCCCCGTCCTCTACCCTGAGTGTGTAATTAATTACTGACATTCCCCTCGGACCTACGTAGGTTATCTCTCCCTCCCAATCACCCTCCGTAGCTCCATTTAGCACCTCCAGCCCCTGCTCGTCAGCCCATCTAATCCAATCCCTTCCTTCCTTATTTACTGTCCCATCCTTCAACTTTCTCTCTCTTCGTTGTTGTCCTTCTTTAATCACCCCTTTGGTATCTTGGTTCCCTATTCTCACGTTCCAATCTCCCCCCACAATCAGATTTCCAGGGTGCTGGCCTTCCCTTATCAGTTTCTCTATCTCACTCCGTAATTCCTTTCCCTCCTTCTGAATGTATATCATTATGTGGTTTCCTTTCCAAAACGACCGCTTTACTACCTTTCCCTCCTTCTCTCTATCTCCCCCCTCCTCCACCTCTTTCAATTCTATCCGCACCCCCATTACAATTCCACCTTTCGCTCTCCCCCTTGCATTATCCCTAGTCGCCCCTGTACATTTCCATCTAAATCCCTATGGCATCTTCTTTTTTACCTTCTCCCACTCCTCCTCTTCTACCCTTGTCTCAATTAAACCCAGCATATCTTTATCCTTTATCCATTCCTCCAACTCCGAAATCCCCACCACATCTTCCACTTTCTTTTTCAGCCCCGCGACATTAAAAAAAGAGGCAGTCATCCCCTCCCCCTTCTCTCTTCTGCTCCCCGCCTCTCTTCTACCTCTATTCTCTTTTAGTCTTTGCTTGCGTTTTTTGACTCCGCTCCCCCCCCCCATCCTCATCACCGTATTCCATCTCCACCATTCGTTCTCTACCCGCATTTTCTGATAGAATACTTGAACTTGTTTCCCTTTCTTTCTTTCTTCTCGCGCCATTCCTCTGATACTAACTTGTATTTCTCTCTATTTCTTTGTGAGGTCATCATCTATGTATACATCACTATTTCTCTCAGAGAGCTTTTCATAGCCAAAATTCACTTTTTAATTTCCATGTCATTACATTTCACCAAAATCGCCCGTCTTTTTCCCTCCTTCTTGGCCCCTAGCCTCACTTCCTCTTCATAATTCATCACGATTTTCATATCCTCCACTAGTGTATTCACCACTTCTTCTACTTTCCCTTCCTCACTCAATCCATTAATAATTATATTTTTTCTTCTTCTTTCCTTTTCTCTGACTTCTTCCATATTTTCCAACTTCACTATTTTCTCCTTCAATTTCCTTCTCTCCACCGCCCAACTTTGCTCGTTTTGTCTTAACTTTTCTTTTAGTTTCTTTATATGGTCATCCTATTTATCTAACCTCTGTTCTAACTTTTTTTTTTTCGAATTTGCTCAGAATCTTATCAATTCTCTCCTCTATGTTATCGCCCCTGCTCTCTTGGGCCCTCTTTATTTTGCTTACTCGCTCGAAGAATTGTGTAAAGTCGCCGCAACTGCTCGTGCGCTGCCTACTGCCCATTTATTGACCGCTCGCTCAACGTGAACTTTTTGATCGCTCCTCGTATACTGTACACTCCACGCCGCCGTCCGCCTAAATTCTAAGTCGTTATCGTGGTAGAATTCAATTAATTTCATTTTTGCACTAGACTAGTCGCACTGTTTTATTTGCATCAATTTTTACTTTCTCCGTTACGAAGTACGAGAAAGTATTGTGATCGTGATTTTTTTTTCAAAATTTTTTTTTACGGAAATATCCGTTTTGGGGTCCCTAGATGCCATTTCAACAATTTCTGGAAAAAAAAAATTGTGTCTGTGTGTGTGTCTGTGTGTGTGTGTGTGTCTGTGTGTGTGTGTGTGTGTGTGTCTGTCTGTGTGCGCTGTATCTCAAAAACCAATAAAGCAATTGATATGAAACTTTGAACATACGTCTTATTTGATAATCCGAAGAACTGAAAAGCTTTTGGTAAAATTTCGTACACCGGAAGTGGGTGTTTACCTTAACTGCTTTTTGTTTTTTGCCAATATTTTCTTAAATATAAAAAATATCACAAAAACATTTAAACAAACATCGAAGACAACAAAGAAATGAATAGCTTTTGCTTGAAAATATTTTTCATAAAATCATTGCTATTCGAGAAAAAAATTTATTAATTTTTGTTTTAATTTTTGGTTTATAATTATGAAATGATAATAGTTACAGCAATTTTATATGAATAATAATTGTAGAGAATGCCAAAATGAACAACTTATATAGAATAAGTTTTTTTCGAAATCTCGTTAGTTTTCGAGTAAACCTAGTTTTGAATTTGAAGTATAATTTTTCCATCTTTCATGATTTTGACGTTTTAAACGTCAGTTTTATCTGAGTCTACACAACGCTTGATGTACATTTAAAATATGATTTCAATTGGAAATAAACCCATGAAAACGTAAATATAAAGTCGGAGAAAGTAACATGATGGCCACATCACCATTTTTCTAGTTTTGTTTGCTGAAATTTTTGATTTTTTGGTCACCTTTTATTATTATCATTTTGTTTTGTTTGTTTGTTAATTTTTTTGTACTTTTGGACCACCATTTTTACTTTCAGGCCCGAATTTAGATTTTTGGTCTAAATTTTTTATTTTTTGTCCTATGTTTTAGATTTTTACTTTCTCCGTTACGAAGTACGAGAAAGTATTGTGATCGTGATTTTTTTTTCAAATTTTTTTTTTACGGAAATATCCGTTTTGGGGTCCCTAGATGCCATTTGAACAATTTTTGGAAAAAAAAATTTTGTGTCTGTGTGTGTGTGTGTGTGTCTGTGTCTGTGTATGTGTATGTGTGTTTGTGCGCGCTGTATCTCAAAAACTAATAGACCAATTGATATAAAACTTTGAACATAAGTTTTATTTGATAATCCGAAGAACTGAAAAGCTTTTGTTAAAATTTCGTACACCGGAAGTGGGTGTTTACCTTAACTGTTTTTTGTTTTTATTCCAATATTTTCTTAAATATGAAAAATATCACAAAAATATTTAAGCAAATATTGAAGACAACAGAGAAGTGAACATCTTTGGTTTCAAAATATTTTTCATAAAATCATTGTTATTCGAGAAAAAAATTTATTATTTTTTTTTCATTTTTAGTATACAATTATGAAACGCTACTAGTTACAGCAAATTTATGTTAATAATAATTGTAGAGAATGCCAAAATGAACAATTTATGAAGAATAAATTTTTTTCGAAATCTCTTTAGTTTTTGAGTAAACTGAATTTTTGAATTTAAAGTACATTTTTCCATCTTTTATAATTTTGACGTTTTAAACGTCAGTTTTATCCGAGTCTACGAAACGTTCGATGCACACTTAAAATATGATTTAAATTGAAAATAAACCATGGAAGCGTAAATATAAATGATACCATCAAGTCGGAGAAAGTAACATGATGGCCACATCACCATTTTTTTTCTTTTGAGCCAGTGGAAAATTACTCTCCGGCCATGATATTATAGAAACACGGTTAGTTTTCAAGAATTAGTTTCAAGCTTTCAAGTTTTAAGTAAAAATCACAAGATACCGTGATACCGACAGATATTCCAAACGACCGTTTTCAGCAATGTGTGTGTCAAAGGAAAAAGCGCCACATCTACGTTATTTTTACCAATTTCAACATAATATTTTAGGAGAATATTCTAAAGACACGCACTTTAAAATTATGTAAAAAAAGATCGATCACCGTCTTGTTACCTTTTAATTTAATTTGGATCAAGTAATTATACATTATAACTGACAAATTAACGAAACGCTATGACAACCACAATTATTTACAATATATTTGACGTACCATTTAGAAATATCATAACTGCTCTCCTCGCCATGCCTTTCCCTTTGGTACACAAAATTGATCGCTTGAAGTTCTACTCAATTGTGAGATGTTTGGCTACGGCAATTCAAGAGGGAGTAGTAAACAAGCAATTTTCAGCGTGCCCCAAAATAAACAAGTTTTGCAACGAGACACAAATAAATAAAGAGAACGCCAAGAAGCGGCACATGCAGCCATGCCTCCTGCCAGAGTACTACAAATCCAAAGCAGACTTCTCCGCGGTGAACTCGATTAGCGGGCATTCCCACAAGAACACAATAATATCAGCGTCGAAAACGTATAAAAGTATTACGATGCCATTGAAGATTTCAAGATTGGCGAATCCGTTCCCAGATCCAGTCAAGCAAATGCCGTCTGATACCGTGTCGGATCAAGAAAAAGCCGAGCGCATGTTTTCGGAATCACAGATGAACATGCAAATGTCAAAACGACATAACTCGCGTTAGTTGTGGATGTCCTTTATGTCTCGAAATTTTTGCAGCCACGAACCGGAAATTATAGAACGTGTATGTATGATAAACGATAGAAATGTTATATCAAAACAAAATATGAATATAATTTTTGCCATTAAATAATTGTCCTTTTAGTAATGATTTCTATTTCGTATAAATATAAGCCAATTACAATAATTAGAAAATGACAAATAACTAATTTTCAGTTTAATCGACACAAAACTTGTTCTTATTTAGGTACCATATTTAAAGGTTATGTTAATTTATAGCTTCTACGGGTTGATAATGGCGGAGCGTTAGCAGTTCAAATAGTGAAATTAAATAAAAAGTTCATTAAAATTATTGGTTGTTGTTGACTCCGTTGAGTTAATCAACCTAATGTATAATCCTCTATTCAGTGTCGAATTTATCACTCATTTTTGTGTTTGTTTTTCCATTTTTCTCTCCATTCTTATTTATTTCAGGTTAGTTTTTTTCATATCTGATTCCTCCTATTTACGCTGCTTTTCTTACTTCCTCTCTCCATGATTTTCTGGGTCTTCCTCTTGTTGTCATTCCTCGTTCCCTTGCTTCGTAAACTTTCTTTACTATTCTTTGCTGATCCATCCTTGTTACATGCCCTAACCATCTTAATTGTCTCTGCTGTATAGTTGACTCTGCCGGATCTATGTTAAGTTCATCTCTGTATGTGTAATTTCTTTTCCTGACCTGTTTTGTTTTATTTCTTATTTTTCTAAAGATTGCCATTTCCATGCCTTGGTTGTTATCCATGACTCATATCTGAATGTTAATATTGGTTACATTATACGCTTTATTCTACTTCAGTCCTCTCCCTAATTTCTTTTTTTTATTGCATTAAGGGGAGGCGCTACACCTATTTTATTATTTTTTTGGATATCTCCTAAACTATTTGATATTTAAAAAAAATATCTGCATTAGTTCTCCATTATATTCAATTGTCTAAGGCTTACCGTGAAGATTTCTACCGAATTCATAATAATAACAAAGATAATTTAGAAAAAATAATAACATTGAGAAAATCTAGACGGTATGTTCTGGTATTTATTATTTTAAATTTATTATATTAGTAACGTTTTGCTTATTTTTGGGTTTTAATTGATATATCTAATAAAATGTAACTTCGAAATTTGGACCCAGCATACGGCGACACCAAGCGGCTTGGCTGAAAACAAGTGGTGCGGACATATTTGGGCGGAGTTAAGCCGCCCTTAGATTGAACGCAGCACAGGCTACGTTGCGTGGGGTAAGCGAAAAATACTATTCGTAAACTCGACCTCTGATAGTGAGCGCCGTCTGATATATTGAAACGTAATTTATTTTTTATTTGTGAATAAACAATGGGAAACCGAAGAAAACAGTGTTACATGAATCGTGGATCTTGTAATAAACGAATAAAAATTATGATGAAAGCGTAAGTATTTTTGTAGTAAGTACTAGTTTCAAATATACCACATAAGTAGAGTCCGGATTTATATTTGTTTACATGTTCTATTTGCTCTTTCGTGTGGAACTGGCGAATTGTATCTATACGTTTCTAACGGAAATAAATCAAAGTACCAAGTTTTATTTCGCATATAACTTAATATTTCGAGGTTTTGTTACATTAATCTTATTTGAGCATATATCCGCATATAACTACATTTAAAGTCAATATTTCCATTAATTGTAATTGAGTTTGTTGTAATTTATTGATAAATTTGCGAGCGTACAAATCTTTTTTTTATAAAATTATATAAAAGATACATTTACGGGATTCCCCTAACTAGCGAACGTAACCTTGTAATGTATGTAGATATGTACCTATATTTTATATTAATTATATAGAATAAGGGGATTTCCCCACAAGCAAGTTAACACGTTCGCTGCCACCGACGCGCTAGCGCGTCCAACTTTACACTTGCGTAAATGCAATCCCAATTGCGGTGCCAGCGAACGTGTTAAGCTAGTACGCCTATAGGCATAGATGCAGATACTCGATGCAACCGTAACCGGTAATTGTGCTTGGTAGAGAGCTGCTGTATTCAACGCCAATAATTTTGATAAACCAGAAAATAATCTTCTTAATTTTAATGATGAAGAACCGGCAGCTCTTAAAAAATGTAAAGATTGTGTTGCATCTAGAAATATTTTGCAATAATTAGCTTTTATTGCTCATTTTTGCATCTTAACTGCAATCAAGAATTTATTGAGAAACAGCTCAAATGCCTTTAATTAAGGCTTTTAAAATTATTGAAGAACTGTACGAAAATTTAAAATTAGTTCCCTAACTTTTGCAAAAATTTGATGCATATTATTTCGAAATCCGGGATACGATAAAATTAAAATGATTTGTGGAATTTTGAAAGGCGAGACTGAGAAAGACAAAATAAATTTCAACATGAACCCCATGTCATTTAACTTTACATAAAATGAAAATCAAAATCAAATTTTGGTTCTACATTGTAATTCAAATAAATAAATTATCAGTTGCTATTAGTATTTTTTTTTAATGTGCAACATTATTTTTAATTAAACCGCATATAAAATCTATATTTGAATCATTTTGTCGCATATATTGGCTAATTTTAGGCGCATATAAAAAGAATTATAATGCCTTTTTTAGCGCATATAAATCCGGAGTTTACACATAAGTTATAAAGAAATCAACGCATAGTTGATTTTGTGTTCATTATTAAATTACTATTATATTTCAGTGTAGTGTTCAACGTGAATTAAATCAAACGTGAAATGCCATCATACCTATTGCATTTTTCTTATTTTAGAAAAAATCGAAATCCAACATCCTCGACGACCATTAATGAAGAACGTATACATGTTCAGTAAGTAATAACTAATACAAGTGTAAATATGAATCAAAAGGTAACAATTTTGTTGTTAAAGGTAATATGAACATACAGGGCGTTTCAAATTCGAACCTCGTCATAGTGATGTCGCTCATTAAAGAGAAATAGTGTATATTTTTTGGTACTTTTACAGAATTTTATGCTTATTGATAATCCGTTAAAAAAGTTTACTTAAATTAATTTGTTTTCGAGTTAAGTCTAACAAACTGAAAGGGTTGCCATTCACGATCGCGATTGACTTAATCCAAAAACAAACAAAAATGGAACTTGTTTTAACGTATTATTTATCAGTATAAATTTCTACAAAACTGTCGAATGTAAACGTACCAGTCTCTTATTCTCATAGTAAGGGAGATCTCCATAATAAGGCTTGAATTTAGAATACTCTCTATTGTACAGGGTGGGTAAAATTCGACGTTTCTATGGGGATCTCTAAAACTCTAATAGATAGAGAAAAACGGATGGCGCATCCTCGATCTCTTTTTTCGAAAAAAACTCAGTGGTGAAACTAAATTTATTTATCTTCTTTTGTTTTCGAGTTATAGCGAAAAAAATAATTTCACCTATAGCTGATTTTTCTGAGTATTCACTATCATATCGAGTTGATCTTGAAAGAAAATTGGTTTGTTTAATAAAAAAAAAAAATTAATATATTTTAATGAAATTGCAGATACAACACCCCATGCTATATATCGTTGAAAAGAGAAAAAATAACCTAATAAAATAGGCCTCAGCCAACTATAGGTTAGATTTAAAAGAACACAACTTTATGATATAACTTTCATATTAATGAAGATATCGGAATTCTGATATGCTTATTTTATTCTTTTCAAAAAAGTGCGTCTACAATATGTATACAGGGTATTTTTTTTATCGTGGGCCATAGGACTTTACATGCTAAAAATTATACCTTGTGTTAACGTATATTTTATCATAAATCAATTATTTTTCTACATGATGCGCTTAATTTGATTAACTTAAACATGTTTTATTCCATTAAAAAATGAAATTAATTCACTAATCAATCTGACATTTCGTAAATTCAAGGTACTTTGATTATTTTTGCTCAGTTATTTATTTTAAATAATTTCATTTTTTATGGAATAAAACATGTTTAAATTATTCTGACTAAGCGCATCATGTAGAAAAATAATTGATTTATGACTAACTAAAATTTCCTTCAAAAATTTATGATAAAATATACGTTAACACAAGGTATAATTTTTAGCATGTAAAGTCCTATGGCCCACGATAAAAAAAAAATACCCTGTATAACTTTCATTATTGTCAAATGATAAATAATGAGATATTGCAATATATCGAACATGGAACAAATGACTTTTTGGCTATTACTCGAAAACAAAAGAAGATAAATAAATTTAGTTTTCACCATTAAGTTTTTTTCGAAAAATAGATCGAGGATGCGCCATCCGTTTTTCTCTATCTATTATAGTTATTGAGATCCCCTATACAAACATAGAATTTTGCCCACCCTATACAGTAAACAGGCCGATATTATTTTAAAACGACAGATCTCATTTTAGGAATATTTAAAATTCATGAAATAATATGAAACACATTGTAATTTAGAAAAATATGAATTGAAATTTATTTGTTATTGTGATGTGTAGGTTACATCACGAAACCATGATAGACAATGGTATTGTAAATGAGAGGCCAGTGATGATGGAGGAAACCACGATTGATAAAAATTATGTAATTGAGAAGCAAGTAGTATACTAGTATATATTTTTTTCAAATGCCGACTGAAGACCATTGATTTTAGATGCTCCGTTGAAAATATTGATGTTAACAGTTTTCCTGAAGGGAGAAGAATTTTTGATGTAAGACATTTCTTTCAACAAATTTTAAATTCAAAGAGACATGGACCAACGGATTGCTCCATAATAGACATGAAATTCGTCAAAGAAGAAAGACGCGGATTAGTCAGTGAATTTCATTTGAAGTGCCAAATGTGTGGAATCGAAGATATTATTGAGACTGACGAAACATCTGCAAAAGATAATGCCGATGTTAATTCCACAATTGTTTTGGGCACCATATCTACAGGGATTGGGTTCACACAATGTGAACAATTACTTGCCTGTATTAACGTTCCATTTATGAGCCACACAACCTACGACAAGAAAAATAATGATTTGGGAGAAAATATTTATAAAATAGTATGGCAAACAATAGAAGATGCAGGAAAAGAGGAGTGTCGTTTAGCTAGAAATGTAGGGGAAGTTACATCACAAGGAATTCCCCTAATTACTGTTGTTACAGACGGAGCTTGGTGTAAGCGATCATACAAAAATAATTACGATGCATTGTCAGGAGTGGTAAGTAATGTTTTAATAGTAGAACAATGATACAATAGTTTATTTTATTTATTCCTTAATTGTAGGCTTGCATTATTGGACAAAGAACAGGCAAAATTTTATATTTAGGTGTCAGAAATAAATATTGTTGTATATGTGCAAAAGCCGAAATAGCGAATCTGCCAGTCCATAAACATACTTGTTTCAAAAACTGGTCCTCGACTTCTACGAGCATGGAATCCGATATTATTGTTGAAGGATTCAAAAGCAGTATGAAACTGCACGGAGCAATATTTAACCGCATGGTTGGTGATGGTGACAGTAGCGTTTATAAAAAATTTTTAGAAGCGAAGCCGTACGGTGCTTTGATGGTAGAAAAAGTGGAATGCAGAAACCATCTTCTTCGGAATTTTTGTACAAAATTAAAGGAAATTACAAGTGAGTATATGTTATAATTATGCGTAAATATTATATAAAGATATCTTATTTAAATATCGAATACTGTGTTACTTAAAACATAATGAGGTTCTTGTTATTTTTATTCAAGCACATAGCAGAAGTTCTACAAATCAATACGTAAGACCCCAACTGCGGAAATCTGTGCAGAATAATATTTTACGTATTCGCAAATGTATTGGGTCTGCAATTCGATATCGAATTAATCTTAATTGTGACTTCGAGGAACAACGTGAGGGGTTACTAAAAGACTTGAAAAACATTTACTCGCACATTTTTGGCGAACACGCTAATTGCGCGAGCTTAAAATATTATAAATGTGACGGTCAAGAAATTTCAAAAAATGTTCTTCAAGAAATGAAAGAGTGTGGATTGTACGAAGATATTGAGAGGCCTCTAAACCGATTAATAAATAATGTGCCAAGTTTACTTCTCAATATGAATACAAATATTGCCGAACAATATAATAGTGTTGTTTGTAAATTTGTTGGCGGAAAAAGGATTAATTTTTCCCAAAGAGGATCGTATAAAATAAGATGTGAAGCTGCAGCAATCTCTTTTAATAAAAAAGAAGAATATTTTAATTCGATATATACATCTTTGAACCGTGAAATACCTACTATAATGAAAAAACTAGAAAGACGTCGTAGCAAGAAACGAAAGGCAGAAAAATTAAGAAAAAAAACATACAAAACGCGAAAAGGTCAATCGCCTGACGAAGATTATGGTAAGTTGCCGGAAAATAGTGACCTACATGAAGAACAATACATGAGAGCTAGGGATTCCTTTTTGAAGAACTTGTCAAAAACAAAAACGGAAATAGAATATTTAGAAAAACAAACAATTGGACAATCGTTCAATCATACGTGGAGACAGGAACGGTCAACACGATTAACTGCATCTCACTTTGGAGACGTATGTAAGATGAGGGAGAGTACCAGTTGCGTTAGTAAGGTAAGACAAATTGTTTACCAGGAATTTCTTGGTAATACAAATACCAAGTACGGACAGGAAATGGAATCCAAAGCGATCGACGATTTTGAAGGAACCCTAAAACTGAAAGTACAGAAATGCGGATTATTTATCGACGAGGAATATCCATTTTTGGCTGCCAGTCCTGATGGAATCATAAATGATGATTCTGTCATTGAAGTAAAATGTCCCGCAAATTCTAAGGAGATGCATCCAGCGGAAGCTATTCAGAAAAAAATAATAAAATTTGCTACATTGGATGAAAACAACCAATTGCATTTAAAACGAACACACTCGTATTATTACCAAGTGCAGGGGCAAATGCACATATCTCATCGCAACTATTGTTACTTCATTATATGGACTCCTAAAGGATTATTAGTGGAAAAGGTAAGATTTTTTAAAATGAGTTTAAATTTAATAACAAAACAATATTATATCTTTACTATTTTTAATTTCATATGATTTCCTACTTTTCATAAATTTTTGTTTGTTGCAGATATCAAAGGATAACATTTTTTGGGAAAATATTGTATCAACATTACAAATATTTTATTATAATTGTATTTTGCCCGAATTGGTTGATCCACGTCGTCCGAGGAATTTGAAAATTAGAAATTTCCAAAGAAAAACTTTAATGCAAAATATAGAGTGTCCCTAAATAGGTGATACGATAAGTTATTTTCCATTTGAACAGAAAGCCTTATTCCTTATTAAATCTCTTTCAAGTATGATATAGTCGTGATCGTAATATAATTAATTTGGCATGTAACTTTAATTTTTCGTTTTTTATTTTTCATTTTTCATTTTCAATTTTTCATTTTTATTTTTCATTTATCATTTATCATTTTTCGTTTTTAATTTTTAATTTTTAATTTTTAATTTTTAATTTTTAATTTTTAATTTTTTGTTTCATTTCTATTTAAATTTTTTTATTTTTTATTTTAATCTTTTTTCTTTTATTTTTTTAAACCAGTTGTATCCTCTGCGATCCCTGAAAATTTCGGCTTTCCGACTTAAAAAGAAAAAATATTGTCCACAGAAGGAAAACTAACCCAGGGGATGCAAATAACGCGTAGGGGTTGTTCCAAAAATTAAAAAATGGTGATGTGGCCATCATGTTACTTTCTCCGACTTGATGGTATCATTTATATTTACGCTTTCATGGTTTATTTTCAATTCAAATCACATTTTAAATGTACATCGAGCGTTGTGTATATTCGGATGAAACTGACGTTTAAAACGTCAAAATTATGAAAGACGAAAAAATTATACTTTCAAAATCCTCATATTTTTGGGCGAATTTTTTGTGCCGGTCGGCCGGGGCCCCTTTATAGCGGTTTTTCTGGACGGCTAAACTTTTCTTACGTAATTAGTATATATAAAATAATATGTATAAATAAACATTGAAAACAACAAAACATAGGGGTGGTACTTAGCATTCACGTCGACTGGATATGTACGCAAACTGTTAGCTCGATTTTGTATAAAATAACGCTAAGCGTTCACAAAAAACGCAGTTGTAAACAAAAGCACTACTGTTAGAAGTGTTTATTTATTATAAGACTCAATTTCAGAATTTTATACTTTTAGTCAATGTAAATGTCAACTAAAAGTTAAGATCTGTAACCATGAGGTAGAAAAATGTTTTTATGAAAGCCGTTCAATAGACAATTTAGACGGAAATATTTTTAACATCGTGATTTATTTATTTTATTTTCGCGATATAATAAATAAATAAGTAAATCTCGCTAAATACAAGTTTACTAAGTTCACGACCTTCGTTAGTTTACTTTATGTTACAAGAGTAAGTTTGAACATTTCCATTTAATATTTAAATTTATTTTATTAGTAAATTATATTATATTGTAAGCTTTACACACATATTAAGAAGTATTTAAAAAAACGGAAGTACTGCTATCTTCTGGAGCCGTAGCTGAAAATTCACGATATTTGTCCCGTATACGTATGCACTATTGGTTGATGGGCGGCGCATACATGTTTGTCGGGCGGAATCAACCGCAACAGGCAATCAACCAAGTATTGCACGCAAAGCAGCGAGCACTCTTCTATTAATTGACAGGTATACTTTATATATGTTTATTACTCTTTTACTACAGCGGTTTTTCCATTTAAAATGGGATGCGCTCTTCTATGGCTTTCGCGGGTTAGATACAGGGGAAAGGAGTTGGTTTGTTTACGTTTAAATTTTCGGTCGGGTAGCGCCGGGTCTTAAATGAGGAGCTTTTTTCAATGCGCAACATGTCCACAATATTTCGGAAATTATCTAAGAGATGTCACTGCTAGTGCTGATTGAAATATAAATTTTAAAAAGTTTTTTTTTTTAAACGCATCGAGTCCTTTAGACTTCACGTATAAAAACTATCGTCCTTAGTTCAAACCGCAACATGTCCACAAAAATTTGTTTTCAAAGTGCAACATCGATTTCGCTGTATTCAAAGTGAAACAAGTCTACAAAATACCCATTAGAAGTTTATTAAAGCATTGGAATAGTGGGGAAGTGTTTGCGCTGCATGTTTTAAGTACGCAAAACCACAAATTTGTACCAAGAATGGACGGTGAGGGTGCTTTGGTAGCCGAAAGCAGTCGGAGCAGCAAACAAAGAAAAAGAGTAAAACAAGCAGAAAGGCTGATATCTAGAAATAGCAAGTAAGTTGATTTTTAGTTTTGAGGTTACGATTTCTGAATATTTTTATTTTCCGTTTACTCGGATATCAACCTCAAGATTTGGACTTAACAAGATAACGCATTCCTTGCAAGCATCAAAAAAATAATGCTCACCATGTTAATTGTTCGCATATTGATCGTAAACCAAACAGTTTACAGTGTTTACAGTTTTTTTTCCAAATTATTTGTAGTGATCGAAGAATTTTGTGGGTTGCGAAACATATTTAACAAGGCTACAAAATGCGTGAATCTCGAGGGGGTCGCAATGGGAAGATAAACTGATATCAAAACCCGAAAGCGTTAGGAGTTTCATTGGTCGTTTCAAGGCGCGAGAAAGTCATTATGGTAGAGGAAGATCACAACGTCTTTACTTACCCGCCGAGTTAAACTACAGTGTTGCTAAAGATCTTCAAGCCAATTACGCCTTCTTTTACAAGATATTTTCAACGTAGTTTAACCTGGGATTTGGAAGTCCTGCCACCGATATTTGCAGCTATTGTGAGAGGCTTAAGAATCAAATCAAACTTGCAACATGTGAGGAATCCGCAGCTGAGCCTAAGAGACTTTTGAAAGTTCATCAAACGAGAGCCAAACAATTTGATTTAATTATGAAAGAAGAATCTGAAGAGACAATTCATTGTGTTTTGACCTCCAGCAGGTTCACAACTTATCAAAACTTCCAATACAAGAAGCGTACTATTCACTCCAGATTGCTTTCTATGCGTTTTGTATTGTTGATATCTCTTCAAGAAACCCACATTTTTACACCTGGACGGAAAATCTGTCGGGAAGGGGATCAAACGTAATTGGATCTTCACTTGTGCATTTTTTGTGTAACTGCGCTTTTACCGATGACAATACCCCGCGAAAGTTAATTCTGCGACGGTTGTGGGGGGGCAAAATAAAAATGCCCACTTAATGCACCTGCTATTGTGGTGACGAGTCTCCAAAAGATCTTCTTGATATTGAAGTCGTTTTTCTGGTACGTGGCCATTCGTATCTGTCGGCCGATAGGGTATTTGGTAGGGTAGAAAAAGAGCTAAAGAAACATTCTACTATAATACTACCTAAAGATTATGAAAACTTTTATAAACAGTTTAGTACTGTTCACTCAATGCAAAATGATGAATTCTAAGTTTACAATCTGAAAGCTTTGGGAAATGAGCTGAAGAAAGTTGATGAAATATCATGTCAGAAACGAATTTTTTTTTTAAAACTTACGCTAATAGACAAGCGATTGTAAAAATGAAAACTGAAATAAATTACCGTATGAATGATGATAGCAAGGTACCTGCGTCTCTTCTTAAATGAGGCAAGAACAAGACCCATGTTTCGTTGTCAAGAGTTCAAATCGTTCGAGGTATCACTCAAGATAAAGGATGGACAGTTAACAAATTGCTCAAGCAACGATTTGGAGAGAACTGGTACCTTCAAGATGACCTTGACCGGTACTTCGATGTTTTACGAGATTTTATAATCGACCGACCAGAGGAGTGCAGCGAATTTACTCGCTATACATTCAGCTACCAAATCCCATGGTTTAAAAATATAAAAACAATTGCCACAGTCTTGAAACTTTCCAGATTTACTCGCTATACATTCAGCTAAAAAATCCAATTAAAATTTTGAAACACCCCGTTACTAGATTTCAAGATAATAACACGAAAACACAACTTGTGGTTATGCCGGAGTTGCTGACTTTCCCATGGTTTAAAAATATAAAAACAATTGCCACAGTCTTGCAACTTTGCAAATTTACTCGGTATACATTCAGCTACAAAATCCAATGAAAATTTTGAAACACCCCGTTACTATATTTCAAGCTAATCACACGAAAAGACAACTTGTGGTTATGCCGAAGTTGCTGATTTTCCCATGGTTTAAAAATATAAAAACAATTGCCACAGTCTTGAAACTTTCCAGATTTACTCGCTATACATTCAGCTAAAAAATCCAATTAAAATTTTGAAACACCCCGTTACTAGATTTCAAGATAATCACACGAAAACATAACTTGTGGTTATGCCGAAGTTGCTAACTTTCCCATGGTTTAAAAATATAAAAACAATTGCCACAGTCTTGAAACTTTCCAGATTTACTCGCTATACATTCAGCTAAAAAATCCAATTAAAATTTTGAAACACCCCGTTACTAGATTTCAAGATAATCACACGAAAACATAACTTGTGGTTATGCCGAAGTTGCTAACTTTCCCATGGTTTAAAAAATATAAAAACAATTGCCACAGTCTTGAAACTTTCCAAATTTACTCGGTATACATTCAGCTACAAAATCCAATGAAAATTTTGAAACACCCCGTTACTAGATTTCAAGATAATCACACGAAAACACAACTTGTGGTTATGCCGAAGTTGCTGACTTTCCCATGGTTTAAAAATATAAAAACAATTGCCACAGTCTTGCAACTTTGCAAATTTACTCGGTATACATTCAGCTACAAAATCCAATGAAAATTTTGAAACACCCCGTTACTAGATTTCAAGATAATCACACGAAAACACAACTTGTGGTTATGCCGAAGTTGCTGACTTTCCCATGGTTTAAAAATATAAAAACAATTGCCACAGTCTTGCAACTTTCCAAATTTACCCGGTATACATTCAGCTACAAAATCCAATGAAAATTTTGAAACACCCCTTTACTATATTTCAAGATAATCACACGAAAAGACAACTTGTGGTTATGCCGAAGTTGCTGACTTTCCCATGGTTTAAAAATATAAAAACAATTGCCACAGTCTTAAAACTTTCCAGATTTACTCGCTATACATTCAGCTACAAAATCCAATTAAAATTTTGAAACACCCCGTTACAAGATTTCAAGATAATCACACGAAAACACAACTTGTGGTTATGCCGAAGTTGCTGACTTTCCCATGGTTTAAAAAAATAAAAACAATTGCCACAGTCTTGAAACTTTTCAAATTTACTCGGTATACATTCAGCTACAAAATCCAATGAAAATTTTGAAACACCCCGTTACTAGATTTCAAGATAATCACACGAAAACATAAATTGTGGTTATGCTGAAGTTGCTAACTTCTCGATGGTTTAAAGAATATAAAAACAATTGCCACGGTCTTGAAACTTTTCAAATTTACTCGAAATACATTCAGCTACAAAATCCAATAAAAATTTTAAAACACCCCGTTACTAGATTTCAAGAGAATCCCATGAAAACATAACTTGTGGTTATGCTGAAGTTGCTTACTTTCCGATGGTTTAAAAAATATAAAAACAATTGCCACAGTCTTGAAACTTTCCAAATTTACTCGGTATACATTCAGCTACAAAATCCAATTAAAATTTTGAAACACCCCTTTACTATATTTCAAGATAATCACACGAAAAGACAACTTGTGGTTATGCCGAAGTTGCTGACTTTCCCATAGTTTAAAAATATAAAAACAATTGCCACAGTCTTGCAACTTTCCAAATTTACCCGGTATACATTCAGCTACAAAATCCAATTAAAATTTTGAAACACCCCTTTACTAGATTTCAAGATAATCACACGAAAAGACAACTTGTGGTTATGCCAAAGTTGCTGACTTTCCCATGGTTTAAAAATATAAAAACAATTGCCACAGTCTTGAAACTTTTCAAATTTACTCGGTATACATTCAGCTACAAAATCCAATGAAAATTTTGAAACACCCCGTTACTAGATTTCAAGATAATCACACGAAAACATAAATTGTGGTTATGCTGAAGTTGCTAACTTCTCGATGGTTTAAAGAATATAAAAACAATTGCCACGGTCTTGAAACTTTTCAAATTTACTCGAAATACATTCAGCTACAAAATCCAATAAAAATTTTAAAACACCCCGTTACTAGATTTCAAGAGAATCCCATGAAAACATAACTTGTGGTTATGCTGAAGTTGCTTACTTTCCGATGGTTTAAAAAATATAAAAACAATTGCCACAGTCTTGAAACTTTCCAAATTTACTCGGTATACATTCAGCTACAAAATCCAATAAAAATTTTAAAACACCCCGTTACTAGATTTCAAGAGAATCCCATGAAAACATAACTTGTGGTTATGCTGAAGTTGCTTACTTTCCGATGGTTTAAAAAATATAAAAACAATTGCCACAGTCTTGAAACTTTCCAAATTTACTCGGTATACATTCAGCTACAAAATCCAATGAAAATTTTGAAACACCCCTTTACTATATTTCAAGATAATCACACGAAAAGACAACTTGTGGTTATGCCGAAGTTGCTGACTTTCCCATGGTTTAAAAATATAAAAACAATTGCCACAGTCTTAAAACTTTCCAGATTTACTCGCTATACATTCAGCTACAAAATCCAATTAAAATTTTGAAACACCCCGTTACAAGATTTCAAGATAATCACACGAAAACACAACTTGTGGTTATGCCGAAGTTGCTGACTTTCCCATGGTTTAAAAAAATAAAAACAATTGCCACAGTCTTGAAACTTTTCAAATTTACTCGGTATACATTCAGCTACAAAATCCAATGAAAATTTTGAAACACCCCGTTACTAGATTTCAAGATAATCACACGAAAACATAAATTGTGGTTATGCTGAAGTTGCTAACTTCTCGATGGTTTAAAGAATATAAAAACAATTGCCACGGTCTTGAAACTTTTCAAATTTACTCGAAATACATTCAGCTACAAAATCCAATAAAAATTTTAAAACACCCCGTTACTAGATTTCAAGAGAATCCCATGAAAACATAACTTGTGGTTATGCTGAAGTTGCTTACTTTCCGATGGTTTAAAAAATATAAAAACAATTGCCACAGTCTTGAAACTTTCCAAATTTACTCGGTATACATTCAGCTACAAAATCCAATTAAAATTTTGAAACACCCCTTTACTAGATTTCAAGATAATCACACGAAAAGACAACTTGTGGTTATGCCGAAGTTGCTGACTTTCCCATGGTTTAAAAATATAAAAACAATTGCCACAGTCTTGCAACTTTCCAAATTTACCCGGTATACATTCAGCTACAAAATCCAATGAAAATTTTGAAACACCCCTTTACTATATTTCAAGATAATCACACGAAAAGACAACTTGTGGTTATGCCAAAGTTGCTGACTTTCCCATGGTTTAAAAATATAAAAACAATTGCCACAGTCTTGCAACTTTCCAAATTTACCCGGTATACATTCAGCTACAAAATCCAATGAAAATTTTGAAACACCCCTTTACTATATTTCAAGATAATCACACGAAAAGACAACTTGTGGTTATGCCGAAGTTGCTGACTTTCCCATGGTTTAAAAATATAAAAACAATTGCCACAGTCTTGAAACTTTCCAGATTTACTCGCTATACATTCAGCTACAAAATCCAATTAAAATTTTGAAACACCCCGTTACAAGATTTCAAGATAATCACACGAAAACACAACTTGTGGTTATGCCGAAGTTGCTGACTTTCCCATGGTTTAAAAAAATAAAAACAATTGCCACAGTCTTGAAACTTTTCAAATTTACTCGGTATACATTCAGCTACAAAATCCAATGAAAATTTTGAAACACCCCGTTACTAGATTTCAAGATAATCACACGAAAACATAAATTGTGGTTATGCTGAAGTTGCTAACTTCTCGATGGTTTAAAGAATATAAAAACAATTGCCACGGTCTTGAAATTTTTCAAATTTACTCGAAATACATTCAGCTACAAAATCCAATAAAAATTTTAAAACACCCCGTTACTAGATTTCAAGAGAATCCCATGAAAACATAACTTGTGGTTATGCTGAAGTTGCTTACTTTCCGATGGTTTAAAAAATATAAAAACAATTGCCACAGTCTTGAAACTTTCCAAATTTACTCGGTATACATTCAGCTACAAAATCCAATTAAAATTTTGAAACACCCCTTTACTATATTTCAAGATAATCACACGAAAAGACAACTTGTGGTTATGCCAAAGTTGCTGACTTTCCCATGGTTTAAAAATATAAAAACAATTGCCACAGTCTTGCAACTTTCCAAATTTACCCGGTATACATTCAGCTACAAAATCCAATAAAAATTTTAAAACACCCCGTTACTAGATTTCAAGAGAATCCCATGAAAACATAACTTGTGGTTATGCTGAAGTTGCTTACTTTCCGATGGTTTAAAAAATATAAAAACAATTGCCACAGTCTTGAAACTTTCCAAATTTACTCGGTATACATTCAGCTACAAAATCCAATTAAAATTTTGAAACACCCCTTTACTATATTTCAAGATAATCACACGAAAAGACAACTTGTGGTTATGCCGAAGTTGCTGACTTTCCCATAGTTTAAAAATATAAAAACAATTGCCACAGTCTTGCAACTTTCCAAATTTACCCGGTATACATTCAGCTACAAAATCCAATGAAAATTTTGAAACACCCCTTTACTATATTTCAAGATAATCACACGAAAAGACAACTTGTGGTTATGCCGAAGTTGCTGACTTTCCCATAGTTTAAAAATATAAAAACAATTGCCACAGTCTTGAAACTTTCCAGATTTACTCGCTATACATTCAGCTACAAAATACAATTAAAATTTTGAAACACCCCGTTACAAGATTTCAAGATAATCACACGAAAACACAACTTGTGGTTATGCCGACGTTGCTGACTTTCCCATGGTTTAAAAAAATAAAAACAATTGCCACAGTCTTGAAACTTTTCAAATTTACTCGAAATACATTCAGCTACAAAATCCAATAAAAATTTTAAAACACCCCGTTACTAGATTTCAAGAGAATCCCATGAAAACATAACTTGTGGTTATGCTGAAGTTGCTTACTTTCCGATGGTTTAAAAAATATAAAAACAATTGCCACAGTCTTGAAACTTTCCAAATTTACTCGGTATACATTCAGCTACAAAATCCAATGAAAATTTTGAAACACCCCGTTACTGGATTTCAAGATAATCACACGAAAACATAACTTGTGGTTATGCTGAAGTTGCTTACTTTCCGATGGTTTAAAAAATATAAAAACAATTGCCACAGTCTTGCAACTTTCCAAATTTACCCGGTATACATTCAGCTACAAAATCCAATGAAAATTTTGAAACACCCCGTTACTATATTTCAAGATAATCACACGAAAAGACAACTTGTGGTTATGCCGAAGTTGCTGACTTTCCCATGGTTTAAAAATATAAAAACAATTGCCACAGTCTTGAAACTTTCCAGATTTACTCGCTATACATTCAGCTACAAAATCCAATTTAAATTTTGAAACACCCCGTTACTAGATTTCAAGATAATCACACGAAAACACAACTTGTGGTTATGCCGACGTTGCTGACTTTCCCATGGTTTAAAAAAATAAAAACAATTGCCACAGTCTTGAAACTTTCCAAATTTACTCGGTATACATTCAGCTACAAAATCCAATGAAAATTTTGAAACACCCCGTTACTATATTTCAAGATAATCACACGAAAACACAACTTGTGGTTAGGCCGGAGTTGCTGACTCTCCCATGGTTTAAAAATATAAAAACAATTGCCACAGTCTTGCAACTTTCCAAATTTACTCGGTATACATTCAGCTACAAAAGCCAATGAAAATTTTGAAACACCCCGTTACTAGATTTCAAGATAATCACACGAAACACAACTTGTGGTTATGCCGAAGTTGCTGACTTTCCCATGGTTTAAAAATATAAAAACAATTGCCACAGTCTTGAAACTTTCCAAATTTACTCGGTATACATTCAGCCACAAAATCCAATTAAAATTTTGAAACACACCTTCACTAGATTTCAAGATAATCTCACGAAAACATAACGTGTGGTTATGCTGATGATGCTCACTTTCTGGTGGTTTAAAAAAATATAGAAACAATTGCAACAGTCTTGAAACTTTCTAAGTTTCCTTGCAATACATTCAGCTACAAAATCTAACCTAAATTTTGAAACACCCTGTCACTAGATTTCAAGATAATCACACGAAAACACAACTTGTGGTTATGCCGAAGTTGCTAACTTTTCGATGATTTAAAAAAATATAAAAACAATTGCCACAGTCTTGAAACTTTCCAAATTTACTCGCAATACATTCAGCTACAAAATCCAATGAACATTTTGAAATACCCCGTTACTAGATTTCAAGATAATCACATGAAAACATAACTTGTGGTTATGCTGAAGTTGCTTACTTTCCGATGGTTTAAAAAATATAAAAACAATTGCCACAGTCTTGAAACTTTCCAAATTTACTCGGTATACATTCAGCTACAAAATCCAATGAAAATTTTGAAACACCCCGTTACTAGATTTCAAGATAATCACACGAAAACACAACTTGTGGTTATGCTGATGTTGCTCACTTTCCCATGGTTTAAAAAAATATAGAAATAATTGCAACAGTCTTGAAACTTTATAAATTTACTCGCAATACATTCAGCTATAAAATTCAACTAAAATTTTGAAAGACCCCGTTAGATATCAAGATAATCACTTCAGGATAGAATGAATCGAAAAAGACAAACTGTAATTATTTTTACGACTCATTGCTAGAGCCGTATCAACTTCTGCTCCAATATTGGCACTTTTTTAAATACATTTTGGTTCTTCGTTATTAATTACCCGTTTTTGAAAAACTTTTTTTTGCCGTATTTAATATAAAAAAGACGCTATCAAATGAGGTATCAGAAGGGGTACTTCTCTATTTGAAATTTCATAGTTGGGCTTGCTAGCGCTTAGGGATTTAGGGAAGGTGGGTTGAAAATTACATCACTAATTGACAATTTAAAAGTAAAAAATTATGAGTCCGAGTATTTTCTTAAAATATTTCTCTTAACGTTTTTAACGAATTTATCCGTTACTTTAGGGAAGCACTGTATATAATTTCTCGTTCTAAAATAAAATACGTCGTAAATCCTGTAAATAATGTTTGTAAAATTGCAATTTTACTACAAACAAACTGAAGGTAATCAAAATATCTATTAAATGTAAATTAAACTTACCACTTCCAGGCACGTAGATGTTTAAGAACAGACAGTCCTCACTTTGATTAACCAACAACGGAATTAACTTCTTTAAATAGTGATAACGCCCCTTGGGCATATACAATAACGCCTGTGTCCTATTCGAAATATCCGGATACTTTTGCGGACACACGGCACCAAACGTATCTGCTAATCGCGTTCCGGGCCAATTTAACGGAGGCTGAGGTGGACGAAACCTCTGCGAACCAACCGGCGGCGCCGCATAAGGTACACCGCGAAACACTTCAACCGGCTCTAAATGCCGCGAGTTTAGCTCGAGAATGATACCGCGAATGGCGCCCGTCTGTATTTCTACGATACGCGAACTGTAACGCGGTCCTGCAAAAGCTGAAGCTGCTAGTAGCAGGAGTACTATGAGGTATTCCCTGCAGAGGCATCTGGGAGGCATGGTCTGGTGGTGGGCCAGTGTCCGGGCATCACTTTGCTTCTGGTCACCTTCTCATTATTCTGTGGACATTCCAATGCAGTTTCCGTTGAAACATTTCCGGCATTTGGACAGCTTCAGTATACGATTATTTCTGGAAAGAAGAAGAAAGAAGTTAGATTATCGTACATACGATAAAAGTTAATATTGTATCAAGAAGGTGAAGGTTATTTGCTGAACTCTTAGTTATGGTTTATCCAATCCATAAATGATTGTTGTGTCTGTGAAACATCGGTTCATTTGTCCACAATATTTTTGTTACTTCCTCGCAGGTGTTTTTTTAATATAATATTTATGATATTGAGAAATTGTACGGATAGAATTTGTCTTCTTAAACCTTGACTACGTTGTAAAAAATACGCTTGCTTCGATTGACCAATATCTTGTAGATGAAGATCTTAAGAGACTTAGAAAAACACTAATACAATAAAAGACTGATAAACTTATTTAACAAAAATGATACAAATTAAGGTGTTACGAACAATTGAATTTTTTTTATTGCCATTGTCTCATAGCTAACTATTATTTTTTTTTATAGAATTTTTATAAAATTTATAATAACTCAGGTATTTTTATAAATATGTCAAGTGCTATATTAGTTTAAAGAGAAAAAAACATGTCGTTCTAGTGCAGCCATAGCCAACTACAGTTTCGATAAAAAAAAAAATATAAGTTTGTGTTATATCTCGGAATCTAATATTAATAGATTTTTTTTATATTAAGTGTAAAATTATCTAAAACTTTGCATTGTACAGTTTTTTTTATCTCTTATAGCAATCGAGTGAAATCGATTTAAAAAATCTGTACGTTTTACATTTTTCAAACTATCTAATTATCATTGACTTCATTTTCTAAATTGTAGAAGTCATTTTATTCGGCTCATAAAACTGCACTTCTTTGCGCATTTAATCGTTTCTCTATCTCATATACTTTCCGAGATCCCCATCCTAAACATCGAAAAAACTTAACCTGTAGATGTTATTTTACTATTATCAAGATTAAATTGAATTTTTGATGATTGTTATCAAGTTTAATATATGCGACCGAAGGCCATTCCTAAATTACCTTGGTTAATCTATGAATAAATAAATGCAGAAAGATTAGTTTTCAAATAAATCTGTGCCCAATTAAAATTTAAATAGAAGTAATAGATAGTAAAATTTATTTATATATTCATAGATAGGTATGTACTCAATTAAAATAGATTTATCATTGAATGCAAAGTTTCAAATAAATTTCCTTCGAACAAATTACTATAGAATAACTTATCAAGCTCACAATTTACAAATTTCCGTTAAATGTAATTGAAACAATACGTTTCCGAACAATATCCTATAGAAACAAAGGAGTGCTACTCAACTATTGTAAACTATTTTGGGCATGGTGCATGAATTTTGGGGTGTAAAATGTATTGTAATTAGAATTATTCCAAGTACATTTGCTGACATGAATCCAGTATTTGAAACATACAGTGTGAGTCTCAAAAAAAAAATTCAATGAAATAATTCGGCACCCTCAAGCTAGACTCTGTCGCACGCGCACAATAAATTTAAATATTTATATAAACAGTATCCAGCAAGCCAAAGTTAAGCACCCGCACCACTCCTAATACCTTGCAGCAAATGCAATAAATTCAACCACACCACCGATGCCTGTACAGAAGAAACACGATGTGGAAAATGCAACGGCCCTTACAACACTTCGAAGTGCACAACAACACTACCGGAGACGTATAAATCCTACAAGGCGGAGGGACACAAGATGCCCTAATCGCCCAATGGAGCCGATCAAGGGGTTTCCTAATATAAAAATACACAACACAAACAAAAAATCCGCCGAAATTGACCCACAGTTGATTAAAAAATCACGAGTACATTCACCCGTCACCATTCATGATCACATCATCGACATCTACTCGACAGAAATAAACGCACCTAATGTAACTGACAGACAAACTCTTTCAAAAAAACTTAAATTACGTTTCGTGGAATCATACAAAATCGACACATGCATATCATTCTCGGGAAACCGAATGTTCATCGTCATGTTCTACCTCATGTTCCCACACATAATCCCTCCTGTTACCCCAATAACTGGTGTCCAGATATCAAGCCTATAGTTGTTAGCAATGGATAGTGTGCGTATACTATATTCCAACATTAATAGTTTTCCTAAAAAAATCCCACCTACTTTTCCACTACTTAACACAAAACTCCGTCCATCTTAACCTCTTAGTGGAAACAAAAACTGCTAATCCCTTCCAATTCCGAAACTGGTCCAGTATCCAAACCCCATCCTCTGTCTACCAACACAATAACCGCGGTGATTGCATCGCTGCTGCCCATCCTTCTATTTCCCTTGGTAAATCCAATCCCCGTAAAACTAAGAACCCTCTCAACGAATGTCTACTTTACCATTCCCATGAAATCCTTCCAGCTTCATATATATATAAATCGGAGAATCGTCTTGACAACTGTGTCAAATGATCAAATATCAAACAGCAAAGACATCTGCAATCTGTTTGCAAATCATTTTGGTAACTCCGTAAAAAATAAGTTATTAAATTATTACGGGACAAATCCCCCTACACAGTATAATACACTAAAAATTACAAATTCATCAATTTTTATTACACCAGTAACTGCAAGTGAAATCTCACACATTATTTTTAATTTAAAGAACACAAATTCGAACGGTCCAGACGAAATTCCAATCAAATTGATTAAATATTGCAATTTTTTCCTTTGCGGGATATTAGCCGATATTACTAATGTTTCTATAGCAACTGGAATTTTTCCATGCCAATTAAAATTATTGAAAATTATTCCACTCTTTAAAAAAGGAGATAATAAAGTTAGGGAAAACTATCGACAAATTACGCTATTAAGTCACGTGTCTAAAATTATCGAAAAGGCGGCTACCGACCGAATCATGAATTACCTATTATCATATAATCTCGTTACTAATAACCAATATGGGTTTTTACCCAACAAATCAACGGAGACGGCAATGGTAGACTTTATACAGTCTGTAAATGATAAACTAGAAAAAAAAAAGCTGGTTGTTGCACTATTTTTTGATTTAGGCTCAGCCTTCGACTCGGTCAATCACAAATTCTTAATCACAAAATTAGAATCTCTCGGTTTGCGTTATCCGATCAATGAATGGATAAAGTCATACCTATCAGGTAGAAAGTCGTATGTAAGCTATGACGGCGAGACCTCAGAAGAGTTTGAACTACTGATGGGTGTCGCACAAGGCTCTGTGATTGGCCCACTCCTTTTTATTCTGTTCATGAATGATATGATTGAGTACTTTGATAATGCAGAAGTGACAATGTATGCAGATGACACGTCCTTCCTTATTGAAGCGGATAGTATCTTAGAGCTCGAAAGAAAAGTTACATCTGTTACAAAGCAATTCAAAAGTTGGTGTAACGACAACATGCTTATCATAAATTTTAACAAGACTGTCTGTATAAATTTCAAAAATAAAAACAATTCATTAAAATTAGACGAATTTCAGTGTTTTAAAGATGTTGGATTATGTAATAAAGCAAGAGTATTGGGCGTAATCGTTGACGAACATCTTGATTGGCATGATCACATTGACAGCATTAGTTCACGTATAGCAAAAGCGATATATGCAATTATAAACTTAAAAAAGGAATTAGCTGAACATAATCTTCTCACTGCATATTATGGACTGGTATATCCTTTTATGACTTTTAATATACTTGTTTGGGGTCAAAGTAGCGACATACAGCGCGTGTTTGTGTTACAAAAGAGGGCCATTAGAATAATTTTTAATATTCCTCCTCGAGACTCGTGTAGAACTATCTTTAAAACAAATAATATACTAACTCTCAGTTCGATATACATTTATAAATTAGCCATTTTTGTCTATAAAAACAAGAGTAAATTCGAACTCTGTGAAGAAAAGCATAAGCATCTCACTAGGCAAGCGAATAACATATATATACGTCCTTTCCATCTTTCGAAATATAGAAAATCGCCAATCTGCGCAGGAAGTTACATTTGGAACAGAATTCCCTCCGCTATTAAAAATTTATCAAAACTACCTGAGTTTAAGAGAAAACTTAAAACATTCCTAATAAATGGTTGTTATTACACATTGAATGAATTTTTAGGAAATACGTATAAGAAGTAGTTTTAAGGCATGTGTTTTTGTGTCGGTATTATCTTAATTGTAAATCATTATTTTAATTATTTATTTTCATGTATGGTATATGTACTGTTTTATTTTTTATGTATAGCATACTGGCATTTTTTATGTATGACGAGTCACCTCAAACAAGGACAATAAAGCATTATTATTATTATTATTATTATTCCTTGTATACATTCATCCTCATTTAAAAATAGAAGACAACATTTTCACGAAAGCATATCTCTATGACCACTGCCTAATAATTGGGAATTTCAATATAAATAAATTTAAATCCCGTCAAATGTCCACATTCCTCTCTCAATCAAACTTTATCCAAATCCAGACTCCACCCACATTCACTATGAATGAAAACCAAAGCACCACTTCCGATATTATCCTTTGTACCAAAAATATCCAACATCTTATCCATTCAGTGAAACTTGTCCCCGATTTATGTTCTGACCACCTTGCTATCCGATTCACACCTCCCAGTTTTACCCCCAGAGTTTATTTCCAACTACAAAGACCGTGACGTTGATGCCGTAGCGAAAGACATGACAGAATTCATCCAAACACGTCTTATAATCGATCCAGAAGTAATAAAACAATCTATTTTTATTACTATCAAACTCTATCAAAAAATATACTCCCAAAATTAAGAAACAACCCTATAAATAATCTCTTCCTTCATATATCCTTCGACTTATTAAATTCAAAAGACAGTTATACAGGGACATTAAAATGACGAACGATTCAACTCTAAAGAGGAATTTTAACAAACTAAAAGACATTCATTACCTTAGTTGCAGACCGCAACGAACAGATCGCGACAGCACTCCGTCGCATGATGAGCATAGCATCATCGGAGGCGGAAAAGTCAATCTTCGCTGATTCCTTCGCAAGGCACCCATAGCCTAATATGTCGTACACCACAAACGCTGACCCTCCCATCGATTTCGTTCGCATCGCCTTTTGGAATGCGAACGGACTATCTGACAAGATACTGGAGTTGGAGTACTTCGTTCGCCGGCACGATATTCAAGTTGTGCCTGTGAACGAGACTACTCAGTGCTGCACGGATACCAAAAATCAACAGGTATCAGCAATACCTCACCAACAACGCCACAGGGCGTGGAAAATCCATCTACATCCAAAGGGTAACCGACCTCCCCCCTCCACCTCCCAATCGACGGCGTCAGAACTCAAGGCAACCGCCTTGGTACTAAACACCATCGAAGGTCCTCTCAAAATAGTTTTGGGATACCACTCTCCAAGTCTTCAACTAGTTGACTCAGATCTCGACATCGTATTAAATGATGTTATGCTTATCATTTTGGAAATGGAGATCTAAACAGCAAAAACGCTCTCTGGAAGTGCAGAACCACCAACAGACGAGGCAGAGCCCAGGCTAACTACATCGAGAATTCCCCTCACGAGCTAAGGGCGGTGGCTTTAGAATGCCCCGCCATTCTTGACATAGCTTTATTCTGTAACGTCAATGCCGAACACGACATTTGGACCGAAAATGACCACAATCCAGTCATATTGCACATTGCAATAGGCATCAGTGTCGCTCCTCAATTGATCAGGAATACGGATAAGAGGTTGTTCTGGCAGAAAGCCGACAAACTCGTTTCTCCACTTCCAAACATCCAATCAGAAACGGACCTAAATGCCACAGTCGCGAACCTCACCACCGCCTTCACCACGGAAGGAGTCTACAGACGTAAAATTCTCGACCAACCCCGAGTCCATCAATATCCCATCCGATACTCTCGACCTCATCAAAGAGAGCAAGTTCGCCGCAAATGACACAGCACCCACCAGCCTGCGTATCGCACTGAAGACTCGCGCTGCAAACCAGAGAGAGTCTCCTTGAGCTACGCAACCAACGTTGGGAGCGTACTATCCTTGAGATCAATGCCTCCACGAAGAAATTCTAGAGCGTGACCAAAGTAGTAAGACGCAAACCAGCTGGTTGTGCTGCGCTTTATGCTGAGAGGGGTCCCGCATACTCCAATGCTGAGAAGGCTGAAGGTTTCGCCGACTCACTGGAGCGGCAGTTTACTCAGAACCGGAGCGACGATGATGAATTTCAGGAAGAGGTAGCATCCACTGTCAGAACCTACATGACAGCAGACAATGGCCAACAGACAGTAGTCCCTGCCACTAAAACCGAAGTCGATGACATCAGGCACTTCCTCTCAAAAAGGTTTCGGGCCATGACGGCATCACCACCGCCATGGTCCGTAAGATCGGTCGCAAGGCCAGAGTAGCCACTCTGAACATGGCTAACGCGTCAATGAGGTCTCTATAGTCAGCATCCTAAGACAAGAAAAGTCTCCCCCTTTTAATTTAACAATATTAAATAGCATCGCCACCACAGCGTTGCACCAACCGCCCCCCATTGCTCTTACAGTCCTTGAGGGCCGTGGGTTTGGACTGCCGGTAGCTAACAGTATCTAAACAATTCCAACTAGCTGCGGTTGTTAATCGGTGCCCCTTGCCCCAACCTCAGTGGTCAAATAGACGTCATATCCGGATGAATGATGTGACATTAATAGAATGAATCATTTTATGAAAAGTTGTATTATATTATCGATTTATATGTTCCAATGACAATTATTCATACTAATAATTATCGAGTTTGATTCAACTCTAGACTAATCAAACTAAAGAAAGATAAGATGGCCGCTCATACAAGATTTAAACTAATCAGATTGGACGCGGACCGGCAGAATTTCAACCTCTTAATGGATGAATGTAAACAACTTTGCTGTATTTTACAAGACACAGGAAAATGGAATTCAACATCAATCACCAGCTATATACAAAAGAAGATGGTTTCCCGACAATTACTCATTTCATAGTATCATTGAGGTGTATGAATCGGTACAACATTAATAATAATTTTAATATTTTTGGAAGCGAGTTCTGTAGTTTAAAAAAAAAACTGAAACATTTACTTTAGTTCAATTTGTATTTATTTCAATTAATAGACATTGTATTTTTATTTGTCAGTTTGTACATGCGTATGCTGGTTTGTCAATATGTAATTATAGTTTTGTTAATTTATCTGTAAAAAGGAGGTTTAATAAACATTATTATTATTTATATTTATTCAATAAAACCAAATATAGCCTGAATATATTAATATTCAACCTGTTCATAACTCTGCAAGCAAAATTAAGTCTTACTAAGACTATAAACAAATAACTTATTGAAACAACTACTTCCATGGCTAGTGCCACGCCCGATATTGAATGATACAAAAGAAATTTGGATGTTATTACTAGTACTACTAGCGTACTACTAGCGTAGTAGTAACGAACTTTTTTTTGTAAGTTTCACGTTAGACAGGTGTCCGGGTCAAATTGACCCATCGGTAGTGTTTACGATATATTTTTGCTTTGAAATTTCTAGGTATGTATTTATTATTTATGGTATTTTGTGGAGCTTTATAAACATTTTATATTATTATTCTTTTATAAATAAAAATCCTATTTTTTAACGTTTTTTATAGTACATTATGGCTTCTTTAAGTAAGGTTCTCTCAGACAAGGAGTTAGAAGACATTTTACGGGATCCTATATTTTGGCATGATTTACAAAATGACGATGACTATAAAGAAAACGTGCCACAAATTGACAACAAAGTGGATGCTGGCCAAACTCTTCTCTTTGATGCCGATGAAAGTGACCAACACGAGGAAGACAATGAAATACAATTTTCTGATAGTGAGTTTAGGGAATTGGATTTTGATCAGGACGATGAGCATGATCTTCCTTTAATTAATTATGTTGGTGCTTGGTACGGAAAAGACAAAACTAAATGGTCAAAAGAAGCACCTACAAGAGGTAAATCCCTTTCACATAATTTAATAAGATCTTTGCCTGGATTAAAAGGACCAGCACGAAAAAATCCACCAACAAGTCCTCTAAAGGCTTGGAAACTTCTTGTTACAGACGAAATCATTGAAATAGTAGTTCAACACACGAACAGTAAAATTCAAAACATGAATGTTAAATATGGGACATTCAAAAGGCGCAGAGCTGATGAAAAAAACTTTTCGCCAACGTTTAAAAATCAAACCGACAAAATAGAAACTGAGGCTTTTCTGGGCTTGCTGTATATGCAAGGTTTCTTTAAATCAGGCCATGAAGATCTTAGGTCATTATGGTCAACTGATGGAACAGGAAGACCTAATTAGATATACCGGGTGACCCAGGGATCTGTAAAAGCCCCATAACTTATTTGCTATTTGAGATATCGACTTCTAGTTTTCTTGAACTGGTACCCCCACTTATTCTACATATTTTAAAAATATGTATGTTTTTGTACAGGGTGTCCCAATATACATAACAGAACAAAGTTATGTTTTTTTAAATGGAACACCCTATATTTTATACTTTATTTTCAACCCTCTTGAGAAGCTGATAAAAATAGTATGAGCTACTATGGGTCTTTTATGGACGATTGGTTAGTTATGGGCAAATTTGTGGCAAAAACAAGGACACATTGAAAAAGTTGCAGAAGCGCTCCTAGCAAAGTTATAGACATTTTTTATACACTGAAGAATTTTCCACATCATGAAGCATAATGAAAATCGGCTTTGGTTCTTTTTTGTTCATACTGCTATACAGGGTGTCAACATACGCAAAATAATGGATAACTATTTTTTTTTCAAATGGAACACCCTATATATCTTGCCACGATTGCATGGAATTTTTAATAAGCTTTCCAATGATATACAATTTGTATAATGAAATATTAAGGATTCTTGAGATTTATCCATAAAAACATTTTTTTTGTCACCTCCTGCCCATTTTTGGATTTTCAGCCAAAACTATGCATTTTGTGAAAAAATAATAAGAGAACAAAGTTGTAGAGCGGAAAATTTTAGATCGATGTCAGTCTTTCGACTTTTCCAATAATGCGTGCATTGCCCGCCAGAGTGCGCAAAATCGTGACCGTATATGCATTTTAGCGTTTTTGTCAATTTGTTAATCAATTGCACTATGCTTTATTTTCCACGTCCTCTAGCACAAAAACGGGTAATTAAATAATTATTCAAATGACCTACATCGATTGAAAATATTCCGCTCTACAACTCTTAAAAAAAACAATTTTTGCCCAAAATGCATAGTTTTCGCTAAAAATGCAAAAAACCACTGAAAAACGCAAAAATTGATATATACATTTTCAATTTGCATTTTTAGCGAAAATTATGCATTTTTGGCAAAAAATGCTTCTTTAAAGAGTTGAAGAGCGGAATATTTTCAATCGATGTAGGCTATTTTAATTTCCCTATAATTTCCCGGTTTTCCACTAGAGGGTGCGGAAAATAAAGTATAGTGCAATTTAGTAATAAAAAAATAAAAAAACGCTAAAATGCATATACGGTCACGATTTTGCGCGATCTGGCGGGCAATGCACCCATTATCTTAAAAGTTGAAAGACCTATGTCAATCGAAAATTTTTCGCTCTACAACTTTGGTCTCTTATAATTTTTCCTGAAAATGCATAGTTTTGGCTGAAAATCCAAAAATGATCAGAAGGTGGCGAAACAAATATGTTTTTATTGATAAATCTCAAGAATCCTTAATATTTTGATATACAAACTGTATATCATTGAAAAGCTTACTAAAAATACCATAGATTGGTGGCAACTTATATAGGGTGTTCCATTTGAAAAAAAATAGTTATCCATTGTTTTGCGTATGTTGACACCCTGTATAGCACTATGAATAAAAGAGAACCAAAGCCGATGTGTATTATTCTTTATGATGTGGGAAATTTTTTAGTGTATAAATAATGATGCTATCATTGCTAAGAACGCTTCTGCAATGTTTTCAATGTGTACATGTTTTTGCCACAAATTTGCCCATAACTAACCAATCGTCCATAATAGACCCAAAGTACCTCATACTATTTTTATCAGCTTCTCAAGAGGGTTGAAAATAAAGTATAAAATATAGGATGTTCCATTTAAAAAAACATAACTTTGTTCTGTTATGTATATTGGGACACCCTCTAGAAAAACAAGCATATTTTCAAAATATGTAGAATAACTTTGGGTACCAGTTTAAGAAAACTAGAAGTCGATATCTCAAATAGCAAACAAGTTATGGGGCTTTTACAGATCCCTGGGTCACCCGGTACAATGCCTCTTGCTCGGTTTCTATTTCTGCTTGCATGTCCGAGGTTTGATAATAAAAGAACAAGATCAGAGAGATTAAAAAATAATAAGCTTACCGCAGTGTCTAACATATTTGAAGCATTTGTTACAAATAGTAAAACATGTTTTAGCCCAGCAGTGAATGTAACCATTGATGAGATGTTAAATCAATTTCGAGGTAGATGTTCAGTAGATGATTTACTGGGCAGTAAAATATCACGCTATAATTTTTTAAAACAACTAAGCTCTGAATTGTATAGAACTCATATGACTCGACAAATTAATAATGAAAACATACCGATGAAACTGCGTCATCGTGCGGCAGAAATACTTAAGATCAACATTGAAGGTCCAACTAACCCTCCACAACAATATTCTACCAGCAAAAGAAAGAGATGCGCAATGTGCCCTCAAAAGGACCGCACAACAAACACATACTGTGTGCGGTGCAATTTGCCTATTTGCATAAAATGTTCAAAAAAATTTGCCCAAATTATTTTTGAAAACTATATTCGGTTATTTAGAATTATTTTAAGTTGTTATATGTTGTAGTGACTAAAGAATAAATATTTGTTAGAAATTTTGAGTTTTATTTAAAAAGTTAAATTGGGTCACTGTGACCCATGAGTAGTAGTTGCGTTATTCATTTTTGTCAGTAACAGTTACGGGTTAAAGACTTACTTAGTATCATAGAAACATATGCGTTTTAGAAGAGGGAATAGAAAAAATAAATAATGCTTCTCAGAATATTGTATTTTTTTAAATACAATTGGACAGTTGAAACTGAAAAAAGTGAAATAGTCAATTTTGTAAAATTGAATATAATCATTATAGCTTGAGTTAATAATAATAATAATATTAATACTTTATTGGTGCTTTGGTTGTATACTCTACACAGGTCAATCATCAAATTACAAATCGAATTAACATGTTAAAAAAATATATATATTAAAAAAAACATAATAAAATCAAACATATTAAAATAAAACACAATAAAATCGGACAAATAAAACATATTAAAATAAAAGTTATTAAGATAAAATATAATAAAATCAAATCAAACATATTAAAATAAAACATATTAAAATAAAAGTTATTAAGATAAAATATAATAAAATCAAATCAAACATATTAAAATAAAACATATTAAGATGAAACATTTTGAATTAAAATAAAATATTCAATAAATTCACATAGAAAAACAATATACTGAGTATTAAATATTAAATGAAATGGCCTGAGAATATATTTATACACACACCCCTATCACATGAACCATTACAACACGGTATGTCAGATGGAAAATTTTAAAATAATTATAAAGTTGAACTGATTATTTTGTGACAATAAGAAAAAATGGTGATGTGGCCATCATGTTACTTTCTCCGACTTTATATTTACGTTTTCATGGGTTCATTTTCAATTGAAATCATATTTTAAATGAATATCGAGCGGATGAAACTGACGTTTAAAACGTCAAAATCATGAAATATGGAAAAATTATACTTCAAATTCAAAAACTCGGTTTACTCAAAAACTAATGAGATTTCGAAAAAAACTTATTCTTTAGAAGTTGTTCATTTTGACATTCTCTACAATTATTATTCACATAAATTTGCTGTAACAATTATCGTTTCATAATTATAAACCAAAAATTAAAAAAAAATAATAAATTTTTTTCTCGAATAGCAATGATTTTATGAAAAATATTTTCAAGCAAAAGATGTTCATTTCTTTGTTGTCTTTGATGTTTGTTTAAATGTTTTGTAATATTTTTCATATTTAAGAAAATATTGGCAAAAAACAAAAAACAGTTAAGGTAAACACCCACTTCCGGTGTACGAAATTTTACCAAAAGCTTTTCAGTTCTTCGGATTATCAAATAAGACTTATGTTCAAAGTTTCATATCAATTGCTTCGTTAGTTTTTGAGATACAGCGCACACAGACAGACACACACACACACACACACAGACACAAAATTTTTTTTTCCAGAAATTGTTGAAATGGCATCTAGGGACCCCAAAACGGATATTTCCGTAAAAAAATTTTTTGAAAAAAAAATCACGATCACAATACTTTCTCGTACTTCGTAACGGAGAAAGTAAAAAGAAGTGATACAGATAACAAACAAACATGATAAAATACATTAAAATAGAACAGACACAATTAAAATTATGGTGTATTGAAATAAAAATTTAAAATTTAGTTTAGATGACCTCTGCATTAGACAAGAAGTCTTCTAAACTGTAAGGAGCTGGGCCAACAAGAAATGTCTTGACTGTGGCCTTGAATTTATTAAATTGCAGTGTACGTGTATCTAAGGATAATTTATTAAAAAATGGTGATGTAGCCATCATGTTACTTTCTCCGACTTGATGGTATCGTAGCCATTTATATTTACGTTTTCATGGTTTATTTTCAATTAAAATTATATTTTAAATGTACAAGGAGCGTTGTGTAAAATCGGATGAGACTGACGTTTAAAAATTATGAAAGATGGAAAAATTATTCATCAAATCCAAAAACTCAGTTTACTCAAAAACTAAAGGGATTTAAAAAAACTTATTCTTTATAAGTTGTTCATTTTAGCATTCTCTGCAATTATTATTAAAATAAATTTGCTGTAACTGTTATCGTTTCATAATTATAAACCAAAAATTTGAAAAAAATTTATAAATTTTTTTCTAGAATAGCAATGATTTTATGAAAAATATTTTCAAGCAAAAGATGTTCATTTCTTTGTTGTCTTCAAAGTTTGTTTAAATGTTTTTGTGATATTTTTCATATTTAAGAATATATTGGCAAAAAACAAAAAACAGTTAAGGTAAACACCCACTTCCGGTGTACGAAATTTTACCAAAAGCTTTTCAGTTCTCCGGATTATCAAATAAGACGTATGTTCAAAGTTTCATACCAATTGCTCTATTAGTTTTTGAGATACAGCGCGCACAGACACACACACACACATACAGACACACACACACACACACACACACACACACACACACAAAAATTTGAAAAAAAAATCACGATCACAATACTTTCTCGTACTTCGTAACGGAGAAAGTAAAAACAATGGCCCATAATAGTTCGATCCCGTTTGAGATCTGGTTAGCCTAATCTGTGGTATATTTATATCATTTCGGTTTCTAGTTGGATGTCCATCGTGTTCGTGGGTAGCATATATATTCAAATTTTGTTTAACATAGCACAAGCACTCCAGAATAAATAGTAAGTATATTAAGCTCTTTGAATTTATACTTACAATCGTCCCGGTAGCTAAGTCCACTTATGATACGTACAGCTTTACGCTGTAGACCAAAAAGCCTATGACGAGAAGCTGAATGACCCCACACTAATATTCCATATTGAAGATGACAGTGGCAGCACTCATAGTAAACAGTTTTTAATACAGAAGTAGAAACCGATTTTTTTAGGCTTTTTAGACGGTAAATACCAATTAAATAACAATTGTTTAGCTACCTGAGAGCCGTGAAGGTCCCATTTTAAAGTGCTATCTAACTGAATGCCCAGAAATTTTGTATTTCTAGGGCATTCATCGATATCGGTTCTTTTTAGTGTGAACATAATATTGACTGGCTTGGTTGGATTTACAGTTAGTTTATTTAAATTAAACCATTGTTCGGCTTCAGCAATCAATGAAATAAATACAAGAAAACGAAAACGTAGCCTGAATATATGAATATTCAACCTGTTCGTTAATCTGCAAGCAAAAAATTAAGTCTTACTAAAACTATAAACAAATAACTTATTGAAACAACTACTTCCCTGGCTAGTGCCACTCGACACGGATATTGAATGATACAAAAGAAATTTGCATGTTATTACTAGTACTACTAGATATTAACATTGGTTTATAGCTTCCGTTAAGAAACAGGGCACACAAAAATTTACAAATATACCGCTGTGATCTGACATACCTATGTTATATGGATGTATCTTGTATTCAGTTTTAAAATCCATGAAAACGTTATCTATTTTATTGTTACCCCTTGTGTTGAACAGTTGGAAATAATCCATAGCATAGCAATGTATCACATAGTGAAATCACTTTACTATCCGTGCAAAAATTGAAATTTATATTGAAATCACCTCCCAAAATGACAAATTCTTATTATCAATATTTTCTAAAAAGTAATATAAAACACTAATAAACTCGACCCAATCAGCAGATGGAGATCTGTAGACGCATATAACACATAGGTTAAAGTTGGGGACATAGGTACAGGACAATTCGCAATATTTCTCTCTAGATATTGTTTGAGTTGTATTGTTTAGGTTTTTGTTTGGAATTGACTTGTTCAGAAAAATAATTGTGCCACCATAATTATTTCCAGGCCGCGAATAATATGCACTTCAGGCTAACGTATTGATATGTTCAATGCTGCTTAGCCAGTGCTCGGTAAAGCAAATTAAATCAAATTTGGGTGATTGATCTTTTAGTAGACATTCTAGTTCATTAACTGCGTTACGCAAAGATTGAATATTTTGAAATGAAATAGTTACATTTTGTTTTTTTTCATTTTGCTGTAAGTGAAAAAATTATGAACACATACATTCTCCGGCCATATCTCAGGTTTTTTTTTATCTCATCAATAACCGAAGCAGGGGCACTAATCCTGAATGATGAATATTCATTGGGGTGTTTGGATTGAAGCTGCTCACAGTCGATCATGGAAAAGTTCTTCTCCTTCAGATAATTAGTCAACTGGTCCTTTGTAAAATACATGAAGATGTTTGTATCTAGTTGCTCGTTTTATTGTTTCATCCTTTGGCGAATCCATGAAGGCATTAAACCTCTTCCTCTTCGGTACTACTTTAGTCCATGCGTTTGTACTGTAATTTGCAGTGGCACTATTCTCGGTGGATGTATTTTATATATTTCCTCTCTTACGTCCTGGATTGGTTTGATTTCTGGATGTGTTAACCCCAGGATTCGTACTAGTTATTTTGCAGGAAGTTTGTTTAGTGTAATCATTAATAATTGTAATGTCTGCCGATTCAGCAACCGTATTAACATTGATATTATCGTCCGGTATGTGGCGGTCCTCCAGGTAACGTGTTAATTTGGTTGTCTACATCGGTTTGTTTACATTCAGTTTCCATAGAACAATTAATTTTTAATAATGCATTTTCGATTTTTAATTAATTAATTTTATCGAGTAATAATTCATTATTTAATTTAAGTTGTTTTACCAGTTCCTTTAGATGATGATATGCCTCCATGGTAAAATCTATTTCCGATGGTCGCTCAGTTGGGCCTGGTGCAGTTGGTGTAGTGTGCATTACCAGAATTGAGGTTAAATCCAGTCCACAACATGTTTTAGCCCTTTCCACACAGCTATTGTTATACAATGTTTTACAGGTAGGGCACTTCACTCCTTAACGGGCAGTAGCAGTGCACACACACTTTTTATTACTGCTAGTTTCACTAGTTTTTGGTAAATTAATGGTTGGCTTGGTTGCTGGCGCCATTTTTACCGATATATGCCATTTAAACAGTTGTTGTGTATAATTATTTTCATGGAAATAACTTTATCTCTTTAATGTAGACATAAACAAATTATTTTCTGCAAAGCGAGGCAAAAGACGCTTTATTTTGGTTTATTACATGCGTCAATAGTTGTTTAATTAAAACGTTAAAATGACTGTTACGTGGAAATCACACTTTCAATTTGATAAATTAAATAAGTGAAGCCAACATTAATCAAGGTAGCCTCGAACAATTTAATAATTTGTATGTTACGTTAACTCATGGAATCAGCAATTCGTAGTTTACTTATACATATTATCGTTACGTATTAAATTTTATGATTCAATATTATCATGTTTATTCTAAAATTGAATAATTTCTTGAAATGCAAAGTTCATTCAAATGTAAGGTAATGTTTTAAATATTTCAAAAAGTCTACTTATTTCAATTAGTAACTAAGAACTGTTGCACTGGGAAATAATAGGTTTGTGATTTTTTACGGGTATTCCACAGTAGGTTTTCATTTTAATAATTTTAAGCTATGAAGTTAATATTTATATCAATAATAATATTTCTTCATTTTGTAAAGATGAGATACTTTCAAGGATATGTTATCAAATTTACAAAATAAAGTAATTGAAACATACATAAAGTATTGCTTTAAATTTATAATCTATACCCTAATGAAAAATAACATCAGAAATCCATCGAAAGTGTATTTACTTTATTTTTACATATTTTTTTACATTTATTTTAAACAAATGATTGCTATTTAAGACCCTAATATGTTCGGAAAGCTTATTAAAAAAACTTACAATGCATACGCTTCAGACTAGATGCAGCTTTCGGGAAGGTAATATGTTTTTATATCTTGTGCTGTAACTACGACTATTTTATAGAACATTAAATTTGCAAAGATTTTTGTATAAAAAGTACACCGCTTCATACCGGGTGTATATTCCCGTATATTTTGCTTTTTTTTATTTTGTTATTTATTTTTCTTCAAATGTAAATGAAATTAAACTATTGTTTTCATTGGTCCAATCAATACACTTCTGCAATGGGTGTTGATACAACAACAGTTTTCCCTTAAATATCCATAAATACTGACAAAGCAGTTGGAAAATAGCAATGCCACGTTGTTTAAATTCGGTCCAACCCACATTGAATTTAAAGCTGTAACTTAGACAACAATGGGTAATATCGATTCCTGTTTTGCAGCACGTTCAATGTAGTATTCCTTTGGAAAAGAAGTTTATGGTTTTTAGTATGTCTGTGCGTGAGAGTTACACCGTCGAATATCTTTCATCAATACAACATCTCCCTTATTTATTCGCTTAGTATTCAGATCGAAAACACCCTCCAACTTCAACGGACATCTGTTGTAGCCGGCGCACCTTCGAGGCTGTAAAGCTTTAACTTTCACCAAACAATGTTCAGCGGTAAAGTTTGAATTGCAGATTATCTAATAATAATGCATTCCTCGCTTTTTTTACCCTTACGTTAAATGGAGTCAATTTAGATTTACATTTGTATGAAGTTAAATGGAAACTTGCATTGAAAGACTGTGTTATTTATTTGTTACTCGATTATAGCTGAAACTAATTTGATACATTTGGAAAAAAATTATTTTGTTAAGGAATTTTATAAATTAGCTGCGGCGCACAAGACAAGTGGTCAGAAAATAAAATATGCGTCTAGATAAAAACGATTTTTGTTTGTCACATTTGAGTTAAAAATGATTTTTACTTTCTCCGTTAGGTAGTACGAGATGGTAGTACCCTAGATGCTATTTCAACAATTTTTTCATAATGAATGGGACAAACACTAAACAACCATGGACCCGAACGATAACTTTTCGTTGATAAAAGCTACCGCCCGAGCGTGGGATTCGAACCCACGACGCCTCGCACCGAAAGCGGGAGTGTAATTGCTCCGCCATGGAGCGCCCCAGCTAAAAATGTATCCGGAGAGAAATGTGAAAGATAAAGTACAACCTGTATCTGAATGGTTATTTGCAGCAAAGTGAATAGGAAATACCATTGTGTGTATTTATTATTAAAAGTAAATACGAGTTGCTGCATCTTACTAATATTAGAACAATCGTTAACAGTCTATCAGCCAAACTGTAATTGAATTCCTGATAAAGTGTGTCAAAGAAATAACGGAAGCTCGAATTCAACAAAACAAATATTGCTTTCTGAAACGAGCGCTTTGTAAATATTATTTAATTTTACATAAAAAGGTAGCAGCACGATTAAATTTGAAGCTGCCGACCCACTTTCTCGAATTTATACATTTATACAGTGTTAATGTTTAATTTTAAAAATAAACATTAATTCGATTTTTATGGGTGTAATATACCGGGTGAATATTCCAAAACCGAACATAGGCAATTAACATGGGAAACATGTTTTTTGCAGATTCCTGCTCTCCATTTTAACTAAGAGGATTGATAATGACACCAATCGAAAGAAGATTTTTTTCCTCATCTAATGATATCCGAACTAGTTAATTTTCAGTTGTAATTCTCTATTATTTTATCAAAATATTCGCAATAGATCCAATTCGGAAAATCGTATTGAGCCATGAGTCGTAAGATAATAAACATATTTATGGTGTGCCATGACTTGCCTGAAAACAGGTTATGAGTTTATAATAACTGTCATTAATTTTTCTTTGTAAAATGTATTCTATCGAGGAAAAACTATTCATAGTAAAAAACGTTTACAGTGGAAATAGTTACCGTAGGGTGCGAGATTTATTCTCCGTGCAGTTTAACGAGAGCTCCATACCGTCAGTGTCGACAATACAACAAATAGTCTTTCAATTAGAAAATTCTGGTTGTTTAAATTCAGGTAAATATTATTCACTTTAATTGATAGTTTCAAAATTATCTCATTCTGGTTGTTTATTAGAACATCGCAGAATAAATGGCAAAAAACGGGAAAACATTCACGAAGAAGTTGTTATTGGGCTGGTATCCGGGAATCCTCGACTAAGTACAAGATCTATTGCTTTGGAATGTGGTAAATCGCAAGGAACGGTCTGCAAAATTTTAAGAAAGTACGGCTACCGTCCATACAAGTTTCAATGCCATCAAGAACTATTGCCGTTTGATGAAGGACCTAGGCAAACCTTTTGTGAAATTATTCAAGATCGTGCTAATGCTAATCGCAATTTTCTCTCATCGATTTGCTTTACGGATGAATGTACCTTTACATTGAATAATGAACCAAACGTTCAAAACGATAGATACTGGGCACATGAGAATCCCCATCTGAATTTAAATCTTAGAACGCAATATCCTCAAAAAATTAATATTTGGACAGGCATTTTTAATTCTCATGTTATAGGTGATAGGTCCTTTCGAAATAATAGGAAATTTAAATTCAGAAAATTATTTAGAATTGTTAATTACTCAGGTTGGCCCTGCAATAGAGGAAGTGGCAAGTCCAAACCAGGATATCTGGTTCCAACATGACGGATGTCCAGCACATTTCGGAATAAACGTCAGAGAATATTTGAATAATGCATTTCCAAATCGGTGGATTGGACGAGGAGGTGAAATCAACTGGCCAGCTAGATCTCCAGATTTGGCACCGTGCGATTTCTTCTTATGGGGTCATCTGAAAAGCCAAATTTATAAAACCCGTCATCCAAACATTAATTCTTTGAGGAATGCAATATTTGAGGAGTGCGGGTTGATAACGAATAGACAGTTGGCAAACGTCAGAAATTCGTTTTACAATAGGATGGGGTATTGTTTAATTCAGAATGGAGGTTTATTTGAACACTTGCTTTAATTATTGATTTCTAATTATAATTGTTAACAGGTATTATGATCTTTGTTTTTTAATTTAAATTGGTCAAATTGAATACTGCGCTCCAGCAATAATAAATGTTGTAATGTAACTTCTTCCATTTATTTCATTTATTAAAATGTATTTATTTATTTTTGTATTTTTTCATAAACACGGTGCGATCGATGCTACTGAAGTTTACTAAATTTTACATTTACCAGAAATTCAACCAGAGTTTTTTCAATTCTTTAGAAAATTACAATTGATTTCAGTGAAGAAAATTGGAAATCTCAAAATCATAGTCGCCAACGGCATAATGAGTTTGTCACTCGAATGACGTTTGAATTGGTTTATTGTCTTGCGAGTCATGGCTCAATACGATTTTCCGAATTGGATCTATTGCGAATATTTTGATAAAATAATAGAGAATTACAACTGAAAATTAACTAGTTCGGATATCATTAGATGAGGAAAAAAATCTTCTTTCGATTGGTGTCATTATCAATCCTCTTAGTTGAAATGGGGAGCAGGAATCTGCAAAAAACATGTTTCCCATGTTAATTGCCTATGTTCGGTTTTGAAATATTCACCCGGTATATCAATACCCCAACTACTTAACCCTACTTATAGACTAAGCAATATACAGGGTGCCCGGATTTCGTAGGGACAACATGGGCAACTTCTGCATTTGAAGAGGTAGAGAGATAGTCAAATTAGCAAAAAGATGCAGGTTCGAGAGCTTATTAAGAATCCACCTCTAAATTATACTTGTTATGGCCCACTTGTTGAAAATAAAAATAAAAACAAAATCTCCCAATTTATTTCATTTGCCGTAATTTCCCTGCTACCCAAGATATCGAGATGCGGTTTGAACCAATTTGCATGGCAATTTAAACACTTTCATTGGCACTTCGTAAAACCAGTTTTTTTGTGCATTTTTTTAGTAATCTAACCTAACCTCCAAATTTTAAATTGGTACCGCGCAATCTTTTTGGTCCTTTTAAGATTTTTTTGATGCAAATTAAGTTATTTGTTTATAGTCTTAGTAAGACTTAATTTTGCTTGCAGAGTTACGAACAGGTTGAATATTTATATATTCAGGCTATATTTCGTTTTTTGAATTTATTTAATACTTTCTGCAATAAGTAAGGTTGTTTCTATTTTATTTATCAATTACATTTGAAATATCTAATGTTTCACGGATCTCATTTTCAATAGAAATTATGGCTGAATTAGCAAATCGCTCTTGTGTTATAGTTGACCGTAAATAATTTTTAATTAATTTTAATTTGGAAAAACTCCTTTCGCCGGAAGCCACGGTTATCAGTATTGTTCAAAATATTCGTAGACTAATAATGAAATTTGGAAAACAAGGAACTAAGTCTTGGCTAATTAAATCATTTAAAATTCCTAATGGTTTTAATTGGGAATTATTAGGAAATAGTTCTCTAAAAGATAACAATTCTTAGGAGTTCGATTCCATCTAAATCGTTGGTCAATTTTCCGTTTTCGGTTACCTGTAATTTGATATCTAAATAAATACATTTTCTTAAATATTCGGATTCTGCAGAATGAAATACCAGCAAAAATTTAAACAAGGAGCAGCAATTTTCTAACAGCTCAGAACTTTATCAAATTAATAGCGATGCCCAAAATTTCAAAAGAAAAGTGAATTCTATTTTTTTCTCTAGAATCCAAAATATTTTCACAAGTGGTTTTTTTTCTTATACGAACTTCAGATGCTTTGCGACACTTCTGTTTGTTTGGCAAAATCGTTACCCGGTTAGAAATCGGATACACTTCCAACAGAGGTCCAGGCAACCGGCCCACAGTGGGACGGATCTAGCGCGACAAAAGTCAAATGGACCGTTTTTTACTTTCCCCGTTACGAAGTACGAGAAAGGGAAAGATTTTTTTTTCAAAATTTTTTTTTACGGAAATATCTGTTTTGGGGTCCCTAGATGCCATTTCAACAATTTCTGGAAAAAAAAAAAATTGTGTCTGTGTGTGTGTGTGTGTGTGTGTCTGTGTGTGTGTGTGTGTGTGTGTGTGTGTGTGTGTGTCTGTGCGCGCTGTATCTCAAAAACTAATAGACCAATTGATATGAAACTTTGAACATAAGTTTTATTTGATAATCCGAAGAACTGAAAAGCTTTTGGTAAAATTTCGTACACCGGAAGTGGATGTTTACCTTAACTGTTTTTTGTTTTTTACCAATATTTTCTTACATATGAAAAATATCACAAAAACATTTAAACAAATATTGAAGACAATAATGAAATGCGATTATTTTGTTTGAAAACATATTTCATAAAATCATTGTTATTCAAGAAAAAAATTATTAATTTTTTTTTCATTTTTGGTATACAATTATGAAACGCTAATAGTTACAGCAAATTTATGTTAATAATAATTGTAGAGAATGCCAAAATGAACAATTTATGAAGAATAAGTTTTTTCGAAATCTCTTTAGTTTTTGAGTAAACTGAGTTTTTGAATTTGAAGTACATTACATCTTTCATAATTTTGACGTTTTAAACGTCAGTTTTATCCGAGTCTACGAAACGTTCGATGCACACTTAAAATATGATTTAAATTGAAAATAAACCATGGAAGCGTAAATATAAATGATACCATCAAGTCGGAGAAAGTGACATGATGGCCACATCACCATTTTTTTTTTAAATAAAAGTAAGATCCTATGTTTTTTCGGCTGCTGATTTCCAATGTGAGTGTACTTTTTTAATTTGCGCCCATTAAAGGCTATAATTCGGAAAATACACCTAAAAATTTACATTTTTTAATGGAGGTTTTCAAATAATAATGACTTAAATTTTATTCAGCAGAATAATGTAAATGGTAAAAATTCTGCATTTTAATAAACTTTTAAGTCATGCCCGGGTTTTATTCCTATAAATCTTAATTTTTATTTTATAATTCAACAAAGAAATTTTTCCTCAAATCTAGATTTATCTAGAAGGTTAATTTGTTGAGAAGTTATAGCCGAAAAACAAAAATATAGCTGATTTTTTAAGGGGTGAGTTAAGGGGTGAAACATGGTTTTTAGTCGAGAAATAAAAAATACGTATCAAATATTTTGGGCCCCTCTACAAATCCACTAAATTTCATTAAAATCGGAGTGAAACACATATGTTACTTTCCTTGCTGGTACATAACTTTGCAAGTTATCGTAAGTTATCGCAAGTTATCGCAGCTAGAACATGCTAAGAATCATGTGAAAATGTCTGAAGAAAAATGACGTTTTTCGGCAAAATTCGGCAATTTTGTTGTACAAGCCAAAATATATCCAAATTTATAATAGAATTAACGATGAAATCAAAAAATTATAACGACAAATAAGAATAACTGAAAAAATACTTATCACTGAAAGAACAATTGTTATCATGTACTAATTGCACAAAAAAAATCCCAATTATTTATATGCACATTTACTGCATTTGAATACTATGTACAAATACGCTCCTTCATATCAACGCGTAAGTATTCGGCAAGGTGAATATAGTCGTTGTCGCATTTCACAGCAAGTGTATCTGCGACAAGTGACTTCTAACGGTTATTTTGATTGAAGAAGTGTTATAGAAAGAGATTTTCAGCTCTTTTTTTTGAGTATCAATTTTTTCGCGCTAGAATACTGGGATGGACACTGTGCGGCTGCTATTTCGGGGCGCTCGAACTAAAATTTTCAGATTTCGGACGCCGCGGACCCTTTATTGGTGGCCCGCTTCGCAGGTTTCGCCGCCCCCTCTAATCGCCGCCCGTATGCCATGCACACACTAGCCCCCCGGTAGGATCGGCCCTGTTAAACATATTTTAATGCCCTTTTGGTGGATCGAGTCGACACATTTTTTCCAACTCGGTACACGTTGCAAAAATAGGACGTTTTTTGCCCACAAACGTGTTTTTTTGTTCGGTGGTTGAAGGGTTCGAAAAGGAATAATTGTAATCTAAGCTTATACCTTACTTAAAGTAGAGCCAAAATGGGATTTTTTCCAAAATAATCATCAAATTTGGTTTAAAAGTCACTGAGTTATGTGCGAGAAACCTCAAAATGCAACACCCATAACTTGGTGCCAAATCGTCTTAGGAACTTCGTTCTTTGAGTTCTGCAGAGGGAATTTATCAAATTTTAATCCTTTTATGGTGGATCGTGTCGACAAAATTTTTCCAACTCCGAATTGAACGTCAAAGTTGGACATGGTTTCTTGAAAAAACATTTTTTTTTCACAGGGGTGCTAGAGAGGGGCGGAAGGGGTTACGCTTGCATGACTTCAAAGAATACACTTCAAAGTTTCTCGCCCTCAAAGATCCATCTCAATCGATTGAAAATACGCCAAGTTATTGCGGTTTGAAAATGGTAGAAACTTCACGCATTTCAAGTGTTTCATTTTTTTTCCTTCAGTATATATTTTATTTGAAATAATATAATATTATTAATAGTTTTATTGTTCATTGTATATTTAACTTAAAAACTACAATAGAGCAACTTGAGATGTAATTTGTTTAAACGTTTATATAACCTCCAGTCCATGTTATGTAATATTTTTACAATAAGTGCTTGTGGTTAAAAATTTTCGATTCAGTATAAATATATAAATTTAAATAAAAATACATCCCTGACCAATATAAATTGCCATTGAAATGATAATATATATATCGAATTTCCCATTTAATTTAAATTTATTCGAAACGTATAAAGTAATTCAGCTCAAAATGTACGTTACAGGTAATGATATATTGAAAGCAGTATTACCCTATAAAACTGGATTTATCCTAACCGATAACAGCTTGAGGACACTGACTAAATTTGGATCCGACATTTGATATCAATAGTGGGCTTCTGAACCGCTCGGGAAAAGAGAATGAGATTTAAGCAAAGATTATTCATAAATTCTATTTAATTTAAATGAATATACTGACTGTGGATTGCTCTACTCAATTCAGGAATTTGCGCAACGTTTAGAGAATAGATGTTGCCTCTATTGTGTATCTGCCGTAGGCTAATTGAAAAATAAGGTTTATTGCAAAAAGCTATGTCATTTTTCAATGCGCTCGGTTAATTGGAAAATTGTCGAGCACCTTCCAATCAGCTTGATATTTTTAAGCTTATTGCTATAAGCCAAGTCCGTGCACCTTTAGGCTAGTTAGAAAATGTGCAATTGTTTGCTCAAACAGATAGATTTCATATGGGTTTATTGAAAACAACGGCGCGGCTGAAGCTGAAAGCCATTGAAACTGCTAGAAAGAGGTAACTTATAAACTGCACAACAATCATTTTCATTGAAGTAATCATTATTAGTAGACAACTGGAGATTACCGTTGTAAAATCGCGGAAAATATAACTAATATGACTTGTAAATTCAGTTGCGTATATGTTATTTTGGCTTAAATTGATTTTTTTATGGTATGTGTGCTTCAGTGCAGTGGCGTATGCAGCTTTTCGTTCTGGGGGGGGGGACCAAAAAAATATATTTACGTTGTGAATGCCGTGGAGTAAAGAAGTAAAAATACAACTAACTATTAACATAGAAACTAAACTTTAATAAACTTAAAATGTTTAAAAAACAATAGAACAGGTAAACAGTCAGACAAATAATAGGGCCTGGACATTTAACAAAGTGCACATAATTTAATTTTCTCTATGACCACTGTAGATAGAAAATGAAAAAAAAATCATTTGTCAAAAGTTTAATTATCCAAAAAGGAATAACTGGAAAAGTTTTATATGAAGAAAAAGTTAAATATGGGGAAAATCGAAAAAAGTTGAAATTTAAAACTGTTATTTGCTACTTGTTAATTGTTAATGGAAGTTAAAAATTTCCCTCGGCAAAAAGAAGTTCAAAATTGGCAATATGTGCTAAAAAATGGTGATGTGGCCATCATGTTACTTTCTCCGATTTGATGGTATCATAGTTTATATTTACATTTTATGGTTTATTTTCAATTTAGATCATATTTTACATGTACATCGAGCGTTTTATAGAATCGGATGAAAGTGACGTTTAAAACGGCAAAATTATGAAACATGAAAATGATAAATTTTACTTCAAATACTAATGGTCAGTTTACTCAAAAACTAAAGAGATTTCGAAAAATCTTATTGTTTATGAGTTGTTCATTTTAGCATTCTCTACAATTATTATTCATTTAAAGAGGAATGTTAAAATAACCCGTTTTTTACCTGCCGCATCGGGAAAAACCTATTTAACCCTACAGAGAAAACGTTGGGCCTAAGAGGCCCACGAGCCGTATTCACTGGTGTTATGTTATTTCACGCCCATGAATGATGAAAAGATAAGTTAGACCGCGGAAAAGTCAGGGGAAAACTTTTGAGGTTCTATCAAAAATCAAAAATTCAGGATAGTTTATATCGATTTTCTCTGAAACTATCAATGATACAAAAAAATGTTTGGAGGAGAACATAATCTAGTGACATAGTGACCTTAGTTTGACCTTATGATATCTACGTTAGGTCAGGTGAAATTCAAAGTGCGCGATGTATCTCAAAAACTAATCCAGGAATTAACATGAAACTTTAAAGATAAATCTTATTTGATAATTCCAAGAAAAGGAAAGCTTTTGGTAAAATTTCGTACAATGGAAGTGGGTGTTTACCTTAACCGTTTTTTGTTTCTTGTCGATAATTTTTTAAATATGAAATATTACAAAAATGTTTTAACAAATATTAAAAATAACAAAGAAATGAACATCTTTTGTTTAAAAATATTTTTCATAAAATTATTTTTTTTCGAAATTTTATTTTATTTTTCTGAAATTTTATGAAAAATATTTTCAGAGAAAAGATGGTTATTTCTTTGTTGTCTTTAATATTTTTTAAGATATTTTTGTAATATTTTTTATGATTAAGAAATTATTGTGAAGAAACAAAAAACATCAACTTCCTGTGTACGAAATTTTACCAAAAGATTTATTTTTTCTTGAGATTATCAAATAAGACTTATGTTCAAAGTTTCATGTTAATTCCTGTATTAGTTTTTTTAGATAAAGCGACCAGTTCATAATTATAACCCAAAAGTGAAAAATAAATTAATATTTTTTTTTCTCGAAAACCAATAATTTTATGAAAAATAATTTTAAATAAAAGATGTTCATTTATTTGTTGTCTCCAATATTTATTTCAATGTTTTTGTGATATTTTTCACCCACTTCCGGTGTACGAAATTTTACCAAACGCTTTTCAGTTCATCGGATTGTCAAATAAGTTTTATATTCAAAGTTTCATATCAATTGCTTGATTACTTTTTGAGATACAGCGCGCATAGACACAGAGACACACAGACACACACACACATACAGACACAATTTTTTTTCCAGAAATTGTTGAAATGTCACCAATGACTCCAAAACGGATATTTCCGCAAAAAAAATTTTGAAATTTTTTTCACGATCACAATACTTTCTCGTACTTCGTAATGGAGAAAGTAGAAAGTAGAACATGAAAAAAATTTATTTGTCTAGAGAATGATTATTAATTGAAGTTGAAAATTTAGAAACTTACATTGAAAAATCAAATCTTTTAACATAGCAAATTTAAAAAAAATAATAAGTTTTTATCAAAGGAAGTTGAAAATCCAAAAATTTCATCTGGCTAAAAAATATATTTGTCAACAAAAATTAAAGTCTTATCGTCAAAATATTGATAAATCATATCTGTTGAATTAAGTTAACAAATTTTATATTAAAAATGTAATTATTAAAACAAGATGAAAATCTCAAAATTTCATGGATAAAAAAATTGAATATTGACAACACACATCTGTCATAAAGTTTAAAAAAAAAACAATCAATTTGTCAAAAGAAAGTTTAGAATTGCATTTGGCAAAAAAAATTAACAAGGGACAAATGATACTTCAAAATGGATTAAAATTTAAAAATAATATTTATGAAAAATCCAAAAAATTTATATGACAAAAGAGTATTGACAAATCAGATCTGTTAAAATAAGTTGAAACTTGATATTAAAAAATGAATTATGACAGAAAAAAATCTGAGAATTTCATCTGACAAAAAGAAGTTAAATACTGACAACATATTTCCCTAAAAAAATTGAGAAATAATTTTTTTAAATCGTTTGTTAAATTAAGGTAGAAATGTAAGCATTATATCTGCAAAAAAATTGAATATTAATAAATTTTATTCATTAAAAAACCTGAAAACTGAAAAATTTTGTTTGTGGAAAGTTGAATTGCCAAAACATGTATCCAAGAGAAAAGAGGAAATAAGTTGAAATAAGTTAAAAATTGTATAATAGCATTTGTCGAAAGTTTAATTATGAAAAGATGTTGGGGTATTAAAAAGTAATAAATACTGTTTACCCTCTCTTTCCCAAATTAATTTTTGGCAATAATGTTTTTTTTAATTCTTGATTTAAAGAAAAATAAATTTTAAAAAGTGTCTCCTTATTTTTGCAGCAGACAAAATCCATATGGAAAATGGTGCCAAGGAAAATCAAAACACAGATTACGGGGACCTGGTAAAAGATATGACATCATATGGCATCTGCGGGATAGAAAGGGTTAAGAAAATTGAAAATTAAAAAGAAAAAATTCTGCCAAAAAGAAGCATTCCTCCGACGAAAATTAAAAATTTAAAACATTATTTTGTCACAAAAAGTTAAAAATACCAACATTTACTCTGACAAAAAGAAATTAAAACTTAAATAATTCCAATTGCAAATAATTGCAAATTTAAAAAAATAAATGATAAAAAGTACGATATTAAGAAGTCATACTGTCGAAAAAAGTTAAAAATAGTAAAATTTTACTTTTCAAAAGTATGATTGTAAATAGAAGTTAAAAATCCAAAAACAACATTGAAAAATTATATCTTTTAAAATTGTTGAAAATTTCAAAATGTCATTCTTCAAAAGTTTATTGCTAAAGGAAACTAAAAATTTTAATACCCGACAAAAACTGTTTAAGATTAGATAAAATATTTGTGATAAGAACCGTATGCTAAAAATTTAGTTATCAATTAAAGTTGAAAATCCTAAAATTTTATTTGACGAAAATCAGTTAAATATTGCCGAAAGATTTAAATACAAAAAAAAATATTTGCGAAAATTTAAAATAAAGTAAAGATCTAACAATTTTATCTGACAAAGAGAAAACAATTGACGAACTATATTTGCCAAAAAACGTTTAAAATAAAAAAAAATAAAGTTTTATATTTTTGTTTCTTAATTTTAATGAACTGACATTTATGAAAGATGAAAAAAAAAATTATTCCAAATTCTAATCACCTTTACAGTCAGTATACTCAAAAAATAAAGATATTTAGAAATAACTTGTATATTTTGGCATTCTCTACTTCTCAGTACAAATTACATAATTATGAACAAAAATGTTCAATAAAATTTTTTATCAAAAAACAATAATTTTATGAAAAATGTTTTCAAACAAAAGATGTTTATTTCTTTGCCGTTTTCAATACTTGTTTCATTTTTTTTTTATAATTTTCATATTAAAAAAAAAAAAAGTTGTTAAAGTAAAGACCCACTTCCGGTGTACAAAATTTTACCAAAAGCTTTTCAGGTCTTCAGACTGTCAAATAACACTTATGTTCAAGTTTCATGTTAATTGCTGTAATCGTTTTTGAGATACAAACATTTTTTTTCCAAAAATCTTAGAATCGACTCCAGATTAACTTTAACCCTTAGGTAAGCGCGCCAGTTTTTTTTACGTAAATATTCGCGAGGAGCACATCGTGCACCTACCATTTAAAATGCTGTAAAACCATTTAAAGTGTAAAAGTACTTTACCTTATATTTATGTTTATTTAATACCTCTGTAAAGTACGTAAATAATTTATTAATAAATAAAAAATCCATACAATTATAAATTTATTTATTTATTTATTTACAAACGAAAACTTTTTGGTATATTTTTTTTTACAAAATCTCTATAAAAACAAAACAAATCCACAGTAATTAAATAAAGCTATATTATTTAGAAAAGCTAAGATAACTATTCTAAACTTAATCTGTTATTATTGTACAATTTTGACAAGTATATTTGATGCCAATATGTTTTTTACAAGCAAATTTTCTACAAGTACTACATGTTATTGTGGTGTTTATTCTCTTTGCTCTCGGACAAAAATAACAGCGACCTCTACTTTTTTCTTTTGTCACAATTTCTTGAGCCTTTTGTTCGACCACATATTTGGAGAGGATGGATTTAATTTTTGTTGGTAGTGTGATAATTGTAGCTTGTTCCGTTAGTTGCAGTTTCGTCAAATTCAAAGAAAAACATGTTTTAGAAAGATTCTCCTTAGTTGTGGTGACTCGGGATGAGAGGCATTGTAAATAATTTGGGAATTAATTCCTCCTATATTTAGAAGTGCAAAAAATAAAGCTATGGGCCACCTTTTTGTTCTTCTTGAAACAGAATATGAGTTGCACAATTGATCGACTGTACCAATGCCCCCTTTTGTCGAGTTGTAGAAAGTTATTATTTCCGGTTTATTTGATTCTTTGTCCATTGAATAGTCGCTATACATCGTAGAAATCAGAATAACGCCTTTTTTTTCGTGGCATAGGATACCATATTAGTTTTTTTTTTTTTAAATCCAAAAATCGAGCTTTTGACGCTCTTGTTTTTTTTATTTGGCAAAAATTCTGGGGGAGTTTCTCTTTTATTTCTCTTCAAAGTGCCCACCCGTGTTATTTTGTCCTTCAAAAGAGCTTCAGCAAGTGGTATGCTAGTATACCAATTATCGCATGTCAAATTGCGATTTTTTTCTTTGAATGGTTCTAACAATCTGTGCACAATGTCTGTTTGAGTATTTAAGGTCCATTTGGTTGTTTTCCACAGTTGCAAAATTGCAAAAATCTACCATATTTGGCTGACTTATTTGGTAAATATTGAATGAAACTACAACAACCTCGAAATGGTTATAATTTCTCATTTATTGTAACAAATTCTCCTACAGAATAGCTCTTTTGCAGTTAGCTACAAACATATCTAAAGTAGATCGTATTGGGGCTAATTTGTCTATTTTGCGTCTGTTAGATCTTGTCTCCTAGTCATCGAACCTAATTCTACCCAACAGAACTAAAGATCTTTTATAGCTCATGCAGACGCGAAAAACTTCGATGCCAGTGCTTCGATCAGTCCATAACTTTCGGAAGTTAGTATGATTTCCCTTTTTAACCCCAACGAGATAAAGTAAACCCAAAAATGCGAGCAGTTCTTTGGCATCTCTTTCTCTTTCATATTTGGGAGTTTGGTAATTTCGAATTTATAAGTTAGTATATATAAGAATATCCGTCAACCATTTAAATATGTTTAAATTGAGGAAAGGCCGTAAATTCATCAGGAAGATCTCTTGAAAGGCCTGTTGGTCCTGGTAAAATTCTGATGATGTTTCGAGTCCTAGTTTTACTAAATTTAGAAATTACTGGATTTTTATACCATTTAGTTCGTTTGTCTCTTCCAACAAAAAAAAATTGGTCCTTATTATATTCATCGTCATATTCCTCAATATTTTCACTTTGTTCTGAGTCACTATCTAATTCACTCTCATAAATAATTTCTTCTTCCGAATCTTCTGATTGATCAGAATAGGTGTCAGTCTCTCTTGTAGAAGAAATGTTCATGTCATCTTCATCATTGTCTAAATAATAAGCTAGTTCTGCATCTGTCAATTTGTTTATATTTTTTGGAACCCCAAAATTAATAGAAAAACTTTTTATTATTATTATAATTAATAATATAAAACGATTTTTACAAACAAAACCGGACCAGCAAAAGTATATAATATTGTATAGTAAACAACTTAACAAATTCATATAAAAAATAATAATAACGACACAAATATTTTACTTACATAAGTGGTCACGTTAGAGCGATAGGTTAGATACTTCAGGATTAAAACGGATATTTCCCTTACAAAAAAATGAAAATATGTTCACGATCACAATACTTTCTGGCACTTCGTAACGGAGAAAATAAAAAAAATGGTGATGTGGCCATCATGTTACTTTCTCCGACTTTATATTTACGTTTTCATGGGTTTATTTTCAATTGAAATCATATTTTAAATGTACATCGAGCGTTGCGTAAACTCGGATGAAACTGACGTTTAAAACGTCAAAATCATGAAAGATGGAAAAATTAAAACTAACGAGATTTCGAAAAAAACTTATTCTTTAGAAGTTGTTCATTTTGGCATTCTCTACAATTATTATTCACATAAAATTGCTGTAACTATTATCGTTTCATAATTATAAACCAAAAATTAAAAAAAAATTAATAAATTTTTTTCTCGAATAGCAATGATTTAATGAAAAATATTTTCAAGCAAAAGCTATTCATTTATTTGTTGTCTTCGATGTTTGTTTAAATGTTTTTGTGATATTTTTTATATTTAAGAAAATATTGGCAAAAAACAAAAAACAGTTAAGGTAAACACCCACTTCCGGTGTACGAAATTTCACCAAAAGCTTTTCAGTTCTTCGGATTATTAAATAAGACGTATGTTCAAAGTTTCATATCAATTGCTCTATTGGTTTTTGAGATACAGCGCACACAGCCAGACACACACACACACACACACACACACACTCACACACACACACACAGACACAAAAAAAAAATTCCAGAAATTGTTGAAATGGCATCTAGGGACCCCAAAACGGATATTTCCGTAAAAAAAATTTTTGAAAAAAAATCACGATCACAATACTTTCTCGTACTTCGTAACGGAGAAAGTAAAAATCTCTCGATGGTTGGGGAGGAGGGGGGGGGGGGCAGTACCTCTAGTACCCCTCCCTTGAATATGCACCTGCGTCAGTGTCGCACATTTATAAGGTGTGTGATTGTTGCTGAGATGGCCATGTATGAGAGAGAGAGAAACATAGCAGTCATGTTTGATTTTTTTTTTTAATTCAACTAAACTAATCTAGTCTTCCATGACATGAATTGTCAAATTAAAATAAAACTGACGAGATTGATGTTATTAAATAATGGCTTTTATGAACATCGTGGGCATAAAACCCATCTTACAACTTTCGATTTTCTCCAACCAACTCTTTTTACTTTCTCCGTTACGAAGTACGAGAAAGTATTGTGATCGTGATTTTTTTTTCAAAAATTTTTTTTACAGATATATCCGTTTTGGGGTCCTTAGATGTCATTTCAACAATTTGAAAAAAAAATTGTGTCTGTGTGTGTGTGTGTGTGTGTGTGTCTGTGTGTGTGTGTGTGTGTCTGTCTGTGTGCGCTGTATCTCAAAAACTAATAGAGCAATTGATATGAAACTTTTAACATACGTCTTATTTGATAATCTGAAGAACTGAAAAGCTTTTGGTAAAATTTCGTACACCAGAAGTGGGTGTTTACCTTAACTGTTTTTTGTTTTTTGCCAATATTTTCTTAAATATGAAAAATATCACAAAAATATTTAAACAAACATTGAAGACAACAAAGAAATGAACATCTTTTGCTTGAAATATTTTTCATAAAATCATTGCTATTCGAGAAAAAAATTTATTATTTTTTTTAACTTTTGGTTTATAATTATGAAACGATAATAATTACAGCAAATTTGTGTGAATAATAATTGTAGAGAATAGCAAAATGAACAACTTCTAAAGAATAAGTTTTTTTCGAAATCTCGTTAGTTTTTGAGTAAACCGAGTTTTTGAATTTGAAATATATTTTTTCCGTTTCATAATTTTGACGTTTTAAACGTCAGTTTCATCCAAGTTTACGCAACGCTCGATGTACATCTCACAGCTAACTCTGAATAAAAATCTTGTGGCTCGCACGTTATTGTTTATAAATAAAACAAAAATAGGTAGTATACAGAACTCAGCATGAATATTTTATATTTAGTACGCCTTAGATTAAGTGCGCTGATAACTTTATGGTTACAGTGAGTTTCGCGTATAAAATATTCCCCTCTATAGTTTCTTTTGTTCTCGTGGGGCTGATATTATTTCTGTTCGCTGTGCCAAAGATTTATTGGGCACCGACTTGTGTTTATTTGTATAAGGAATCATTTGCATCAGAAAACATTCACGGAGATAAATTTATCTTGTTTTCTAGTTTTCCAAGTGTCCATATGTAAACACAAGGCATTTTTTACTGAACGCGTCAAACAAACGGTTTTATATATTTTGCTTTCGTCGCTTCGGTTTGCGTTTTAGTTGAGCACAAAACACATATAAACAATAATGGTGAATTCACAGCGTGCACTTAACCACTCAAACTTAATTATTGTTGGTATAAAGCTGCCGCTAATTTAATTACAGTCTAATTGATGCTGTTTATTAATGCAATTGAACTTATTTTCATGTTTACTAAACACCCGACCCATTTATTTGCAGTTGTAATTGCTATTCTAGCTTATTATTTCGCCAAAAATGAAATTCGAGAAATGAGGAATATGCAAATGTTACAATAATACCCAGTTATTTGAGATATGATATCATAAAATCTCGTGCGGTTGTAACCAGTGCCCAAAGTAGAGACGTACCAAAACCTGGTGGCACATTGCGCGGTGACCATCTTAAATTTAAAGAGAGTGGCCGCCGGAAACTCATAATTATTCAGCGTGAACATAATGTAAATATAGACACAGAATCATCGCGAAGTGGTGATCCATATTCAATTTGGTGGTGCAGCCACGCGGAGATATGTTATTCGCGTTCTCTCCGAATACTTTCGCCCAGGTACGTACATCGTATATGAGTTTTAATTTCGTATACAAAATGAGCAAATAACGGTAATTATTGGAGAGAAGATTTTATTCATTATAAAATGCTAAAAAATGTGCATATATTTGCATCTTAAACCTCGAAAATATGTAACAAACATACATTATTATATTTAAATATCCAAGTAATTAATTCAAATATGTTAATAAAAAATGCATAAGTTTTCTACCGTATGTCTGGGATAAGGGGCGAACATAGGGATATAACATGTAAAATTAAATATGTGTTATTATTGGCTCCTCTATTCATTTTAGAGAAAAATCGTAAAGGAGTATTTTTTAGAGAATTAAAAATTGTAAATGTATCATACATTTAGTTTACGTTTGTACCAGAACCCAGCTCAGAAATAATAAAAATAAGTTTAACCATTTACCATTTAATAAAAACCCTTGCCATGAGTTTGACAAATGTCATGTTATGGGGAAAATAATTTTGCTAGTGAAATATCAAATCACGCATTGCAATTACTTTTATTTACATCACATACATTTATTAACAATAATAATAAAAAATGCCATACTTGCAAATGATTAACAAATTACTTTTTGATCCAACTACTTTCTTGGCTAATGCCACGACGAATATACAGTGTGTATCAGCCATATGGAATAAATTCGATAATAAATAAATTGGGGCGTGTTCGAAAAAACGCTCGGATACATCGATTAGTATTTTTAGTTGCGCATGTTTTCCAACAAAAACTTTTTATACAGGGTGTGTCACGTAACAGAGGCCAATACCAACTTTCTTATTTTAAATGCAACACCCTGTATATTATTCAATTTTTGGATTGCTCAGAAAATTCTAGACATATTTCATGTACCATGTCCTATACCTATCTTGAACTGTTTAGGAAACAAACACACACACACACAGACATATTTTTTTCAGAAATTGTTGAAATGGCATCTAGGGGCCCTAAAACGGATATTTCCGTAAAAAAAAATTTAAAATTTTTTCACGATCACAATAGTTTCTCGTACTTCGTAACGGAGGAAGTAAAAAAGAATATTATTTGAATACAGAAATTCGCTACAATACACTCAAAAACTAATTAGTAAAAAAACAGTTGAAGATAGATATAGGAGATGGTACATGAAATGTATCTAGAATTTTCTGAACAATCCAAAAATTTAATAATATATAGGGTGTTGCATTTAAAATAAGAAAGTTAGTATTGGCCTCTGCTACATGACTCACCCTGTATAAAAAGCTTTTGCTGAAAAAAAAATGCGCAACTTAAAATACTAATCGACGTATCCGAGGGTTGTGACGAACACGCCCCCATTTATTTATTATCGAATTTATTCCATTTGGCTGATACACACTGTATACAGGGTGTATTTGAAATAACGAACAGGCTCGTAACCACAAAGAGATTATATTAATTTTAAACAATATTCGCAATTATTTTGTTTATAACTGTAACAAAAAGCCCGCAATTAATTATTAAAGTTAATGAGTGAAAATACGCAACATGTTTGGGGGCAGTGAAAATGTGACCTAATTTTTAAACGGCATCGGCTTTAGATATCGAATTACAACAAGCGCGTAGGAAATATCTGAGTGCTTTTTAAGCGTCAATGAACTTGAAGACTGTTTATTTTTTACAAAAAAAAAAACGTTGCGATAACACTTCAAATTTCGGAGGCAAGAAATCGTATCTTGCGTTTTAAATAAACAAACACACATTCCATGCAGACCTTATTAAATGAGAAAAGCATCGGTTCTCAAAATGTTTAAAACACCTCGAAAAATTAGGAAAATTCAAAATTATAAATTTTGACGGAAATGGGTTCACAAATATTTTGTATATGTGCCCTTAAATGCCTGTTCGTTATTTCAAATACACCCTGTATAGAGAATCGTTATTCAGACAAAACAGGTACACACTTTAAAAAAGAGAAGATACCTTTAAGTATGAGTGTTAGTATATCCGTTTGGGCTATCGACCATCGGTCTTTCTGCCCTGTCTTGAATCTAATTTACGAAAAAGAAAAAAAAAATTGCTAGCCAGCTGAACTGTCTACATGATTCGTACTAATGAATTGATGTAACGTGACTGAAGGGTGTTTATATTTAGGTGGGATGTTAAGGTTTCGGGGAATGTGGAATTTGTTGAGTAGGGTTAAAATGGGTTACTGGCAAATTTTATACTACGGCTATGTATACGCTGGACTATAGGGGTAACTTGGGTGGTTTGACAAAGAAGCTCTTTCGAGGGATTGTGGAGTGATTTGATGGGATGTCTTAATTTGATGAGGGTTCGTAGGGTTGACCTTTTGGCGACGTTGAAATGGTGGAGAGTGGAACGATGGATTTGGTTAAAGAGGATTGCACCGTAGTCTCTAAGAGGCCGACATATTGACTTGTATATATTGACGGCTGTTAGGGTTGATATGCCTTGAAGATCGAAAATGTCGGGATCTGGTTTCGACTTTGTTTTTAACAGTGCATGGGGTGTAAGTGAGTGTTTGGAGTCGAATGGGATGCCTAGACCACAGCAGCAGAGCTTCGGAACCGAAACCGTTCTCCGAGTCGTTTTTACCACTTGCCGAACGGACTCATAAATTCTGAAGATTGACAAGCCGTTCTAACGGCTTCAAGATCGACTAGCCTTCTTCTAAGATCGACTAGCCGTTCTAACGGCTCAACATCATGTCCGAAGACGCGACGACGCTTCCGGACTACCAGATGAAGTGGATGGAAACCACCAGAGGCCGCTTTGGAGGAGAGTTGACCAGCCGACCAAGCGCCTAGACGCGCTAACCCAAACACCGACCCACAGGAGGCCTACACCAAGGACGCAGACCCCATCACCAACCCGGCCCCAACACTGAGACTGAGTACTAAGAAAAGGCTCGCATCACCACCTGCGACTCCCAACGCCACCAAGAAGGCGGCGCCCCACAGACCACTGTGCGATTGTAGCGCGAATTAATTCAAAACATTAACTTTCAAATTTAAGCTTAAAATTTGTTCGAGGTGTCAGCTTAATATGCATATTTAACAATCGAAGAAACCGGTGCAAATGGCACTAAAGCCATATAACAGTACTTAAAACCTCATTACGCAGGGAGCTCTTACGCGCGAACCCTATTTAGTTTCTTCTAATAGTTTGTTGTAGTAAGTGCTATCGAAAAGTTTGTGTTTTGTTTTTACAATATTTAACATGTCTGCAGTTAATCAAAGTAATTTTATGCATTTTTAAATTTATTTTAGATATATACAAGACTTAAAGGCGCAAATATAAAATTAATGTAATTTTTGATTTAACTTTAAATGTTTCAATAAATTAGAAAAATTGCTGATATTTGCAGACGTTAAAACCTTTTTATTTTAGTGGGGTATTGTTTAAATTTTAATTTAAAATGAAAATTAAGTGCCCTGAAGTGCCCTTGGCGGTATTATTTGATATTTTCAGCGCCCGTATCGTCAATCACTCGCTTAGAGCTTTTTAATGAGTGGCCTAAATTAAATGATTTAAAACGATATGATTGCTGCTTTGGATTAGAAGAGTATCTTTTGAGAGAGGGAAATATAAATCAACAAAATACACGAGAGGTTTTGGTAAAATTTATCAAAAATATTGAATTTTGCTGGAAAACAAGAAATAGAGACAGACTTAGGTTCCAGTCGAACAGTAAGCGATGGTTAGAGTCGGAAATAGAATTTTCTGAAAGAGGGATTGATAGTGGGACACCACAGCCTTCATCATCCGGACGGCCAGAGAAAATTTTTGAAGGATGCTGTACAAAAACCAAACAAAAAAAGGTACAACAATTGGCGTCTTCTTCGAGCGTGGAAAAACTCTCATTTGCGATCCAGACGAGACTAAGAAAAGCCGGAAAACGTGCAGCAGCTACAATAGTGCAGCAAGTTACACTGCCAACTTCTCCAGGGCGCGCTCAAAAATACAAAAAAGCTTTTGAATCAGCTGGGAAACAAAGAGCCAAACCCCTTACACCGGACGAAGCATTGGCCTTAATAATAAATAGTAAATCCAGCAAATCGACGTATCTGGCACATAGAAGGGCTGCTAAGGATTGCAATGCAAATATATATCCTTCCTGGAATAAAATATCATCAGCGAAGAAAAAATGCTACCCCGCTCCTGGTGCTGGAAAAATATCCAAGACAGTAGCTAAAATAAGTTTACAGGATCTTCTCCATTTAACCACTGAAAGATTGTGCAAATTACAAGAGGAAGTTTTAAATTCCATTTCCAGTACGCGGCTGACTCTTGTTTGCAAATGGGGCGTAGATGGTAGCTCTGGACAGAGCAATTACAAACAACTGACATCTGCAGGTGCTAGTAATTCGTCAATATGTATTATTTCCCTTGTTCCGTTACAATTGTACGACAATGAAAATGAAGCAGTAATTGTATGGCCAGTTCCTTCCTCCACAAGATTTTGCAGACCTATAAAGTTTCTTTTCGCAAAAGAAACTAGTGAAAAGAGAAACCGAGGCCATTCAACAAGAAATTAATGGTTTCAACGATTACGTATACCAAGGAAAAATTTCTATTAATTTCAAACTATGTTTAACAATGGTGGATGGAAAAGTGTGTAACAGCCTAACTGAGACAATATCAACGCTAAGTTGTTACATTTGCAAGGCAACACCATTGCAATGAACGATTAAAGAATGCAACCCAAAAATTGGCGAGAGTTGGAAATTACGGTTTTGGACTATCGAGCCTCCATTCGTGGATACGGTTCTTTGAGTGTTGTTTGCACGTGGGCTACAGATTAGGCATAAAGAGTTGGCAAGCAAGGGAAGAAAACAAGAAGAAAATGGAGTTACGGAAATCAAAGATTGTCGAGGGTCTTAGGAAGGAACTGGGTATATTGGTCGATCAACCGAAACCTGGTTATGGTTCTACAAATACAGGTAACACGGCACTCGAAGAAGTCTACCGAGATAACTGGGGTGGACGAAAATTTGATAAAGGTTCCACATAATCCTGCAAACAATTTCGTGTGGGTATGAAGTTAATTGCGACAAATTTAAAAATATTTATTGAAAAATATCCGTGGTATTATATGCCAACTAGTGTGCACAAAGTGTTCTTGCATGGTGCGGAGATTATAAAATATGCAATATTGCCAATTGAACAACTCGGCGAGGAAGCCCAAGAAGCGAAGAATAAAGACTTCAAATTTGCCCGGGAACACAGAAGCAGAAAAGACTCAGCGGAACATACGAATGAAGATTTGTTTAGTTATTTTTTTATTATCTTCTGATCCCATCATTTCGCAGTTATCAAAAAAATCTATAAACCAAAAATGAATACTTGATGCTGAGGCTCTGTCTTTGTTAAAATCTCCAGATGTACTACCAAATATTGTTGACTCATCTTCAGAAAGTAAAAGTGATTAGTTTAGATTGATTTTTTATGTATATATGTTATTGTAAAGTTAATTATTAATTATTAATTAAGTTTTAGTTTATTTTGCGATCCATCTACCATCTTATTTATTCTTGGTTATTGTATAGTTGGTTAAAAAATGTTTTTGTAAAGTTAGTTTTATAATTAATGTTGAATATTTTAGGGGTGGATCCTAACAATTCTTTCCTTCCCTTATATTAAGAAAGAGATGCATTTATTCGTATTATCATATTATTATAAATGATTTTGTAAAGGTATTTGTCTAATGTTTTTGCAACGATATTTTATCTACTAATTCGCTTTTGACGTCGAAAAATATAGTTAAAATTCATTTGAGCATATACAGGGTGCCCCCGAATGGTCTGTACAACGCTCTACCACATATTCTCTGAAACAAAATAAGACGATTTAACTAAACTTATCTCTATCCAAAAGTGGTTCCTAAGCCATCTACGAGGCCTCAAAGATATTATTTTTTTTCATTATTTTTCAAATATTTTTATTTTGGAATTAGGTAAGAAAACCTAATTTGGCACATTTAATTACATTGATACCATGCACTTTTTGCGATATGTTTCTTTATCCTACGTTTAAAGTAAGTGGTCAAACTAGGACCATCGACTTCTTAAGATACCTAAATATTTTTATTCAACAGGTCAAATCATAAGGAATATTTTTTTTCTGCAAGATCATTCAATTTTACGTATTTTTTGTCTCTTATAAAATTTTGCTATTTTCCCCACAAAAAAATATTTTTATTTGTCAAAAAAAAGTAATAAAATTATGAACAATATTTTGCTTCTCAAAACAATTAACAAAGTAGAAATAAAGATAGGTACCTAACAATAAACACAAATTTATTAGTTTCACAACAAATGTTCAAACTGATTGCCATTTTCAGCAATACAACAATTTACACGTCGCAAAAAATTAAAATGGACACGTTGTAAAACACCAACATTGTTTTTTTTTTGGTTTTCTTACCTAATTCCAAAATACAAATATTTGAAAAATAATGAAAAAAAAATATCTTTGAGGCCTCGTAGATGGCTAAGGAACCACTTTTGGATAGAGATAAGTTTAGTTAAATCTAGGGTTCAATCGATACAAGTAAATACAAGTAAAGTATCGATACTTTTGCTTGAAACTGAGTACTTGTGGTATCGATACTTTTTATTCGATACCAAGTAGGTATCGCAGTTACATTTTATTCGATACCAAGTAATTTTTCGATACCAAATAGGTATCGAATGAAAATTACTTGTATTGTATCAAAAGTACTTTTATCGAATGGAATTAATGTGTCACAGTCAATTTTGGAAGCCTTTGAAAAAAATTCATCACAGAAAAGTATATAACAACTTTATTAAATATGAAATAAATTATACATATATCGAGTGTGTATAAATGGCGGATAATCTACACGTGATAATATTCTTTCAAAAATTCTAAGCAGCTTATCTTAATTCTAAAATGTCGTACCATGTTTCCTGGGTCTTCACGAGGTCCTCAAAGTTTGAACATCCAGTCGTTAAATATGCGTTATTATTCGTTATTAATTTACAGAAAACTCCGCACTTTCGAAAGTATGACTAGTTTGAAAATTATTTGTCAGCATGTGCTATCTTTCTATCTCAAACTTGTATTTTAAACACTTCTTAATTAGTTTATTTTTATAAAAAATACGTTCGGCAACGTGACACCTGCTTACGTCACTTTGACACAAATAATTCATTCAAACTTGCTTGTTCCAGGTTTGTGCCAATTCTGCATTTCTCAATATTATCAGTTTGTATTAGTGCCCGCGTTTCAGTTTATTTGTGTTTCAGTGTAATTTTCGTTTTGTTTTGTACAATTACAATGGATTTTACTATTTACTCATAATATGTTTTAGCTTGCATCTGTAAATAAACCCCACTATATCTATCTATTACCTTCTATTCTATCCATGAGATTATTGATAAACAGGACAGCTCGTGAATGCTATGTTGCCAAATGTACATTTCTTTGAAATGGCTCCTGATGGCCCTTGAGGCATGGTAGAACATTTTTTCATCGACATTTTCTATTCAGAATTTTATGAAGAATATCGCCACGTGTAGATTATCCGCCAATTTATACACACCCGATATATTTTTGTTATAGTGGGTGGATCTAAACACAATGCAATTATATTGTGCCTTCTCTACTCCATTCGTAAGGACATGCGTCCATTTCATATTCTGGAAGGTGAAGGATTCAGAAAACTGATGTCGGAACTAGCACCATCTTTCAAAATTCCATCAACACCATTTATAAAAAAAACTAACCGAAAAATACGAAGTTACACTAAATGCGTATAAAAAGAGAATCCAAAAAGCTCTTTATGTTTGTATAACGGTAGACATATGGACAGAGACTATGAATGAAAAAAGTTTTTTAGGGGTAACGATTCATGTCATTGAGGGCACAAAACTTGTAAATAACAATATTGCAATTCGCGAGTTATTTACAAATCACACCAAGGAATATATATCTAAATTCAAAAAACGAAATGTAGCCTGAATATATAAATATTCAACCTGTTCGTAACTCTGCAAGCAAAATTAAGTCTTACTAAGACTATAAACAAATAACTTATTGAAACAACTACTTCCCTGGGTAGTGCCACTCGGCACGGATATTGAATGATACAAAAGAAATTTGCGTTATTACTAGTACTAAGTACTAAGTGAAATAACATTGGTTTAAGATCCCTTATTTCTACCCACAGGACTAACTTGAAAAATAAAACTAAATTGAATTTGAAAACTTTAAATTAACCCAAAAATATGTAAAAATTAAGTAAATAGCCATCTGCAGATGCGTTTCGAGATTTATCTCTCATCAGTGCAGCTTCGCATTTAAATTGAATGTTAAAGAATAAAATACACTTACGTGAAGGCGACCGTGACCGTGAAGGAGTCGTAAACAAATGAGGAGATTATAGAAGGGTTGGACTGATTTTATACCTGAATTTAGGTGATTAGTGAAAGTACAGATGTGAAGAAATAAATGATCTTGTTTTCAGTTGGAAAACCGAATACTCGATTTAAATAATAAATAAAATAGAAACAACCTTACTTATTGCAGAAAGTAATTCAGGCTACATTTCGTTTTTTGAATTTATTTAATACTTTCTGCAATAAGTAAGGTTGTTTCTATTTTATTGAATATATATCTAACATTTTAAAGGCAGTCTTTGATGAGTGGAATATTTCCGTTGATAAAATCAAATGTATAATATCTGACAATGGCGCAAATATAGTTTCTGCAGTCAAATTAGTGGTAGGTGATAAAAATCATCTACCTTGTTGCGCTCATACAGTTAATTTAGTAGTTGAAAACGTTTTAAAGTGTGATATTGTGAAGAGCATTATAAGTAAGGTAAGAAACATTATAAAATGGTTCAAAAATAGTGTAATAAACTCAGACAAACTTAGAAAAATACAAATTAATAAGATGATACCAGAATACTGTACAAAAAAATTCATTCTGGATGTGAAACCAAGATGGAATTCTGTATATTATATGATAGTAGTTCTCCTGAAATGCCTTATGCACAAGATCTAGATACTCTGAGACAATTGGTACAAATATTAAAACCAGTTGAATTTGTTACTCGAGAGATCTCGGGAGAAAATTATGTAACCGTCTCCAAAATAATTCCCATGATAAGTTGCGTTTACTCTCAAATTGAAAAATTTGAAACTAAAATAAATTTAATTACTACAATAAAGCAATCCATTCTAAATGATTTAAAAAACGTTTTGGACAAATTGAACACAATACCCACATGGCTTTAGCAACCTTATTTAAAAATCTACATTTTCGAGACCCAAACGCCTGTGAGAATGCAATTGAGGAATTGCGTCTATTAATCCATACTGATTTAAGTTCTGGTAGCGAAGACTTTGAAGAAGATGGTTCATATAAGCCGTGGTATGATTTTTAGCAACAGCATAAAGAATTGGCCCATGGGCAAAAGAGAAAGAAAACTCAAAAAGGTGACGAGCTTTCTTCCTATTTGAACCTGCCTGTATCCCATTTAAATACACAGCCATTAGAGCAATGGGAGGATATGAAATCAGTTTTCCCATTGCTGTATAAACAGGCGACGGCGTTTTTACTTGTTGTTAGATCGTCAGTTCCCTGTGAATGGTTTTTTTCGAAGGCTGGGTCTACTATGAGCCAAAGTCGAAACAGGCTCTCTAGTAATTATTTAGAAAAACTTCTATTTCTCGGTTCTCTTTCCAAGGAAGAATTTTTTGAATAGTTAGCATTGTCTATTAAATATATTTAGTTATTACTTGACTTTTGTGACAAGTTAATTATATTTATTGTTGATAAATATTTGTTATAGGATTTATTTTGTATTTTTTATTTGTTTTGTTTTTCACCTTAGTACAATAACATGTCGCCAAAAATTTAATAAAAGTTAATATTTTCAGTATAATGTTTTATTAATTTATGTTTATTAAAAAAAAACCTTTATTTGGCATCATTTTTACACATATAAACCCGTATTTCACAATACATTATATTCTATTCCCACCCTAAAAAAAGAAAAAACAAAAAAAAAAAACTTCATTCTCCCTAATTAATCAATGTTTATTATTATACTGTATATTTACACTATATCACGTAATTTGGCGTCGTCATAACAAATTATTCATAACGATTGACATTATCCCGTTATTTGTCAATAAAAATTTAATCGATACAAGTAGGTATCGATACTTTTAATTCGATATTTTAGAGGTATCGATACTTTCAATCAATACTTCTTGTGAGTAATAGTATCGATACTTACCGGTTTTGATTGATACTTAGGTATTGATACTTTCAATCGATACTTCTAATGAGTATTAGTATCGATACTATCTAGTATCGATTGAACCCTAGTTAAATCGTCTTATTTTGTTTCAGAGAATATATGGTAGAGCGTTGTACAGACCATTCGGGGACACCCTGTATATTGTGTTTTATTTTTTATCACAATATGAATTATAAGCCCCAAACGAAATTTTATTATCGGTAGTAATATACCTAGATCGAGGTTAATTATCAAAAAATAGTTTTTTGAGTACCTTGTTACCTAGTTATTTAACGAGATAATAACATTTGTTGAGCTGAAGCTCTCGGTTAATAACCAGTTGACAACAAATGTTATATCGATATGAATTACTAAAAGGTAAAAGGTACGAAAAAAATATGTTTTTGATAATTCGTCCAAGCTCGCGGTATATTTGGGTAGATAATTTATCAAATGAAATAATAATAAGGATCAGGAAAAGTTATGGTTTATTACAAGCTGAATAGTTTGGTTTGCTACAAGAGTAATTGTAATAGTATATTACATAACTAGAGTTGTAAGGTGCAAATTACGCGCAAGTGAAAGATATTGCGTACGAGCCGCGTAGCGGCGAGTAACGTAATTTCACGAGCGCGTAATTGCGTTACAACTCGTGTTATATAGTGTACTTTACCTTCGACCTTACATTTATTCGCTTAAACTAAAAACATATTTAAACTGAATCTTGTCAGGGTGAGGTTTAAATTTGTATTTAATTAGCCGGTAATGGCAATGTAGGACGACTACCAACTAAACAAACGAATTACCGTTCGAACAATTTTCCGTCGAATAATATATTGTCCAATACAGTGATTGAACAAATTTAAGGATACGGATCGTTGTACTCACTCTGAAGTGTTAATCTACTAAGATACCAATGCGATGGAAGTACCAATAAGGCATGGCGTGAAGTTTATTGTGTCGGTTATTGTCTTAACCAATAAGTTGTAATCTGACGTTTAAATGTCACTGTCACTTTTGATATTTAAAGACGAACAGACGAATGCAGAGGGACTCGGCGGTAGTTAATTGTAATTGGCTAATAAGTATATAATATAGCGAGGTAAATAAGTGGTAATAGTACATTTTACACATTTAGGTACAACATTTAATATTTATATATGATCTATATATTCGTAATGGGTCGCTTACGATTGGTGAAAACAGTTCGGTAATTGATCAATTACAAAGTGGGAGTAGGTAAAAATTAAAACTTAATGACAGTGACGTAACGTCATGAACATCATGTTTTCATAATCTTAAAAGCTACTCACCTAATTACCGTTTTTCTGTTATCGATTATGATAATGTAAAACATTGTTGTAATGTCAAGCTACCCCATTAATTATCGATTTTCTGTTATCGCATCTATTATTATGTGGTAAATTATCGCTCATAATTAATTCGCGCTACGATCGCATTCTAGATTACTGTGCGCCCTCACCAAAGACGGCCAAATAACCGGTCGCTAAAGCAGCGGTCCCGTCCACCTCCAACACCACGACCCTACCAACACCTACGACCAACCCGGCTGTGCAGCCCAACACAGTTAAAGTCCCCTTCGTTCCCCCTGCACACAGACCGCCTCCAGTTGTCCTACCAGCGGACACACGCTGGCCGGAAATCAGGGCCTTGATGGAAACGCACTCCATCAAGGTACACCAAGCCAAACACGCAGCCCGGAACTGCGTATTTTTCCAGAGACCCCGAAAGACTTCCGCACCCCCACGAGGGTCCTCGAGGACAACGGGACGCCGTACCACACGTACCAACTCCCGGGGGACAAGACGACCAAGGCGGTAATACTAAATATTGCCCCAACCTGCTCCGAGGCCGAGATCGCAGAGGATCTTTAGAACCAAGGATTCCGTACACTCCTCGTAAAACGTATGACCCGCAGGGATCCAGTGACCGAACAAACCCATCCCCTGAGGATAGTGTACGTATAAGATAAGATAAGATAAGATAATGTTTATTAGTGCTACTAACTGTAAAGTTTTACACACGTCATTCTCTTAAAGATACATAAAGTTATAGATACATAATAGGTACTACATGGCAGAAACATTTCCTTATAGCTAATAAATAACATAATCAAATACTAGTAAACAAATGCATAAATTAACTCGTAATACGAGTGATATACAAAACAAATGTAGGTATAAAAGGTTACAATTTAAAATATAAACTATAAATAATTTAATTGTGTACATGAGTAAATGCGCAAGACGATACTGTTATGAATTTAGAAAATCTGAAGTGAGTATAAAATACATAGATGTAAAATTAAGACAGCGAATACAAGTAATATTTAATGTGAGTGAAACTGTATAAATAGATTGAATCAATGGAGGTAAATACTAAAGTAGATATAGATGAATTGTCGTAAGTGGTTATAAGACAATAGTTAAAAGCTAGAACGATCCTATCGGCTATCATACATTTATGTCCGGGTCAGCTAAATATTCTTCCCAGCTAAAATATGCTTTATTGAGCAGTAGTTTTTTCATTGTTAACTTAAATTTGTCAATAGATAGGCCTCTAATAACTGCAGGTAGTTTGTTGTAGAATTTAATACCCCAGAACTTGGGGCCATTTCTAGTTTTTATTAGCCTTGTTTTCCCAATATATAGATCTTCCTTATGTCTGGTTTCATGATTATGTATAGTGGAGATGGTACTGTACTGGCTTAAATGATTCACAATGTGAATTAGACAGACATATATGTATTGACATATATATAGGCTTGCAATCCTCCCGGTAACTAGCTCCTGCTATACGAATTGCACGAATTGCACGCCTTTGTAGGGCGAATATTACCCGAGGAATGACCCCAAATAAGCAGACCATAGCTCAGTAAACAATGACAGGTACCATGATATGCGGCTTTTAGAACGTGTCTTGAAATTTGGTTAGCCAGGTTTCTAAGTAAAAATATGTTGCTACACAATCTTTTAGCTAGCACATCCGTATTTTGTTGCCAGATTAACGATGGGTCCATTACCAATCCCAGAAATCTAGACTCGTTCGAAAACATATCAGCATCACTATCACACTTGCGCAGGGTACAAAGCATGTTGATTGTTTTTGTTTGATTAAGTTGCAGTTGATTAGCAGTAAACCACTTCTTAGAACTTAACAGAGCACTGGAGCTAAGCTGTAGACTTGTTTCAAAGTGATCACTGGTGCTAAACAAGGTAGTGTCATCAGCATACATGATGGTTTATACGTTATTCACAGAGTAGGTGAAGTCATTGGTGTAAATCAGAAATAATAGTGGTCCTAGCGTTGATCCCTGTGGTACACCATGTTCCACCAACAGGGTATCAGAAGAGATACCATTAGCCTTTACGACTTGGGATCTATCACTCAAATATGATCTTACCAACGCACAGCTTGCCTCACAGAAACCGTAATATGCGAGCTTTTTTATTAGTAGATAGTGGTTAACGCAGTCGAATGCTCTAGTTAAGTCTAAGAAGGTAACCATAGATATCTTTCTGTTGTCGAACGAGTCTAAAATGCTATCTGTGAGCTGTAAGATTGCATCGGTGGTAGATAATCCCTGTCTAAAACCAAATTGGCACGTATTTAATAACAAATTTTCCTCCAAATAAGACACTATTTGTAAATACATTATTTTCTCAAGGATCTTTGAAAAAACAGGAATGATCGATATTGGTCTATAATTGGAAGGATCGCCTTTGTTGCCTTTCTTAAAGACTGGTATCACTACTGAAATTTTCATTAAATCAGGAATGATACTGTACTGCAAACAATCATTTATCACAATGGTGAGAGGAATTATTATTGCTTCCTTACAGTTTTTAATTAAATCAACAGACCAACCATAAAAGTCTTTTGTTTTGCTCGTTTTCAATCCACATATGACATCCCTGACATGGGCTTCTGATACCTGCTTGAAACTAAATTTGGAATTTGATCTTTTGGGTGGCATGAACTTCAATGCTTTAGCAGCATTAGTTTCAGTAGAATCAACGATATTCCGTATTAGTTGCTGAAAAGATTCATTGAACTCATTTGGAGAGATTGGACACGGTTCGTCATGAATTAATGTTTTTTTTGCATTTGAATTGATAACTTGCCACATGGCTTTATTTTTATTGTTCGAGTTGTGTATAAAACTATCATTAGACTCAACTTTAGTAGCTTTAATTGCCAATCTGTATTCACGTCTTTGTTTGAGGTATACATCTTTATAATTTGAGCAGCTTCACGTAAAAATAATAAGTGCTCTCTCATAATAGCTAGATTGTTGTTATACCAGTGGGTTTTATTAATATCAGAATTATTACTTTTCATGAACTTTTCTGGAAATGATTTATTAAAAAGTGTTAAAAACAATTTGTGGAATAGTGTATATTTTATGTTTGGGTCACTTGTACTTAAATGTTCAACCCAATTGATTGCAACTAATGCATGAAAAAATTTGAACATGCCAGACTTAGTGATTGGTCTTATGATCTTAGAGCTAGGGCCATTCTTATGGAGTTTTAATTTGATGTCATAGCCAATACCAACATGGTCAGAGGAAACAGTTGGTATTGGAAATGTATTACAATCATCAATATTCGAGAACACATTATCTAATGTGTTGTTTCCTCGCGTAGGGAACACAACCGATTGTTCTAAGCCATATGAACTGAAAATATCACATATTTGATTATTGTTACTATCAGTGGGATTATTGAAGTGAACATTGAAATCGCCACCAACTATTATTCTATTATTCACCACATCTACACAATCCAAGATATCGACGATTACATTTAGAAACACGTTAAAATCTCCGGACGGAGAGCGATAGATCACGATAAAAACGGTATAGAAATCAAGTAGGCGAACTGCCGCAATTTCGCAGTGAATTTCGATTGACATGTTTACTAGATTGTGTAGGACGGTATGGTTTAGGCCATTCCGCAATAATATTGAGACTCCCCCATGAACATGCTGTTTACGAGAGAAATGCGCCACTGTATGCATATCATCAATACTAAGTAAATTACATTCAATAGGTGTCATCCAGTGTTCGGATATACATAGTACACTTATGTTGTATGATTTAAGAAGGCAAGACAGTTCGTTCGTTTTGCGAGTAATGCCTTGGACGTTGATGAACAGTGAGTGGATTGTGCTAAATGGTGTATCATCCGTCCCTGGGTTTGGTGTTGTCCCTTCTAAAAATATAACGATTGACAGTTATCCTTTCCGGCCAGTTGGAGGGATCCATTAATTTCGATTTCGAACTCGACGGTGGCGTAGACATACACGGCATCTTCGCCGTCAAAAAGGTCCTGGGGGTCGACGTGAAAATTGAGCGGAAACATCACGATGGTAGCAAACAACAACGCTACCGTTGCCAGCAGCTAGGGCATACGCGGAGCTGCTGCACGATGCCCCCACGATGTGGCAAGTGTGCAGGCGTACACTTGTCGCACAACTGCGAGAGACCAAGGACGGACCCGGCGAAGTGCGCGAAATGCGCCGAGGCCCATCCCGCGTCGTACAGAGGCTGCACTCGCTTCATTGCCTTCTTCATATGAAGAACAGTGACCCCACACCGAAGTCTCTCACGAAGAGCTTCGCCGCAGCCGGCGGGCTCCAACCAGCGGAAGAAGACGGCATCAACGGCCTCCCCGGGGCCGGACTAGGCGCCAGTCGGCACCATCGTGGCGGAGATGCTCCAGGCCCTAGGCGCGGGGAGCGGCCTGATAAACCATGCAACCATCGTGGCCATATCGATCCCCAAGATCGTCCTGGCGATCTTGACAACAAAAGTCTAGGCAACATTATTCTTATTTTTGTTCCAGGTCAGTGTTGTCAAAGCGCCACTGTATGTGTTCCTGCATACAGGCGGGTGGTTGTGGGTGGTGTGTGTGTGGGCTGGTGTTATGGGCGAGGCTGGTTCCAACGCCTTGATGATTGGTAACCTTTTCCATGATATAAGCCAGCGAATCGGAGGCGGCGTCACGACATGTTCCTAGATGGTGCCTGCATGTCGTCAGGCTGACGTGAATTTTTCGGAATTGTTTAATTCACGCGGTCACAGTAACGCGTCACGACTCGCGGTTCGTAGTCGTGGTATTGATCGCGGTCGTCCGTGTTTGCCTTCCGTTGGCGGGACAGTCGCTGCTTGCGGCGTCCGAAGCAGCAGGTGTGGCGTCTTGAGCGTCTCTTGCGGCGTCTTAATACGATTAGTAGTTGCAGGACCGGACGGCCACTCTTGCTCATACGTCATCTTTGGGCAGAGCTGTTCGGCGGAAATTCACGGCATTGTGCGGCCCCGGTGTTTGCCTCTTTGCACAAACAAACATCTGGGCAGCTACGGTTGTCCAGAGAAGTGGCCTCGGAACCCGCACAAGTGCTTGGACTGGGCCTCGAGTTGGGCGACACTTGTCAAGAGGGGGTCGCAGCACTGGGGGTGAAAACCCGCCCTAGATCACCTCCAGCTATCTCATGAAGTCGGTGTCGCTATGAACACAGCACAAGACACACGGAGGATGGGGTGGAGGCATAAATAGTCTGATTGGCGCGATAACAATCGCTATTATTTACACAAGGTTATTACAGTAAAATGTTCGAAGTTCAAGAAAAATATATACCCACGAAAATAAAGTTAATAAAACAAAAGTCACGAAAAAGTATAGTCACCAACACTTCACTAAAATATTCGTGAAGCACGGCATCTGCCCGACGAGTTCGCGGATTGATGACCGGCGGCAATGTCAGCGGCGGAACGGCGGCGAAGGTAGCGGCGGCGACGGAAGCGGCGGTGTCGGAAGCGGCTGCGTCGGATGCGGCGGCATCAGAAGCGGCGGCATCGGAAGCGGCGGCGTCGGAAGCGGCGGCTGAGGTGGATAAGGCGACGTCGGCGGCTGCGGCGGCGTCGGTGGATAGACAGCGTTTCGGCTCAGCGTGGCGGCAACTTGGGCGTTCTGACTATTGTGTTGTGACGAATGATGAACTGAATGATTGTGTTTCATCTGAATTCTGAGTGATATGATCTACGGAGTGCTCCATGGCCTTTTATAAAGTTCACGCCCTAGTCTTCTCCGGGTTGCGGGTGGTGGTGGTGGTAGTAGGATGCAAGGGGAACATCGAGGTCGGCGCACGTGTTCGAACCGGCAAGTTGCCATTCCGAGAACAATTTGGGTTCGAGCCGATTACGCAGGCAGCGGGAGGCGGATCAACAGTCCATTGTGTTGTCGTAGCAGCTGCACATTTCGCAAATTGTTCTGCGAAAACGGTCTTAGGGTTGTCCTCAATGCGTCGGTGATCAGCGGGTGGAGACCTATCCCTTTATTGTGTAGTTACTGGCAGCTGTACTTCTTCGAATATTATCTCGTTTGGAAATTTCAATAGTGCGAACGTATGTTAATATTGAAAGAAGCAATGGTTAGCTCATAAAATGCAAATTAATATAATTACGCGTTTGTTATTGGCGCTTAATTCATTTAGTTTATCTACGCGTCTTCGGACCACAAAATGCATTTTTTCAAATACCCATAACTTTATTCTGAATCGCTCGTTCTTTAAGTTCTGCATATGGCATTGATCAAATCTTAATGCATTCGTGGTGGATCGAGTCAAATTTTTTTTCCAACTCCGCAGACATCGTCAAAGTTGGACATGGTTTCCGAAAAAAAAAACATTTTTTTCCCAGGGGTGCTAGAGGGGAGCGAAATGGGTTACGCTTAAGTTCGCATGCAGACACTTCAAAGTTTTTCGCCCTCAGAGATTCATGAAAATCGACTGAAAATACGCCGAGTTATGGCGGTTTGAAAATGGTCGAAATTTCACCAATTTCAAGTTTCATTTTTTTTTCCTTCAGTATATTTCGTCTATATCAGTAATTTCACAAGAATTTGTAGATGGGTTTAAATACGATTTACCACGATAATGATGGAACATGGAAGACCAATCCTCATGCAATTAGTATTGCAGCCCTTCGGACAGTTGCAAAAAAAATATTTAAAAGTTGTTCTGGAGCTGGTGGTAATAATGTTTGTACTGGTTCAAACTTGTTATTATTCCTTTTCCATCCCCATTGTCCGCATTTGAATTGTTACCAAGCCAAATTTGCACTTGAAGATATACTCTGGATAAATGCTGTTAAGCTGCACTAGATAAAGGTGGCAAAGTGGATAGTTTCACAGCCGTGTTGAGTCGTGTGTATTGGTAAAAGAAATATATCCAAAATTATCTATCGATTGTTCATTTTTCGGAGCATTATATAAAACTAAGATAAAACGTGTGCCGTTTTTAATGATTAATTCCTCTGAGCAATCTGGATTTTTAAACGATTCAGCACAGTTCCTTAAATCAGTTCTATTTTCGAGAAATTTTAAACCTTTCTTTTTTCCAATTTTGAATAATGATGAAGTAGTAGCACGTCGGGTAATAGCGCGAAGGATTTTTTTAATGGAATTCGTGTTTTCTTTATTTAACAACTTTTGTAGAGCTCTCAATTATTTTTTTAGTCACAAACTTTTGCAAAAATACGTGCCATTTTAAAGTGTTTACAAATGTTAAAGGTCCGCAAATATGAAGTCATCGACGATTTTTATAAATACATTTTTTTTACTTCGCAACTTTTGTAGAAGGTGTGATTCCTGTTACAATATTGTTTTTATGGAAAGTACGAAAATGATCATAAAATTTCGTACAAAATTCATTGGATTATTTAATACGGGATTTGAAAACGCCGAGGATAAGTAGTTTTGCAAAATGATTATGCGACTTAAGAGAATTAACATCTCTACAATACAATATTTTTGAGCCTGTCGAAAAGTTAATTAAAATTGACCTGTCTCCATTTTTTTTAACATTTAATAGAGAGATAATAATTGGTTTGTTGAACTTTATCACCACTCTCTTTAATATGTAGCATTACTGAATGCCTTACGAAAATATCTCTATAAATATAAACCGCAAGTAGTCCTAAACAACTCCGAGATTTTGATCTTACTTACAGAAGCTTAATATGAACTGATATAAACTGTTTTATGGATATTATATTAAATACAAACACACACTTTGGGACATTTAAACTTATTCACTTTTAACATCAGAAAACTTTATACATGTTAACTGCTCATTAAAACACTTAAAGTAGCTACTAACAATTTTGAAGTGTAATACTTCCCATGGTGATGATTTGTTTTTCCTCCATATTTGGAACAATAAGGGTCTGGTTATTTATGCACTAGAACTAACAAAGCTCTTTCATAATTAGAAACTGGTAAAAGTTATATTTCGCACAAATATTCTCGGTTGTTGTCGAATAATGGAGGAAATACGAGGATAAAAATTGGCTAGAGTTTTGCGTTAAATATTTAATTGAAACTGTTGAGCAATTTTAAATTGGAAATTTTACGGAATGAAATATTCCGAGTGGCGAGTTCCTAATTGTTTCGAAGTAAATTTATGTATGGAAGTCATCACCTCGTCTGAAAATTAAATCGCTTAATGTGCTCGCATTAAATCATCCCCACAACATTACCGTGCCCAATGTATCGGACGTAAGCGTCCATGTTGAACGTACGGTTTTTTTTTTTTGTAAAACAGTATATCAACATGTAAGCTCCACGACTTAATTCTGTATGAGACTATTAATCTGTAGCGACCATTAAAAAGGCATTAAAAAGATAATGGAGTTTTTCATTTATATTTCAACAGTTTCCCGAGCAGTATGCTATAAATATTACGGCCTGCAATAATGGTTACAGTTTAAAGTTGTATTACTTTTTCGTTTATTGCCCGAACACTCGGTAAACATAAAACTATTATTACGCAAATGTATGGCAGTTTATTGTTGCATTTGATTATTCGGGAAATATCTCAGGTATATTTTGCTTAATGTCTCAATTTCAGTGTATATGAATAATGCAAACATAAATCAGATATTGTTTCTCAATTAATTATTGTTAATGGACGCTGTGTTAATTTTAGTTAGCTACCGATCCCTAGGTGCTAGTATTCATTTAAGTGGTCCAATCGGTTACATATACCCTTCCTGAGCTCTACATAGGGTGTGTAAAAAGTGAGGGACCACTGTTTTAAAGCCGTTATTTACATTTTTAGAAATCAGTATTATTTGCCTCAATTTAATTATTTTCGCAATTAGTTGTAATGCTGCACTTTTTGACAATGATTTATCGATATTTTTTTTAATAGCAACTTAATGTTTTTGGTTACAAATTTAAAAGCATTTTCTCCTTTACTAATATCTAAAACCTGAACTAAGATTTATTCGAAAAAATCTCGCATTTTAAGTAAAGGAACTACATTATTAAAAACATTGCAAACAAAATGTAGGAACGCTAGTTCATCAAAAAGGTCATTCTGAGTCCAGCAGTCGAGACGTCCAGACGTACCAGCAGCCACTCAGATCCGATTCGCTTCGCGCGCTTTTCCAATCAAGGTCTCCATTTATCGAACGGACCCATAAATCGCCGTTTTCACGGCGCGAGTTTTCAGAACCATCCGCGTTCAGGACCATTCGCGTTAGCTTCGAACGAGTTTTTTCCTGGCCCATCCCGGCTCACCAGGTCTCATTCGAATCACCCTTACCTGTAGCACGTCTAGTCGTGTTCGGTAACAGGGGGAGTTATTGATTATCGCTCACTGCCCGCAACTCGGCGACAACTGCCCAGTGTTAAGGTACCTTCCTAACATATTTAATCTTTGTTCACATATACTTTTGTATATATTTTAGTGAGGCGAACGTCTCCGTAACTAGGGCGAGTTTGACCTGCTCTGGCGGTGAAAGGTGGAACAAGATACGTCTCTTGACTCGTGCAGGGGTACCTGCACGTGACCTGAGGTGTTAGCATGCTCGCTATAACAGCTTAACCTCTGCTCGGATATCCCCTCTAACCAAAGGGGATTGCTGCAGAGATCAGGGGATATTGGCCAGGTACCTTCATAGGCACGTGTGGTACCGTTAAACAGCGAGCAGGCCCGGGGGCAATAAACTCGGGCCTACCTTTCCCCCTTCCACCTTCTGCACCGTGCCATCATGGCCGGTGTTGAAGTCCCCTCACCAATACCAAGCCTCCCGTCCGAGGACGAGGAGGACATGGAGATCAACTCGATCTCCGACGCTCTCAGCGTCAGAAGCGACGCGTCCACCTCCCATGTAAACGCCAACATGAGCGAGAACTAGATGCTGTCCTAGTTCAGAATATCGAGCTCATGAAGCATAACCAAAAGCTTCAGCTTTAACTTTCGAAACTAATGTTCCAAAACGCGACGTACTCCACCGACACCGACATGCCCACCCCCTCGCAAGAATGCGAGAAGGAAATGGAGCACGCCATCTCAGACAAAGATGACTTCAAAGAAGTCCCGAATGACTTCCGAAAGGCCACTCGCTATTTCGACGAGGGAGCTGTGCCGTATCATACCTACCAACTAGACGAGGATAAAAGCCGCAAGGTAGTGCTCCGCATGGTCCCCATCGAGATCTCCATACAGGAGATCGAAGAGAAGAACATCCCGGTGATTTTGAACCAGGATGACAAATCGTCAGGGCCCAATCCCCTTGGTGTACGTTTAGGTCACCAATAACGAAGATGGGCAGAAAATCTTCCAAATACGCAGTGTCACTGAACTCTCTATCAAAGTAGAGTCAAAACACAAACCCGGGGGCAATCAATGTTACCGATGCCAACGAGCCGGTCACTCATAAGCTCTCTGCCGCGCCGCATTTATCTGCGTCAAATGCGCCGGAAACCACCCCTCTGCAGAGTGCTCGGCCGCGAGCGACTCAGAGCCTAGATGCTCAAACTGTAATGGCCATTATGTGGCCAGTTACCGAAGCTGTCCAGCCTTCATCAGTCTCTAGAGGCAAAGACCTCCAGAGTCCCTGGCACCTCGTGCGTCAGTGCCACCCAGAGCCCGACACCTCAAACTCAGAGGGCGGCTCCCGCCCCTTAGGTACCTATACAAAACACTACCGTCCCGCCATACGACATGAGTCGTCTCCCTTCAAACAGAAACCCGAAGCTAGCCACCGCGCTACGCGAACTCCTGATAACTGCTGCCAACCAGGAAGAGCGCGACCTCTTCGTAGCATCCTTCGCTAGGTTCTTTCTCGTAGCCTAAGTCGCTTTTCCGAAAATCCCCATAATCCCATAATGTCGTACACCCAAAACTCTGACTCTCTCATAGATTCCGTTCGCATTGCTTTTTAGAATACGAACGGGTTATTTGACAAGATACTCGAGCTGGAGCGGTTCGTGCACCAGCACAAGATTCATGTTGTGCTTGTGAGCAAGACTCTTCTCAGCGCAAGTCAAGTTCCAAAAATCAATGGGTATCAGATACCTCTCCTTAGAAATGCTACCGGGCGTGGCACTGGTATCTGCATCAAAAGGGGACTCGACCACTCCCAGCTCCCCATAGACGGCCTGACCAACCTTGAGTCCATTGCCTTGGTCCTAACACCACAGACGGTCCGCTAAAAATCGTTTCGGGATACCAATCCCTCAGTAAGTCGCTTCTCGATGCAGATCTCGACATCATCTTCTACGATGTCATGCCTACAATCTTGGCAGGAGCTCTTAACAGCAAAAGCGCTGCTTGGAAGAGTAGAGTCACCAACAGACGCGGTAGAATCCTCAAAGCCAACATCGAAAACTCGCCTTACGAGATAGCTGTGGCTTTTCCAGATGGTTCCACATATTTCGATCGCCGGGGCTTCTGGCCCAATATTCTTGATATTGCTCTACTAAGTAACGTCAACGCAGAGTATGATATTTGGGTCGAGAATGACCACAACTCAATAATAATGCATGTCGCGTTGGGTGTCAGCAACTCACCAGGAATACGGACTGGAAACTTTTCAGTCAAAAAGCTGACAAACTCCTCTCTCCTCTTCCAAGCATCAAGTCAATAGCGGACCTAGATGCTGCAGTCGCCAGCCTCACTACAGCTATCCTCACAGCCGCTGAATAATCCTCGACCACGAGAGACTCGACAAGTCCCGAGCCTCTCAAAATCTCGCCGGAAGTGCTTAAAATGATCCGCAAGAGCAAGGCGGCCCGTCGGAGGTGGCATAATACGCATCTACCTGAGCACAGGGTGGAGGCCTACTCCATTCCAGCTCGGATCAAAGACAACCTCCGCCTACTACGTAACCAGGGTTGGGAACGTAAAATCGACGAGGTCAATTCCTGTATCAAAGTCTTCTGGGGCATTACGAAAGCTCTTGGATGCAAACCACCAGGTCGAGCCGCCATCCATAGTGGGAGAGGTCTCGCATACTCAGATGCTGAGAAGGCTGAAGCATTCGCCGACTCCCTCGAACATCAATTCACTCTTAACCCTAGCTGGATTTTAACTTCGAGGATGAAATAACATCCGCGGTTAGTTCATATCTAACAGCAGACAATGGCCAGTGAACCATAGTCCCCGCCACCAAAACCGAAGTCGACGACCTCATAAAAAATCTTCACCTAAAGAAGGCCTCGGGCCCTGACGGTATCAGCACCGCCATGTTCCGTAAACTAGGCAGAAAAGGTAGAGTCGCTATCCTCAATATCACGAAGGCGTCTATGAGGTTAGGATACTTTCCGACCTCCTGGAAGCTGGCTAATATAATCAGCATCCTAAAGTAAGGGAAGTCTCCTACCTTTCCGAAGAGCTATAGACCCATCACTCGTCGAGAAAATAATTCTCAAACGCCTCCGTCATTTCACGGAGGACGATAAGATCGTCTCGGATCATCAGTTCGGTTTCCGCAAAGGTCTCTCCACCACTCATCAGCTGAGTGATCACAGAGTTCATTACCAATGGTTTTTCCCATTACAAGGATACGGCTGCGGTCTTCTTTGACATCGCCAAGGCTTTTAACAAGGTCTGGCCAGAAGGTCTAATCTACAAAATGATCCTTTTCGAGTACCCTGAGTACTTAGTACGACTAATCCACTCCTTCATGAGTCAGCGACGGTACAGCTGTAAAGTAAATACTGCTCTCTCTACAGTAAGAAAGATAGAATCTGGGATCCCTTGGGGGTTATGCCTCTCCCCGACGCTCTACAACATCTATGTGAGCGACATGCCTGATTTCTCTCCCTGTATGGTCGCCCAATACGCAGACGATACGGCTCTCCTGTACCAAGGTCGTATCCGAAAAGCCACAAGAACCAACCTTCGCGATTACATGGAGAATAAGCTCCAATCAGCCATCGATACCTTCGAGGAATGGGCCGACAAATGGCGCATCGCGATCAACCCGAACAAGAGCGTGGCCGTGCACTTCATACGGTCACGCCCCAAATCCCCGATCTCTCCCTTGCAATTTACATACAGTGAGTCCCCGATAGCCCTCAACGATCATGCCCGGTACCTGGGGTGTAGTCTGGGGTTAAGTCTTATTTGTTCACACTTGACCTGGTGCATATAGCCAAATAATGTTATATATTTTTAGATTAAGATTACTTTACTTCATAACATTTGAGTTATTTTGTATTTTTCAAGGGCGATGTCCCGTTAATAAATGTATTATTATTAATTAAACTGGTCTAAGCACACTGCACGACCTGTTTCCTATAATAAACCAAAAGTCCAGGTTATCCACCAAGAACCGGGTTAGCCTATACAAACTAATCATGAGACCTCAGATGCTCTACCCATCGCCAGCCTTCGGTTACTGTTCTCTAACCACGATCAATAAGATCCAAAGCCGGCAAAACCTCATGCTGAGGCAGGTGCTGTGAGCCCCGAGATACATGCGTAACTCACAGTTGCACAGAGATATAAAAACGCTCAGTGTCCTGGATCATATCAAAGAGCTCTCCAGTAAATTCTTTGAAAGGCTGGACAACGACCCTTCATCAAGAATTTCATTTCCACGGAACGACAGGCCGTCCAGGTGTAGTGACGCCGAACACCTCACCCCCAGAGACATCCTGAGGTAAAACTTAGAAATACCCAAAATCTCATTAATATTAAATTAATTGTTTCGCCACCATAGCGTTACACCCCCTGTCCTCACATTTCACGAAGGTAGCTGAGCTCAGACCGCGGGTAGCCACACGCTTCTCAGAGATCAAACATCTCGACACGCTAGAATAGGCCTTTGGTCAGAGTAGCTCTGGCACCGAGCATATCGCACTCCGGCGAGAACAGTGTCACAACTAAAAAAATACGAATTCTGAGCTTATAACAGCAATGAATGCGTATTTTGTATCCTCACGTGCACGAAAAACGACACATCTCTAAGTCCCAATCTATCCGCTAGGAGGCAGTTGTGTCAGTTTTACTCTTAGGCTAATTCACGTTCATCACTGCAAGAACAGTGTCACTTCAGTGTTGTTACAAGAAAGTGTGCATGTTGTCGGTCAAGAAAAGCGTAACATTTCGAGTTGTGACAGTTTTCGTGCAGTAAGGTAAGTGAAATATAATTTTTGATATTGTCATAAGCATAAAAGTGTCAGTTTTCTTAAATCAATTATCCCTAAATCTATTTTCTTGTTCCGTTGTATTTCGATTTGTGCCACTTTTCTTGATTGAAAGTGTTAGTGTTTTGTGTTATGTCACTTTTCTTGAATCAATTATCACTATATCTATTGATTTGTACCGTTTTATTTCGATTTGTGCCACTTTTCCTGATGGAGACGGTCAGTGTTTGGTGTTGTATCACTTTTCTTGAATGATTTATCTCTAAATGTATGTTATTGTATTGTTTTATTTCGACTTGTCTCACTTTTCCTGACTTAAAATATCGGTATTTTGTGTTGTCACTTTTCTTAATTCAAAAGTACGTCTTACATTGTAGTCACCTAACCTTGTAATTTCGAATAATATTACTCTAGGAAGTAAACATCAATAATGTAGCTTCAAATTTATTTGTTGTAGATTCGTTATGAACCCAGAGCAAGGATACCGAGGTAGAAAAATGCTAGCAGCTGCTATTTCTGACATGGAAGTCGAAGAAACCTGCTTGATTGGTGAAGTGGAGAACACTTTAGAAAGCGTGAAACCTAACAGAGACCTCGGCGAAAAAAGGCTGCAAACTGAGGCAAACGACGACGAAAGTCAGATTTATGAAGAGAATAATATAGAAGAAAGCGAAGGACAAGAAAATGTGATTGAAGTGCCGGAGTTTTCCAAAGTGATAGTACAGGAAGATCAAACGACACATTTTAGACCAAAGTACGGTGAAGAAGAAACCACAGAACAAGAAAGTGCCACGAAAGAGACGGAATTGAACAACGACACAGTACCAGAAGATCAAGGATCACATTCTAAATGGCAGTGTGTTGAAAATCTGCATACAATGCGATTGAGGCTCCAACGGGTTAAACTAAGTCCACAACAAAAATAATCATTAGATGAAAGTGCAGATGATTCAGACATAGATCCAGATTTTCATTATACATCATCTCCTAATTCTGAAAACACGTCCGAGTCATCAGGATTGGAAGAGAATGAAAATATTATTACTAACAAGACAGAAGGTGCCGAATCAGACAATACCCAAACAGATAATAAGCGAAAAGGTAAGAAAAGGAAAGCCAATCCAGTTGAGTGGAAGAAGACTAAAGCAAAATTTCTCCGAAATGCTGGAAAACCTTATACATCATCATCAATTCGCAAAACAGAAATGCAGGCAAGAAAGGTATGGCCAGCGTGTGGTGAAAAATGTAAGCTAAAATGTTCAAGCAAAATAGAAGAAAATAAAAGGCTCGAAATATTTGAAAATTACTGGTCACTCGAAAGTCTGAAATCCCAACGAGAATTTATCTGTAGAAGTATGACCGCCGTTAGACCTCAGTATCAGTACAAAAAAGAAGGAAGTAGGCGCCAATGTAACCATGCATTCCATTTCGTAATCAACGAAGTAAACGTACGTGTTTGCAAATTTTTCTTTATGGCCACTCTGGACATCAACAACCGAGTTATTAGAACTGTAGTAACCAAATTAAACGAAGGATTTCTTCAAGAAGATCTAAGAGGTAAACACGGACACCACTTTAAAGTAGATTCTGCAATAAAAGATGGTGTTGTTGCTCATATTAATACAATCCCAAGAGTTGACAGTCATTACCTGCGCGCGCAAACTACTCGGGAGTTCATAGAGGGTGGAAAAAGCCTGGCTGATTTACACAGTGACTACAAAAACGAGTGCATTGAAAAAAACCTTCCGTTTGCAAATCAGACGATGTATTCCCGAATTTTCAATACCAATTTTAACATCTCTTTTTTCACCCCCAAAAAAGATCAGTGCGACTTATGCAGCTCGTATAACAACGCAAGGGTAGAAGAAAGAGAAGCGATACAAGAGAAATATGATAAACATTTGAAGAGGAAAGTTTTGTCAAGAGCAGAAAAAGAAGAGGACAAAAAGAAGGCAAAAGAAAGCGAAGGAAAAATTATAGTCGCCACTTACGATCTCCAAGCTGTGCTGCCAGCACCAAAAGGAGATACGTCTACCTTTTATTATAAAAGCAAAATCAACAGCTACAACTTAACTATAAATGAACTTCAGTCAGATAAAGTCGAGTGTTTTTTTTTGGCATGAGGGTCAAGGAAATCGAGGTGCCATAGAAATACTTAAAAGAAAAAGCTAACACCAGAAACGACGATAACCTTGAAATTGTTTTCTACTCCGATAATTGTTGTGGCCAGCAAAAGAACAAATTCATAATGGGCATGTACCTGTACGCTGTGCAAAAATTTAAAATCAAATCGATCACACATAAATTTTTGATCAGGGGACACACACAAAATGAAGGAGACAATGTGCACTCTGTCATAGAGAAGTCAATTAAAAGAGCTCTTAAATCGGGTCCCATCTATATTCCTACTGATTACGTCAGATTAATTCGTTCTGCGAGGAAAACTGGAAATCCGTATAAAGTAACAGAATTGAGTTACGAGGATTTTGTCGACTTAAAAAAACTCTCTGAACAGATAGGATCAAATTTTAACAAAACATCAAACAACGAACAAATAAAAACTAGCGAATTAAAAGTATTTAAAGTGCAGAAGACTGATCCCGGCATTATTTTTGTGAAAACTACATACGAACAAAAAGATTATGGGCAGATCAATGTCAATAATACCAGGAGAAGGCAAGAGAGCATCTCTACAATAAAGTGCGTTCCGGCATATAAGAAAAATATGGAGATTTCTGCCATAAAGAAAGCTCATATTAAATCACTTATCTCAGCAAAAAGTATTCCCACGTTGTATAAGCCCATTTATGACTCGATGTTTGTATAAATTGTGTACTACTTTATTTTCATGTAATTTTTTTGTATTTTAAATAAGCTAATAAAGCACTTAATTTAAACTTCCTTTTTTTATTCTAATTAAGTGGGCTTGGAAAGTGACATAAGTATTACTCAAGGGGTCACAACAAAGAACAACTGATTTTAGAAAAGCAAGAAAAGTGACATAACTCAGAGACCTGACCTAACCTGACGTGGTAACACCACATATTTAACAAAAACTGATTTGCAGGTCCATGATATTATTCTATAGATTATAATTGAATTTACTACCAAAAATAACTACTTGAAATTTTAAAGGAGCTTATACTATTTCAATATGAGTTTTGTAGTTTTCTTTTATTTTTTTTTTCTCAAATACTGCATTTTTGAGTTGTGTCACTGTTCTTGCCGAGGTGCGATATGAGGAGAGGTTTCAGTTGGTCGGCGCGATCCCGGCGAATCCAACACTGCCCCACTACAGGGGTGTCTATGAAGATCTCATCTCCTCACATCAAAAAAAAAAACATTAAAAAGGTTGCTCAAATTAAAATTAAATATTTTATAATGTGACATTCGATATGAAAATCCCTGAGACACATTCTGAACCACCTCCACTAGTATTGAAAATATTCCTTTCTGAATACAAGTTTTCAGATCTTGTTTGTATACATTACTTTTAACATATATATATATATATATATATATATATATATATATATATATATATATTCCCTTCTACCGGGCCCACAGTGGGGCAAGATGGTCTAAAAGCTGGCAATAAATAAAAAAATTAAAACGTTTTTTCACTTCTATTTTTATAAGTATCGTATAGTAAACATTTCCAAGAATTGTAATTTACCGGTTTAAGGGTTTTTTTGACGAACCGTCATCATACATGCTACAGTTGCGAAGACCGGGTTCGTGTGAGTTGACGATAGGAAAAGCTGCTGCATTTTGTGTATTATATTTTGTTACAACAATAAAAATTAGCTGTTCTATTATGGATCCATCGAGTTCAGGTATTTAATAATATAAATTCATTAATTATTTTTAAAGAGATATTATATATTTGTAAATAAACCTGGAAGTACAATTACATTACAAAATAATAGCTATTTTGAAATATGCGCGGAAAAACGAAAAAAAAATAATAATGTTCCAAGCTCGTCCAAGCATTGATTTTTTTTATTCCATAGTAAATTTAATACAGATTTCATATCCGCTTTCACTTTTTGCTCATATTTGCTCTTTATTCGAGAATCGGAGTTTTTATTAGGCGATGTCAATTTTAATCTGTTTAAAGCATTTATTATTTCTGTCTTATTTTCCCAGGAACTAAATCCAACACTATTTTCATTACAAGAGCAGAACTTTAGAACATTATGCAAAGTTCTTAATTTCAATCACGATGGTCAAAATCTTGTAGGATTAAAGAAAGATTCCTCAAGGATAACAATATATGGCTAGAATCATCAATTTCATTTCCGAAACCGATTAACAATAAACGCGGCCGTCCAATTCTGTCGAGATAAACTCTCTTAATACTGTCGAGGAAGTTGAACTATCATTGTATAGTAAATGGGGCTTCGATAGCAGTTCAGGTCACAGCAGTTTTAAACAAGCATTCCATGGATGTTCCTGATGATTCATCTATTTTTATCGCATCAGTTGATCCACTTCGCCTTTTTTACAAAAACAAAATTATATGGCAAAATCCTCGACCATCTTCTACTAGATACTGCATTCCTATAAAGATAGAATTCATAAAAGAGAGTAAGCAAGTTTCTAAAGAAGAGTGGACAACAAAATCAAATTGATGCAGAGCATGTCAACAGCCTTCGAAGAAAAAACATTCTTAGTTAAACACAAGTTGATGTTCACAATGATTGACGGAAAGATGTGCAACGCAATAACAGATACGTTCTCAACACAACAGTGTTATATATGTGGAGCTACATCGAAGCAGTTCAATTCTATTGATGAAATTATTAAGAGAAAAACTGTAACGGAAAATTTACAATTTGATTTATCTGCTCTGCATGGTTGGATTCGATTCATGGAATGTCTTCTTCATTTATCATATAAGTTACCAATCAAAAAATGGCAAGTTCGAGGCGATGACAAAAATGTAGTTTACAAAAATAAAGCTCGAATTCAAAAAGAGTTCAGGGATAGATGCGGCTTAATTATCGATAGACCAAAGCCAGGATTCGGTAACTCAAACGATGGAAACACGGCAAGACGTTTTTTCTCAAATCCACAACTATCGGCAGATATCACACAAATAGATATCGATTTAATTAAGAAAATGCATATTATTTTAATTGTTATATCTAGTTACAACATTAATGTGCAAAATTTCCGAGAATTTTCCCACAATACTGCCAGGCATTTTGTAGATAAATATCCGTGGTTTAATATGCCCCCTACAGTGCATAAATTGTAACGAGTGCTTTGTTACCGATAGGTCAACTTTCAGAGGAAGCGCAAGAAGCGCGTATCAAAGATTTTAAAAATTATAGAGAGTACTTCTCAAGAAAGTGTAGTCGCGAAAAATCTAATAGAGATATCTTAAATTATTTATTAGTAAGTTCTATATGTTTGATTGTGTTTTAAAATATACTAGGTAGTACAGTTTACTGGAATTTTTATATTGGAAATTTTATAATAAAGTATTTGATTTAATGCCAACTTTATGTGCCACTCTACGAAATTCTATACGAAACCCAAGAATTTAACTTTTTAGGTTTTTGTCACGTCAAAAGCCACCCTATTATATCCAGGAGATTTTTTCATTATTTTTCTGTTAATTCGGAGGTCGATTACTATTTCAATTTTCATCCCCTTGAAACCACCCCAGTTTATCAAAAAGATTAAAAAAAACAATATTTTTCCTAGATTATGAACTTGATTTGTTCCAGTTTCATGAGTTTCAGAATTTTACTCAGTCCATTTATATTTCCAACCCTTCAGAAACACCCCAATTTATCAATTAAATTTTTTAAATTATTTTTCCTGTAATCACGATCTTAATTTGGACAAGTTTTGTAAGTTTCAGAATTTTGGAGAGAAAAATGTTCATTCTGCCTCACTGTGCGGCCCACCTATCTTCACAAATTACATCCATATAATTTCTAACGTGAAGGTCATAATTGGGTGAAGCACAGAAGCAAAGTTCCGCTGAAACCAAAGGAAATTTGTTCGGTTATGCAGCATTAGGAAACAAAACATCTAATGCAAACGAGTTTATGTCTCAGAAAATCTAATTATTGTTCATCATTCGGTGTATCTTCAAAGAAGATTAATAATTTAGTTCCCTGTAATTCCCGCTCAGACTCTGACCTTTTATTAATATTTACTTCATCCAATGAAGATTATGTTGTGACCAACGCCAGTAAATGTGTCGATTTTTGGCCATAACCAAGTTATTGATAACACTGGGCAACAAAAAAATATATATTTTCTGTTGGATGAGATGTTTCAATTGATTCTGGGTATTTTGATAATGCTGATTTCAAATCTGAAATCAGTTTTCTTATGCTACGGTTATCATGCAATTTGTCATTTTGATTTTTCATTATTTCTGTAGTTTGGTGTTGAATTTATTTAATTGCTGGAGAATGAAAAACGTAGCGATGATGTTGGCTTACTTTTGTAACCAAATGTTTCACAAATAACCTCCCGTTTTTCGTTTTTATTTTTTTATTTTGCACAGGTGCCGAGGAATATCTGCCCAATCACGCAAGTTCGGCCAATTTGGAGATCTAAAATGTTTGCCTTATTTTTCTTAAAATTTAGTTCACTATACTTTTGTAGCCAGAAACCTCACGAACAACCTCCCGTTTTCAGTGTTTTTATATTTTACCCTAGTGTTTCCCTTTTGTTGATATTTTGTATAGGTGTCGAGCTAGAGTGTACGGGTACATCATTAGTTGCCTCGTAAATATCTCGAAATTAGTCACCTTCTTCGACCAGAAAACACACATTTCTTCTCAAACGCGCTGAAAGGAAAACAATCATTAGACGTGTGACTTGTGTCTAAACTATGAGCTTTTGTTTACTGGAAGTTGTTGTCTTTCCGCTAACTGGGGTGCAACATGAGCATCAAGGTCCATTTCTTGAACAGTCACTTTTATAAATTCTCATAAAACTTTGGAGCTGTAAGTGACGAACAAGCTGAACGCTTTCACCAGGACCTAATGATCATGGAAGAGCTCTATCAAGGGTGATGGGACCAGTGCCGTTTTTTGGGATGAATGGGCCCCTGGGCACAACATCATCTGGGGCCCCCTATAACGTTTTACTCACACATTCAGACTGTTCAATTCTCAGATTTACTTACAAAATTTTTGGAATAAACTGTATCCCTATGTATGTATGTAATAAAACATATGTTTAAAAAAAAATCCAAACTCGGATTTTAAAATTTCTTTTAATATTTTTTGGAAATTATTTTTTCTGAGTTTAAAACCTAATTCGGTATAAGTAAAAATATTAAATAAATCAAAAAATATTATTAATTAACTAATAAATTGTTAACAATATTTATTTAACAATTACTATTATTGAAGGGAACTATCTTTTTTTTTCGAAAGGTATTTTAAATACCTTTACTAACAAAAAAAATTCAATAAATTCGGTTTAAAATTGATCGAGATATTAATTTATTAATCAGGGTAACCCTTCGGAATCATCAGAAAATTAGGATTTCTCAGTACACATGTGCATTTTTATCACAATTTTTTAAAACCGATTTCTAAAAAAAAAGAAGTTATTTAGGTATTAGTTTCATAAACAGAAATAAGAAATATCAATAAAATCAAAATCTGCTTTGATTGAAATTCTAGACACCATCACAGGGTATCGATCACGATCTTTTCAAAGCTAAGCATTGTCCGGCGCGTTCAGTATTTGGATGGGTGACCCAATGTAAAAAAAAATATTAAAAAAAATTAAAATGTATTAATGATAGAAATAATGTGTATAATAATAATGTTAACTGTTCGGACAAGTATCAAACTTGTCTGACCAACTTTTTTTGATAGAATTCTGATAGAAATTCTGGTAGAATCTGTCCAGAAACCATAACATAACTTCTGGCCAGATTCTGGCCACTGAAGCGTTTCATGAATGTAAGGTTTCTGTTGACACAAATATGGCCAGATTATAAACAATTACTGGCGCCTTTTCCTACCAGGGATACAATAAGAATAACTCAATTACATTTACAAAATATGTTTTATTATAAATTATTATACTCGTTTGCGACATTTCTTTGAACAAAAATCGTTTATTATTTCAGATATATCCAAGCTTTTCAAAATATCGTTCTCAATGCATAATAATGCAAGTGAATTCAAACGCGACTGGCTAATATTATTGCGCTGGTAGTTTTTCAAATTTTTGAGCCTTGAAAATGAGCGCTCCCCAGTCGCATTTGTCACCATCATACACAAGAATATTCTAAGTGCAATCTCGATATTGGGAAAAACTGATTTAATCTGATCCGAAATTATTTTTTGGTACAATAACGGGAGGCTGCAGCAATCTTCTTCACCTATATAATGTTTAAGTTGGATGCACTCATTTAGTAGATCGTCTTTGTCCAGATCTTTATTATAGACATTAACTAACACTTCACATTTTCTGGAAAGTTCTTCTGACTCGATTACCTTCAATTCTGTTAAAAATGCAAATAAATTGGCAATGTTATCATATGCATCACTTCGTTTTGCCAAATCGCTAATTAACAGATCTACCACTGGAATGTAAGTTTCAATTTTGAACCTTTCGGATGAATTCAATTCTACTTCTTCGGCCGCACCATCGTATCTTGTGCGAAGCACACTACGTTTTCGCTCTCGTTTGTTTATATCACTGTATACGAAGGTTGGACACATTGTCTTGGCTTTTAATTCGTATACGTTAAATTGGTCTCTTACTTTATGGAGATACATGCTCAATGCTTTGAGAACGTTGGCCGCTGTAAGAATGTTGACTTTCGCGGACTGTAAAGTTTGGCTTGTTTTGTTTACCCTTTCTAAGACGTCGTTCCATAAAGTGGTGAGAAACACTGTTTCTAAATGTGCCATCTTCTTGCTCAATCCGGTTGCTTCCAGTTTTGTACTTGCATCTTCTTGTTTTGATTCCAATGACAACATATCTAATGCTTCCTTAATATTGTCATAGCATTTGTATAATGCATTGACAGCATCAAAGCGTGACGACCATCTTGTGTCTGAAAGTCGTTTTACGACGTTTTTTTGTAACTTTGTTGTAAGGATATTCCACCTATAAGTTGATCCCGCAAAAAAAGAGTAAAGTCGCCTAATAAAATCAAAATACTTGATACTTTGCTGACAACAAGATGCAGCTTTAACTCCCACTAAATTTAAACTATGCGAAGCACATGGGACATAAAGAGCAAATTCATTAAACTCCCAAATCTTTGTTTGTAACCCGTTATAACGTCCAGACATATTAGCCGCGTTGTCATATGATTGTCCCCGACAATTTGATATGGGAATCTTTTTCTCGTTTAAAAAGTTAATAACCACGTCTGATAGGCTTTGGGCATCATGCGAAAAAATCGGGATAAACATCAGAAAACGTTCCACAGGTTGATGACCTCGCACATACCGTAGAGTAAATGTTAGCTGATCTGTGTGTGCAATATCGGGGGTGGAATCAACACTAATGGAATAATATTTTGATTCTTGAATTTCTTTTAGAATTACTCTTAAAACGTGGTGCCCCAACACTTCGATGAACTCTTCGCATGTGTTAGCCGATAAATATGACACTTTGCCACTTCCACAGTTCCCATACTGTTTTAAATGATTCTCCAAAAAAGGGTCAAATTCACTGACTAATTCAAGAACACCTAAATAGTTTCCGTTATTTGGCGATCCAATTACTTCATCATCTCCTCGGAAGGCCAGTCCACGAGATGCCAAGAAACGAACTACCGCTACAACGCGCGTCAAGACCTTCTTCCAATATTCTTCCTCAGCTTGAAATTGCTTGCGCAATAAGGAATCCACAGTAGAGATTTCCTTATGGCGCGAAAGATAGGATGCCATGCACTTGTGATGTTCTTTACTATTTTCGTGCTCTGCAATTAAATTGTTATGCTTCCAATCGTTGAAACCGACGGTAGAAAATGGAGAATCAAGACTGGACAATAAACGGCAGACGAAACAAAATACACATCCAGTTGATGGCGAATAAAGTAGCCAATCACGTGTCACAAATTCGCCGTTTCGTAGCTCCCTTCTAAATATCTTTATGGATACGTATCTAGTCACCTCTTTATATTTTCTTGCAGATTTTAAAAAATTGCCGTCAAGATTTTGGTATCTCAATGGGCCATTTTTGATCCAAGCATCTATTAAATTGATATTTTTTCTGTCCCATAAACCGGGATCTGTCTCATCGGCATTGAATTCTGTTTCGCACACGGGTTTGTCAATATTTTCAAATTGGCTGCTGCTGCTGCTAGACGCAACTAGTGCAACTAGGGGAATACCCGCACTTTCTCGCGCAAAACTTTCGTGTGTTCCTGTTGGTGATTCTTCGGTGAGATGGGTGTCATCTTTTTTTAACCACTGTGTTAGTTTGGGTTACTTATTAATTTTGTCTATCTCATTCGCTGCTCTCTTTCTCTTCTGTGCGCCACTCAACTCGACACGTTTCATTTTGTTCTAAGAAGAGTGACGAGAATCGATTTTTTTAAATATCAATAAAAATGTAATTTAGAGGGAATACTTACTAGTGTAGGGGTTGTGGGGGTACAGCCAGCACTCGGTACTAACTTGTATACAATAATACAAGTGATATTTTCCGCGATCGCACACACAACGATTAATTATTTAGAGTGGTTACAAAAAATGCGTGAAAATGTGTACGCTATCGCGATCTGGCAGACACTGCTAACTGCTAATCACTGCTTAAGAGATATGGGAAACGGGGCATAAGAAACGAGCTTTACGCCGCTAATATTGGATGGCGCCACCATAGAAATTCGATGGATTTCTGTAAATTATGTTGTTGCGAACACTAAACGGCGCTTTTCCGGTAAAATTTATCTACATGCCGTGTAATTTCCCGCTAGGATTCCCCGTGTTACTTGAAACGTAGAATGTCAAACAGTGTGGAAATCGAGGACGAATAAAACAATCATTTCTTGTGTTAGCCTCATAACACAATATGTACAAAATATATGTGTACATCACCCAATAAAACATTATTAGCAAGGTAAATATTGGTTAACAAAATCACTATGTTTTACTATTTATATTAAGTAGAATAAATATTATTCAACTTGCCCAACTAGTTTTGTTCACACGAACATTCTCGAAAGGAGAACGCACAAAACTTGTGGAATTATAATGTTTAATTAATATAAATTCTAAAACAAGTAAAACCAAGTGTTTTTGATTACCAATATTTAACTTATTTTAGTATAGTACGATGGGTTGGTGTTCGTTCACGCCACTATTTATAGATGGCGCTTATCTATTCCAATTTATCAACATGCCTTGTAGCTTCCTGTTATTCCATGATGCCGCCTTTCAGCGTCAATGCAGTTTGCCGAAGAGTACGCGCAAAACAATATGCAATTTTATATGTTTTTAAATCGTGTTTTTACAACTGCGCGTATTTTTCAGCATACTACCTTGGTACCTTGGAGCATTGACGCTGCAAGGCGGTATGAACGCTCAAACGAAATCCACTGTTCGGCTCGCATCTATAAACGCGCAAAAATTGTATTCACAAAATTGTTAAGCTCTGCTCTTTCCTAATTACTGTCAGGTTATGAGTGTTTTACGACCGCAACGAATAAAACTTTTGCGTCATAGGAGCACACTTAAGATTTGGTCCAAGTACAAGTATGTACATTTGAATTATTACAACGCTTCTACTACTTCCGTTTATGAATTTATTAAAGTCGTGGTTTTTATCGCGATGGGGCCCCCGTTAGCGCGGGGCCCCTGGGCAAGTGCCCACCGTGCCCATGCGGAAAGACGGCCCTGGATGGGACAGGAATATAATGGCGGACTACTGCAGGACTATAAAACGTGATTGCTCTGAGCAAGTGCACAAACGCAAGACCTATAAGCGCAATTTTTTTCCGGAATAGAACATGGCTGAACTATTAATCTTCATTCTAGGATCATAATATGACTATATTTGTACGCTCATATGTGATGAATGATGGATGAATGCAAACCCCAATTTATACGGCTAAATATTCTAACCTTACCTTCAATCTATATCCTTGAGTGCTTACTTTACACCAAAAAGAAGGAATCAAAATTCAAGAGGCATAACCATCACAGTTACCCCACAAGATGCAAAAACAATTTATACCATACCAAGACAAGACTGAAAAAGTCTGATACTGGTACAACTTACTTTGGTATAACTTTTTTTAATAAATTGCCCGAAAACATTAGAATTCTCCCATTAAAAAAATTTAAATCAACAATAAAAAAGTTTCTCCTTTCAAAAGCGTTCTACACAATTAAAGAATTTATTAATCTGGACATTAGTAACATAACATAAAAGTTAAACCTTAGTTGATACAAAATGATTATTTGCATTGCATAACGTCGTGACCGTCCTAAATTTTAAGTTTACCTTTAATTATATATCGTCCTGCAAAAATGTTTTTATTAATTGATTTTATATGTAATTACAATATGGCTTTTACTTATTTACTTATTTATTTATTATTAAACCAGACTTGTTTTTCCCTTTTACCAACTAGATCTACAAGAGTATCTTATCCATTTAATTTTACTAGACGATAATATGTTTTATAGTGTAATATTGTATGAAGTTTTGTGTTCTGTATTATTGTTATCGACGTATTTATTTTATTTTTTATTTTATTTTATTTTATCCATATCTGTCTCGCCCAAAATGCCCTTTATATGGCCAAATGAGTACTTGATTTTAGACATTAGTTTTAAATTGTTCTGTAATTGCTGTTGTATAGTTTATAAGTTAATTAGATTAAGCTTGTATACCACACCATTTATTTCTGACATGTGTAAAATGTATTATTATTAACATGAATAAATTAAATCAAATCAAATCATGACTTTTTATGCTTGTAATATGTATAATAAATATGCAAATTTCGAAAAATGTTCATTGTTGAATTGCAAAAAAACGGTAGTTTAGGGAGTCATATCTGGATTCAGCACACCCAAATTATTGTTTTATTTATTTATTTATTTATTTAATTAACTGTAGCACCTTTTAAACAAAACAAACTTACACTTAAAAATAATCATCACCTAAATCTAATAACATGTAAACTAACACAAATTATCTAAATTTACTTTAAATAGAATCTGTTTAAACTTATTAAAAGACCGTACAAATAAATCAAAATCAGGAATAGCATTAAGTATGTTAGCAAATCTCATCATTCTTTGAATAGGATTATTGTAGTGTAATTGTTATGTTAGAACAAGTTCTTTTATCAATGCAACAAAAATTTTGTTGCCCAGTGTAATAATAACGAGGAAAGCAAAATTTACAAAAAGTTGGAACTAGCAAGTTTGAATGAATTCGTTGTGCGAAAAATGACATAAGCGGGCGTTGGCATTGCCGGCTCTACTTTTGATGAAAATAAGCTAATTAAAAAATGTTAAAAATACACGTTTGAGATAGAAAAGTAGCACACACTGACAAATAATTTTCAAACCAGTCATACTATCAAAATTGCAGAGTTTTCTGTAAATTAATATCGTATAATAACGCATATTTAATGACAGGATGTTCAAACTTTGAGGACCTCTTGAAGGCTCAAGAAGCATGGTACAACATTTTAGAATTAAGATATTCTGCTCAGTATTTCTGGAAGAATATTGTCAGGTGTAGATTATTCGTCAATTTATACACACCCGATATATTGGAGTAATTATATAGTATCCATTAATCAACAATTTTATATTACCAAATAATGTTTGTTAAGTTTCTGCCATTCATATAATCTACAATAAATAATACGGAAATAAATCTATGTATCGAATTTATCGTTAACCTCAATTTTGTATGGGTCCAAGGTTGAGTGTGGACACCGAGTATCCCTCTCATAAATGCGGCATTTAAAGTTTGCGGATTTCCCCAAAACTGCAATAATCGTAAATTTGAAACGGTACCTTTACTGCAGTTTAGACTTCTGTAATCTCCACCATTGCAATAAACGACATCGTCTCCGCCGGAATATGTCCGGGAGGATACATTTTGAGGCGGACCTATTACATCAAGACTTTTTTTCATTTACGTTTTTCGAGTATAAAAATTACTCATAAAATTATATCAAACAAACTTTTCGCATTAATTGCGACGAGTGCGGGATTACTAATCTAATATTCGTATATAAATCCCAAGACTGGTTTAGCTCACCTTGCAAATTTAATATTACTCGAAAATTGAGTTAAGGAACAGGCAAGAAAATAAAGGAAAAATATTGTTATTATTTGAGGAAACAAAAAAGAAAAATGATATTAAAACATTATGATACGCAAATAGGAATTATATTTATATTTTAGCACCTTTAATAGATCTATGTAATTTTATTAAAACAGTAAACGATAAAAAAATTATAAAATGCATATTCACAATATTCAGTATATAATTTAAACAGAAGCAATCCACGTGATTATCATTGTTATTGAGGATAGACACTTTAAAAATGAATAATACATGGTAAAACTAACTAGAAATTTTAATAAAGCGTATTTACTTTGCTTTAAGTTTTAAGTGAAAAAGTTTGAACAGCTCGCCAAACATTAATGATATTATACCTGGAGAAACGAGAGGATTCTCGTTCCATTTATGAACAGTAAATTACAAACGGCAAATATGGTTGAATAGATGAACTCAGAATTTTTGCATTTATAGTGAATTGTTATAATAGTTTTAATATAAAGCCATCTTTATTATTCGCTCCATCTTCATATTGGTTATATTGTAAACAACAATATATATAGCAACAACTGATTTTGCATAATAATGCCCACGAGAAGGTCATTAAATTTTGAGCTATACTCGAATAAAAGTAAATGAAAAGAATATCGTGATGATTTAAACCTGGAACCGATCGAATATATCATAAATTTTAGAAAAAAGTGATTCATTCAAAAGTTTTAAGGTTTGCGAAGGCGCAATCAGTGGCGATATTTGGGTCATGATGATTAGCATTAGCAAGGTCAGACCAAGGTCATCTTTGTTTTCTATAGAAACTGCAATATTTGATTAAACTATTTTCTTCTGCTAATTAATCTAAATAACTGTTATCTGAAAGATTTTTTATTTGTTCCATGTTTATTGAGATATTCAAGTTTTTTTGATAATCTGGCTTACGATACTTCGGTACTGTTTTTTTTGCAACAAAAAAATAATATGGTATTTTTAACCTGTAATGGACACAAATAATGTCACCGTTCCTGGTATATTAACTTTTAAAACTTGTTGTAGATGTGAGAAAATAGTTTTTATCATTTGTGCCCACTGCAAATAATCTTCGTATCTTCAACATTTTTTAAATCGATTAATTTCAAATTAAATTATAACTTGAAAATGCAGAAAATTAAACCTGAAGAATAAACAAAAAATTCTTAAAAAATAAGCAGAAACCTTACAATATAAAAGAAATACAAAGCTTTTTATTTGTAAATAAAAAGGTTTCTCTATTAATATCACACTTTATTTTTTAGTGTGATATTAACAAAGAAACTGTTTTATTTAAAGTTCCAAAATATATCACGAAGTTAAGGCTTCAACCATCAATCAGCTTTTTATTTCTTCAAAAAGCTTGTGATTTAAAAATACAAGACGTTCGAGAAAAATATTGTCTGCAAGTTGTTTATTTCGTCAAAAAGTTTCTCTTTTTCGAATAGAAAACTTGTGATATAATGAAGAAAGTTGTCTACAAGGCCGTTTGTTTCTTCAAAATTTCTCTGAATAGAAAACTTTTTCGGATACCATCCTTCCTTTGCAGACAAAATTCACGATATGAAGATAAATAATGTCTACAAGACGTTCGTTTCTTAAAAATTTCTCTGAATTAAAAAAAATATTATCTTCAAGTTGCTTATTTCTTCAAAAAGTTTCCTTTTTGTATAGAAAATTTTGTGATTCAAAGAAAAAAATTGTCGTTTGTTTTTTTTTTCTGAACAGAAAATTTTGGTTCCTTCAAAAGAAGGATGTTTTTTTCAAATGCTTATTTTTTAATAGAATCCTTGGGTTTCTTCAAAAATGCTTTTTTGTTAATCAAAAATTTTTTTCCACCAAAAATCTTCAAAATAATGTTTTTATATCTACTAAAATTCTCTAATTTTTGCTGCATATAAGGTGTTTATTTCTTCAAAAAACACTGAATCTTATTCTAGAAAAAATGATGTTTTGACTTTATTTATTCAAGTTTCGTCTATTAGATTTTGATAATCATAGAAAGCCTTTATTTCTTGATAAGTCTTTATTCATCGTTGGTCTTTAAAAAACATTCAATCGTATTTTTTATTCGTAAAAATGATATTTTGACTTTATTTCTTCAATTTTCATCAATTAGATTTTGATAATCATAGAGAACCTGTATTCGTTCTTGAATAATCTTCTTTGTTTATTTCTTAAGAAAAAAACACTGAGTCTTAGTTTTTGTTCGTCAAAGAATTATATTTTGACTTATTTTGACCCATGTTTTATAATCATTTACCAACTTCTATTAAAGATTTGCCTCTTCTTTTATTTAAAGTGAGGGTAAAACACTTTCTAGCAGCTAATTCTTTTTATTCATTCGACGAATTTTATAACAGCTTACAGCTCTAGACGTCTTGTATATATGTGTAACATTTTAATTTTGTTTCCATCATAAATATTTTAATTTATCTGTACATTTTTTATTAATGCAATTGTAATGTAATTGTTTCTTGTCATACGATTGCAATTTGTGTTAATATTACATTTGAAATCTGTGTTTATACTACTTTTTCTTTAACTCTCCTCTTACCACTGAGCCACTCAACCAAATCTTAACACTACAATTAGAGCTATTTAAAGATGAAATTAAAGCTTTTATCTCGAGCCGTTTTGACATAAAATCGAACAACGAATACTGCAACTTGAAAATAAACAATCGAATTATGAGTCCGTATTGAGTCAAATTCAATCAGCATCCAATGGAAATTTTGAAGATATTATCTCGGAATTAGAAGAGCGACGTGTCCGTGCGTCTAATGTTATCATCTTCAATCTTAATGAATCCACCGCATCAGCTGTTGATGATCGTGTTAGACATGACAAAATTGTTGTTAGTAACATACTTGAATCTCAGAATATTGGTATTATACCTCTAAAAATTATTCGAGTAGGTAAAAATGCAACTGGTAATAAGCCCAGGCCGGTAAAAATCATTTTCGAAAATAAAGCACATGCAAACACCGTGTTACGAAGTAATGCCACAGCACTGGATAAAACTTCATCTTCCAAACAGACCAGACTAAGAAACAAGTGGAATATTATAATTCACTCAGGGAAGAAGTAACAAGAAAGAAAGTCGTGTGGTGGTTTAAATTCTCGCATATCCTACAGAAATTTTATTCCTTATATATCAAATAACACCTTCAATAGACCGAATGTACCCACTCCAAAAAAGTAAGCGTTTATTACCAAAACTGTGGAGGATTACGTACTAAAATTAATCATTTCCATTTCGCTGTTGCTGTAAATGATTATGATATTATTATAATCGTTTAAACATGGCTATATGATAATATTGTGAATAGTCAATTACAATTACATAATTATACTATGTATAGGTCAAATAGATCGATTCATGGTGGCGTCAGAGGTGGAGGGATACTTATTGCTATAAAAACTACTTTAAATTCATCACTTATTCTACGAGCACCGGCTCTTAAATTACGAGACTGCGCGCGCAGAACGCGTACCAGAACTGTAGAGGGGGAAATGAACACATCGTTGGAAACCTTGAAGTGTCTACTATTCCAGTGCGAAATAACGTACCGACGAGAAGTTAGCCATAAAAATTCCAGCCATAGATTTCCCGGCGCATCCACCATTTCCGTGCGATTTTTAATTTTTATTTGTGTAGTGTCTTTCTGTGGGTGTATTTATCAACTATAAACTGTCAAAAGGCCATGAAAATTAAAACGAAAAAACAAAAAATTATCTGACAGTCATTAATTCATGGTTGGCGTTTAAAAAAATCGTAACTCAAAAAGGGCATTGCAAAAAAAAATATTTTATTTTCACAATGCCTTTCTGCAAGTACAGTAAACAATTACAAATCGTCAAAAAACCGTGATGAATATTATTTATATTTTTTATTTAACATTAACAGAAAATTGTGGATGGCCCATAAAACAAAAAGGGCATTGCAAAAAAAATTATTTTATTTTCACAATGCCTTTCTGCAAGTACAGTAAACAATTACAAATCGTCAAAAAACCGTGATGAATATTATTTATATTTTTTATTTAACATTAACAGAAAATCGTGGATGGCCCATAACACAAAAAGGGCATTGCAAAAAAAATTATTTTATTTTCACAATGCCTGCAAGTACAGTTAATAATTACAAACCATCGGAAAGGCCATCGAACACTAGGAACCATCGGTAAAAATATACAGGGTTGGGATAAAGTATGGAACCGAGATAATATCTTTAAAACAAAAAGGGCTAGATTTATGAAACTTTGCAGGCAAGTATAATGATACATAAAGCATCTGATGCCATATTTTTGCCACTACTGTACTTCCGGTTTCACCGAAAATACCCTCAACTTGTTTTAATTTAAATGGGACACCCTGTATATTTTTGCAGATCTTAAAAGACCTTTTTATTTAGAAATAAATAAGTTTAGTGGAAATACTTTGTAAAAACGAGAAATAAATCACTTTACAATTAAATGATAGGTAAATGTATTTACTTTAATAGAGTGTAGTAAGAAATAAACGAGTACAATCTAGTAGGTAATTGTTGTTAAACTAATTGACAGAAATAAATTGTATGATTAAAAAAAAAATTATTCTCATTAGTCTAAAATAAATACATTTACACCTATCCTTTCATTGTAAAGTGATTTATTTCTCGCTTTCACAAATTATTTTCACTAAATTCAGGATGTACGAATTCAAAATAAATAGCGTGACGTAGGGGTGCGTATATTGTGTGTAATGTGAGTCTTCTAATGAAACAAATGCACAGGAGTAATGGATTTATTCACATAAAGTTATGACTTTAAACTCTCTTACTAGCTAATAAAGTAAAATATAATAAAATTATTGGAAACACATTAAATATTATTCTTCAAAACTTGGGAGGGGGTTAACTCCGCAATCCCCTAGAGATACGCTACTGACAACTGTGATAGAAATCGACATTGATGTATCCTCGACAGGCCTCGAAAGGGACTCTTCGTCATGATGGTGAGGTTCCGGGTTTGCGAGACGGGCATCGGCGTGGACTTTTTGGTCCAGGTGGTGGAAGGTTGTTTACTGTACTTGCAGAAAGGCATTGCGAAAATAAAATAATTTTTTTTGCAATGCCCTTTTTGTTTTATGGGCCATCCACGATTTTCTGTTAATGTTAAATAAAAAATATAAATAATATTCATCACGGTTTTTTGACGATTTGTAATTGTTAACTGTACTTGCAGAAAGGCATTGCGAAAATAAAATATTTTTTTTTGCAATGCCCTTTTTGAGTTACGATTTTTTTAAACGCCACCCATGAATTAATGACTGTCAGATAATTTTTTGTTTTTTCGTTTTAATTTTCATGGCCTTTTGACAGTTGACACGTCGGATAAAATGTGTGACGAAAAACATGAGCAACGTATCAATCTGAAATTTCTCATAAAATTGAAAAAAAAGCCAACTGAGTGCTACAAATTGTTAAAGGATGCTTACGGTGAGAATACTTTATCTCGTGCGATTGTTTTCGAATGGTGTAAACGATTTTCTGAAGGCCGAGAGCACCGAAGATGACCAACGTCCAGGCCGACCTGTCGCTGTTTCAACTCCAGAAACCGTGGCAAAAATTGTGCGTGCAGATCGTCGAACGAGCATTAGGATGCTGAGACTGTAAACGCCGATAAAGAAACAGTCAGAAGAATTTTACACCATGAACTGAACATGAAAAAAGTCTGTGCGAAGTTGGTACCGAAAAATTTGACCCCAGAACAAAAACGTGTCCGTCACCAGATCTGCTCAGATGTTCTTGAAAGGTTAGTGGAAGAGCCTCTATTGTTGGAAAAGGACGAAACTTGGATTTTTCGTATGATGTTGGAACTAAGCGGCAATCAATGCATAGGAAAACTCCAGCATCTCCGAGAATGAAAAAAGCAAGGATGTCGAAATCGAAATTCAAAGCAATGCTCATCGTTTTCTTCGACATTAACGGCGTCGTGATGACTGACTGGGTTCCAGAGGGTCAAACTGTGAACCAAACTTATTATTTGCAAGTTCTGGCAACACTGCGAGAGCGAGTTCATAGGAGACGGCCGCAATTATGGAACGACTAGTCGTGGATCTTGCATCAAGACAACGCACCTGCTCATAACGCGCTGTCTCTAAAGCGTTTTTTAGCTGATAAAAGCATCGCAGTGCTTGAACATGCTCCGTATTCGCCAGATTTAGCGCCCTGCGACTTTTACCTATTTCCCAAGATCAAGTCTGCCCTAAAAGGTACGCGTTTTGGGTCAATGGAGGAGGTGAAGCAAAAAACGACGGAGCTACTCAAAGCGCTCACAAAAGAAGACTTCCAGCACTGTTTCCAACAGTGGAAAAAAACGAATGCTTCGGTGTGTGCAGAGGGAAGGGGAGTATATTGAAGGGGAACATTCGTTGGATCTGTAATTTTTATAATAAAGACCTTTTTTGTAACCAGTCTCGTTATTTAAGAGCCGGACCTCGTATGTAATAATGCTCTGGAACATTTATTTATATCATTAAATATTAAGGTAAGGTATACATATATTATCGGAGGCGTCTATATACCCCCCGGATCTCATATTAAAAAATATCAGGATCATTGCAACTGTATTGAGAATATTGTTGATAATCATAAATGTAAATAACCCTCAGTTCCAACCCGATGCAAAAACATCTACAATAGTTAATTGTTATAACTTTTTAAATTAATCTCAAATTATCGACATCCCTAATTCGCGTGGTGTATTACTCGATTTATGTTTTAGCACAATTCGTAACACATCCGTTTCTAAAACAATGGATCCTTTACTACCAACCAGTATCCACCACTTTGCATATGTTCTGGAATTTTCAACCATAACAAACATCAACGTAAATACTTATGAGAAAAAGTTTTTATTTAACCTTGCTGATTATAACTGAATTAACTCCTATTTTAACTTAATTCATTGAGATTTCCTCACCACTCACTCAGATATTGATTCAGCCATAAATTAATTCTACAATATCGTATACACCGCATTTGATAGATTTGTCTCCTTTAAATATGTCTACCGTAGCAATAAAAGTTACCCCAGATGGATGACTAAAGACCTAATCTCACTCATATGTAAAAAGAAGATGGCACATATCACTTACAAACAATCTGGCCTATATTCTGATTGCAGAATATTTTCGCAACTGAGAGATGAGTGCAAGAGACTTTCACATATCTGTTCCAGTAATCATCTTACTGATGTTCAAAACTCTTTAAAGTTAAACCCTCGCTATTTTTGGCAATATGCTAAAGAATTAAAAAATGAATCTGGTTATCTAAATGAAATGTATTATAACGATGTAAAAGCCGATAATGGATCTAACATATTAACTTATTCTCTGATTATTTTTCAACCGTTTACACTACCTCTCAAAACGCGCCCCAGTGGCAACACAGCCAAATCCCCATGATCTCTGACAGTAAACTCATTATTGATATTCAAGATGTCTTTAATGCTATCACTAGTCTAAAACCTGCGTTTACAAGTGGCACTGACAATTTACCTAGCTACTTTCTGCAGAACTGCATATACTCAATATGTCGTCCTACATATGTCATGTTTAATAGATCTTTAAACCAAGGTATTATGCCAGCTACGTGGAAGACCAAGATATAAGTCTGGTTCTAGGACACTTGTAAATAACTATAGAGGCTTGTGCATCCAAAAATTTTGGACAATCTGGTAGCAAAACAATTAGCCTGGGCTACAAAGCAAATCATCTCTTCTCACCAACATGGGTTTGTCCCTGGTAGATTACCTTGTCTAATCTCTTGGGATATAAAACGTTTGTGTTGAGCAATCGCTGTCAGGTTGAGACCATGTATACTGACTTCAAGACGTTCGACAGGATTAATATTAATATTCTGCTAGCTATGTTGGATGCTATTGGATTCTGTAGTCTCACCCTGTCATTGGTAGCGTCCTCCCTGACTAACAGAGATCAGTATGTCAAAATAAGTAACTACATATCAAAGCCTATCTCTGTTACATCTGAAGTACCTCAAGGGTGACATTGGTGTCCAATACTTTTATACTCTTCATAAATCATCTGCTGGATTCAGTTGAGAATTATAACTCTGCGTTATATGCAGATGATTTAAAAATCTTTAAAATTATCAATACTGTGGATGATTGTAATGATGTTCAGGCAGATCTGGATAGACTTAATGACTGGTGTAATAGGAATCAGCTACTATTGAATGTTAATAAATGTTTCTCGATGTCTACGTTTAGAATCCAGTCACTTATACTTACTCGATCAATTGAATAAATTTGGAACAGGTTAGCACAGTTAAAGATCTAAGTATCACTTTTGATTCAAAACTTACTTTCAGCAGTCATATTAGTATTATCATTAAAAAGGCACTACAAATATGGGGTATGTGTGGTCAATTGGGAAGGATATGAATAGCACATGCTTGAAAACCCTCTACTGCTCTCTAGTTCGTACCATATTGGAATATAACTCAACTATATGGTCACTATTCACCACTATTAACATGGAGCATCTTGAGCATATCCAAAAGAAATTCCTACGGTGTATCGAGTACTAATTAGGACGTGTTCACATCCAAGGAGACTATACAGCCATATTATTTACCCTCAATATGAAATCACTAACGGAACGTAGGGTTGACGCGGACCTATATATTCTATACCGGCTAGTTAACGGTAATATGGACGCACCAAATATATTACAGTCTTTATCGTTTCATGTTGCTAACAAAAGGACACGTTCACCTACTATTTTTTATCTGGATACACATACCACACATACTCACTAACAAGACTAACTCAAAGAAGGAGATTCGCGAGTGTACTGTTGTGAAGATCTAACCAAGAAACCATATGAAACAAGAAGTCGTGTAAATAGTGATAATTTACTTACACCCACTACCGAAATGGACATAACCATAGATTTCATAAGGTCAGAAATATGATTACTGAAGCAGATCCTAAAAGAGAAAGAAGATAAGTATGATTTAATTAAAAAGTTAGTTCTTGAAAAAGACAACGTCATATCATTACTAAAGAGTTCTATCATTAACTTGGACTCAAACCAAATGATGGCGACAAGTTCCGTCGTAAGTACAAAAATCAGTTACCAATTTAAAGGATTCTGTAAATAGCCCAGTCACACACCAAGCGAAATTAATTAATACCGCCAATAACCAGGAGATGCTTGAACGTGACAAAAATGTAGACAGTCTACAGGTTTCATCTAAAGTAACACTTAAAATACCGGATAAAAGAACCCGAAACTGCGAGAAACTCGATGAAATCGATAAATGGACTGATGTCGAAAACCGTAAAACCAAGCGCAAAGAACGGAATACAATCCTAGGAACATTGGAAGCTCAGAATAACTCAGTGATTGGAGTGAAGCGCTTTGGATATCTACATGTCTATAATCTCAATCCAAAAACATCACCCGAAGAAATAATAATGTACTTGAAAGATCTTAATTTTTAGGACATTAATGCCCACTTGCACCGCAGAACTTAATCATGATTAAATTTTAATCATGATTAACTTTAATCAGAGTATTTCTGTTGCACCGTCGGCTGATTAAGCATCTATCGACCACCGAGTATTATTATAGAGAGTACACGTTTTTCTAGGGATTTTAAGTTCTTTTTTGGTTGTTTTACGTCGTTCTATTGAGATCAGAGGAAACAAATGTGCGGTAAATATGAATACTAAATGCTAACTAACATACTATTATTATTATTTCTTATTATTGGACGAGGTAAACAAACCAAAATTGATAAAATCATTAACCTCCAAGCCATCGATTTCATCAATCTGCTCAACTATTCCCAAATCCATCGTTTTTAATAACAAAGACGAAACAAAGGTTATTAATTTCAAAATCATCTGCCAAATGTAACTAACTTCACGACTATATTCGTCGTGAAGTTATTCGTTTTTGAGTTAATCGGCCAAAATCGGCTGATTAAATATTTGACGTTTCTTGGGGACTTTAATCATGATTAAGTTGCGGTGCATGCCAATTCTCCACTAACCATTGATTAACTTTTTAATCATGATTAAGTAGCTGCGGTGCAAGTGAGCATAAATGTACCACAATGCAGTCGAAATATCCTGAAGAACACGCATCCTTTGGAGTAGGAGTGCCGCTAGAACAACTAAAAAAGCCAGATACCTGGCCGGTAAATGTAAAAATAAATCCTTTTTTATGGAGCATCCAGAGAAAAGTAAAATTGTAATTAAAGTTCTTTTTCTCAATGCGCAATCTATTAAAAATGAGTTGAACGAATTTGAAGCACTAACGTATGACCAACATTTTAGTTTAATAGGATTATGCGAGCATTGGCTATCAAAGGAAGAATGTGTAGTTTCTAAAATAAATGATATGTCAGCCAGAGCCTTCTATTCACGCAAAGCAAGCAATTATGGAGGTACGATTTTGTACGTTAAGGAAAATATGGCCTCAAATTAATATAATGCTCTGACTGATGAAATTAGCATTGACAAAAATTGTGAGTTATCTATGGTTTATATACCCGCTTTTAAAACAGCGTTTATTTCTGCCTACCGTTCGCCTTGTGGGGATTTTAATATGTTTATAAATGTCTTTTCCTACTTTTCAGATAAGATAACCTATTTAAACTGCAACATGGTAATAGGAGGTGACTTTAATATTCGGTTTAATACTAATGATCCAAAGGAAGCAAAACTCATAGATGTGCTTACCACCTATGGACTTAAAACAACCGTAAATTTTAACACACGTAAAAACAATTGCCTGGATAATATATTCACAAATTGCCAGGACTCAATCCAACAAATTGAACCATATAACACAAGTTTATCGGATCATCTAGGCTTAATATTATCACTATGTATAAATTCCAACGAAAACAACAAGAGAGAGTTCGTCTATAAGCCGTTTACTTTGGAGGGTAAGTTTCTATACTACAATATCATAGCTAACGTTAATTGGTCTTTCATTGATAATCAACCAACGAAAAATGGGATTGTCTCTATAGTGTACTTACAAATGCAGTAAATAAGGTTTTCCCGGTAAAATCTCGTAAAAAAATATCGGTGCATCACGCTGTATTCAATGGTTTAATTCTGATATTAAACAGTTGCGCGAAACTTTGCACCTCATCAAAGAATATCATTCCATGAATCCTTCGACTAGATCACAGCAGCTTCTCAAACAATATAGGTTGCAATATAAAAATGAAATTGTAGCAGCGAAACATCAAGCTTGTGATAAATTTATTAATAATTCCAGTAATAAGGTGAAAGCTTTCTGGGGACTTACTAACAACCTACATAATAAAGCTAACCATACGACTACCTGTGATATAACTTGTGATCATTTTAATACCTATTTTGTAAACGTAGCGGATGAACTCTTAAAGAACTTACCAACCTCTCAGACATTCAACGCAAATACGTACACAAATTGCAATCCTAACATGTTCTTTACATTCAAAGAGATCACTTACAACACTGTTCGTGATGCTATTAACTCTCTAAAATCAGGAAAAAGCGCAGATATATATATATATGATATAACAGTGGATATTATAAAAAGTGTAAAGAAATTACTTATTCCTCATCTAACAAAGTTAATAAATTGCATTATCAGAACAGGTATTTTTCCCGATTGTTTGAAGTATGCAAAAGTTATACCCATACATAAAAAGGGGGATAGTGGTGATATAAATAACTATCGACCCATTTCGCTCCTTCCTATAATCTCTAAAATTGTCGAAAAAAGATCAAATTGTTGAATATTTTGATTGTAAACAACTTTTTAGCGTCCACCAATATGGCTTTAGGTCACAAAGATCAACGACAGATGCTATACTGTCGTTTGTAGAAATTGTGTCAAACTGCTTTGAACAAAAAATGTTTTGCGTAGGCTCATTCTTAGATATGACCAAAGCCTTTGACTGCATACCACATGAATCGCTATGTAATAAATTAAGTTCATACGGTTTCTCTTCAAATAGTCGAAACCTCCTATCATCAGACCTGTCAAATAGGGTAAAAATTGTCAAGTTTAACAATGAAACATCTGATCCTTTGCCAATAAAACATCGTGTTCCCCAGGGATCAGTCTTAGGGTCTCTGCTGTTCATAATATATATCAATGACTTGCCAAATTATGTAAACTCTGACGTAATTCTGTTTGCAGACGACACCACTGTACTTAATATGGCCTACACTAACAAGGGTGTCTGATATACAGTGCGCGCCTAAAGTATGGAATATATTCAGTTAAACCGAAATAAAATATTTTTTGAAAAAATCCTCGAACAGGTCGATTTTCTTTTATAAAAATGCACATTTTTACATGAAAGTCGATTTTCAGTCGTCATTTCTTTTTGAGTTACGACGTCCGCCATTTTGTTTTTAAATGGCAAACCCCTATTTTTATTCTTGATTTTGAGAGATCTTTTCATTGTCGAACTGGCAGTATAAAAATATTGGCATCTTACATAAGAAATTCGAGTAAATGACAATTGAATGTGGAAACTTGATATTTAAAGTTTTTGCAAAATGACCTTTCTCCAGCGCTTTTTTGACAAACAAAAATGATTTTGACCTTCCATATGATCATATAATACAATATGGATTCACTAGGCGCACTAGGCGCGTTTATTGACAATTGCTTTACGAATAGGTGGATTGGCAGATAAAGACCGATAGAATAGCCCGCGAGAGAGATGAATGCGTAGAATTAGCCTGGAAAATATTCAAAATCTTCAAAAAGAATTTCTACTTGTTCCACAAACAAAAAAACAAAAAACACCTATTGCGAGGATGCGCCGTCTTGCTGAAACCATATTGTATTATTTGGAAGGTCAAGGTTATTGTTGTTTGGAAAAATTGCTCCACAAGCGCTATCATTTAGCAAAAACTCTAAATATGAAGTTGTCACCTTCAATTGTCATTTACTCAAAAAAATTCTTATGTAAGATGGCAATATTTTTATACTGCCAGTTCGACAATGAAAAGATCTCACAAAATCAAGAACGAAAATAGAGGGTTGCCATTTAAAAACAAAATGGCGGACGTCATAACTCAAAAACAAATGACGACTGAAACTCGACTTTCATGCAAAAATGTGTATTTTTATAAAAGAAAATCGATGTGTTCGAGGATTTTTTCCAAAAATATTTTATTTCGGTTTTACTGAATATATTCCATGTTTTAGGCGCGCACTGTATGTTAAAAAAAACTTTCACTTGTTTAGAGATCATAACCATCATGATCACAATACAAGACACAAAAATGTAATTTATCAAAATCGTATAAGACTGCAAACCGTATGTGCTGGAACAAATTATTACGGCATTAAATTTTACAATAAATTACCATCTCACATAACTTGTATGACGTTAAATAATTTTAAAATAATAGTTAAAAACTATCTCTTATCTAAAGCTTTTTACTCATGGGAGGAATTTTTAAATTGTGAAGTCACATTTTAATCCTACTTTATATATTTTTAATTATTTATTATTTATAATTTTGTACTTAAATTTTAACGCTCATTTGTCTTTTAATATAACAATTTTTAATGTGTTGTCAATTGTTATTTATCTACATCTACATCATTAAAAATTAAGAAACCACACATTTTTCACATGTTTCTTTAACCTTTTATTCTTATCCGCCAACTGGCGTTAAATTTAAATTGTATATATTTGTATTGTATTTTGTCTTATATAACCAAGTTTTTTTAATATGTTGTCTATTGTTGTTTATTATTTTTAACATAATTTTAGTTTTAAAGTTTAACTAACTTATTATTTTATATCAATTACTATTTTTAAATTTTAACTAACTTATTATTTTATATCAATTACTATTTTTAAATTTTTATCTGTACTAAATGTTTTTTCTCTATTTTTTTTAAATTTTATTACTGTCTCATTTTATATCTATGTTTATTTTCAATTATGTATGCTGACATGAGTAAACTTACTGGTACCAACACAAATAAACATTATTATAATGCAGCTTGGAAATGTCGCCAATAGTTCCGAATGGTTCGACCTGTGCAATCATTCCCCTAGCTCTTTTAAACGCTGATTGAAAAATAGAATCTAGGATTTTTTTTTATATATCTTGCTCCATATTTAATTTATTCATTGTTATATAATGTTTAATTCCTCAATGTTTAATATGTTCAATATATTTGTAATATGTTCAGTATGTTCTGTACTTTTAATATCTATGTACTGGATGATTCATAACTTCATATATTTTATTCTATACTGTAACTTCTGTTTTACATATTTTATTCATGATCGGATACGCATCTCGCTGTTATTAATACATGTTAGCCATTATATTATCCTATATTGCATTTATTTATTTACTCTGTATTATTAATGAAAAAGGTGTTTGCCGTTAATAGATTATTATTATTATTATTACTTGAGCCCCTGTATTTCCTTATTTAGTAGGACACTTGTAAACTGCTGCCTCGTATTCCTTTTATTTAGATTTTATGCAATTCTGATGATAGTAAAAATCGCAGATACTACACAGTTCCTGGTTTTGGAATATAACTTCTTTACAATAATTACACACTAGTTCAGTATTAATTAATACCGAGTTAGAAGTATTTAAATCACTTTCACTAACGGAACGACTAACCTTAGCCGCAATTGAAAACGTATCAGAACTGATACTTAGGATCACATAGCCTTGGGAATGGCTAATTTTGAATATAATTTAAGTTAACATATTATCTGGTCGGAAGCTATCATTATACAATTGATCGCGATAGATTTTATTTCGATTTTTAAATTCATACATCTAATTTCTTATCTCTTTAGGGCATCGGTCCATCTGACCGGATTCGTCAATTTATCAAAAAGAGAGTAATCCTAAATTTTACATCCCATAATTCAACTACGTACAGAAAACTTGATATTTCACTTTTTATCTCATTTGGTATATAACTATTTGAGTTGAATTTGTTGAATTTAGGTGGATCTGCATTGCGTCCGTTTTTTTTTTTTTTGGGTATCTGCGAAAAAAAATCAAATAAATTTGACCACCCGAAAGTGTTAACTTTTAGTCCCGGATTAAAGGATGAACACGATTTTTTTTAAATACGGGATATGTGTACCCCATGATAATGTACAAGGATTACACCGGCACGGATGACTTATGGCGGCAGGTAGGAAGATAAAGTCCGAGTTAAATCCACGTACAAAACGTGCGTACGTTCAGTTTTATATGTAGGATGTTTTACGTTTTATGTATCCTATAACAGTCTCTTATTCCGATTTATAGCATTACCTGCTTCATTCATTTGCCCTTCGCCTCGTCCTTTATAAATAAAATGCGCCTACGCGAAATCTTATTTTCAAACACGTGAATTCATTTGAACTTTTTTAATTAGTTTATTTTCATTTTTTATTCATTTCCCCTATCCCCCTCGATTTTATTATTTCCTTATTTTCGCAAAGTTTACTTTTCAGTTAAATCCGATTCCTTTTATATTCATGACCAGTACCTAATGCTTTCATAAGTAGGAGATTTGAAAACTTTCTCAATATTAAGTAACCCTTGTGTGCCCATCATCTATTTTCCAAATAACGCTTAATCAAATCACACGGGATAAGTTTGAAATTTGTTCCTGCAAACTTGCAAGGAATTCAATATAATATAGCCACGTAGATATTATAGTAGGACTTTAGTTTAGTGCCGTAATATTTTTTCATATAAACGAGTTTTATCTCCTCCGAGCATACATTGTGAAATATGGTGCTCCACATTTTTTGAAAAATTATTAAAATCCAACACTTCAATTTTCCCGTGGCGCTCGCTATATTTTGTCACAATATTATAAGAAGAATAATTTATCAGGCCGTGCGTTTATTCACGAAGTGAAATTATAGTCTGACATTAGACTTGAGTTATGTTATCAGGGTGAAAACCTTAGTGATACTCGCATAAAATAAGATGAAAATAGTTTCACGGGAATAAAGACAGAACGTGCACATATCTTCTGGTTGCGGGAAAGTAAGCGGAGTATGATGTAATGGCTTCAAGAGTGATATGGCACTAACGAGTTGAAGAGTATGGATTACATACCATTAGTCGGACAAAATTCGTTTATATAAATATTGTGTAGTATATTATATAATATGATTTAAATATATAATTCAATGCAACAAAAATATGTATAAATATCTTTGAATTGAATTAATTCTTTATCTCTTATAGTAACAAATGCAAATATTTATTTCTCCCTTGAGACCGTCTAGTTTACTAACTGATTAAGAATTTTACATTTCAAATCAAATACTAACGCAACCAGTATATTCAGATGTATGCCTGTTGAAATGAAGCAGTGTGCTTTTACATATACTACAGTGTGTTGCAGTGTTGCCAGGTAGGGCAACTTTCTATTGGTCCGTGCGACTAAAATTTCTATTTGACGACTGGCGACTTAAAAGGGTGACTTTAAATTATTTATTCGCGATACCAATATGACGGGTAATCGTATAAAAATGTGTCAATACAAAAAACGTTGTAGGAATTACTATCTGGAATTTCGATCTATAAAATCACAGAACACATACATGTTTTAATGTTGGCGACACTGCTTTCTACTCCGCGCACAACTATTAGTCATAAGTTATGAAGGACCTTACACGGTCAATCTGCCATCAGTTCAATCCAATTTTGTGATCCTGACATGATTGATGGTAGACTGATGGAACTTTACGAGCTATAAGACGTTCAATCTAAAACCGTCAATCTGGCTCCACATGGGCGCCAAGAACCATCTGCCTTAGCGACCAGATGTAGTGGCGTTGCCCAAGGACTGGAGGAAGGTCGAATGAAGCCGAGTTGTAACAATTTGTCAAACTCGTCCTTCGCAATTTCGAATTTATGTGGCGGTAGTCGCCGTGGTTTGCCAAAAACAGGAGGTCCAGAAGTTATTATATGATGGTACACATTATGTTTAACTAGTTGGGATGGATTGAAAGGGGTTGATAAATCACGAAACTTTCGAAGCAATTTTGCATATGGCGAATTTTGAACAGACAGTAAATTTAGTTCTGATGGGTCGAATGCATTCCTTGCATAACGATTGTGGGCAATGTCAACAGTGATGTTGAAATGCCGAAGGAAGTCACCACCCAGAATTGAATGGTTAACCTGTGCAAGCACAAAGTTCCATTTAAAATTCACGTACAGGCCGATATTAATTATTAATTTTGAGTGACCGAAAGTTGTAGTACCACTAGCGGTGGTCAGTGAAAATGTTTCACGACGATGGGTGTTGGCGAAAAGTTGGTTCACCACCAAGATGGTAACCTGAGCTCCCGTGTCGACTAAAAATTTGGTCCCAGAATTAGTGTCGCGCACAAAATAACGGGTTCGGCAATGAAACGGGAAGATTTGGGGTGGGGCTTGCAGCGCGCGGTGAAGTGGTAGGGAAGACAGTCCCAGGCCTGTCGGAACCCGAGTGACTTGCCATTTAGTCTACAATGGAGCGTTGGACGGGTGAGCATCACGGTTATGCAATTAAGGCATATTATGTAAATGGCGAGAGTTTAGTGCAAACGCGTGAGGATTTTAGACGATATTTTAACATACCGCGTAACCAACCTGTTCCGTCAGACCATGCGATTAAAATGTGGGTAAACAACCTCGAGCAAACTGGATCGACGTCTAGAAAAAGAGGTGGTAGTGCCAGAATGATTCGAACCCCTGAAAATATCGAACGTGTTCGACAAGCAATGTTAAGAAGTCCACGTCGATCGGCCGTCCGTCACGCCATACGCCTTCGAATAAGTGAAAGATCGGTGAGAAGGATACTCCACCAAGATCTTCGATTTCACCCGTATAAAATACAGGTTGTTCAATCTCTTCTCCTGGGTGATTATCAACAGCGTCTCAGATTTTGTGAGGTTATGCTTGCCAGGTTGGAAGAAAATGATGACCAAATTAACAACTTGTGGATTAGTGATGAGGCACACTTTCACCTCTCTGGTTTTGTAAACAAACGTAACTTCAGGTACTGGGCGGAGGAGAACCCTCGTTTGCTTCATGAAACACCTCTTCATTCGCAGAAAGTGACAGCATGGTGTGCAATGTCGGCAAGTGGAATCATCGGTCCGTATTTTTTTGAGGATGAGGCTGAAAATTCTGTTACCGTTAATTCTGCGAGATACGTTGCAATGATTCAGAACTTCCTCACACCTCAACTTCACCGCTTTCCAGTTAATGAAAACACACTTTTTCAACAAGACGGTGCAACAAGCCACACTGTGTGAAATTCAATGAATGCAGTGAATGCTTTGTTCACAGGGCGTGTCGTTTCTCGAAACGGGGATATCGCTTGGCCACCTCGGTCTTCCGACCTTACGGTCTGCGACTCCTTTTTATGGGGTTATCTGAAAACGAAAGTGTTTGAAACTGATCCACCCAGGACAATCCCGGACCTCAAACAACGAATTCGTGACGAGATTGCAGCAATACCCTGTTGAGATGCTGCGAAGAGTTATGCAGAACTTTCAGGCTCGACTCCATGAATGCATAGGTGTCAACGGGGGACATTTGGCAGATGTAGTTTTCAAAAAATATTTTTTTAACATTGTATATCAAATGGCTACTCTTTTATTTCCTATTAATGTATTAATAATTACAAAAAAAAAAATTTTTCAACAATAAAATGATTTACGAAATCTTCCCGTTTCATTGCCGAACCTTGTATAAATGATCCGGAATTATTGCAGAACAATAGGTCGATATTCTGGCCAACGGGTCATTTTCTGGCCAACTATGTATATTCTTTATCGATTCCAATACATATTTTATTCGAGATGTCCCTTCAGGAAGCGACTTACCCCGATGTTTGGAAGACGAGTTACATAAGCCCAATTTTTAAAAGTGGCGATCGTAAAAACATCGTTAACTATCGCGGTGTTGCTCTTCAATCTGCTATCCCAAAAATGCTTGACAAACTGGTTACTAATCAGCTCACATGGATGTCTAAACAAGTACTGAATGGCCAGCAACATGGATTTATAGAAGGAAAATCAACAGTGACAAATCTGTTAGAATTCGAAAATGTTTTGTTAACTGCCTTTGGGGATCAGTTGCAGGTAGATACTGTATATACTGACTTCTCAAAGGCATTTGACAGGGTTCAGCATTCTGTTTTAATCGACAAACTTATTTCGTATGAATTTCCTATACAAATTGTGAACTGGATTTGCAGCTTTTTGTCAAGTCCCATTCAGTTAGTTAAAATTAATAATCATATATCATCAGCTATTAAAGTATCATCTGGGGTGCCGCAAGGCTCGCATATTGGGCCAATTTTATTTTTGTTATTTGTTAATGACATTTGTGATTGTTTTAATTATGCAAGATGCTTGCTATTTGCGGACGATCCTAAATTATATTATCCTGTCGCCGATATTGCTCATTGCTACGAACTTCAGTCCGATCTGGATAACTTACATGACTGGTGTACTTATAATGAATTATATTTGAACATCGAGAAATGCAAGGTTATTACCTTTAGCAGACGCTCGTATATAATTGAATTTAATTATAGTGTCGCCAATATAGATCTGGGACGAGTAAATTGCATACGAGACTTGGGGGTTCATTTTGACACCAAACTATTATTTAGAGAACATATTGATTTTATTACAAAGAAAGCTCTCAAATTAATGGGTTTTATATTAAGGCATTGCAAATTATTTCGTTTTAACACGTTACAAATTTTATATTATAGTCTTGTTAGGTCTAATGTCGAATATGCTTCAATCATATGGTCTCCTTATTATAAACGTTACACGGAACAGATTGAACGTGTTCAGAGGAAATTTATATCATTTGCGTCTCATAAATTGAATTTGTCCTTTAGGGATTATGAGGCTGTGTGTTGTTTTCTTAATATTGAGAGGCTTGATATCCGCAGATTAAGTCAGACTTGTGCTTACTATTTAAAATTGTCTCTGGAATGATTGCATCTGATTTAATCGAAACAGTTGATTTCCTCTTTCCCGTAACGGACCGTTTTTTAAGAGCCAAACCGATGTTTAGATTAAAACCAAAATCCAACAACTACAGCTTTCATAGTCCCCTACAAAGGGTTATGAGATATGCAAATGTGCTGAATTCTCGGGATGATTTTAATATGTTCGGTGATTCTTTTAATAAATTTAAGTATCATCTGAGGTTCCTTAATATGAACCACCTAGTATAAATTATATTGTTACTTTATTATTTTATTATTTTATTTCAAAATAAATTATTATTATTATTTTTTTTAATACATGTCAATGCAGCGCGTTTCTGTATTCACGCGTTATTAGTAATAGTATTGTAATTTAGTTAATTAATTCTGTTTACATATATTTTGTAATTATCTTTTTTTTCTCTCTATCTTCTTCTTGCATATGTATTTATGTGTACAGTTTGTAAAAATGGTGTTACCGTATATAAATAAATAAATAAATAAATAAATAGATATTAGCCCTGCAACTGCTCGTTTCCTCAGTCACACGAATGATTACAACTACAAGCCTGGACAGCCAATTTTTGATGATAACAGCAGTATTTTTGATTTTTGCCAGCATGAGAACTTCTGCGTTTACTAGTCTGCGAAGAATTTTGAATTTGAAGTTGTAATATCTGTTCGTTCACTTCCGACACAGGTGTTAAATTTGTACGAGAGACTATGGTCGTACAAATAGCATGCGAATTGGAATTAGAGATTTCAAGAATTTGATGTACCACATCTGCCAAATTGCTTAAATTTGTAGTTTGGGTCAAAATTAAAATTCGCTGTAACTACGTCGATCGGGAGACGACTTAAAAAAAATTCTCGTAACAAATTATCATCAATAACTGTATTACCTAGGAGTTGTTACAAGTTTCGCTGTAACTGGGACGGCGTTTGATCACCTAACACAGTGATGGGGAAACTTTTTTTAAGACGGGTCATTTGTAATAATTAGATAATCGTAGCGGGCCAAAGAATAATGCTTAATCGTTAACTAATTTATGTGTTCTATAAACATATACATATATTATTACATACACTTATTATTTTAATAGTAAAAAAGCAAAAGGTAACAAAATTATAAGCACAAAATATAAAATTAATTTAGTGTAGTTCTTGATGTGAAGTATTATCACTTTATTTTCTGGTGTCATTACTGGTTGATGGTGCATGGGAAAAATAAAATTGAGACTGTTTCATCAAAATTTCATCATAGTCCGGTTCCATTTGCGAAGCAGAAATTCTTAAAACTGATGAAAGGTGCTCATCTGTAATTCTGTTTCTTAAAGAAGTTTTCCTAAGCTTCATTGTTGAAAAGATTTGTTCGCATATATAAGATCAGTCGAACATTGTCATTATCTTCATTGCATGAGTAATTAGATTTGGGAAATTATCTGGACTTAAATTTTTATAAAATTCTAGTAATGGTACTGTATGAAAAGTTTGTTTCAGGAGAGTATTACAGTTCAGTTCTATTAACTCAAGTTGAAATTTTGCATCAACTTCTTCGTAATTAACATTGAATGGGGTCGCAAAAATACTAAACTCTGGTTCCATTTTTCTAAAGTCCTGAAATCTCCTTTCAAATTCTGTAGATAGTTTTTCTCTTATTGTTTGATATAGTGAATTTTAAAGATTGTATTCTTGGAAAATGAGAAAAATCAGATTTAGAGATCTGATTAGCAAATAATAATAACTGTAATTTGAAACTTTTCAGGTATTACCAAATATCGTGAAGAAACTGATTTTTTCCTTGCAATTTGAGATTAAGTTTATTCATATGTACGAGGAGGTCTGTGAAAAAAGCGAAATCAGAAAGCCACGTTTCGTTTTCTAAGACGTCAAATTGATTATAAATGTCTTTATCAAGAAGAAAATTCACAATATCGTCTTTTAAATCCCAAATTCTTTCAAATACTTTTCCAGCACTTAACCAACGAACTTTTGAATAATACAGGATATCGGAATGCTCAGCATGTACGGACTCCAAAAACTGTTGAAACTGGCGATGTAATAATCCTCTGGAACGAATCATATTTACTAGTTTTACAACAATATTAAGTATATGGTCAATATCTAAAGCCGATTTACAGAGAGCATCCTGGTGTATAAGGCAATGCAAAAAACAACATCATTTTCCGGATACTTAGAATTAAATTTCCCAACAAATCCTTGATTGATTCCAACCATATTAGGAGCACCATCTATAGTTACATTACATAGCTTGTCAATAGGTAAATGAAGTTTATCGATGCAATTTTCAAATTCACAAAATATATCGGCACCAGTCGTTGTTCCTTTCATTGACTGCAGCCCTGCAAGTTCTTCTGTAATTTCAAAGTGGGCATTGATTCCTCTTACAAATATGAGTAACTGCGCAGTATCCCTGATATCTGTACTTTCATCCATGGTAATTGAATAAAAAATAAATTTTTGTGTTTTTGTAATCTTTCGATTTAATTTTTTTCACTTAACGATGAGTAGGAGTGGTTTTCATGTTTGCTCTTGAAATGGCGTTGAATGTTATATTCTTTTAAAACTGCAACAGCTGTATTGTAAAGTAAGCACACAGGTTTTTCTTTAAATAAAGTAAAGACATATTTCCACGTCCATTCTTCTTTAAAAACTCGACATTCTGAATCCACTTTTCTTTTTTTAACATCCATTTTAGACGTTACCTACTACGTAGAACAACACACAGAAACGCATTTGACGAAAGCTTACTGCTAACTAATGCTCTTACGCGGGAGTTTGTTGAGGAACTGGGAATTTGGGGGATTACACAAACAATTACTCGAGTCACAGCGGGTCGTTGCAGATGACTGACTAAGTCGCTAACTAACTGATCTTCGGGCGGCCTCGCTTGTATTTATACCTACCTGCGAGAGTGTCTGGAAGTTTTGAGCGAAGATGAGTCATCTGTTTAGGTCGGATGGATTTGTCCAGAATACTATTGTGTTTTGAATATCGCCGCAGATAGTTTTTATGCGGGTCGTCACATTACGAAGTAAGAACGCGTTCAAACATTCTCACGACGGCACTCTTAAATGCGCCGGATTAAACCTTTCCGTGGGCCGGACTTGGCCCGCGGGCCGTAGTTTCCCCATCACTGACCTAACATCTCCTTCGACAAGAGTTGCTGCATACGCTTCTTCTCAGAAATTGACTTCCGCTTAATGATCTCGGTTTTAAGAGTCTCATAAGGTAAGATCTCTGGTTGATTTATAATCATATCGCGCATATCCATCGCAACCTCTGTCGGTAACGCAGCTACCACATCGTGAAATTTCCTCACGGAATTTGTAACGCTGGCGTTCCGAACAGACTCGATTTGTATAAATCAAATTGTGGGCTCGAATTTTGAAAACAGCGGAAGTTTATAACTAAAAGTATTGACAGTCGTATCAATTTGTTCCTCCATAGTGTATGATGTGTGAGAAGTAAAAGGATGAAGTAAAAGAAGAGAATGAAAGAAGCAAGAGGATTACGTCGAATTACCTGGAACAAGGAACTGTGAGGATGTGTGAGCAGACGTTCCATCAGACAGAGTGCTTCTAACAGATAGCTTCCAAAGTTACGTTCAGTCTGGGTGTTGTCCAGTCAAAGAACATTGGTAGGTTGGTCCACCATGCGAGGGCTGATCGTTGTGAGATCACTCACAACGATCAATTTATTTAACGTCTGCGTTTGGCTGCGTGCTGCGTCGGGGTCACCAATTTATTTAACGTCTAGGTATAAAATAAATTTAAAAAAAGAACTCAATTCTTATAAGAATAATTCCTCGAAGGGAGAACAGGGACTTTCTTCACGTTTAATGTATGTGTTCTGAGGTAAAATAATCGTTATTATTATTTTTTTATATATCCACACCCTGGGTAACGAAAACTGGTTTTCCTTTACAACTGCCTTGATCCTCAGACTTTCTTTGCTTCAAATAACCCTACAATGGAATAAACATTAATTTATTTGAAAGTTACGTTAGTGAATTATTTCAATCACCGGTCACAAACGTAATAAACAATAATAATGTAAACATTAAATATTGTTTCCCCATCAGCAACTAACTACACTGATGAGAGCTGAAAGGTCGAAACCGGTCTGTAGGTGTTCTGATGGGGAAACAATATTTGATGTTTACATAATTTTCAAAGTGTACCAATTACGCTAACTAGTATCTTCACAAAATAAATTAAAAAAAAGATAGGAGTTATAAAAAGCTACCGAGTTAAGATTAGTAACAGTTATTCAGCGTAGTCTCCTCTTCCAACACACGCATTACAACGCAGATTACAGCTAGCGTAAAAAGAACTTGTGAATTTCTTCTAAAGAGTGCAATTTTATAATTTACAATATAAAAAAAAACTACTACCACGGTTTGAATGTAATACATTTTTAAACGGATCAAACAAAATTTGAAAATAAGAAACGAACATCGCTTGCACTAACTCAGCACTGGTACCCTTCGCGTTTCACACGTTATAATATAAATCTGAATACTTATGGATTTCATTTCTTCCGATATTTTCTAAAACAGGAAATTGACTTCATTACCTTTAAACTGAAATTATGTGCATAAATTAAAAATGTCAATAAACTAGTACATAAGTTTGTCTATATACAACAAATTAACAAAATTAACAAATTACTTTTTGAAACAACTACTTTCCTGGCTAATACTACGACGAATATTGAATTATACAAAAATCGCAAATCATACTTTGCAAAAATTTAGTTTTCTTCAATTCTTCAAATTTCTTTTTATGAGCATATTTCACATATTTCAAAATAAACCGACAAAAACATGTGAACGCATAAACTACTGTTTATCGTAGGACGAATTGGCAATTGTTTTGATAACATTCGCCCAGTATTTCCTTGAATGACTAGATGTTGGTTAATCGAAAATTGCACGTGTTGTAATGTGCAGTCCGACAAAATGTTAAATATTATTATATGTTAAAAAATGCATTAGAAGACGAAATATGCATTATATAGGTAAATGTGCAAAATATGGAAAATATGCTAAATATGCATTTTAAATACTTTTATTTAAAAATATAACACGTCTCATAATGGACAAAGGGTTGTGGCAGATGACCTAATTGTCAACGCTATCACAAAGAGCTAACTCAAACTAAATAAACATTTGTTGATTGGTTATTGCTACATTGAATCACGGATAAATGCAATATTCATTCCTACTTCTGTTGAGGCCTTATTCCATTTTATTATTATTATTATTTCTTGTAAAAAACATATATCCACCATCGATAGATTTTTAACTAGTTGCAATTGCTCTACATAGCTGTTTTTAAAACGTACATGATTTTTCCGATATTTTTACGATGAAATTCGGAGAAAATTAGTATCGGGCCGAATTGTGCATAGATAATGTCTCCGAACGAAAGCAGGTACTAAGGTCAAACATGGGTTTAGCAGATCATCAGGCTATTGCCGAAGTAAGAAGAAATAATCGCGGTGAGACAAACAGAAAACATTCTAACGTCACCCTGATCAACATTAACATGGATAATTCATGAGTGAGTCGACTCAAAGAGTTAACTCCGTGAAGTGAGTCGCGGAGTCAAGTGACTCCAGTTGAAAATATGTAACTCATTTTGAGTCATAAGAAAGTAGCTAAACCACTGTGGATGCGAGGCATTTTTTGTTGGTGTGCACAACGTTTTCGAGGCAAATGTTGGCTTACAAGAAGGAGTAATTTCGCCCTTCTCTGCTAGAAATTCGTCACCACACCATGTGCACATGTTTGTTTTCATTTCATCTGTCTCACACACAACGTATCTCTTGTTCGATTCTATTGGCTGCTACGTTTGGGGCGGTAACCTACATTTACCACGTATCAAGTAAAGATTTTGGTAAATATTGTACTTCATTTAAACTGCAAAATCTCCTTTATTTACTCAAATATTTTAGTGATTTTAGTTGATTTATATTTATTAATTTTATGCAAACACTTCTAAAGATTTGAATTTGAATTTGGATTTAAATGTCTGGAATAAAAATGTGTGACACAAAAGTTATTAATGCTAAAAAAAAAGAAAAATCCTTACAATGTTTTATAATTAAATCTAGTATACGCCCAAAAAATTTCAAATTTTTTGGACCTTAAATAAAAAAAGTTTCTAAACCGGAGCCGGTAAAGTCACCTTAATAGCTTTCTAGCCGCACACTGATGTTTAACATTTATTTTACTTATTATTATTATTTTACTTATTTTTATTTTATATTTTATTTATTTTTTTAATTTAAGATATCCGGAAACCGCATTGGATATTATTATATGGTGCATGGATTTCGTAAAAGGCCATAAACGTCTTATATCTTCCGGTCAACTTATACCTGTGTCCTCGACCAAAATCATAACTCTCCAAAAAACGTATAGGGAAACAACAAAAACGGAATCATCCGCAAATTCAACTGGAGCCACAAAAAAAGTGTTCACGTCTACACGAAACAGCCGACATCAACTAGAAACTAAGGATAAAAATACAGATGGTTTTGAAAGAGTAACAAACCAAAACAAGAAACATCATTCTGAGACAATACAGGGCGCAGCACAAAACGCTCCCATTAAAGTGATCGCGAAGCTGGAACATTCCATGCTTTTAGATATCACCAACGGTTCTGTCGTAAACCGAATGTATATTTTTAAGAACTAGCAAAAAATGTTAATTTTGGTATTTTCAGTTTACGTTTTTAGGCAGCTCCACTTATCGAACTTGAAGGATTAAATGCTTTTATCTGCTTACATACAAGTTATGTGCAGTGCATACAACGAACTAAACTAAAATCATCTGTCATAGAACTTTGAAATTGAATTAATTCGTTTCTTAATTCGTTTAAAGTTAGATCAACGTCGTAGACACCCAAATGTTCAATAAAAGAATCAACGTTATTTGTAGTTACTTTTTTAAGCTCCGTGAGGACAATGAATTTTTTGTTTATGTTGTTATACGATTCCAATCGTCTACCGAATTCACAAATTAATGAATCGCAAATTGTATTAAACACATTTATTTTAAAATGCTCCTCTCCTCTAAGTTCGGTTGAATTTTCGGTATTTTCGTCAAAAAATATCTTTCGTTTTCTGTACCGTTTTTCATAAGACACTATCTTGAGTTTGCTGGCCTCTACCCCAAAGTCCTGAAAGGTGTCACGCATCTTCTGTATGAAAGCCTTCAAGGAATCGTAGATCAACACAGTAGTATATAAAGTGCAATCTCTCTCTTGAAGATTCAAATTGCAGGCGTAGATTCAATTTAATAATTTCTTCCAAATGACGAGTAAAAGAACGAATTGAAAGTTATCGATGTTGGTGCACAAACCAAAAACAAACTTTAGATCGTGTAGAAGATTTCTCCACAGAATTTGAAGAAATTGAGCTCTAAGCTTTTTTCAGGTCTTCGAAATTTTCATGCAGTGCTTTGACTGCATCTACTCGTGCTGACCACCTTGTATCTGATATACGTTTCAGAGTAGCACCTTTAATACATTTTTGCAGAACATCCCATCTTTGCGTCGACGAAGAAAAAAAAAACGGAAATTTGATTGACAATACTGAAAAAATTGGAAGCTTTCAAGCAACTTTCTGCTGCAGTATTGCCCATCAAATTTAAGTAATGATTTGCACATATTATAAAATGGGCGCTTTGTACCTGCGCTTTAATTCTACTTTGTAGTCCATTGTATATGCCAGCCATGTTTGCGGCATTATCGTAGCATTGTCCGCGATAGTTACCAATTTCAATTTCCGTATTTTCCAAATCCGAAAATATAACTTTTTGTAGATTTTCTGATATGTGTGAATAAATAGGCACGAATCCAATGAATCTATCTATTATTTTGTCTTTCACTAAGTATCTGAACACAATTGTTGATCAATGTGCGAAATGTCTGGTGTCTACTATTAAAGAGTAATACTTGGCTTCTTTGATTTCTTTTATAATTATGCGCTTCATTTGCTTTGCAATTATTTGAATAAATTCATCGCATATGGTCGAAGAAAAAATTCACAGTTCCCTTGCCCTTTGCGTATTTAATCAAATGCTCGTGTAGAAATGGATCAAATTCAGCCAAATATTGAAGTGCGCATATGTAATTCCCATTATTTTCCTCAAAGAAAATTTCATTGCCACCCCTAAATGCCAAACCATAAGTAGCCAAATATTTAATGGTAGCAATGACTCGCTTGAGTACTTCACACCAGTACGCTTTTTCATTGTTGATCTAGGTCCATTGTGCAGTCTATCCGTCCTATCATCTTGCTCCTAAATGCAAAAATACATATTGACCTAATATGTGTACACGAACCTTCTTGTTCTGATAGAATTGTACCGATGTTTTTCCAATCGTCTGTTCCAGCAATTAAGCTTTTTAGCAAATAATTTGCATATGAAGCAATAAGCCCTCTTTGTGGTTTCTGTGTATACTAATCAGTTTCTTTTAATTTTTTCACCGTTATGTATATTTCGATAAAACATCAGTTCGGTTAATTTCCGTTTCTCAATATTATCTCCTACTTTTTTATCGTTACTGATGATTCGAGCGAGCCAATTGTTCTTGGAGGTGGGAACTGCACAAAGTGTTCCTGCATTGCGTCAGGCCACAAAGCAATATGATCCGAGTAACACACCGTTTCTGTTTTCGAGTCCTCGTTCTTGTTGTCCACATCATCAGGATTGTCGGAGCTTTCCTTAGCCGGGGAGACAGAAAGATTGGCGATCGTCGACGTAGTAGAAAAGAAGTAGTGCGCGCAATATTTGATGAGGACTCTTCTCCTCTTATAGAACTGATGGAAGGTGTAACTTTTTCAAACCAAGTTGTTAATTTCAGCATTTTCTTTGTTTCTTCTTCTCATCTCATCTTTTCTTGTCGCTTTTCATAGCCACATTTGGATTTATTTCTACCAATCATTCTCGGTTAAATTTCAAGGCAAATTCGAGCTGTAAAAATTATACCTACCAAGGGCATATCCAGCGAGGGGCGGGCTCCTAAAATAGGTTTTAATTCTTTTTGTTGAAATATTGTGTTTTTATATCAGTTCTACAAGGACATGAGTAGCCTAAATAAGTCACCTACCGCAAAGGTCATAATTTGATCGCAAACTTACAAAAAAAGTAACCTAAAATGCGATAAATAGCGGTATCTGGCAACGCTGTTGCTATTGTGTCCGCGACGCGACACATGCAAAAGAGATCGGCAGTGTGCAGTCTCGATTTGCACGTGCATTTGTTTTTACGCGCTATTTCTCGAATGCGGCAGACTTTACAGTTTAGTCACGAAATAGTTTGAGACTTTTCTAGACTCGCTCACTTATAATATAACAGGCACAAGATCGTGGTACGATCTGGGCGTCAGTTAATGTGACTGTGAGTTTTGATTTCTGTTCGCGTATTCGCCTATTTCTTTCGGAGCTAATTAGTAAATAGTAAATATTGTGTTTTAAGTGATAAACAATAACTTTACTACGTACCTGCTGCGGTCGTAAAGTGAATTTATTATCGGCATTAAATGGATGTCAGGAAATTTTTTCAAAAACGTAAGTTAAGTTACATTATCTACTTCGCTCATAGCGATTTTATAAGGGATAACAAAAAAATCGTGTTTTATATTTACTAATTTTCTATGCTGGGTGGCCATTTTTAGTTTCTCCGTGGGAGAAGGTATTATTTTCATCCAAAATCCGAAATTTTAACGTAAATATCTGTCTGAGGTTGTTCCCCCAACGAATCCGATCATTTGTGGAAAATGTCTGTGTGTGTGTAGTGTGTGTCCACCTGCGCGGAAAAAGTTACATGATGGCCACCTCAAAATTTTTCAATAGACACAAATCAGATTTATTTTTCAGAAAATACACTTAAGAGGAAAAAGGGTCGAGATAGCAGTAGTGGAAGTGGAAGTGATCATAACCATGACAACACTGAAGTGCCAGGATTATTTAAAGGTCACTGTGACATCGGACAAGTCGGACAATCACCAAATTCTACAGCAGTACCTGCCCCTGTCGATTATTCTCCATCAACATCTCAACAAACTTGTGTCAATCCCGAACTTACAATAAATGATGGCTGTCACGAAAATGATCTTGGTCGTTATGGTGGGCTGGCTACCCAGTTAACAGTGGAAAAGAAGAAGGATTTGTTAGAAAATCCCTGGGTTCCACCAAGGAATTACGATTTTGAAACTGATGCAAGTCATTTGATAAGAAAATTCAATCATCCTTGGTTAAATCAATATGAACCATGGCTAGTATATTCCAAGCGACTAAAAGGTGCGTTTTACAAGCACTGTGTACTGTTTCCTCCCATCACTGGCACTGTTAGAGGAGTTTTAGGATCATTTGTGATCAGGTCATTCACAAAATTTAAGAATATGCACGAATACTGTCGAAATCATGCCACCACCAACCTCCACCTATCTGCAACAGCTGCTGCAAAGGCTTTTCTTCAAAATATACCTGTGGATGTTCAACTGCAAAGTGGCCACCAAAAAGCAATCGAAGAAAATAGGCAAATATTGTCATCAATTCTTTCTTGTAAAGTATTTTGCGGTATACATGATTTGCCTCTTAGAGGAAAAGAAGCAGATGGAGGAGTTTTATTAGATTTATTGAATTTACGAATCGATTCTGGCGATAAAAAACTGAAGACTCATCTGGAAAAGTATTTCCGTAATGCAGTTTATACGTCGCCAAAAATACAAAATGAATTAATTTCTTTATGTGACGAAGTTATTAGGGAGAGTATAATAAGTGATGTTAAAAAAACGCTGGCTTACGCGGTCTTAGCTGATGAAACAGCGGACATAGCTGGGAAAGAACAGCTATCAATTGGCTTGCGGTTATACGATGAATGCAAGGGGATAATCCGAGAAGAATATGTAGGTTTTGTGGAACTAAAGGCACAAGATGTCTCATCAATCGCTGAAGCAATTGACAATGTTTTGATTAGCTGTAATCTATCACCAGAATATTGCGTAGGATTGGGTTTCGATGGCTGCTCTACAATGGCAGGCAAAGAGGGTGCTGTACAAGCAATTTTAAGGAAGAAATATTCTCGAGCATTATATTTTCATTGCTCAAGCCACAAACTAAATCTTGTAGTAAACGATTCAAACGAGATACCGGAAATTAGAAATACTATTGCCACTATAAAGGACACAATAAACTTTTTCAGAGAGTCAACTGCTCGTAGGAATTGCGCTCTCAATCTATCATGAATGTGTGAGACCAGATGGTCGGAAAACTATAAATCAATCCGAAAATTTTCTCAAAATTTCCCAGAACTTGTAAAAGCGCTGAAAAAATTATCCACAGAAGGAAACTATGCTTCAAGAAAATCTGCATTTCTGATTCATTCAGCGGTTACAAAGCCAGTGTTTATCGTTGCCTTAGTTACAATAGCAAAATACTCGGCAGTTTTGGAACCAGTAGTTAACACCTTGCAAGCAAAGATCATGGATTTGATTGCTGTGGGGGAACACATTACAAGAATCCTTGAAGTACTCAAAAGAGACCGTCAAGAAGCAGATCGACTCACGGACCAATTACTCAAAAAAGCGCAAGACATTTCAATGGAATTGGAAATAGAAATTTCTGTTCCACGTTTTGCTCAAAAGCAAAAACACGGCAGCAATCCTCCATCAGATAATGATAATGAATACTGGCGACGCACAGTGGGGCCGATTACATCAAAAACTGGCAAAAATTATTTTCGTTGATTTAGTTGTTGGATATGATAAATGACATTCATTTTAATAAAAATTAATAATTTATTGATACTGGGTGTTAAAAAAACGCCAAGTTTAAGCATTTTAATTTTGTAATTACAATATTTTTGACAATTTTATCATACCTATGTAAAATCAATGTACATTCAATAACAAGCACAATTTGTGAAGCTAGTTTAAAACAAGAACAAAAAATCATAAAAATAGATACGTCATACTAATAAATATATCTATAATGAGGGATCATCACTGTCAGTGTCTTGAACGTCAGAGCTAGTGCCAGCAATATTTGGAGGTTGTAATAACTGTAGAACGTATTTGTCTAACTGACTTGCTTTAATTTTTATTTGTCGCATCCTTGAAATTAAGGGATCTGAAGACATTAATAAAGAGTGAATTATATCTTCGTTGGTTTTTTCACGAGAACACTTGTGGGAATGGTCTTCTCTATATTTTTTTAACGATCTTGTTACTTGCTTCTAGTGCTTCTTTATTAAGCTGTCCTATTGGAAGGCCTTTTCAATTATAATTGGTCCGTGAATGAGGACTTTGTGGACATCGGATACCAAGGGAACTTGTTTACAAAAATATTTGCAGTTTCTAATGTATATATTTTGAAAGCCTACATTAATATTATAACCACTAGCCATTACAGTCAAAATTATATTAAGGCGTTTGGTAATATTTACATAAATTCCGGTAATATTCGCTGATATACCCGACTTATGAAAGAAACGCCTGGCTGTATTCCCATCATTACTACTACCACATTCAGGTTTGGGCTTATCTACTATAAGTCCCCGTTTTGATTTGAAACTTTGAGTCTTTTTTGAATCTTGTCATTTTTTGAACATATGCGTATAAATACATCTAATATCATTTTTTGGCGAAGGCGATTATACGATCTTGTAATAAACGCAAGCGTTAAGAATATATATTTGGAGATAATTAATAAATTAAAAACAACCTTACTTGTTGCAGAAAGCATTAAATAAATTCAATTGATTATGTTCGGGTATTCATCGAATGATATTGGAATATATTTAAATTATTATCTTAAGATGGCAGTTAAAAGCGGTAAATGTTTTTGCAGTTTATAATAGCCGAGGTATGGGGCTAAAAGGTTTTGCAAAGGATTTTGCCCGACAATTCCGGAAACGTCATTAAATGTCTAGTTGAGTGCAGATTTACTAGTATTTGTTGGATGTTGTTTTTGCGCATGTAATAAAAATGTAAAACAGACTGTTACATTTCAAAACTGCTGGCCAAAGGATAGTATTATGTTGTACATACCTCCAGGTTGTGAATCCATTTTTTAAACCACTTCGAACTTTGTCTTTTACAAATTATACTGTTAATTCGCCGACGCGTCGTAGAACTGAGTATCGAACATTACTCAACTTTACACTGTCCTAGTTATAAGAGTAGCAATCTCACCACCTAAAAACTTACGGTTTATTGTGGGCAGGTACCCTGAGCTTATGACACATAGGTTATAAATGTAAAATAGTAGATTTTAATATTTTGGGTTTTTTCCAACTTTTGATACAATCAGCCCCACTGTGCGACGTTCACTTATTATTCCTTATCTTGATTCATTTACGTCATCGTTAAATATTCGATTTTCCCAAGAAAATACTCCAGCTTTTGCTTTAACAAAACTACATCCTTTATACATGACGGAAACTAGTATTACAGACTTACAAAAAAACGCAGAAATGTTTCAAGATTTTTATGATTTGGATGACATCACAGGAGAACTTTACCTATGGTATAATTTGTGGACGAAGAAGGATTTACCTAAAGATAAATTAAAGGATATTGAAGTCACTGACCTGTTTAAGGAAATCAATATTTTCTTCCCCGCCTTGAGAAAAGCAGTCTTAATTTTGAGCACCATTCCATGCACTACGGCGACCGTCGAACGATCATTCAGTACGCTTCGAAGAGTGAAGACCTGGCTTAGGAGCACTATGGGAGAGACAAGGCTAACTGGATTATGCTTGATGAGCGTACATCGGAAATTTGTGAAAGAAAACCGTGAAATGGTGGAAACAAAAGTAATGGATACATTTTCAGCAAATCCGAGAAGATTATTATTAATATAAAAATTTAATTAAGCACAGTTTATTAAAATCCTTAAATTTATTTTGATTTTTTTTTTTATAAAAACCGTCTCAGTTGTAGCATGGCATGTCTAGTAATTAAAACAGTTTCTCGGCAGTTTTCAGTTCCCCATTCTTTCCTCGAAACAAATATGAGGTGCCCCCCCCCCTAGTTCAAATCCTGGGTACGCCCTTGATTCCTACATTTGATATATGGAATCGATGTTTTCTATGCTTACACGAAAAATATAAATATGTAAAAATGTAAATGCTGTTATTCACACATTTTTTTATATTCAAGAATATTTTTAATGAAACCTGTAATACATGAATAAGACATCAGTTACACTGTGCTAGTATTACATTCAATTATATATTAATTAAAATAATATGGTAAATTCAATTATAATGTTTGAGGCAAATATTCAATATTTATTAAGTAATTTAAAATGAATTTATTGACAAAAAATAATCATTTTAGCAATTCAAAGTATAATTGAAAAAAAATGTGTCCTACATATTAACTATTTATAATTACATTTTAATTGCTATTGAAATATAAATGATTAGTCACCATTAGAATTAAAAAAAAGGTGATATGGCCATCATGTTACATTCACCGACTTGATGGTATCATTTATATTTACGTTTTCATGGTATATTTTCAATTGAAATTATATTTTAAATGTACATCGAGCATTGTGTAGACTCGCATAAACTGACGTTAAAACCCCAAAATTATGAAAGATGGAAAAATTATACTTCAAATTCATAAACTTAGGTTACTCAAAAACTAAAGGGATTTCGAAAAAAACTTATTCTTTATAAGTTGTTCATTTTAGCATTCATTCATTATACAATTATTATTGACATAAATTTGCTGTTACTATTATCTTATCATAATTATAAACAAAATATTAAAAAAAAATAACAATTTTTTTTCTCGAATAACAATGATTTTATGAAAAATATTTGAAGCAAAAGATGTTCATTTATTTGTTGTCTTCAATATTTGTTTAAATATTTTTGTAATATTTTTCATATTTAAGAAAATATTGGCAGAAAACAAAAAACAGTTAAGGTAAACACCCACTTCCGGTGTATGAAATTTTACCAAAAGCTTTTCAGTTCTTCAGATTATCAAATAAGACGGATGTTTAAAGTTTCATATCAATTGTTCTATTAGTTTTTGAGATACAGCGCGCACTGACAGACACACACGCGCACACACAGCCACACACACACACACACACACACACACACACACACACACAGACACACAGACAAAAAAAATCCAGAAATTGTTGAAATGGCATCTAGGTACCCCCAAAAGGGATATTTCCGTAAAAAAATTTTGAAAAAAAAATCACGACCACAATACTTTCTCGTACTCTCGTAACGAAGAAAGTAACAAGTAATAATAATAAAATCATCACCAGTTCTTTAGATTAGCTGTCTAAGTAACCCTGCAAAATTGCAAACTAATCGGATTTACGGTTTCAGAGAAAAAGGAACAATAATATTACAACTTATGCATTACATTTCACGTTTATGTATGCTTTATATATTTGTAAATTGGATCCGTTAGTGTTATGTAGCTATGCTATGACCACTCGTTAAAAAAATATAAAGGACAAGGTTAAAGCCCGGAAGCTACAATACCTTAACAGAAGTTAACACAACAAACTTGTACAAATAATTATTCAGGGAATATAGCAGAAACCCGAAGTATACAAAGAGGAAGCATGTGTTGGCTTTGTAAGCTAAAAGAAACCTTGAAATGTTCAACAAGTCAACTTTTTACATGACATGATAAAATACAAATCATCATTCGAAAAGCGAATGCAATTACGAATCGAGAATTGCCATCTAATATATACATTTGATATTTTCATTAATTTTATTCTCCTAATGAAACGCCGCACAATTGTATCAAATTCATTGTATATATCACTGGAATATCGTCAATAATTTACATCCACTGCCTTCGATATAAGACAAAGGAGTGACCCATGTAGAATGGGTTGCATTTCCATATAATATAAATGCGTGTAAATTATTAAAGTAAGGTCATATAAACCCTACCTGGCTACGACATCGGAGCACCCAATAAATCTGCACCCTAAGAAACGTGGACGCAAATACAATATTCCTACGCAAACCTGCCACCTAAATTTATTAGTCTTAAAATGCCGTGAAACGTAAAAGGGAGGGGCACTTTCCAAATACTTTAAGTGCTACATCGAGCTGCCTGAGACACATCTTACAACTAATCATAATATTCAAAACACTCTGCCGGAAGCTGGAACCAAGCGAGTTATCCATGTATAAAATGCGTTTGAAATATATTGCACGATATATTGAATTATATATCTCTGTAAAATGGCAAAGTGGATGCTCACTGAAACTGGGCCGTCGTTGTTAACTTTTTTTATTATCAAACTTATTTTCACATTCCAGTACGTTGATATAGAAAAGTAATATATAACAAATTATTACACACGTTGAATTTATCACCAAGCGATTCAAATAAATAAATCCTTTCATTTATTTTTAGCTCTTTGGATAGGAATAAATAAATGTAAAATTCTAAACGATTTAATTAATGCAGAGTGGTGATAAAATTCACAATTGCTTTATTAAATGTTTTTACAAAAAATCGCTCGGACAGGTCAATTTTTGTTCTGTATTGTGCATTTTTCAGTGCTCACAAATATTATGACGTCAGTAGTGTTTGTCTGTTAGCCTGGTAATAACTTACCGTCGAATCAGATATTTTAACATCGGTAAAAGCGTTTGGATTGGTACAGGTTTAGATTGGATTGAAAACTTGTATGGTGTATAGTGTTCGGCGGTGAATCAAGGCGATGCATGACGCAGTGGCGGCTCTTCAGGGGAGGCAGGTGAGGCATTGCCACGCCATTCATTTTCTATCATATAAAAATATAAATTGATTCAATAAATTTCTTCCTTGTTAGCTTTAATATTGATAATTAATAATTATACAGTAATTATAAATTGTTATATTAGGGTCATTCTTTTACAAATCGTACGGGTCTTAGAAAGAAAAAATCATCATTTTTTTAAATTACATACAATTTCTTTTTCAGGACCTTCTTTTTAATTTAAATGACACCTATATCAGGATTTTGTTTGGCAATATGTATTTTTCAAAATATGTAATTTTTGCGTTTTGATAGTTTGCTGGATTCTCCAATATTCAAAATTCTCCGATGTTGCTAAACGAATTGTTCCCATTCTTCCATCATTTTATACCTTATTATCATAGCTTTTTAGTTGCGTGCTGACAGAATTTTTTTATTGTTATTTAATATAAAATAATAACAATTGAATTATTCCAATAATGTTTTCATGCTCTTACCCAAAACGTATGCAATTTAAAAAAATACCATGTACTCGCTCTTTCTTAGTCTAAAAAACCCATGTTTAAAAAAGTGGGGTCTTTTTTTCGGTCAGAAGATATTATATAATGTTTAGCGCCCGCCGTGCCGTGCCCCGTCCAAACGTGTCTAAGCTTGTAATCAAGCTTACTCTCATACTGCGATAAATTTAATTGTTTAAAGGCATCGTAAACGTATGCAACCCTTTTTCGCGCAGCGTTCATAACCTACAAACTTTGTGAAAACCGTAAATTTTTAACGAGAGAATGTCAAAATCATCTAAATTATTAAAAGGGTCAAAAAACCAGAGGGATAGATGCTTCAATCCGTCTTGTCTCCTCATCCGACAATACGGAATTACGGAAGCCTCAGGAAAGTTCTGCGGCAACATTTAATGGTATTGAATGGACCAATGACAGAAGAGTGTCTTAGACAGAAAATTTGCAACACGTGCCGCCGTAAATTGTCGAAATTGTAAAGACAATGAAAATAACAACGTACTGCAATCTAACTCGAAGGCATATTTAGCTATTATTTATAATTTACGATTGCATGTTTGATGTGCATATGCATATATTTTTAGCACGATGAAGTTGATGATTTTAACACCTTGAAAATAATAATAATGAAGCATTCGATGAAGATTATGGAGACATGGATCTTTTCCTCGAAAGCCCTGCATTGTTTGAGGGGGACAAAGAATTGATTCATGAAGCGATTGATGCAATTAACAAGAGTTTACATATCTGAAGCAATATCAGAAATTTCGACACTGTGATTAATGTGAATGATGATAGCGTTGAAAAAAAATTATGGAAATGATGTACTGAACATTTTAAAAGACGCATTCAACGCAACCACAGAACGTACAACAAAAATTAAAATTCTGACTATTTTTAAAGAATGGTCCTTTCGAAAAATCCTACATCATTTTCCTTCCGCTACGACTCACATGATAACTGTTGCAAAGAAAACTGCTGTAGAAAAAGGAATCTTAGTCGATCCTAGCCCCAAGAGCCATCCGTCCATAGACAAAAAAATAGTTGATTTAATAATCAGCTTTTATGAACTCGATGAGAATAGTCACATGATGGCAGGACGAAAATATTATGTTTCGGTCAAGACGGATGACAAACGCATTCATGTGCAAAGGCGATTACTTTTAGTGAACTTGAAAGAACTTTATCAACTATTCAAGGAAAGTTACCCACCAGTCAAATGTAGTTTTTCCAAATTCGCTTCTTTGAGACCTAAACATTGCGTGTTAGCAGGTGCAAGTGGAACCCGTTCAGTCTGTGTTTGTGCTATCCATGAGAATGTGAAATTATTAATCGAAGTATCAAATATTAAAAACCTGACGGCTGATACTCCGCACCCAATGAAAACTTATCATGACAATTTCTTCACAGATGTTCTGCGAATATGCTAAAATATTTGAAGAACTCTTCTCATATCAAAACTTATTTTCTTTTCGATTTTTTAACAACTTAAAGCATTAATTTTCAAATATTCATGTTTTGTTTAAGTGTTCGACAACTTAAAATATTAATCTACAAAAACTCACGCAGAAATAAATAAAACTAAAGTTAATTTTAAAGGTAAACGTATCATGATTGCATTAGAGTTTTTAAGGAATTCAATCGTATCAGTTTTTTTTCTATTATTTTCAAATTTTCAACAAACTTTAAAAAATCATTTTTTTAAATTTATTATCACGCAAAAATAGATACATTTTCAAAAATCGAAGATTATTCTAAAGGCAGATGTTTTGTGAATATGTAGACTAGAAATTTTGATTAATTCTATCATACCTGATTGTTTTTTTCATTCGGCAGCTTAAAACGATGATTTTCAAAAATTCATTACACCCAAAAATGAATACATTTTCAAAAATCAAAGTTTTGAAGCTAGTCAGTCGTTGTGTCAGTTTATTAAAATATTTGTGAAACTCAATTTTGCTTTCGATTTTTGTTTTGTTTAAGTTTTCAACAAGTTAAAACATTCAAAATTCATAACTTAAGGAAAAAAAAAAGTTAGTTTTAAAGGGAGATGTTTTGTGAGTATATTAAAAAATAGATTTTTTTGTTCAAGTCTTCAACAGCTTAAGATATTAATTTTCAAAAATTCATAACTCACGTAAAAATTGACTCTGTTTTAAAAATCAAAGCTATTTTTTAAGGTAAATAAATGCATTATGATTGCATCAGAATTTTTAAAGAATTCAATCATATCATCTCTATAAGTTAGAGGTAGATATCTTGTGAATATACTAAAAATTTTGAGCAATTCCATCATATAAGAACTTATTTTCTTTAGATTTCGTTTGTTCACTTGTTCGAAAACTCAAAACATTAATTTAAAAAAAAAATCATAACAGAGAAATTGACAGGCTTTCAAAAATGTAAGTTGGTTTTAAAGGTAGCAAAGATTTAAAAATTGGTGATATGGCCATAATTTTACTTTCTCCGACTTGATGGTATCATTTATATTTACGCTTTCATGGTTTATTTTTAATTTAAATCATATTTTAAATGTACATCGAGCGTTTTGTAGACTCGGATAAAACTTTTAGTTCGTCTTCAACAACTGAAAATATTTATTTTCAAAAATTCATAACTCGGATAAAAATGGCAGTTTAAAAAATCAAGGTTAATTTTAAAGGTAAATGTATTATGATTGCATCAGAGTTTTTAAAGAACAATCATATCGATATAATTTTTTTTTCTAGTTCTTCCTTGTTCAAATATTCGACTACTTAAAAAATTCAATTCAATTTAATACAACAAAATGTAGCCTGAATATATGAATATTCAACCTGTTCGTAACTCTGCAAACAAAATTAAGTCTTACTAAGACTATAAACAAATAACTTATTGAAACAACTACTTCCCTGGCTAGTGCCACGCCGGATATTGAATGATACAAAAGAAATTTGCATGTTATTACTAGCGAAATAACATTGGTTTAAGATCGTCTATTTCTACCCACAGGACTAATTTGAAAATTAAACTAAATTGGATTTGAAAACTTTAAACCATAAAACTGAACCCTAAAATATGTAAAAAATAAGTTAAATGCCATCTGCAGACGCGTTTCTAATTTATTTACTTAAAAAAATCATTTTTAAAAATTCATAACTCATTCATAACATTTTCAAAAATCAAAGTTTATAATATCTTGTGAATATTTTAAAAATTCTGAGCAAATCCATCATATAAGTATTTTTTATTTGTAGATTTGTTCAATTGTTCGACAACTTAAAGTATTAATTTTCAAAAATTCATAACTCAGGGAGAAATTGACAAATTTTCAAAAAATTCAGTTAGTTTGAAAGGTAGGTGTTTCGTAAAGATTTTAAAATGTTTGTGGGATTCTATTATATCACCATTAATTTTTTCTAGATTTTTGTTCGTCTTCTACTACTAAAAAGATTGTGCCTCACCAAACCAAAAGTTGACGAGCCACCACTGGCATGACGGTCGTACGAGAGTTTTAGAGCAATTAATTAGCAAGAAAGGATAACCAGTCATTAATGAAATGCAAAATTCAATGACAAAATAGGAAATTTATTAAGACTCAAAACATTAACTTCGTTATACATCTTTGAAATTTAAATGAACAATATATTTGGTAATATCACACTTATTTATTTAACTTAAAGTAAGTAAAGAAATATATATTTATATAGAAGTAAACAAATAGTGAAATACTAAATGAAAACTAGTCATTAATTAAGGAAAACTGCAGATTACGCTTCATCATGGGTATTTCTAAGGATTTGTACTATATTTTTTTTTTTTAAAAATCGTTTTTTTTTTTATTGCATGAATAGAATGCTGCAAGTGTCTAGAATATTTGGGTAAAATGATTTTGCGATCCGTGATTTAGTTTTGTCGTTACACGGCTTTGAATGGACCGATGTTCCGAGCGTTGAGGGCGCTTAGGCAGCAAGTTCGCCGCGCGTTCCAAAACTTTAAACGCATTTTTCTCGAAACACGATTTTTCAAATCTGCGGAACTTGTAACTCTCTAACCGTTCAACCAATCAACTTCGCGTTTGGAAAACCTTAAAGGAAACAAAATCTTCATGAAATAGACCTATCAAATTGTAAAATTTCGATCATTAACGATTTTTTACAGCAGGCTAGTCGAAAAATCATGCGAAAAACGATACTTGGTTTTCAAGTTGCCGCCATTTTGTTTATGTAACGATTTTTGTCGTAATTTTGGTCTATTCTATTCTTTCGGATGTATGCTTTAAGATCGCTTTGGTTTCATGTTTTTAGGTGACGAATTGCGACCTCCAGGGTTCCCTCAGAAGAGATTTTTTTAAACTACGTTTCGCCATTCTGGACGCTATTTTAGCAAAACCACAACTCAAAAAAAATTATTTTGTAGACCAAAGGTTAATAAACATTTTGCAAAAAAGCGCAGATGGCTAAGTAATTTCAGTTCCTAAAAAAAATTGTCGAACATCAGGTGCGTTTGGCAAAATTATAAAGGAACCTTTAGTATATCTCATTAAAATAATGCTTATTTTCAAATAAGTGATTCGCCAATGTGGAACACATTTGTTTCAGTAATACGGATCCAATATTTACTTTCAATTTGATCCTAAAATTATGATCAGATTGACGTTTTTAAATTCTTTTTAAAGTTTACACGTCAACTTATAAACCATTAACCGAATCTGTCAACTATATTTTTAGCTGTTTTAAAATTAAAACAGATGTTCTTTTTTAAATATTGCGAATCTAAAGTATGTTAATCTTAATAACCTAACCAGTTTTGTTCAGGGTAGTGTTTCTCAACCTATTTGGATGAAACTTTTTTAATTCGCCCCCTTTAACAGTTTAAAATTACGTGATAAAACCTAAAATATTCTAACTTAGGTTTAGGTTACGTGTTAGTAAAATACAAAGAAAAAAAAATGAAGGAACGAAAACAACATATAGAACATATTATTTACTTGGTGATATATCATTTTCTGCAAGCAAGCCAGGCAAGGGATACAAAGAGAAAAAAAATGCAAAGACAACCATCTAAAAACAAAAATAGTGCAGTGGCACTGACTGAGGAAAAAAGTGCGAAGATGCAGAAAATTTGGGACGAAAATAACCCTGAAGGCTTATTCTGGAGGGGCATCGAAGCAGAATTTGCCACACTTGATTATTTTTCTAACGAAATTTAACAATTACGGCATTTCCTACAGGCCATATTGGGTACAATCCAATTTTTAGCAAAACTTCGCAAGGTGGGGCTCAATCAATCATGTGCTGACAGAAAATGGCTTACACCAAATAATGACGATTATATGTATAATAAGCTAATGGAAAAAAATACAGCTAAACTGGTTTAAAAATAGCCCTGTGGATTTTTTTGAATGGGCAAGAGAAACAGCAACAAATTTAGACATTAGTACAATTGATCGACAAATAACAAACCAAAGTCTCACAATCAGATCAGCAGAAGTTAAGCGCATAGCAAACGCGTGCATTTCAGAACAGCAGTTAACTAAAATTCGCGGACATGCTAAAACAGATTTAATTAAGCTCTATTTACATATTCAAACAAGGCAACACTCAAAGATATTTAGTAAAATGCGGTAAAATGAGACAACTTTCATATTTCTATATTTCAGATTGCTGAATCTGATCTAAATCTTCTTAGACGTTCAATTTTCATTAACTAGTTAATACAGTTACCAGTTGCTTAGTTACATATGTTATTCATTATATTTAACGCTGAAATATCGATATATTTTTTTTTCTGACGATGGAATTAAAATCGGTTGGATGTTAAGCGAGTTATGATCGGGTGACCGATGAATTTGTTTTTAAAAAGATTTTATTTATTAGAAACAAATTATTACAAATTACTACTTGGTTATTAATTAATGTTTGGATATTTAATTGTTGCGTCACGTGGTAATCGTACGCAACCGAGCCGATTCTAAGACAGAGGATTCCCTCCGCGCACTCTTCTTTAGTAGGTCAGCTATTGTTGTTGAGTTAAGCAATTTTGGGTGCTATAACTTCTTCGGCCCAAGAGCGAAACATATCCTGGGGATTGGTTCCTGGAAGTACTTACATCGTCCTTCTGGTCGTCTGAAGACTTCTAAGGTCTGATTCTGGTAGTTCTGCGACGCAAGTAATATCTTAAAGTAAATATGATTAAAATAGAAAATATTCTTATATATAATAATAACGTCCAAATTGATAAGGGCTGATCTTGAAGTTTGGTATTCTTCATTTGGTGGAAATCGTCTTGGAGTTGCACCATGTCATGCCGTATTTGGCCGAAATTGTCTTCATGGATTTGATTGATTCTGTTAACTTCTAATTTCCACTTCGTAGGTTTAGAAATGTTTAATGAGAAGTCCAGTTGGGGAATTGCCGGTATTTTCCCCATATCGTCTTCTTCATGATTACTTAGGGTAATGTAGGGTAGTTTGATGAAGCAGGCTGGTGTTAGATGAATCACACAGGTTCCGTCGATGACGTCTAGTTCTTCATTCTTGAGGCAGCTCTTCGTAATCTTCTGTGGCGAAGGAGTTGCGACCAGCCATTGATTTTCCGTTATCTTATTGATCCATAGCGTCGCCAGTTTTTTATAATGATGTAAACAATTATGATAGTATCCAGAATGGGTAAAAAGTTGCACTTCGCAGGGCGCTGTTTTGATGATCCTTGCACTCATGATGGATTGATAAAAATATCTTATCGTATCAAGTTGTGTACACGCTGATGATAAAGTTAGGAATTTCTCACTATTTATTGCCAAGTAGGTATGGTCAGGAATAATAAAATGATATTTATTGTTTTTGTTGGCAATTGGTAATGGGAAAATGTTATAATAGGAAAATGGTTTAATTTCTATTTAAGAGATCGTAACAATAAAGACAAGGTCGTTTTGTTTAACATATGCCTTAACAGAGACTGTGTCCTTTAGAAATGGCTGTAGTTGTTTTAACTCGTAAATAAGCGTTTCTGGTTTTATAATTGCGAGATGGTATACATTTAATTTTGCGAAAGTAATTGCATTCGTTAGTGTAGTCAAGATAGCGATGAGTTGTCCATCATAAAGGCAATTTGATTAAAGATGGCGTATGTCTTGATTTGGTGTACTTCTTGTAGCTGGTAGAACCTAGCATTTTATATATGTTGATTGATTTGCATCATTCTAGAAGACAAATACAGCTGGTTCCATTTTGAGTTATTAATGGTCTTTAAAATTCGGTGATTGACTTTATTAAGAGAGAAATTATCTTTTCTTCTATTATTTTTAGTTTCTTCTGGCTTTCCAATAATTGTTGTATAGCTTGATCATATCGTTGAGCGTCTTCATGGTCCAAATTTCCAGTTATGGCTTTTATTATGTTACCCATAAAATTTACGACACTTCGTTTACTTCTTGACTGGTATGTTGGTAGAAATTGTTTTAATACCTCTTTCATTCGAGTTTGTCTTTTGATATTGTTCAGTATGTTGGGTGTTGTTGAAGGTTGTGACCCAAATTTTACCATTATTTCGTAGTTATTCAATTTCGTCTATTAGAGGTCCTAATGTATAAATTGTTGTTATTTTCCAATTATTTCTTATAACTTCTGCGTCGCCTAATTTTATTTGTAGGAGACCAGTGGATCCAGTTATCTCTTTTATTGTGACGTCGCTGATAGCGAAACGGATACAACATCGGAAGAATCTGCAACAATTGAATGCTTTAATCGTCGGATGTGGAATTTTCTTTCACCTGTTTTTGTTTTAACATTGACTGTTTCATCGTCAGTAATTTTAATTATTTTGAATTATTTGAATGTATGGATTAACTAGCTTATTACGTCCGTTATTCCGTACGTAAACTGATTAATTAATTTTGAAGGGTGTAACTTTGACTTTTCACAAGACTTTCTTATGTAGGATTCTTTTTCGGTAATGTTCTTATTTTGTATAGTTTTATATAGATCGTTCCTTGTTGATGGTAATAATCCTTAGAATGGAGGAATTCCATCGGGTCCCTTGTTGCGGTGTAAGCAAAGACAACTTCTAATGGTGTATATCCAGTTGGTCGTGAGATGCTATTGTTATATGTTATAACGGCAAGTTTTATATGCTTTTTGATAGACTACTTTTTCTTTTCCTGTAAACATCTTCAGTTTAACAAGGGTAGAATGAAATCTTTCAATATTACCCTGAGAACATGGGTTTCCAGGTGTTCCAAAATGAATCTTTATTTGATATCCTTCTAGAAGTCGTTTGATGATATCAATTTTAAATTCCTTTCCACTATCACAGTATATTTCTATTTGGTGCTCCATAAAATTGGAAATATTCTAATAGTGTGTCCATTACGTCCATGGCGTTAGTTACTGTTAAAGGAATTGTTAGTCCTAATCGAGAAAAGGCGTCGATGATCGTCAAAAACTTAACTCCACCAATCGTAAAAGTGTCGATGAACAATTTTTTAAATGGTTTATCTGGCGTTTCTGTCAATTGCAGTTGTGGTCTGGACGGATGTCTGTCATATTTAGTTTTATTACACACTTCACATCCTTTAATAAAGTTTGCAATTGTATTCGTCATGTTCTATCACCAATATTTTCCTCTTAAGTAGGCTAGAGTTTCCTCAATGTCCCTATGCATTGTTTTTCCTGCATGGTGTAATCCAATTAACTCTAATTGATCTTCCTTTTCAATGACTAACTCTTTTCGTACATCGAATGAGTTTTGGCCCATTGTTATTAAAACTCTTAATGTACACTCTACTGAAGTCTTTATAAAGTTGTTCATCCTCAAAGCACATGTAATGATTACCTTCCGATGTCATATATTCCTTCATGCAGTCTAGAATAGTCTTTTCATTATTGTTTGCAGATATTTTTGCGGTAACAAAATGATTTTCGTATTCTGTCTCGGTATTTATTTGCACGTCTGCAGGTGATGTATTGATGATGTACTGCCTTTTTCTTGTATCTGCTGGTTCTTTCAATATCTCTATTCCTTTTGCAGGTTCTAGTTCTTGATTTGAATTAATTGAATCATCATCTTCTCTTGGCAAGGCCATAGGTTGATTAGGATTTTGTTCTTGCAGGTCTTGTCTAAGCATTATCAGATTTTTCCCACTCATGACAGGTGGTTTTTTGTAGAAAATGTTGTGTTTGGTAGGTCCTCTTCTGTTCGTGAAATTCCTAGGTCTCTCAGCAGCTATCGTAGTAGATCGTCGGGATCTGGGTTAGGCAATATTGCTAAATTATCATTTTCAATTACGTTGATAGTATGTTTTAACTTTATTCTTGATAGAGCATCGGAGTTAGAATTATACTTACCCTTTTTATATATGACCGCGTAATCATATTCGTCTAATTTAATTTTCCATCTAGCATATTTAAAATTTTGATCCTTCATTTTGCATAACCAAACGAGAGGTCTGTGATCCGTATATATTTTGAAATGTCTACCATGGATGTAGGGTCTAAAATGTTTCAGGGCCCATACTATTCCAAGTATTTCTCTATCTATTGTTGAGTATTTTTGCTCTGTTGGACTGAGCGTCCTTGATGAATAGCATATCGGTTTATCCTGCCCAACAGTTCCTTGAGAAAGTACAGCACCAATCGCTGTAGCGGAAGCATCTGTTAAGATAAATTCTTTTGAGAAATCTGGAAACTGTAATATTGATTCATTCATCAATCAAGTTTTGTATTTTTCAAAGGCATTTACATATTCTTCATTAATTTGTACTTCAGCTCCTTTTTTCAAACACTTTGTAAAAGGTATCGTTATTCCAGCGAAGTCTCGAATGAATTTTCGGTAGTACCCTACTAATCCAAGAAAAGATTTAATATCCTTCTGCATTTTAGGCAATGGGTATTTGCTAATGGCTTCTATTTTCTCGCGATTTGGTTGAACTCCATTCTCCGTGATTAAGTGTTAAATTAATTTTATTATTATATTTATATTAATTAAATATTTATTTTTTTTTGTGGAAAATCACATTTTTCAAGTTTGACCTTAAAATTTGCATTTTTCAATCGTTGAAATACATCTTTTAGTTTTTCCATGTATTCTTGAAGAGAAACTGAATAAATTACAATATCATCTAAATAAACCATACAGGTATCTTCTAACAAATCTTTTAGGATGTTATCAATTAGTCGTTGGAATGTGGCTGGAGCGTTCTTCAGTCTGAAAGGCATTCGTTTACACTCAAAATGTCCTTGTTCGGTTAAAAATGCTGTTTTTCACAATCAGCTGGCTCCATTTCCACTTGGTGGTAACCAGAGGCGAGATCTATACAGCTGAAGTAGTGGCATCTTCCTAGCTTATCTAGTATGTCAGAGATGTTTGGTATTGGGTACTTATCGGCGATCATTTGGTCGTTGAGTTTGCAATAATCAATGACCATTCGTTTATTAATCTTACCATTCGATGTTCGGGGAAATGCTTTCTTGAATTATGTCTTGATCAAGAAGTTACAGAACTTGCTTCTTTATTTCCTTTTTTGTTTCTATTGGTTGTCTATATATTCGAACATGAATAGGTGAATTATCTTTCAGGTTTAATTTGTGTTTAATACAATGAGTAAAAGTTAACGGTTGTCCTTCACTGTGAAAAACATGTTTATATCTTTAGACAAATGGTTTTATGATTGCTTTTTCTTCGATGTTCATATTTTGGATATTTAAATTGTTTCTTATGTTTTCTCTCTGAAATTGTCGTAGATCAAGTTCCTCTTTAAAATTAAGTTTTTCACAATAATACAGTTCTCCTATTTCGTCCACAATTTCTGTTTGTAATGCATCGCAAAAATTGATTATTTTCTCTTCTTGTGTAAAGTTGGTAGCTAAGACAATTGCTTCATTGTTTACGACGTTTGCAACGGATTCTTTAACTTTAATTCTAGGTCGAAATTCAATTTCTGGTATGTAAACTACTCCTTCTTGAACATTTACAGGTATTCTAATTGGTTTGGCTTGTAAAGGTTCGAATTTTACTCTATTTGATTCAAAGTGAATTAGGATTTCGGTGTCCTTTGTTTTTAATAGTCTATTGAGGATATCCAGTACCGGCTTCCAATTTATTTAATAAGTCGATTCCTATTAACCCATCGAAATTTTTACTGAAATCGAATTTAAAGAAAGTATGTTCCATATTCGTATTAAAAATTACGGGAACAGTTGTTATAACGGCGTCATAATGTTTTGTAAGAGCGTGAGCTGTTTTTATTTTAAATGGAATTTTAACAGAAAATTCTCTAAGATGATTGAATAATTTGGAATTCATTAGCGTTTTTGTTGATCCTGTGTCAATAAGAAATTTTAATCTATTGAATTTAATATAGGGCAAATTACAATTAACATTATTTACAGTTATCATGCAGGGTTTTATGTTTGAAGCATTTGTGTTGTAATTGGTTATTTCTTCTTGGTATAGAGGCGGGTAAAGTTAAAATGTCCTTCTTCATATTCCTCCTCCTATGTTTCTTGTTCGAGTTCTTACAAACACTCTTCACTAAAGTCGACAGGCTGATAATATTGATTTTCTTCTTGATCATCCTCCTGATAATATAGTTCAGGACCTGGTGTCCAATTTGGTCTTTTCATTGGTCTCAAGCTGGTCTTTTTTGAACACTCGTGTCAACGTCCATTGGCGTAGGTCTAGGTAAGGTAGCAGATATTACATTCGGTTTTCTGAATGGTTGCGGTACGTTTGGCTGTCAGAGAAACTCGTACTTACAAAATCGTCGCAGCTAATCCTTTCATGATCCAGATAGAACTGATAATGGTAATCCAAAGTTGGTAGTAGCCTGAATATATGAAAATTCAACCTTTTCGACTACTAACATATAACTTATTCAAATTTGCAGAGTTACGAACAGGTTGAATATTCACATATTCAGGCTACTTTCGTCTTTATCTAATTTATCCTCATTTAATTTCAAGGAATCGTGAATGTATAAATACATTTTCGAAGAAATTTCTAAAATATCCTCTCTCATAAAATAATTTCACCATAAAACGCAGCTACAGTAATCCTCTACTTTGCATTTCCGTCCTTGCACGTGTATCTAAATGTTTAAGTTCTTTATAAAAATCGATAACTTAAAAAGTTTAAAACTATGCAGCGACTATGATTATATGAATTATTCATGTCATATCCAGGTAAACTTGAAAAGTAAGTAAATTCCGATAACATCGACCGTATTCCATATCTAATAGTATTACTAAGTGGGTTATCCCTCTTGACATATTATACTTTTTATTTAAAACGCATAATCATGAAAACGACCTTATCGCAAACATTTTAAATTATTAAATACAACTAATAATTTAAAGTATTATAAAATAAAATGGCCTTCAGCTACATTTAATAAGTAAAAAACGTATATTATATTTATTATCAATTTGTATTTGATATACCGGGTGACCCAGGGATCTGTAAAAGCCCCATAACTTATTTGCTATTTGAGATATCGACTTCTAGTTTTCTTGAACTGGTACCCACACTTATTCTACATGTTTTAAAAATATGTATGTTTTTGTACAGGGTGTCCCAATATACATAACAGAACAAAGTTATGTTTTTTTTAATGGAACACCCTATATTTTATACTTTATTTTCAACCCTCTTGAGAAGCTGATAAAAATAGTATAAGATAGTATCGGTCTATTATCGACGATTGATTAGTTATGAGCAAATTTGTGGCAAAAACAAGGACACATTAAAAAAATTGCAGAAGCGCTCCTAGCAAAGCTAGCGTCAATTTTTATACACTAAAGAATTTTCCACATCATGAAGAATAATACAAATTGGCTTTGGTTCTTTTTTGTTCATACTACTATACAGGGTGTCAACATACGCAAAATATTGGATAACTATTTTTTTTCAAATGGAACACCCTATATAAGTTGCCACCAATCTATGGCATCTTTAATAAGCTTTCAAATGGTATATAGTTTGTATAACAAAATATTAAGGATTCTTGAGATTTATCAATAAAAACATATTTCTTTTGCCACCTTCTGCTGATTTTTGGATTTTCATCCAAAACTAAGCATTTTCAGGAAAAATTATAGGAAACCAAAGTTGTAGAGCGAAAAATTTCCAATCGATATAAGTCTCTCAACAACCAGAAAGCGCAAAACCGTGACCGTATATGCATTTTAGCGTTTTCTTTTCAAATTTTTTATTGATAAATTGCACTATACTTTATTTTCCGCACCCTCTAGCGAAAAAACGGGAAATTTTAGGGAAATTAAAATGACCCATATCGATTGAAAATGTTCCGCTCTACAACTCTTAATAGAAGCAATTTTTGCCAAAAATGCATAGTTTTCCATAAAAATGCAAATTGAAAATGTATGTATCAATTTTTGCGTTTTTCAGTGGTTTTTTGCATTTTTAGCGAAAACTATGCATTTTGGGCAAAAATGGCTTCTTTTAAGAGTTGTAGAGCGGAATATTTTCAATCGATGTAGGTCATTTGACTAATTCTATAATTACTCGTTTTTCTGCTAGAGGACGTGGAAAATAAAGTATAGTGCAATTAATTAACAAAAAAAAATTGAGAAAAACGCTAAAATGCATATACGGTCACGATTTTGCGCACTCTGGCGGGCAATGCACGCATTATTTTAAAAGTCGAAAGACCGATGTTGATTGAAAATTTTCCGCTCTACAACTTTGGTTTCTTATTATTTTTTCAGAAAATGCATAGTTTTGGCTGAAACTCCAAAAATCAGCAATAGGTGGCAAAAGAAATATGTTTTTATTGATAAATCTCAAGAATCCTTAATATTTTGTTATACAAACTATATACCATTTGAAAGCTTATTAAAGATGCCATAGATTGGTGGTAACTTATATAGGGTGTTCCATTTGAAAAAAAATAGTTATCCAATATTTTGCGTATGTTGACACCCTGTATAGCAGTATGAACAAAAAAGAACCAAAGCCGATTTGTATTATTTTTCATGATGTGGAAAATTCTTTAGTGTATAAAAAATGACGCTAGCTTTGCTAGGAGCGCTTCTGCAATTTTTTCAATGTGTCCTTGTTTTTGCCACAAATTTGCTCATAACTAATCAATCGTCGATAATAGACCGATACTATCTTATACTATTTTTATCAGCTTCTCAAGAGGGTTGAAAATAAAGTATAAAATATAGGGTGTTCCATTTAAGAAAACATAACTTTGTTCTGTTTTGTATATTGGGACACCCTGTACAAAAACGTAGATATTTTTAAAATACGTAGAATAAGTGTGAGTACCAGTTAAAGAAAGCTAGAAGTCGATGTCTTAAATAGCAAATAAGTTATGGGGCTTTTACAGATCCCTGGGTCACCCGGTATGTATATTCCTATAAATAATATAAACTATCCATAATCATAATAAATAATGCAGTTGTTTACATTTAATAAACATGATGGATAACAGTACACGACCAAAAAATCCAGAATAATTCGAATAATGCAAGAATAAATCAGTGTTAAAGTAAATTGTTGACGCACAGGGTAGTCTACAATTCTACTATAAAACAATCACATCGCAGCAATAAATCTCGAGACATTTCGTTCAAGACTTTTAGTATTTCGTGGTTTTCTATTTTCGCCCGTTCCAAGAGCGAACAAGACTTAAGCATTAGACTAGGATTTACAATATAAATATTCCCCTATACATTTGATTCTTACAGAATATTTATGGTCGTATAAAATAAATGCACAGACAAATATGCACTCTCTTAATAATACCGATTTAGAGAAATTTAAGTGTATATGGCAACAGCAATATAATTATATTTTTACATTCAATTTAAAGGCGAAGCTGCAATGAAGAGATAAATCTCCAAACGTATCCACAGATGGCTATTTTTTTTAAAATATATTTTATCGTTCAGTTTTACATTTAGTTATTATCAAATTTGTTTCATCTAGAAACACTAGATAAGTTTAGCATTGTGTGTTCTTGTTAAAATGTTTTTTCAGCTTTTCATTTATAAATAATATTTGCAGCTTAAAGTTTTCAAATTTAATTTTAGAATAATTTTCAAGTTAGTCCTGTACGTAGAAATAAACGATCTTAAACTAATGTTATTTTTCTGTTAGTTTTAGTAATAACCTGACATTTTTTAAATCATAAATAAATTAGAGGCTACCTCACTTGTTGCAGAAAGCATTAAATAAATTTAATTTAATATTATTAAATTTATCTGATATTTTTGTTTAAGGAATTAATTGTTCCAATAAGTTATTTATTTGTAGACTTAGTGAAAACTAGATGAAACAAATCTTTCCTAGAAATGGATATGCTAATTCCAAGAAAATGTCTTATAGTAGAGTCCTAGATTAACATATACTGTCACTAAATTGCTGTTAACGTCAACCATAATAAAGATAATGCAAATGAAAGTATTTCGCAAGATTTTACAATACAATAGGCGGTTATCCTATTAAAATTAAATTATTGTTTCGCCGAACTGCGCAACGAGTAAATCATCTCGAAGTTTGCTTTCAGAACGTAAGATAAATCACGGCACTACGCATGTATAATGAGCAGCCCGAATGCGGAAAAGCATACAGATTTATAGACAACCCCCTCAGATATCTCCGAATCCCCCGTTCTCCTTCACGAATTCCAGACATACGCCGATCTAAATCTAAGTTTTATAGTAAACCCAGCAAGAGGAGATTTTATCCCCTGGATGTAACAAAACTATTTTTAATTCGTGCGAATAGTGACGATATCTGGAGACCGGCAAGATTTATTTGTAATTTACGAGCCAAATCCGGGAAGGTTGCAGGCGCGATCTAAATATAATTACTGAAACGGGGCCCCTTTCTAATGGTGGCATTACTTCGGTTTCTGAAATTAATCCATCATGATCAAATTGATATTACAACTGATTTCAGTTAACATGTTGAACGCATGGGATATGGTAATGTAGCTATAATTGTGCAAAGGACTCGAACAAGATGCCTAATTGATACACGTGGTAGCATTTGCATCTGTAATATTCAGTTATCGCCTTGATATGTTCTAGGACATGTCGCCAAACAGGTTAGTAAATATAGAACAGCTTAAATAGCGTCTATATTTAAGCAGATAACATTTAAGCAATGGTATTATTGGATATATCATTTTAATACACATTTTGAAATAATACCGTTATTATCAAGAGACGTGGAAAAGAGACATTCTGTTGTAACATGTATTGTTTTTAGTTTTTCATATGTGATTTAGACACACCCAATTTACGTCATTATGTTGTATTTTTTTAGAGACAGATATAATTTATATTCGATGATTTCCTGTTTACGTAGTTATAAATATAATGTTATTTACATTATTTATAAATAAATATTGGAAAAGATTATTCGTATATAGCTGAAGCAAAAGTTATTTGGAGAACCTTCTCCATTATTTACTTACAAATAATGTAAATAACATTATATTTATAACTACGTAAACGGGAAATCATGGAAATATACTTAAATCTCTGAAGACGGATTATTTCCCAAAAACACCGACTCGGACACTGCAGGTCAGCGTTTAGTATCGCCATCGACCGTCGTCTACGATATCTAAAAGTAGCTGGATCAGAAGTGTGAATATGTACTCTGGCGGGACCGAAACTATGTGGACTCTGTGGTGCAAATGGCAGAATCACAGACCGGAGATCTGGAGGTTGCAGGTTCGATCCCTGTCGGAGAATCTTCTCCACTATTTATTTATAAATAATGTAATTATCATAGATAGGTAATTACAGCCAGCCAAACCGGGACGCAGCCATGTCACCGATTTGCCTGAAACTTTTTCTATAAAAAACTTTCACATATAATAGAAGGCGTTCCCCCAAAGGACCGATTTAATGAACAAATTTTTGAAAGAAAAGGTACCTAAAAAATAACTATTTTTGAGAGTGTCTTTAACAATTCATAACTTTTTTTGTTTTTGAACCGATTTAAGCAATTCTAAAACAACCTATCGAATGGTGTACTCGTTTACATTAACTGTTAACAAGAATAAGGGTGCGAAAAATGAGTGAAATTGTTGAAAAAAAAACAGTTCTTTCATATGAGCCTGAGGTCTACATGGCTTTGGCCTGGCCCGGAAAGCCCGGCCAAAGGCCGTATTTTTCAAACTCCGGGCTCGGCCGGGCCGGGCTTTTCGATGGATAATTTAACCCGGGCCGGGCTTGGATAAATTTAATTGTTTTATATTTTGGAAAACAACAACTAAGTGAATTGAAAAAAAATGTGATTAACACGAATTCAATGTATTTTAAGAATTTTAAGGAATTCATGGTTCCAGTAATTTTATTTATTTGATTCAACATTTTTCGGGGACGGGCCGGGTCGGGCCGGGCTTTGAATATCCAGCTCCGGGCCAGGCCGGGCCCGCAGCACATTTTCGTTTCATCGGGTGGGGCCGGGCCGGGCCGGATTTTAAATTTTCACTGTCGGGCCGTTTCTGTAGGGCTCTGATGTGAGCTACACTCGACCTATAACCACCTATTAAGTTTGCTTCTGGTTTGAAATCTTCAGAATGATCCAAATAATGTTGACAGAAGCTTCATTCCCATTTAGAAGCTACTTAACATACCACTACTACGATTTGAAAATTGGAAAAAACGATGTTTGTCGTAAAAATAGCAAACTTTGAAACGTTATAGAAAAAATGTATATTTTTTTTAGATTTTTGTAAATTTAGCCACAGATTCTACATTTCAAGAGCTTCCTTTTGGCCAAGTTTCATCTTGCTTTTTTGAGTTTTATCCGAGATATGATTTTTTTGTCCGCGATGTTTTTGGTAAAATTCAAAAGTGATCACAAAAAAGCCTATTTTAATAAATTATTTTAGGAATGGAAATTAGAGTAATTATTAAATGCATTTGAATGTCAATGATATTATAATTTCATAATATGTTTACTACAATAGCATTAATTTGAAATGGTGCCATACGCCGCTGACCCAACAGATGGCGCTGTCAATATTTTACGGGCGGCAGATAATGCGGGGTTGCACTTTCAACATTGGATGACATCTGTCCATGAAAGAGAGCTTAAGAAGTCCAATGTAGCCGCAAGTATGGATTGGTCCGTTGGAATAATTTTAGGAGATTAGGGATTAGGAATTTGGGATAATTTCTTAGACCTAACATTAACTAGAACTAATAATAAACTTACATTCGACATATACCGTAAACCTACTTTCACAGATACAATTATCCCAAATTCCTCCCGCCACCCATATAAACATAAAATAGCAAGTTTCTACTCAATGATAACCCGTGCATTCAAAATTCCACTTAGCTCCGAATCCCTTAAGAAAGAAATCAATACAATAAAACAAATCGCTACTAATAATGGCTATCCAGAATTACTTATATCCAAATTAATTAATAAATTTCAATTAAAACAAATTCAAAATTACATATATGCTACCAATCCAGCCACAGAAAACAAATCATATAAAATATTAACTTTCTTTGGAACAATAAGTTCAAAAATTAAAAATATTTTTAAAAAACGAGACGTTGACATTGTGTTTAGATCCAACACCAAACTCTCTAATTTAATTTTTAATGCAAAAACACCAATAAATAGTATGTACAAGTCAGGAATTTACAGTTTAACATGTCCAGATTCTGGAGGATTGTACATAGGACAATCAGGTCGTAATTTTCAAATTAGATTAAAAGAACATCTTAGATCATACAATTTAAAACATAATAATTCAACCTTTTCAAATCATCTATTAGAATCAAAACATAATTTCGGCAAGGATGTACTTTCAGTAATCCATCTCACCGAAAAAGGTAGAACAATGAATTTACTGGAAGCCCTTGAAATTCACAAGGCAAAAATTAATCCGGGAATTTCCATCCTCAACGACCAGATTGACCTGATGTACACCCCTCTTTTTGAAGCATTCTAGTTTTAGTATATATACCTTTGTATTTCGTATTTTAAGTACTCAGTTTGATAATGATTACCGTGTAATTGAAACTAGTCACGTAAAGTAAAATAAAAGTGGTATAAAAAAGTTAAGTGTCTTCTTTATATCGCAATCGAAATATCTTTATTATACCAAGAAACGTTTTTCCGAGGATACTTGTATACTTCTGCTTGATTTTGCAGAAGCCCAAAAGTTCATAGCCCAATATTCGACGCAGCTATTTTATTTCAGCAACACACAGACAACGTCCATTCGTCTTATATTACAAAAGTATGGAAAATGCGGAACTAGAAATACGAAGCTTCTGCATAGTCAGCGATTGTCTAAAACACAATACGACAGCTGTTCATATGTTTCAAAAAAACTATCGATGATCATAAAACAAGATCTTCCAAATATTCAGAACGTGATTTACTTCTCTGATGGAGCTCCATCACAATATAAAAACAAGTAGGATATTCAAGAGAATAAAATCTGTCTTGTAGTTGTCATATGATACTCATGTTAATATTTAATGCATTTTCTTCACGAAAATGTTATAATGTGCGCATTATTTAATTCTACGGGCAGCTAATATGCTTATTAAATACGCACACGCATTTGCGTGTTTAATATGGTTATTAAACACGCTAATTCGCGCTTTAATTCACAGAACGCGATTTATGATAATATTTTGTTTACCCTGTTTAATACTGATTTTGATTTGTTTTTCAATTGTAATTGTAATTACAACTTTAATTTCGATTTTAATTTTGTTTTTTTTTTGTTTTTTTTTTATTTTGATTTTAATTTTGATTTTAATTTTCATGAACAAAGTATAGTGTACAACTCGCATATAATGGCTATTAATCACTCAAACGATTTGCTCCACTCGCCTACAGCTCGTTCCGCAAACATCATTCTCGTGATTAATAGCCATCATTATATGCTCGTTGTACAATATACTATTTTAATTACATTTTCAGGAGTAAAAACATGTGTTTGCACGAAGCAGATTTTGTCATAAAACTACAGTCTGGGAATTTCTTCGCAACCAGTCATGGCGAGAGTTCGTGTAACTGTGAAACGCAAAGTAACGCCACAATTTGCAACAAACAGTTGGTCTCCAAATTTTGACACCTTTACAATTCCATGAATACATCGATAAGCAATTACAAAGTATAAGCTATTACTTGACAACATAATCATCTGAAAGCCTAAAATTTCTCGCTTAAGCTGAGAGTAACATTTGTCAATAGCTCGATTTAGCAGCATCACGAAGAGATATCGACACGATTTACATCCACGAAACCTTTGCCTGGTACGCGGAAGTAGCACAGGGTCACACCAGTTGACGAGCAAAATATTTCTGCCAAACGATATTCCGAGGATAACGCGTCTGAAGTTTTTCGAGTCATTACCTAGATGTAACAGATTGATATTAATTATTTTATTAAACAATTGTATTATGATTTAGTAAATACATAATAACAATAAATTATTCGAAACATATGTATAATCGATACTCGTAGCACTTTATTGGAATTAACCTCACAAACATTGACAGATGTCATCCAACTATGAAAAAAAAAACCGGCGCTGTGGTTAAAAGAATGACAGCGCCACCTGTTGACGGGTGAGCGGCGTATGGCGCCATTTCAAATGAATGCTTTTGTAGTAAACATAATTTGAAATTATAATAATTTCATTGACATTCAAATGCACTTGATAATTACTCTAATATACATTTCTAAAATAGTTTATTAATATAGACATTTTTTGTGACCATTATGAGCATGAAACTGGAAGTTAATTGCATGAAATGTAATGAATTTTACCAAAAACAACGCGTACAAAAAAATCATATCTCGGACAAAACTCAAAAAAGCAAGATGCAACTTGGCCAAAATGAAGCTCTTGAAACGTAGAATCTGTGGCTAAATTTACAAAGATCTAAAAAAAATATGAATTTTTGCAATAACGGTACAAAGTTTGCTGTTTTTAAGTAAAACACCGTTTTTCCAATTTTCAAATCGTAGTAGTGGTGTGTTAAGTAGCTTCTAAATGGGAATGAAGCTTCTGTCAACATTATTTCGATCATTCTGAAGATTTCAAACCAGAAGCAAACTTAATAGCTATTAGTCGGGTGATGGCCACATTGAAAAAACGGTTTCTTTCAACAATTTCACTCATTTTTCGAACCCTTATTCTTGTCAATAAATAAATAATAATAATAAATTGTCTTTATTGCGAGAAAAAAAATAAAAGTACAAGAAATATCATGGCAGAGTAGGCGAAGTTCAGTAAGGTAGTAACCTCTTACTGCTCTTCCACTTAACCTACTAATTTACTTAACTAAAACTAGAACTAAATTAAATTACATTATATTAAATGTACATTAAGGTGAGGAGTACTATCATTATTTTATTGCAACTTCTTTTGTAAGCATTACAACTTTGCAACTATTACAGATTATTTCTAAATATAAGTGCACGCAAATGTTTCTTAAATTTCTGTAAAGTGAGTAATTTCAGGTTTAATTAATTAATTAATTGGATAAACGAGTACACCATTCGACAGGTTGCAGTTTAAAGATTCATGCGCCAAATAATTGTTTAAAACGGTTAAAAAATAAAAAAGTTATTAATTGTTAAAGATACCCTCAAAAATGCTATTTTTTTTAATAACTGCAACGTGCATTTTTTACGTAAGAATTTGGACAACTCCTCAGGTTCAACTTTCTGTTATAGATGTTAAAAAAGAATGAGACAAACTTTTTTATAGTGGGTTGCAGGTGCGCACCCAGAATTTTGGATTGGGGGGGGGGGGGTCACGCATATAATAACATTCATAAACCTGTGTGTAAATTGAAAATCCGTTAAACAACAACGTGTAGATAAGAGTCTACTTAAACGATTTAACGCATTTAATTTTGGGTAAAATTGTTTATAACTTTTTTATGATTTTTTTTTTCTTGGGTCCACCCCAACTATACATATAATATAGCAAACTTTCAAAGTCCAATATGGCACTGTTTGACGTGTTTTAAATTTGATTTTTTAACATCAACGTGTAGATAAGAGTCTACTTAAACGATTTAACGCATTTAATTTTGGGTAAAATTGTTTATAACTTTTTTATGATTTTTTTTTCTCGGGTCTACCCAAAGTGTACATATAATATAGCAAACTTTCAAAGTCCAAAATGGCACTGTTTGACGCGTTTTAAATTTGATTTTTTAACATCAACGTGTAGATAAGAGTCTACTTAAACGATTTAACGCATTTAATTTTGGGTAAAATTGTTTATAACTTTTTTATGAATTTTTTTTCTCGGGTCTACCCGAAGTGTACATATAATATAGCAAACTTTCAAAGTCCAAAATGGCACTGTTTGACGCATTTTAAATTTGATTTTTTAACATCAACGTGTAGATAAGAGTCTACTTAAACGATTTAACGTTATATGACATTAAATAAAAATGCAGTATAGCAATGGCATTACAATTAATAAAAATTATAAAAACCGTATTTTCCTATGGCCAGGTTTGGTGATTAACACTCGGTATATAAATGTCTGGGAGGGCTTAAGCCTGATAGCCACCCCCCTGGGTGCGCGCCTGGTGGGTTGTGTTGGTCTTTCGTTATTTTTTCACTATTTCTTACTTTGTATACCCTTGTGGGTGTCGTGTGTTTTTTTCTTGTAATAATTTTCCTTTACATTTCATTGTGTTGAATTATTTAATTTCATGTTTTCCATGGCCATCCTCTTGTTTTCTTTTTGTGAGAGTTTCACTTGTCTGCTCTTGCTCATTCGGCACAGATAGACTAAACTTTATACAATTTTCATCACATAATTTTCAATTTCTCTCCTAAATACGTGTTTATTATTTTTGTTCTAATTTCTCTCCATTGGCATTTTGTTTCTGGCTCTTGTACCCTCGATATTTGCCTTTTGTTAATCACTTATACTTCGCTTTCATGCATTAATATCAATGTATATATTTTCCTTAATATCGTCAATAATTTCCATTTAGAAATTTCTTGCGTGTTTATATGGATGGTTCTTATAGCACTGTGCATCCTTTCTGCTCTTTAATCCAAATTTTTAATTTAGGTCATAATTCAGGTATGCAATCTCCAATTTGGAACTAAAAGTTTGTATTTATATCTCAAGGTAGAAACAATATAATTTATTAAAGTCCAAGCGCCTAAGCTATAAAATACTAATATCGATCCAGTTTTGTCAGTTTTATATGTGCCAGCAGCAATTTTTTTTGACAATTCGAAATTGTCATTTTTGGCAGTTAAAATTTACTTTTTTTTTAATATCAAAAAATGCCGTCTTTGATAGTAAAATACCATAATTTTTGGCAGCTACAAATTTCTTTATTTACTGTTTAATCGTGCAGTTTGTGGTGGCAGAAATGCAGAATTTTGGAAAATTCGAAATTGCCATTTTTTAACAGTTACATTTTTTTTTAATTTAAAAAAATGTCGTTTTTGATGGTAAAAATCCACAATTTTTGACAATTGCAAATTTCTTTATGCGCCGTTTGTAGTGGCAGAAATGCAGAATTTTTAACAATTCCAAATTGTCGTTTTTGACGGTTAAAAGATTATCTTTTTACTATTTAAAAATGCCATTTCTGGCAGTAGAATTGCACAATTTTTGACAATTTATAATTGTTACTTTTGGCCGTTGGAAATTTCCCTTTTTTAAAATTGAATTTTGAAATGGTCAAACTTTGATAGTTAAACATTTTAGGCATTTGGAAATTTTCTATTTATTGTTGAAACTTGCCAATTTCAGTAATAAGCAATTTTTTACAGTACTGAATAGTTATTTTCAGCAATTGAAAATTTCTTTTTTACTACTAACGTGCCATTTGTAATATTAGTGCGATATTTTTTAATATCAAAAAATGCCGTCTTTGATAGTAAAAAAAACACAATTTCTGGCAGCTGCAAATTTCATTATTTACCATTGAATGGTACCGTTTATTGTGGCAAAAATGCAGAATTTTTAACAATACAAAAATGACAATTTTATTTTTTAATATCAAAAAATGCCGTTTTTGATTGTAAAAATCCACAATGTTTGGCAGCTGCAATATTTATTTATGTGCCGTTTGCAGTGGAAAAAATGCAGAATTTTTGACAATTCGAAATTGTCATTTTTGACGGTTATTTATTCGAAATTTCTGTATAAAAGTTTTGCCCCCACCTAGAAAATTTTCTGCGGACGCCCATGTCTACCACCTGTATCTTTGCTTACTTCATTTCTCGTAATTGTTCTCATTACTTCCAATTTAATAATGTTCCTTGATTAATCATAAATAATATTGTTGGCATTGCTTATGTATATTGCTTCATTTAATATCACAAAAAAATATTAAGGGGCCAATTATTCAACAAAATTAGTAATAATATTATAAGTTGATAATCTCAGTGTACTTTATTTGCTTGTCACTTCGTATCTCTCATGTATTTTAATATTTTAATGGAGTCAATCCTCTTACATACAGCTGCTATTATTAGGTATTAACTCAAATACTAAATGCTCCTTGGAGTCTCCAGATTTCCTCGTCTAGTTGTGGAAATTCTAGCAAACTTTCAACATGTACTTTACGTGTATTTCCGTTTCTAATTTTCCGCGTGAAATTATTAATCAGAAATTTAATATGTAAAAGCAAACGATACTTTGTTCGCTATTTAATGGTACTTAACAAACTGTTTGCTTTTGGTTATTAAAAGTTTTGCATAAGTAGACACATTTATACTATAACAGGGCACTATTCTAGGCTTGGTTATATTGTCAAACAATGTATTATATGAAAGTTTATGATTAGCTTACATTGTTCGTTTTAGTAAAATTAGTATGCTTATTATGATTGATTGTTGAGGCAGTCAGGAGTTGAAAATCCATATTTAATTTTGCGGTAAACACGTTTGTTTGATTTTCAAAATGTAATTTATTTAAACCACTACATATGTTTCGCCACACTGTGGCTTCTTCAGGTGAAGAAAATATACAAATAAAAAACACAGTACTTCTTAAATATTAAGTGATTGTAGTTGGCGGGGGAGAGAACATTTTTAAGAGGGGGGAGTTTGATAAATCTGTCTGTTCGTTGAGTAGATGGCCGGTTAATAGACATTTTCAAACCGGCCATCTACTCAACGAACAGACAGATTTATCAAACTCCCCCCTCTTAAAAATGTTCTCTCCCCCGCCAACTACAATCACTTAATATTTAAGAAGTACTGTGTTTTTTATTTGTATATTTTCTTCACCTGAAGAAGCCACAGTGTGGCGAAACATATGTAGTGGTTTAAATAAATTACATTTTGAAAATCAAACAAACGTGTTTACCGCAAAATTAAAAAAAAAAAAAAAAAATGCTTATTATGGTAAAACATAGTGCCCTTAAAATTTCCTAGAATATTTTTTCATAATCTTAATTGACATGTAAATTAACGAATAGGACAAATATTTAACAATAAATATTATCTTTATCGAATATGTGTATTAATAATGTATGTTGCGAATAAGTGAAATTGTTAGGTGGAGAGAGGATTTTGTGAAAAATGCATGTTTGCATATTTTGCATATTTGCCATATGATGCATATTTTAACACATAATGGTAATATTTAACATTTTGTCTCACGGCAATGCGTAACACGTACGTATCTAAATTACTTTTGAAGTTTTCTAACATTAAGGTGCCGAAGAAAAAAATAATTTAGTACCAGTATGGATAAAAAATATAGCCGAGCTCCGTATAGAGGGCGAATCAGTGTTTTGTACCGCATGTGGAAAAATGATAAATTACTTTAAAAATTATTTTTAATTAACCTTTGAATTTCAGGTCTAGTTATTTATGAAAATTGTAATAATGTCTTTGAGAGAGAGAGAACATATTTATTCAATAACTATATACATGTACATTAAAGTTCTTATAACTACAAAGGTTTATTTAATTTATTGTTACTGAACGGGCTATCGACCAAGGTCTTTCTGCCACTGAAATCATATGTATATTAATTTATGGTTTACAATATGGTGCAGATGAGAATTGACAACTTATATGTGAAAGAAATGATTATGAGAAAATATGGCATAATTGATGATTATGTTAGTTGTTATACCTCATTTAATAACCAAGCGGACTAAATCAAATTATAGCCGCCAAAATACGTTGTTGTGATTGGCCAAACGGCCGCCGTTTTTACACAGGCCAAAATTGCTGAAAATAGTAATGGCGGTTGTTATGCTCAGCTGATCCATCACTGTTACTTGCGTCTTACCGATTCCGTGTGTTTCGTTCAGGTTTTGTGTTTTTTACCACTTATTTCTCCCATTGGTAGTGTAAAAAAATCAGTTCTTTTAAGAGCTTATCCCATGATTTGCTTGGAAAGTTATTTTGTTTGTAATTATGGATGCTTTACCCGGCACCAGTTCGGCGCCGATTTCATAAAGAAAAAGGAGGCGAATATAAAGTACAAAAGGAGCAGAGATTATGAAGATTATCGGACTTTCTGTTAAATTAGGTCAAGTTGTAAACAACTTAATACCATACTTTTTCATCGTTACCTCAAATCCGAAAAAAAATTGGTCGTATGTGCATGACTTCAACAATGAGGACGATCTACCCAGTGTGATGTACTACACCGATGAGAAGGCTAGTACTTCGGAACTATTTTCCAAGTATTTTTCATAGGTCTATGCTCCTCCTCTTACTTGCAAGGATAGTACATCCTTTACCAACGAACAAGCACATGACATTAAATTCCATATTGATAGAGAATGGTTACTTAACGCACCCTTAAAACAAAATAATGCTACGGGTCCTGATGCTGTCCCAGGCTGTATTTTAAAGAAATGTGCTTTTACTTTGGTGAACCCAACTTATATCCTATTTTCAAGATCTGAATCGTTTTTTCTTCAGCAAGATAAAGAAAAAGAACCAAACGTGAAAAACTTACAAATCGCGAGTGCGGAAAACGATCTATGTATAATTCAACAAAATGTACAATCTTTAGGTAATTGTAACATTGAATTTCAGGAATTAATAAGTAATGCAAAAGAAATAGTTATATTAGGATTATCAGAACACTGGCAAATAATGGAGCAGTTATCTATGTAGAATTTAAAAAAATTAGCATTAGCATCAGCATCATGCAGAGAACAAAATCTGCATGGTGGTGTAGCATTGTATTGTAATAATAGGTTGAAAACAATGCCTTTAAAGTATGTAAATAACCTAAATGAATCAAGATTGTTTGAGTGCACGGGTTCGAAAATTCGTGAGGGGAAATAGAATACTACTGCATTTGTATTTATAGACCGCCAATGGCAGATAGTGATTTTTTAACAAAATTAATCTAATTTTTGAATTTGTTAATCACCATAATTCAAAATACTTCATAATGGGAGATTTCAATATTGATTTCTTAAATAAAAGAAGTGATACACAAAGATTTAAATATATTATACATGAATTCCGTGCGACATACTTGATTCAGCAACCAACACGAGTCACTAATACCAGCAGTACCTGCTTAGATAATATCATCACAAACGTACCTAAAATAAATGAAATTAAAGTCTTTAATACTGGTTTCTCGGATCATATGGCTCAATTATTAAAGTTAAATAGTTTTGTTGAAAATAATAAACACTACAAGTATATAAGATTAATAAATAATGAAAATATAAGTCAATTGCATGAGAACTTGTCTCGGTAAAAATTCTCTAACGTTTATCAACCTTCATCTGTTAACTCAAAATTTGCAAACTTGTCGAATTTAATGATAAGATATTTCAACAGTTATATTCCCAAAGTGAAAAAACAAACTAACAAAAATAAAATCATGTACAATCACCTGAAATTGAGCAACGTAAAGAAGAATTGGTATTTATTTATTTAGAAACGGGAAACCCCTATTACAATAAAGATTTACACAATTTATATAACAACTTAAGTACTAAACATATATGTAAAACAAATAATGATTATATTTAACAAACCAGTAAAATATATATACACACACATACAATTGCAGCAAGCAATACAAGCGCAGAGATCAACAATCTATTTGTCTATTTGAAGTGTCTCTTAAAAGAAAACTTAAATGAGGCGTATGAGGAGGTATTATTACAAGCCGTGTCAAATATAAATATAAACTTAAAAAAGCAATTTAAGGAGAAACAAAAACAATGTAATAAGCTATTAAAAGAATTTAGAAATGATTCAATTAAACATAAATTAGAAATCTCAAATAATAAATCTAAAATGATCTGGAATGTAATATCAGAAAATATTGATAGAACAAAAAATAACAAACTACCTACAAGTGATAACTTCCATGAATTAGCAAACAAATTTAATGACTTTTTTAATACTATTGCTGATAAATTAGTTACTAACTTAAATTGCAATAATGGAATAGACTACGTTAAGAAAAATCCATACTCAATGTTCCTGCAGCCCGTAACGGAAAATTAATTAATAAGTGTTGTATATCAATTTTCAAATAATAATAGTTCTGGATATGACGAAATTCCTATGGGGGTTATAAAAAGTTGCATTGATATAATTGCTACTCCTATTTGCCATATTATTAATTCATGTTTCGAAGAAGGAACATTTCCTGATGTCCTTAAATGTTCTATCATTAAGCCGATATTTAAAAAGGGAGATAGCGATGATATTCATAACTACAGACCCATAAATCTTTTATCAAGTTGGGCAAAGATCTTTGAAAAACTAATTGCCATTAGAATAATTAGTTTTTTTAATAATTTTTTACTCTTTGATAGTGCTCAGCATGGATTTATTCCAGGCAAGAGCACTGACACAGCAATATTTGAAGTTATTGATTGCATATTAACGGCACTAGATAAAAAAAAGTAACATGTGGAATAATGCTCGACCTTACGAAGGCATTTGACTGTATTGACCATAAAGTTTTATTATCTAAACTTGAGAAGTATGGACTTCGAGGTCAAGTGCAATGTTTGATGAAATCTTATCTTAGCGACAGATCTCATTACACTAAAATAACAACTTTAAATGGTAATTTTCTTTCTTCGCAATGTAAATTAAATATTGGAATCCCACAGGGGAGCATTTTGGGACCATTACTTTTTATCATATTCATCAATGATTTAAATATGGTTGTACAAAATAGTAAAGTCATAAACTATGCAGACGATACTAATATAGTAGTAGAAGCGAGTAGTTTAAATGAAATTGTTACAATTGGAGATGAAAGCATGAAAATGGTAAAGAGTTGGTTTCAACAAAATAAATTGCTATTGAACGAAACTAAATCAAATGTTTTATTATTCAATAATATTATAAAGCATGAACATTTAACGATTGACGGAACTACATATGAGTTAAAAAATGAGGCCAAACTACTTGGAATTATAATAGACACAAAACTAAATTTTTACTCACATATTGCCAACATATGTGCCAAAATATCTAAGAATATTTTTGGGTTACGTGTATTGATGAAAAATACAAACTATGACATAAGTAGAATTTTTTACTTTAGCAATATATATTCGATTTTACGATACGGTATAATATTTTGGGGATTAAGTCCAAACTTAAATAACGTATTTTTACTCCAAAAGCGGGCTATTAAAAAAATGAAATTTGAATAATCATGTAGGAGAAAATTTAGAGCTGAAGGACTGCTTACAGTGCCTGCAATTTATGTTTATGAATGTGTGATATTCTTTAAAAAACACTCCCACTATTTTGTGGAGTATTGTATGAACAATAGGTACAGCACTAGGCAAAATAATACATACATTATTCCAAAACATCGACTAACCTCATACGAGAAAGGTGCATTTTATTCATGTATAAAAATATGGAATAATCTACCTGATAGTATAAAAGAATGTAAGACCTTAGGAATATTAAAGAAACAATTATTTCATTATTTGTGCGAATTAGAGCCCTATCCACTTAAAGAATTATGAAACATTATATGATGTATTTCTGTTTATTTTGACACTATTTTAGGTCCTTTTTCATGTTATGTTTAAATTGCATATTGATCTTCATTTGGGATGTATTTTATGTATTTGTATATATCATGGGGAACTATAAAATAAAGAATGTTTATTATTATTATTATTATTATTATTGATAAAGGTATTTTACCTGATATCTGGAAGAGAAGTTTCATACGTCCTATCTTTAAGAATGGTGTTTTTTTTTTGTTTTTACAGGAAGGATGGTTGACGGGAATTTGGGTTGAGAAAGTGAGGATGATTTGGAATTGGCGTACGCATCCAGCTATTCGGCCACTAACGATAATTAAGTTTTTGAGATTTCATTTTAATAATGATTGGAAAATACACTAGACATCCATGGACCCGCACGGCCACTTCTTCGTTCTGAAAAAGTGACCGCACGGATGGGATTCGAACCGATGACCACAAGGCCCGTGAGCAGGAGCTCCACTCACTAGGCAACCGCGGCCCCCACACAGAAATTTAATTAAAAGTTATCGGGGAGTATGTTTGCAGTCTATCATTCCAAAGCTTCTGGATGAAGCAATTACTCATCAGCTTCTTTGGATGTCCAAGAATATAAACACGGAGAGGCAGCATGGTTTCCTATCGAGAAGGTCCACGATAACAAACCTGCTATTGTACCGTGATTTTCTGACGAATGCCTTAGGTAAGAATCTTCAAGTAGATGTCATATATACTGATTTTGCTAAGGTATTCGACAGAGTCAACGATTCGGTGCTATTACGGAAGTTGAAGGACCTTGGTTTTCATCTTAGTATTATTAAATGGATATATTATTTTCTAGTGAATCGCACTCAGTATCTTAAATTCAATAATTTTATGTCGCCTTATTTCAACATTACTTCTGGTGTACCCCAGGGGTCGCACTGCGGGCCTATCCTCTTTTTGTGGTTCATTAACGATATTGTTAAAGTAGTACAAGGCTCGGAAAGTCTACTGTATGCGGATGACTTTAAGATATTTAAAATTATTAGTAGCCTAAATGATTGTATAACTCTTCAGGAAGACATAGATAGAATAAATAAGTGTTCTGATAATGATTTATTTCTGAATAGGAATAAATGTCAATCTATATCGTTCTGTAGATCTAATATGCAGATAGATTTTGTATATCGACTTGATGATTCTAGTTTGCTACGCGTAAATGAAATCAAGGATAGGAGTCATTTTTGATGTACAGCTTACAGTTAAGGCTCATATAAACAAAATAGTCTTAAAAGCCTGTCGTATGTGGGGGTTTGTCTGGCACATTGGACATAAGTTAAGTCAGGCTTGTGTCATTACTTTATATTTTTCACTGGTGCGAGGTCAATTAGAATATGCTAGTAGCATATGGTCTCCGTATACTCAATCGAGTATTGATGTGCAAAAAAAAATCTGCGATGTATGGAATTCAGAATGGGTATTAATCATATAAATGATGAATATGAGGGGATAATGAATCACTTAAATGTATAATCACTTGAACTCAGAAGAAAGGTTCTGGACATGTGCTTACTTCTTAAAATAGGAGCCGCTAAAAATGTCCAGAGTAGGCGGCATGGCCGTTGGGTTTATTGCGGTCGGTAATAATCACCAGGCGGTCGTAAAAATGTCAAACTTGCGGGCACGTGCCCACCGGATCGAATTTTAAATTTTTGGCCCAAGCAGGTAGTGAGCCCTTTTTTGGGATGTATTATAATAAGCCGTGCATTCATGTCTAACTGGTTGATCGCCCTAAGATGAAGATGAAATAATTAAGAAATAGAATACTTTTCCTTTTAATGATCGGTAATATTTGACGCATTAGGGATATTATAGATGAAAATTAAATTGTCCTTATTTTAAGCCAATAAAGGTATGGTTGTAGATAAAGTATAGTACATAACTCGAGTTATAAAGTAATTACGCACTAGTGAAACTGTGTAATACAAAAAATATGTTAATTATTAATAAATTTACAGGGTGCTGTAAAAATTCGTTTCATATTCATTTTCATTTTTTGCTCGAGTGCTCGTCATTGATAAAAATACATTTTCAAAAATTCGTAACTCGTCTGAAAATTGCTGCAGATTCAAAAGCCAAAATTATTTTGAAAGATCGACGTCTTGTGAAGTGAATTGAATTTTTGTAGTATTTTTATGTAGTTATTTTTCACATTAATGTTGCATTCGAAATTGCGACATTGAAAAAAATACATTTTCAAAAATTCATAACTCGACTAAAAATTGCTGCATATTCAAAAACCAACATTATTTTGAAAGGTCAACGTCGTGTAGAGTGATTTGAAATTTTGTAGAATTTTTTCCCGCGATTCATATTAATTTTTAATTTTTGCGCTCGAGAGTTCGACATTGAAGAAAACACATTTTCAGAAATTCATAACTCGACTGAAAATTGCTGCACATTCAAAAACCAAAATTATGTTAAAAGATCGACGGCTTGTGAAGTAATCTGAATTTTTGTAGGATTTTATACTTCTGTTTTATATTAATTTTTAATTTTTTACACTCGAGTGTTCGTTATTAAAAAAAAATACATTTTCAAAAAGATTAAGATTACTTTATTTCATAGAAATGTATATTTCAGTTATTTTGTATTTTTCAAGGGCGATGTATTAATATTATTATTAATTCGAGTAAGAAAAATTTGCATGTTGGGATTAGAATAATTCTACAAGCTTTATTACTCGTGGAATTATCTAAAAAATTTCCAAAACTGCTTAGAAATAATTCATTTTTTACATACTAGATAATTATTTTGATATTTTTAAGCTATAAACAATATAGCGACTGTCGAAACTTGAATATGCGGAAGCGAAATTTACATCTTGAAATAAGGAAAATTCTAAAAATATAATAAAAACACTTTTACTTTGTTGGTATAACACGGATTTTTATTATTGACTATAGTTTCGGCAACTCAACTTGCCATTATCAAAACATAAAGTAAAAGTGTTTTTATTATATTTACAACATGTATAACAAAGTAGACGCCTCCACCATAAACAATAAATGCTAAAAAAATTATCGCTTTTGGAATTATTTTCAAAGTTTCCAAAACTACTTAGTAATGATACATTTTTAATACATTAGGAAACAATTGATAAAATTTTTAGCTAGAAATAAAACGGCGACTTTTGAAGCTTTAATTCGACAAAGCGAAATTTACATCTGGGGATTATAAATATAGTAAAAACATTATCAATCGTGGAATTTTCTTAAAAATTTCTAAAACTAATTAAAAAATAAAGCATTTTTGACATTCTAGAAAACAATTCATATTTTTAAGTTAGAAACAAAATGGAGACATTCGAAACTTGAATTCGAGAAAGCGAAATTTGCATCTAAGGATTTTAAAATTTCAAAAAACATTATCTCTCGTACGATTGACTTCAAATTGACCACTTAGATATAGTAGACATACTAGAAAACAATTGATATTTCTAAGCTAGAAACAGACTGGCGACATTCTCAACTGGGTCAATCCAAGTGAATAAAAATTAAGTTCGTTGCGTGACCATTTTTAAATATTTTGATTTTTTTATATGCGATTACCCTATAATTGAGTTTAAAAGTTTTAAAAAAATACCTTGCACCGTTACTATATTTGTAAGCGCACGACGTGTTTTCAAGTTAATTCATTTTCACTAGCGTTAATTTGAATATCTCTGTACTATGTTAAGTTACAACATTGCAATTGACATGATTGTTTTCAGAAAAGTCTCCCTTACAACAATGTTTATTACCCAAAAGATCCAAAATTTAAAAATAACCAGTAAAATGGAAGTTTGGTATTGAAAATTTAGAAAATCCACTTTAGACCCAAAAATAACAACCAAAATTTATCACAGTGTATTTTTTCTCTAGCTAGATATCATAAACTACTAGCTTTATATAGAGCAAGAACCCTGACAAAGTTATAATTGTTTGAAATTTGAAAATCTTTATTTTTTGTAAAGTTCGGGGCTAGTTAGTGTTCTTGCACTATATAAGGCTAGTAGTTTATATTTAACTGGAGAAAAAAAATACACAAAAATACTGAAATGAACATAAATATAATTTCATTGATCCATGTTACACTTAAAAGTAAAAATTAATAATTGCCGTTTAGATTGAAAAAGTACCTGTAATGTATTAAATATGAATAAAATAGAAACAACCTTACTTATTGCAGAGAGTATTAAATAAATTCAAAAAAACGAAATATAGCCTGAATATATAAATATTCAACCTGTTCGTAACTCTGCAAGCAAAATTAAGTCTTAATCCGGCGTGGCATCAGCCAGGGAAGTAGTTGTTTCAATAAGTTATTTGTTTATAGTCTTAGTAAGACTTAATTTTGCTTGCAGAGTTACGAACAGGTTGAATATTTATATATTCAGGCTATATTTCGTTTTTTTGAATTTATTAAATATGAGTTAGTTTTATTCAGGGTACGTTAGTTTGGAACGGATATTGAGTTCTGTTGCATTCATTTAAACGAATTCCTTTTAAAATTTAAAGGGAAGGTCGAACGCAGGTACTAGGGGTGAAGAATGGGAACATCTGGCATATCTTTTTGGAAGCTTGTCCAGACCTCGTCTCTAGCAGGCAGAAAAGGTTCGAATATGGTCATAAATTACAATTTCTACACCATTACGTAGAGAATAGAATCCCTAATCGTCGGTAGTAAACAACCCACAAATGGTACCCCTTGATCCCGCCGCTCTGGCCAAATTACTATGGTCGCCTTAAAATATTTAGTGGTGCTATTTTTTATCCTTTAATATTGGAGAAGTTGGATTTTAGATTGTACTTAAATGATAGATCCAAAAGAAGCACATCCCTATTTCGGCTAAGGTTACACCGCACACTTTTTTTAAGTAACAACACAATTGACCGTCTAATGCGACTAGGGAATGAATTTAATAAGGAACAACTAGTAGACATGTTTGGCTCATTATTTTTACAATTTAAGAATAGTGTTATCCGTGCTACTAGGAAAATCTTTCGCCTTGATCAATCTTTCATCTTTCGTTTGTAGATTATGTTTGTTGGATGGATTTTCTTTGGTTAAGTTCCTAGTTAAATAAGCATTGTTTTTATCAATTATTATATTCTATTTTAGTTTTTATGCTTTTGGCATAGCAACTACAAATAAAAATACTTGCTCAGCTTAATAGTAAAGAGTGTTTCGAAATAATTACCAAAGAAAATTTGTCTTCTATCTCTAAAAATTCTGAAGAGGACTTGGTATTTTTATTCAGCATCAAGACCCTTCGACGGTCTTAGATAACAGAAAATTGGAAATATAATATTCCAAAACGAACCAAAATACTATTGTAGGATGCTGTGGCTTCGGTAGCAACAGTGGACTGAAACTATTTTCGCGAGAGCTACCAACAGCGTGTGGTGATCAATTAAATGCACTTATGTCGAGAAAAATGGGAGCAAAGAAAAGTCAGCCGACTAACATGGGGATGTGGTTCCTCGGCGTCCGTCTCCTTCCCGGGGAGTACTAAATGCTCGACACTTCGTACAATTATTGAAATTGGCGATGGACGATTTTGTGAAGAGCGACGTGATAAGCGAAGCACAAATACGTGTTAGTCGCACGGTTTCTTGGACGACTCTCCCCGCACTCAATTTTTTAAACTGGCCAATTCTGGGAAAGGGTTAACAAAAAATAGGAAAAATTGTGCGTATGGAAATAAAGAATGGAATGAAATGGCAAAAAAGCATTCAAACAAACTATCAATTCTTCTCGCGTTATTTGCACCGAACATATACACAAATCTTTCTTAAAATACATGCATACAAGTTTGAGATATAATTTTTTTGGGGTTGTTTCTGTTCGGTTTATTTGGTGATCAAAATAGAGGTGGTCTTTAAGTCGTTTTATTTCAATTTATTTACAAGTGTATTTACATTTAATACAGGGTGAGGGTCGTCCCTCTTGTGAGCGGCGATATTGTCTCCGCACTGAATGTCTTCTGGGGTCGTCGAGGCGAACCCTCCAAGGATTCAGTCCGGTGTAGAGTGTCGTGGTCGATGCAATGCGATGTAGGCGAGGATATGGTTTAGTTGTCCGTTTCCTTCTGGGCGTCGGAGGCAGTGGTGACACTGGGACTGGAGTCGAGTGGTCCTGGTCCGGTCTGAAGAGGGCCCGGGGCGTCGTTGGTTGCTGGTAGTCTATCGTCTGCCTCGGTAACGTTGTCAGCGGGTCTGACCGAATCCTCCTCTTAGGTGTCGAGATCGGCGATAAAGCTGCTGGGACTTTTCTTAATCGTCGCACCCGGCGTTTTAGATGTAGATGAAAGCTCGACGCTTTCCGCATTACTGTACTAGCTAATGGGTCATTCCATGCTATTTCAACAAAAGGTTGTGCTGCACCATTTTAATTTTTTTTTATATTTTGCACAGTTATTTATATATGTTTCTGGAGTTCAAACCTAATTTAAGAAAAATAAAAATTCTTGCCATGTGGCAGCAATGTCCGCGGATGGAGCATGAAACATGTACATTTTTGTAAATGCAAGCGTTTGTGCAAAGTGGCATAACTTTCTTTCCAATTGTGCAAATTTAAAAATTTTAAAAACTCTTAACTCAGATTAAAGTGCCGAAGAGTTTAGTGTAATTGTCATTCATTATTTGTTTTATTTTTTCAAATATAATGGCCGTCAAAGTTTAGCATTGAGATTTGCATTTTTTTCATTTTTCGGCCTTGCTTTGGACTGAGAAGGGGGCAATACACTCAAACCAAAATTAGTTTCCAAGTACAACGGTAACAATAGATTTTATCTGAGGCAAAAAATCTAAAGTGTTTTAAACCCTTCTAATTTTTTTTCGCTGGAGAAAATTGGCATTTTCAAGAAAATCCGTATTTTTCTAAAGCTGTATCTCCAGTGGGGCACACAGTAAAAATCTGAAATTTATAATACCAATGCTTCTATCCGGGAGCAACACCATTACAAAATTTGGTAACTTTGTTTTGCCTAGTAATAAAAATATTTAAGTTCAAATTTGTAATAATTTTTATGCAATCGGATTAAAAATTGAACTTTAAATATTAGAAGCCGGTACTAAAATGGAACTCACCAGTACTAGCAGTGATTATAATACACTTGTGAATATTATAATCTCTGGTACTAGGCATTAAAGTACTTACCAAGGGTTTCCGTACAACGAGGTGATTGGCGACTCATTAATGCAAATCATAGTCCTGGTGATGAAATTTTTAAAAAAGGTACCATGGATCCTGAATAGAAACTTATTATTATTATTAAAAATGATTAAAGAATAAAATTGAATAAAACCATAAAAGTCATTAGACAATTGTCTTAAATTTGCGGCTGTTGGGAGTCAAGCTGCTGATTACGTTCTAGAATTTCTGTGTTAATCATTTTATTACAATTCTGTTAATCCTTTTATTACTATTGAATTTAATTTAAACTATAATATTAATGAAAGGGCACTTTAGTGCTGAGGTAAATGTATTTTTTATGCAATCGAAAATACTCTATTTTCAGATTTAAAATTGTAATTACTTACGTTTTTCATCTAAAGATGTTCTAGCGTTTCAGTGGTAGAACTTGCAGATGTAATTATAGGTTATGTTGATATTTGTTTAACGCAAGATCAGTAAATTCTTAAGGTTGGATTAGCATCGCGCGCATGGTTTAAATAATCACAGAAATTCTAGAACGTAATCAGCAGCTTGTCCCGACAGCCGCAAATTTAAAACAATTGTCTAATAAATTTTACGGCTTTATTCAATTTTATTCTTTAATCATTTTGAATAATAATACGTCTATATTTAGGGTCCACGGTACCTTTTTAAATTTCATCACCAGGACTATGACGCATTAATGAGTCGCCAATCATCTCGTTGTACGGAAACCCTTGGTAGGTATTTTAATGCCTAGTACCAGTGATTATAATATTTACAAGTGTATTATAATTACTGCTAGTACTGGTGAGTTCCATTTTAGTGTCGGCTTCTAATATTTAAAGTTCGATTTTTACTCCGATTGCATAAAAATTATTACAAATTTGAACATAAATATTTTTGTTACTAGGCAAAACAAAGCTTCCAAATTTTATAATGGTGTTGCTCCCGGATAGAAGCATTGGTAGTATAAATTTCAGATTTTTACTATGTACCCCACTGGAGATACAGCTTTAGACAAATACGGATTTTGTTGAAAATGTCTAATTTCACCAGCAAAAAAAATTAGAAGGGTTTAAAACACTTCAGATTTTTTGCCACAGGTAAAATCTATTGTTACCATTCTACTTGCAAACTAAATTTGGTTTGATTATATTGCCCCCTTCCCAGTCGAAAACAGGATCGAATAATGAAAAAAATGCAAATCTTGATGGTAAATTTGAGGGCCAATAAATTTGAAAAACATATCAAATTATGAAAGAAAATTAAACCAAAATATTCACCACTTTAATCTGCGTTAGGAGATTTTCTAATTTTTAAATTTGCTCAATTCGAAAAATTGTTATACCACTTTGCGCAAATGCTTGTAATCACAATAATGTACATGTTTCAAGCTCCATCTGGGAACATATCTGCCACGCGGCAACATTTTATTTTTTTCTAAAATTAGTTTTGTACTCTAGATACATGTATAAATATCTGTGCAAAATATAAAACAAAATAAAAATGGTGCAGCACAACCTTTTGTTGAAATAGCATGGAATGACCCTAATGCGAGTGTCCTAGCTGTCTTACCTCCTGACGGTTTGTCGCAGGAGCGCTTGCCTCTGCTTGGTCCGCAGCGCGTTATGAAGGGTCGTCGCGTCTTTGCCCTAGGAATACTTTAGGCGCGTCCTCTCTCGTCGGCGGGTGGTACGTTAGCCCTTGCTGGTGGCGCGCCCATCCCTTGCCGGGGCGGCGCGTCTGCTCTTTCGCTGGTCTCGCGTTTGCTCGTGGTCGCTAGGTGGTGTGTATGCGTATATATACTATGTACATAAAGTAAGGAATAAATTCGATTAAAATTCAGAGCATTTTCTTTCAGAAAAATGCTCGGACACGTGTATTATTGTTTTTTTAACGCGCATTTTTTGAGATAAAATTCAAATGAACAGGGTGTCCCAAAATTGAGATACGACCCCTGAGTAAAAATTTTCAAAGGTGAACCGCCATTTTTTGTTGCATTTATGGAGTATACGTAAAATTCTGAGTATTTTTCACGTAGAATAGCTCAGGTTGATATTCAGCTTTTTTCGAAGAAATGGCGTTTAAAAAAGTACTGCCACTATTTTATTTCTGTTAAAATATAACATGGTTTCATCGAAACATTGGAATTAATAAGGAAAAATCATTTTATTAAGTAAATAATGATTGTTCCTTATTAATTCCAATGTTTTGATAAAACCGTGTTATCTTTTACCAGAAATAAAATAGTAGCAGTATTTTTTAAAAGCCATTTCTTCAAAAACAGCTGAATATCAACATAAGGTATGCTACATGAAAAATACTCAGAATTTTACGTAGAATCGATAAATGCAACAAAATTTCCTTTTGAAAATTTTAACTTAGGGGTCGTATCTCAATTTTGGAACACCCTGTACATTTGAATTTTATCTCAAAAAATGCGCGTTAAAAAACAATAATACACGTGTCCGAGCATTGTTCTGAAAGAAAATTCCCTGAATTTTAATAGAATTTATTCCTTACTTTATGTACACAGTGTATGGTTGTCTAGCGTCGGTCCCCACAAATTTATTTTGGATTCAGTTTGCATGAATAGAAAAGCAAATTAGCAATTAATCATTACCGAAATGAATAAAGTTGTATTCAAATTTGTGATAATTTACTTAATAGTATTTTACGACGCAGATATACACATTTTTCAGAAATCCGATAAATTGCCACCGTACATTTATCGCGCAGAAAAATACTTTTTCAATCAGAAAGGATTTGGGAAGGAGATAATTTTCCTCCTTCTGTACCATTAGACGCATCGCCCTAATTCAAAGTCACGTGCACGCACCTACAACCCTCCCGCTTTAACCATTCATCGGTGGAAATCAATCACCGCTCCCGCACCAATATACACCATTAGGTAAAATACCGACGCCCCGATGAATGCAATACATCAGGGGAGCATTTAGTATTGGATCCCCTAAAGATTTTAACCGGGCCGAACGAAGACGCCACGAAAGCAAACCGTTAATTGTTTATCGGTTCCTTCTTAACACGTCTTCAGGTTCGTTAATCTTCGGCGGTGTCTGTGGGGACGTTGGCTCATTTTGGTTCACTAGGCGTGTTCGAATAACCGTATAATGCGGTTAAATTATGGTCAAAGGTTTTTCTTTTTTCGAACGAGCTGAAGAGATGTACATTTGGGATGATCAAATTTTAGAAAAGCAATCGTCGGGTTATTACGAACGCCGGAAAATTAGATTTTCGAGAGAGAATGTATGCGAATCCCGAGCACCTATTTGTTATTGATTATGCAATTATTACGTTTCGTTGAATGCATCACGAGCTATATTGGATATTTACGTCTCTTTTAAGTCCGCACTTTGCCGTTATTTCATTAAGGTTATCGATTGCACCCAACAAAGGACGCTCTGTATCTTTTAATTGGATTGATATGACTCATTATGAAACCTTAACGTATACATCAATTCATTAAGTCGGGGGAGATAAAAAGCACATATGCAGGTTTCATAAACTGAAGTAATAACATAATTAATTAATAAGAAATTAACTTTAAATAAACAACAAACAGCAATGTTATGTTTAAATGGGGAAATAATCGTTTATATTTATAATTGTCAAGATATATGATAAACAATTTCGTTTCACATTTTAATCTGAATCAAAAGATAATAAACTGATCATTCGTTACCCTAATACTCTCATGTTTGATTTGTTGTTGTTGCAATTGTAATTCCTGCTTGTCCCTGATACATCCTAAATGTAATTGATTGATTTCAAGCTGGTGAAGTGATACCATTCTAAGTAAGTGAACCACAAAGTCAATAAAGTAAAACAGCAAAATCCGTAACGAACTTATTAAACACAACGCAATGTAAAGGTGAGTATAGAGTAGAGCATTTACTAGTAACAGAACAACGAGCCGCTCTATGATATGCTCTAGTGTATCACCCTCATGAACCAGACGTCTTTTGACGACAGCTTTTGAAACTGAGCATTTTCCTGTATTGTACCATTCGTTAGAACGTTACATTACATAGAGATGCTCGAGAAAATGCTCTAGTGTATATCCACCCTAAGAATAAATCAAATTGCAAATGTAACACAGGGATTTGAATCATTACAACCTCAATGCCAAGTAACAAATAAAAAAAAATGGGCTGTTGCCTAAAGAATTAATATTCCTTATTACCTCACAACGAAACATTTTACAAAAACTGCGGTTTGCTGATCAGTTCCTCATGTGCTTCTGGCCAGTCTGTAATGATAAATATATACCGGTTTAGTTTATTAACGTTTATATAATTGCACGATGCGGAAATCTGATAAATATAATAAACATTCTAACAGAGTACATTGAAAACGATGCCATTATGTAAAACAAGGCGAACTAAACAAAAATCTTGTTTGTAATGTAAATCCTAATATTTAGATTTCGTAATTTCATCTTGTAAGAGAGGGACGTGCACTTCAAATTAACGTGACAAAAGAATGCTAATCAGGTGACACTTGAAATGTCTTCAGGGAAACTTTATTTGCGCCTTTTTATCACATTTATTTTGAAACACCCTTAGAAAATTTGTGAATTATTTTTTTATCATTCTGTCTCGTGAAATCTTGATGTACGCCTACAGTGTTCATCGTTTATTAAATGTATCGTTTAAGTGGAATATAGATTACCATAATATTTGTTGAGATAACCTTACTATATCATAAATTATATTTTCTCCATAAATAATATAATTGGATTAGATAATACAAACAGCAACAAAATTTTTAGAACCAAATGCTATACTGTATTTTTTAATATATGTTTAATATAAAATAAGGTTTTTATAAATAAAAAAAAAACATTATAAAATAAGAATTGTAGCTTGACCCCAGAAAACACATTTGTTAACCATCTCACCTCATTATTCCCAATTAAAATCATTAGAAATTTTAAATCATTTAATTAGCCAAGACTTTGTTCCTTGTTTTCCAAATTTCAGTATTAGTCTAAGAATATGTTTAACAATACCGATAACTGTGTCTTCCGGCGAAAGGAGTTTTTCTAAATTGAAATGAATTTAAAATTATTTACGGTGAACTATCTATATCAAAAGAGCGATTTGCTTATTTAGTCATAATTCCTATTGAAGATGAGATCGATGAAACAGATATTTCAAATGTAATTGATGAATTTGCATCACAAAAAAATCGCGAAAAGTATTGTTTTAGAATTTAGATCAACACTAGCGTTTGAATAGTCGATGTTTTTGCGACTGAACTGAAGGTTTGATCATAATCTACTCCTCTTCTTTGCAAAGACCTTTGATCGCCAATTATCTGGCCTTGAATTTGCCGATCGATCCATTGGCGTTTGTTTTTACTTTATGGCGTAGATGCAGGTGTCTACGGTATTTCTAAAATTGTCCATCCCTGTCACTGTCATAGGGTTGCCAGAATTCTATTTCTTCGACTTATTCAATTCGGGATTTGCTGCCGTTCGGGTTAGTAGGCTTCGTTGCTTCCTGGGCAATAATAACCACTTTTTCCACCAATTTTTTTTCAAAGATGACGTCCTAGGATTTGTAAAGCTTGTTGTCCTCTTCACTGCAAATCTTGTATCCATCGTCGTTATCATAGCCGATGAGGATTCCTTTAATAGCCTTCAGATCCATTTTTGTCCTCGCTATGAATATCCATGACTTCAGCAATTTGAATCAATGTTTCAAATATGGTTTCCTACCATACCACAACTTGAGTGGTGATGTTCCTCGGACATATGTAGGCCCTGTCTTGTTAAGGATGTAGGTAGGCACTTACCTGAAATGATACGAACAGGTGTATCATTTCAGCCCAAAGTACCTGAGGAATGTTTCCATGTGCATGCATCATTGCTGTAGCAGTTTCGCTCTCACGATTTTCCCTCTAACTGGACGTGTTTTGTTCCGGAGTGTAGGGCATTATAAGACGTTGAACTTTCTTGTATAGACTGTTCCGGATCTGTTTGTTTAATTCCTTGCCATTATTACTCGGCAGCTCCAGACTGTTTCTGCCTCGGCTAGGAACTGGCTCCGTTTTTCACCATCTTCGGATTTTTCCGCAGAAAATAAACTGTCCTGAATTTTGTGTAATCGTCCTTGAAAAGCACAAAATATTGATATCCAGACTTGGATTACTGACATCCATATGAATTCGTTCTTGCGGTTCCGTTGTTCTGGACCTCGTGCCGAACAGTAGGCGTTGAGATTTATCATAAATGCAACCTTCAGAGAGTTCACTATGCATTTCTACGTTCATGTCAAGCCCCTGCTCAATAGCGTTTGTTCTGATGTCAGAATCGTTCATGGTACAACATAGGTTTTCCTTAATCACTGCATTGACCTCATTTGATAGGGTTCAAAATTCTCACGGCCAACTTGAACAGTCCTCCATGATGAGCTCCTACCAGTTGTTAACTGGGAAGTTGCAGTTTTCAGCTGATGAGATGAACTCGCTGTCCGAGTACTTGTTCTGGACTGCAAGCACGGAGAACAGATTCCTCTTGATTTGGGGCACACACCAAACTTCAGTCAAGGTAATTTTGTGCCATTTCTGCCCCAACTTCTACACGTATTCCGATGGTTTCGATTTTCTCACCATTTGCTGTGGCTTGTCGTGCCATTGTCATCCATGCGTCTCGACGACTTAGTATGTGTTTCAGTTGAGTTAACATTGACGACTATCTTATTTGTGTCGGACTCCAGAGGACGGCCATCTGCAATTCATTTTCGGCATACTTTAACCAATGTGATTGGGCTTCCTGCAGTAGTTGCATATCAGTTATTTTTTCGTTTTCTTCGCATCGACTGAACTTCGTTGTTGTGATGACTTCTTCTATGAGTGCAGGTAAGAGCTTCCTGCTTGGTGGATCCAGCTCCCTTGATCCGTAAGGCCCATTTATACGGACATAGTTGATTGATTAAGCTATCAACCGTTCTATCACTTTTTGTCCTCAGCATCCAGATGGATTTAAAAGAAAAACACTCCACTGGCACTGACAGTCTCGGATTACTTGCAGATTCTTTAGTAATTTCTTCTTTCAATTCAGACCAAACATATTTCAAATTTGAAATTTGTGTATATGCCCTGACATGATATTTTTATGATATTACTTATCTTAGTTTAATTTTTGTTAATTAATGTCTTAAATAATGTTACATTTCCCTGTAATTGGATATATGTCTGTTGGAAAATGCATAGTTATTATTATAACAGAGGATTTTAAATTTTTTCGAATTGAAAAGAAAAGCCCTAAGAAATGTTTTGGGGGGCGGCCAACTCATCATTTGCACGCGGGCGGCCAAGGGTCTAGGATCGGCCCTGCATTTGAAGAAACATCAGGCCGGCGAGTGCAATGACGACGACGATGATGTCAAAATGGCCGTGTTGCAGTGGTTGACAAATCAGGCGGCGGACTTCTACGACGATGGTATGCAAAAGCTCGTTGTACGATACAATAAGTGCCTCAATATTCGTGGAAATTATGTGGAAAGTAGGTTAAAGTACAGTCTTTCATATAAAAATAAAATTGTTAAACAATCTCTATTTGTTTTTTTTTATTTATTTAAAAACGGTACTTACTTAAAAAAACATGCCTCGTACTTCAAATTCAAAAACTCAGTTTACTCAAAAACTAAAGGGATTTCGAAAAAAACTTATTGTTTATAAGTTGTTCATTTTAGCATTCTATACATTTATTATTGCTGTAACTATTATCGTTTTATAATTATAAACCAAAAATTAAAAAAAAGTAATAATTTTTTTTCTCGAACAAAAATGATTTTATGAAAAATGTTTTCAAGCAAAACATGTTCATTGATTTATTGTCTTCAATGTTTGTTTAAATGTTTTTGTAATGTTTTTCGTATTTAAGACAATATTGGCAAAAAAACAAAAAACAGTTATGGTAAACACCCACTTCCGGTGTACAAAATTTTACCAAACGCTTTTCAGTTTTTCAGATTATCAAATAAGACGTATGTTTAAAGTTTCATATCAATTGCTCTATTAGTTTTTGAGATACAGCGCACACAGACAAACTAGTTAAGAGGTTGTTTACATAATAAAAAACTGTCCGTAAAGCAACATTTAACAAGCAGATGTTACAAAAACTAATTATACAGTTCATTTGACTTAAGCCCATATTTACCTATAATAGACGATGCAATCATAGATAGAGACAGTCCAAACTTATGTGCCAAATCTCTATGAATTGATTATCCATGAAACCTGATATTGAAATCTCTCACGATAATAACTGTTTTGTTGATGAAATTAACATTCTGTCTGTATTAGACACGGGTTGATGCAAGTACATAATTATTATGAGTATTAATACATAAACGGAGCGTTATTACAAATTACTACAGAATCGTAAATACATACCTCATTTAAAGACATATTAAGTGGAATCCGCAACTTTACTCGCATGGTCGTAAAACGTTCTTTGTGTCTCCTGACAAATGTATAAAAATTAACGGCGCTGGTGTGATGTAAACGGTTCGGTGATATATCCGCACAGGAAGACTGCTCACGCGAAAACTGCGCACAGCGAAAACTCCTCACATGGAAAACTCCGCACACAGAAAATAGCGCACAGTGATGAAAAATGCTGGTTTTATTAAGGTTTGATCATTTAAGATTTAGATTAGAATTAAATTTTACTGGATCTATATGCATGTGTTTGGAAGATTCTAATAGAGGGTTGTAATACTCCAAAGCTTAAACTACATTTACGCTAGAGAGCGTGTATTAATAAACGATTGACTCCGCTGTTTCGTATATTTCAATTTTCACAACTTCTCCGCCTGATCAAATGAAAGTATTTCAAAATCCAGTGAACTCAGAAATTAAAATTCAAGAATAACACTCCGTCGCTCTGTTAAAATCTAAAACAACGAACAAACTCACCGGTGGAACTGGAAAATTTTGCCAGGTGCGAATTGCCGAATCATTTGACCTGTACCCCGGAGGCAATTAACATCCGGCAAAAACACATTATTCCGTCGCCTGTTATCAATCTTTATCTACGATGCATGAACGCATTCGAGATTAATTTTTTTTTTAGTCATTGAAAACCGTTCAACTCGGCTTCCACCGAGTGAGTGAGTTTTCGCGTGTTTTAGTGTGTGCAGAATATTGATAATTACATTAATGGAAAAGGATTATCAGTTATGAAGATAGTTCCTAGTTCCTACTGTTGGTAAGCGATTAAATGAAATTAATAAAATTTTATAGAATGAATAATTAATTGTGAATTTTTCAATGCGATTTAATAATTTTTCTTAACACAAATAACGATAGTCGAGGGACCGTCAGGTCAATAGCTCATTTATGTAAAATTTATTAATTGAATGATTCACAATAATAATTTTTTCAATGCGATTTAATAATATCTGAATACAAAAATAACGGTGTAGTGGAGACCATCAGGTCAATAGTTCATTTATATTATGCTACTATAATGTTTACAATAATAATAATAATAATAGATATTTATTTCCCAACAGACATATATCCAATTACAGGGAAATGTAACATTTCATAAGACATTAATTAGCAAAAATTAAACTAAGATAATATATAAAAAAAAATATAACTAAAATATACATATTCTAAATGAACAAACTTGATAAGATTTTATGTCCTCCCATACACTATAATAAATCTGCTAGCTGACGTATCATGGATACCGAACATTCGTTATAAATATCCACACTGTAATGAACATTATTATATAGCCTAATAATGGTGTTAAGAGGCGAATTATAGTGAGCCGTGGTGTTAGAAAACGCATAACGAAACGCTAAACTATGCCGAGCAGATACTCTAGGGATGTTAAACATTAAGCGACCTAAAATATTGGGATCATCTATTAAACTATTAACAATACCACTTAAAAACAATACTCCCGCACAGTTACGACGATGCATAAGTGATTTAATGTTGAATGAATTCATCATATTGTCATAACTAATATTTACTGCTGGATATGTACCGAATGTTCGAAAATACAGTAATTTAAGAAATTTCTTTTGCACATTTTCAATATTTTTTATATTTTTTATACACAAAAATACGGCATTAGTAGAGACCATCAAGCCAATAGCTCAAAGACAAATCATACAGAATCTTATAATTACATTTACAGTTATCTTTCTCACCATCGAATGGGTTTATTTTCTGGAGCTATCCAATATAAAAAAAATGGTGATGTGGCCATCATGTTACTTTCTCCGACTTGATGGTATTATTTATATTTACGCTTTCATGGTTTATTTTCAATTTAAATCATATTTTAAATGTACATCGAGAGGATGACACTGACGTTTAAAACGTCAAAATTATAAAAGATGGAAAAATTATACTTCAAATTCAAAAACTCTGTTTACTCAAAAACTAAAGGCATTTCGAAAAAAACTTATTGTTTAGAAATTGTTCATTTTGTAATTTTCTACAATTATTATTCACATAAATTTGCTGTAACCATTATCGTTTCATAATTATAAACCAAAAATTTTAAAAAAATTAATAAATTTTTTTCTCGAATAGCAATGATTTTATGAAAAATATTTTCAAGCAAAAGATATTAATTTCTTTGTTGTCTTTAATGTTTGTTTAAAAATTTTTGTAATATTTTTCATATTTAAGAAAATATTGGCAAAAAACAAAAAACAGTTAAGGTAAACACCCACTTCCGGTGTACGAAATTTTACCAAAAGCTTTTCAGTTCTTCAGATTATCAAATAAGACGTATGTTCAAAGTTTGTTTCATATCAATTGCTCTGTTAGTTTTTGAGATACAGCGCACACAGACAGACACACACACACACAGACACACACACACACACACACACACACACACACAGACACACACACAGACACAAATTTTTTTTTACTTTCTCCGTTACGAAGTACGAGAAAGTATTGTGATCGTGATTTTTTTTCCAAAAATTTTTTTTACGGAAATATCCGTTTTGGGGTCCCTAGATGCCATTTCAACAATTTCTGGAAAAAAAATTTTTGTGTCTGTGTGTGTGTCTGTCTGTGTGCGCTGTATCTCAAAAACTAATAAAGCAATTGGTATGAAACTTTTAACATACGTCTTATTTGATAATCCGAAGAACTGAAAAGCTTTTGGTAAAATTTCGTACACCGGAAGTGGGTGTTTACCTTAACTGTTTCTTGTTTTTTGCCAATATTTTCTTAAATATAAAAAATATCACAAAAACATATAAACTAATATTGAAGACAACAAAGAAATGAACATCTTTTCCTTGAAAATATTTTTCATAAAATCATTGCTATTCGAGAAAAAAATTATTAATGTTTCTTTAATTTTTGGTTTATAATTATGAAACGATAATAGTTACAGCAAATTTATGTGAATAATAATTATAGAGAATGCCAAAATGAACAACTTCTAAAGAATAAGTTTTTTTCGAAATCTCGTTAGTTTTTGTGTAAACCGAGTTTTTGAATTTGAAGTATAATTTTTCCATCTTTCATAATTTTGACGTTTTAAACGTCAGTTTCATCTGAGTGTACGCAACGCTCGATGTACATTTAAAATATGATTTCAATTGAAAATAAACCATGAAAGCGTAAATATAAATGATATTATCTTGTCGGAGAAAGTAACATGATGGCCACATCACCATTTTTTCCAGAAATTGTTGAAATGGTATCTAGGGACCCCAAAACGGATATTTCCACAAAAAAATTTTTTGAAAAAAAAATCACGATCACAATACTTTCTCGTACTTCGTAACGGAGAAAGTAAAAATGGTGATATGGCCATCATGTTACTTTCTCCGACTTGATAGTATCAATTATATTTACGTTTTCATGGTTTATTGAAATCAAATTTTAAATGTACATCGAGCGTTGCGTAAATTAAACTCGGATGAAACTGACGTTTAAAACGTCAAAATTATAAAACATGGAAAAATTATACTTCAAATTCAAAAACTCGGTTTACTCAAAAACTAACGAGATTTAAAAAAAAACTTATTCTTTAAAAGTTGTTTAAAAGTTGTTCATTTTGGTATTCTCTACAATTATTATTCACACAAATGTGCTGTAACTATTATCGTTTCATAATTATAAACCAAAAATTGAAAAAAATGAATACATTTTTTTCTCGAATAGCAATAATTTTATGAAAAATATTTTCAAGCAAAAGAAGTTCATTTCTTTGTTATCTTCAAGTTTGTTTAAATGTTTTTGTAATATTCTTCATATTTAAGAAAATATTGGCAAAAAACAAAAAACAGTTAAGGTAAACACCCACTTCCGGTGTACGAAATTTTTCCAAAAGCTTTTCAGTTCTTCAGATTATCAAATAAGACGTATGTTGAAAGTTTCATATCAATTGCTGTATTAGTTTTTGAGATACAGCGCACACAGACAGACAGACACACACACACACACACACACACAGACACACACACAGACACAAAAAAAAATTCCAGAAATTGTTGAAATGGCATCTAGGGACCCCAAAACGGATATTTCCGTCAAAAAAATTTTTTGAAAAAAAAATCACGATCACAATACTTTCTCGTACTTCGTAACGGAGAAAGTAAAAATATTCATTCAATGATTAATTTTTTAAATCGTACAATTTTCGATTTTGGTGTGTTGTTGCTTCTTTTCAATCTCGGATTTGGCACTCATTTTTATTCGAAATCAGAAATATATATTTGTTTCAATTAATTTAAATTTCTCCTTTAATTATTATTTTCTATCCTTCTACGCAATTTTTGTTTTCCCATTGTCAGTTTGGAAAATTGCACTTTTGTTTTAACCTAAGAGGAGAAATCAAAAATGTTTATTTTTTTACATAAAGTTAAACTTTTAATAAATTCTGTACAACTTTTAAATTCGTAGAATGCATATTTCGTTTCCCCAGGAAATGTTTACAATGTTGTCATTTGTTTTCAGCTATAATGTGGCAATTGTTTTAACGGAAAATCAGAAATGTATTATTCTGTTTATAGATCTTAATCTTTAAAAGCAAATTCGGCTCATCAATGCAATTATTAAACCAAGGCATAAATTGAATTTTGATTGGGATTTCAAACTCGTTACAATTTTACAAATTCTACTGCAAATCAATATACCGGGTGACCCAGGGATCAGTAAAAGCCCCATAACTTATTTGCTATTTAAGATATCGACTTCTAGTTTTCTTGAACTGGTACTGACACTTATCCTGCATATTTTAAAAATAAGTATGTTTTTGTACAGGGTGTCCTAATATACATAACAGAACAAAGTTATGTTTTTTTAAATGGAACACCCTATATTTTATACTTTATTTTCAACCCTCTTGAGAAGCTGATAAAAATAGTGTAAGATAGTATGGGTCTATTATGGACGATTGGTTAGTTATGGGCAAATTTGTGGCAAAAACATGTACACATTGAAAACATTGCAGAAGCGTTCCTAGCAAAGATAGCATCATTATTTATACACTAAAAAATTTTCCACATCATAAAGACTAATACACATCGGCTTTGGTTCTCTTTTATTCATAGTGCTATACAGGGTGTCAACATACGCAAAACAATGGAAAACTATTTTTTTTCAAATGGAACACCCTATATAAATTGCCACCAATCTATGGCATTTTTAATAAGCTTTCCAATTATATACAGTTTGTATAACAAAATATTAGGGATTCTTGAGATTTATCAATAAAAACATATTTCTTTTGTCACCTTCTGCTGGTTTGTGGATTTTCAGCCAAAACTATGCATTTTCAGGAAAAATTATAAGAAACCAAAGTTGTAGAGCGAAAAATTTCCGATCGACATAGGTCTTTCAACTTTTAAGATAATGCGTGCATTGCCCGCCAGAGCGCGCGAAATCGTGACCGTATATGCATTTTAGCGTTTTCCTTTCAAATTTTGTATTAACAAATTGCACTATACTTTATTTTCCGCACCCTCTAGCGGAAAAACGAGAAATTATAGGGAAATTAAAATGGCCCATATCGATTGAAAATGTTCCGCTCTACAACTCTTAATAGAAGCAACTTTTGCCAAAAATGTATAGTTTTCCCTTAAAATGCAAATTAAAAATGTATATATCAATTTTTGCGTTTCTCAATGGTTTTTTGCATTTTTAGCAAAAACTATGCATTTTGGGCGAAAATTTCTTCTTTTAAGAGTTGTAGAGCGGAATATTTTCAATCGATGTAGGTCATTTAAATAATTCTATAATTACCCGTTTTTCTGCTAGAAGACGTGGAAAATAAAGTATAGTGCAATTAATTAACAAAAAATTTGAGAAAAACGCTAAAATGCATATACGGTCACGATTTTGCGCACTATGGCGGGCAATGCACGCATTATTGGAAAAGTCTAAACACCTATATCGATCGAAAATTCGCTCTACAACTTTGGTCTCTTATTATTTTTTCAGAAAATGCATAGTTTTGGCTGAAAATTCAAAAATGAGCAGGAGGTGACAAAAGAAAAATGTTTTTAAGGATAAATTTCAAGAATCCTTAATATTTCATTACACAAATTGTACATCATTGAAAAGCTTATTAAAAATTCCATGCATTGGTGGCAAGATATATAGGGTGTTCCATTTGAAAAAAAATAGTTATCCATTATTTTGCGTATGTTGACACCCTGTATAGCAGTATGAACAAAAAAGAACCAAAGCCGATTTGTATTATTCTTCATGATGTGGAAAATTCTTTAGTGTATAAAACACGACGCTAGCATTGCTAGGAGCGTTTCTGCAACTTTTTCAATGTGTCCTTGTTTTTGCCACAAATTTGCCCATAACTAACCAACCGTTCATAATAGACCTATACTATCTTATACTATTTTTATCAGCTTATCGAGAGGGTTGAAAATAAAGTATAAAATATAGGGTGTTTCATTTAAAAAAACATAACTTTGTTCTGTTATGTATATTGGAACACCCTGTACAAAAACTTACATATTTTTAAAATATGTAGAATAAGTGTGGATACCAGTTCAGGAAAACTAGAAGTCGATATCTCAAATAGCAAATAAGTTATGGGGCTTGTACAGATCCCTGGGTCACCCGGTATTTTGTTCTAATTTTTTTATCATAGAGTACTAATTTTAAAGTTTAAATGAATTTAAAATTCGTTACACTTGTAGGATTTTACAAATTTTATTAATTTTCAAAAATTCACAATTCTCGCAAAAATTGACTCGATTTCAAAAATCTATGTAAATTTTAAAGTTGAGTGTATTATAATTGTATTCGAGTTTTTTTTAAGGAATTCAATCATAACAGCATTATTTTTTTTCTATTTTTCTTTGTTCAAATATTCGACAACTTAAAAAAATTCATAACTCACGCAAAAATTGATACATTTTCAAAAATCGTAGTTAATTCTAAAGGTAGATGTTTTATATCATATTTTCAAAAATTTATTACACCCAAAAATAAACACATTTTCAAAAATTACAGTAAAAACACACTACATTGTTGCTTTTAAATTATTGATTGAGGATTGACCAAGTGAGTAACTTTCCGTGTGAACATTTTTCGGTATGAGCAATTTAATTTTCGTGTGCGCAATTCTCAGCATGCGTTATTTTCTGTGTCCGGAGTTTTCTGTGTGAGGAGTTTTCGTGTGCGGAGTTTTCGATGTGCCCAGTTTTTGCGTGAGCAGTCTTCCTGTGCGGATATGTCTGATCACGGATATAAACCACCCATTCCATGCCAAATTAAATACACGATTTTGACAAAGTCGACTTATTATAACGTAACAGAATAATGAATATAAATTTGAGTGAGTTTTTCTATTTAAAGTGTTCTCTTGTTTAAAAGCTCGTTAAATATTATGATATCAATGTATCCGTTGCTGCATAAATTCAAATTATATAATATTAAAGAAATATTCATATTTTCTTTAAGGAAGTGTGTTTGCAGAAAAGCGGATTAGGGAGAGTTTGTGATTCGGAAATTTGCGTCGGCCACATGACCATTCTGCCACTACCAATGTATATATTTTTAAATGTAATAAATATGATAACAGCTAAACATCCATGGACCTAAACGTTCAATTTTCAATTATAAAACACAGCATTTAGCACCAACTGCACGTGTTAAACCGCTCCGCAACAAAGCGACGCCTCACGGAAATATAAATGAAATATATTCCTGGACCATTCTTTATATGAAGTATTTCAATTATGTTCACTTTTATCATACGAAAAATGACAATCCAATTTGTTCCCACCCAACACATAATAAATTGGTGGCATCGGCGGAATGCTGGAGAATGTGAAGTAAGTGGAATTGCGGCTAGAATGTTCAGAGGAGCAGCACAGGTTTATAAAGGTCCTTTAATTAAAGTGTCAGGTTTTAGTCGCGAGGCAAACGTCTTGAACCTCATCTGACGAACTATTTCCAGGAATGCCGCAGGAACATTACTACTGATCAAACTATCACTCACAATTGACCAATTGTTTCAGGGCAGTTCCCCATTTAGTACCGCTCACTCATTTTGCTATCGATTGAATTAAATTGAAAGCTTTATATTCAGTGCTTACTAACAAAGATAAATTATATACACTGACATTTTATTTTATTATATATATTCCATGGATTATTTTCTTGATGAATTTAAAGGGATTTTCTTACAGTGCAACATGTATGGGGATTTAAATTACAAAAATTCTACGACATGTTATTGAATTTTCCAGAGTGATTTCAATTATATTTTTTGCAGGGTTGTAGTAAACATCAAGCTAAAGTATATTACAGCACAAGTCCTTTGTGTGCCGCCTACAGCTCGTGTGCAAACAGGTCCGTGCGTGAGGGAAATTCGTTTCATCACAAGTGCCGTATAGCGTTTTGTTCAATGCTACCCATAAAATGTATAATATAAAACGGGAAGAATATTTATTCCTGATATTACTCATTGGAAGGAAGGCATGTTGTTGTTATACCTCAAATTAAAAATACCTCTCAGGTATGTAACAATTTGTCAAAATTTAATGTGATAATTTCATAATTATGTGTGAAAACGGATACGAATTTTGAAAACCTTCTGAAAAAGACTAACAACGCTTTATTTATTCTGTCCATAAAATGTGCAAATAACGTGATAAGAACACTTTTGGTAATATTTCGGCATTAGGGTGGGTGAATGTTTCATTCGAGTGAGTGTAAAGTACTTTAATTCATTTGTTTTATTGCCAACTGATTGAGTGGATAAAAGTAAAGTTTTCTTTTAGCGAAAAACTAACCGCGCGGATGGGATTCGAACCCACAACCACGAGGCCTGTAAGCAGGAGTTCTACTCACTAGGCCACCGCGGCCCCCACTTTATTAATTAATGTTAAGTTCTTTTACATGGCTACATACGAAATTTTTACATAGATACCTACGGTATGTTGATAGAATTAAAAATATAGAAAATCGAGGCATTCAAGGTAATTGTTAAATGTCTAAAAACACGACGAAAAAAAAAGGGAGTTACTGACTTGAATGGTCGCTCGCTCGCTAGGCGGTGAAACTTCAGCCTCGTCAGGAAATCTGCCACTTAAACAAATAAATGTTAGATATTATGATTTTCAATTCATAATTTTTTCAAGAAAAACCGCGTTCAAGATGGCGACGAGTAAAGAGGTTCAGTTGTGTGCTCCTACCAAAAAGTGCCGTAAATGCAATCATATACCGGTGACCGGACTAAAATGCATAAATTGCGCAAGTGTGATGCATCCCGGATGCATTAATTATTATCCCAATATTGTAAAAATAGACGACGAATATATAAAGTGTTGTGAAAATAATAATACAAGTGACATTGACAAGGACGACAACGACGTCTTCAACAGCAACAATGAAATCTAAAACTCGAATTCATCATTTACAAGTGGTTCAACAGTTATCAACAATACAGACACGTTGGTAATAACACATTTGAAACAGATTATTGACGAAAAGATTAGTCATATAACAACTTTAACTGACGATAATATATTTTTGAAGAAACAAATATTGGTTTTAAACGATCTACTGATGCGGCAACCAAATACTCAGCAAACTAAATTATATCCTCCTAGTGGTGAGGATTCGAACTTCATTTCTCCACCTGATCCGCGTAGGCCTCCAATGCAAAAAGAAGCAATCAACGCGCACAAAACAAAAGTTGATAAAAATAAGAACGAAATGCCAAACAAATTGATAGGAAAAACTAGTGTTGATAATAATATAAATACACACAGGAATAGTTCAATGAACCAACATCAGCGGACTGTCGAACCTTCAAATAACCAAAATGAAATAAAGGATGATGTAATCATAAATGATACATCCACTCAACAATCCAACACAGTTAAAATCAAAAAGAAACGGGGATCAAAAGGCATTATCGGCAACAATAAAAATACCAAAGAAAGTAATCTAAAATCCATACCGAAGAAAATTTCCTACTTTATTTCAAGAATGGACCCAGCAACTAATCAAGACGATATCATAAATTTTTTCAAGTCTAGTTACAATGAAGTAACCTGTGAACCCGTAAAATCTAAGAATCCAGAAATATACGCTTCATTTAAAATTACTTTCGACCACCTACGATTAGAAGAATTATCGGATGCATCAAATTGGCCCATGGGAGCATATGTATCTAAGTTTTTCCATCCACGCCTGAGGAAAACTGTAGAAGATTAACAAATCCAAGTTTAACGCTGTTCCACCTCAATGTTCAGTGTTTAAGTAATAAAATAAATATAATTGAACTTTTTAGCAACCAGTATGACCCCACAATTTTGTGTTTAACTGAACACTGGCTCTGTGATATGAAATTACAATCCACATATATTAATAACTATCAACTGGTGAGTAAATTTTGTGGTTATCAACATATACATGGTGGGTCCTCAATATTTATCAAAAAAGAGACACTGCATTTATGTAAACCCATTGATTGCATTAGCAAGCTATCCATCGAAATGACAATTGAATGCGCGGCAATTAGCCTCATGAACTATGTATGCTTCATATGTGTATATAGACCGCCATCTAATAATAATTTCGTTGCTTTTTTCATTCAATTAAACAATATTTTATTAAAAGCTTTTTCTCAATTTAAGACAGTCATACTCTGTGGTGATATAAATATAAATGGTTTAAAAAATTCTCTCAAATTACGCATTTTAAATGATATTTGGGACTCGTTTGAAATAGTTTCTTTAGTAAAGGGTCCGACTCGAGTAACTAATAATATAAGTAACAGTCAAATTGATTATATTGTATCCAATGATCCTAATAATATTAAATGTGAGAACTTTGAAACGGGAATATCAGACCACTATGGTCAACTAGTTTCATTATCATAATGTACCTTCCAGTGACACAAAGAAATCCAACAGATTTAGTACTCATAGAAGTATAAATCCTAACAGTATAGAATTTAAGCACATATTAAACTCTCATATCTTTAATACATTCGATGTCAATAATAAAGATTTGGTATTTGAATCATTTCTGGAGGATTTTATGTGGTGTTTTGACTTGACATTTAAAAGAAACGAACCTCTGTCTATAAAAAAATCTAACACCACTAAAATAATCTTTCCCAAACATTTGGTAGAAAAAATTCAACTGCTAAAAAATCTTAATTGGTTAAGAAAACAAATACCTAGCAACAATACAAACGAAAATTATAAAAGCCTAAAAAAGAAATTAATAATGAAATTATAAAAGAAAAGAAAAATAATTATAATCTTATAGTATCCAACTCTGAAAATAAAACTAATGCAAGTTGGAAGTTGATTAAAAAAAATCAGGGTAAAACAACTTCTTGTACTGATTACAAAATGAATTATAATAACGAACTAATCGATGAACCTAAAAAAATGGTCGAGATACTTGGTGATTATTTTTCTAATGACATTATAAATAAGATGAATGAACATTTTAAAAATAATCTCTCGTTTGATTGTACAACTTCCCCTACTGAAAACAATACATTTTTCTTTAAACCCATAACAGAGGCGGAAGTTTTTAATGCAATCCATAGTTTGAATTAAAAAAAAAACTGCTGGCCTCGATGGAATATCATCTGACCTTATTAAAGCATGTGCCGAAGAAATATCACCTATTTTAGCGAAAATTTTTAATGCATCCATCATAAATGGCGAGTTTCCCCAATGTCTGAAAGTAGCAGCAGTAGTACCAATTTATAAAAAAGAAAATTGTTAGAATTTAAATAACTTTAGACCGATAGCTATTCTCTACATAATCTCCAAAGCAATAGAAAAAATAATGGCAAATAAAATATTTTCATTTCTGAACAAATTTAATATTTTAACAGAAAATCAATATGGTTTTAGACCGGGATATTCCACCGAGGACAGTTTAATTAACTTTACACAACATATAAATAATAGTCTTGAAAATGGCGAATATGTAGTAGCTGTTGCATTTGACCTTACGAAAGCCTTTGACACAGTTTTTGATAAATTTGTTAAGGATAAATTATCAGCTATGGGCATTCGTGGATCATTAAATAATTGGTTGACATCCTATCTACAAAACCGGAAACTGGCTGTAAAAATTAATAGTGTAACTTCAACTGAATACGAGATGAAAATGGGCACTCCTCAGGGACATTAGGTCCATTATTGTTTTTAATCTATGTAAACGATTTACCTTTCTACATAACTTGTGGTAAAATATTTATGTATGCGGATGATGTATGTATAGTCATCTCAGATAAATGCCCAAATATAGTCCGCCAGAAAATATTATTAGCCATTAAACAGTTTGAAAACTGGTGTATACGTAATAGATTAATCGTTAATCATTCTAAAAGTGTATTAATAGAATTTAATAATACAAATAGAACTAAATTAAACCTAAAAATCAATTATAACGATTTTAACCTAGAAACTTGCTTATCGTTCAAATTCTTAGGTACTTATATTGATAGCCGTTTGAATTGGTGCGATAATGTTCAGCATATGTGCAACTACTCAACAAAAGTTACTACATGATAAAATCATTAAGAAATAATGTGTCACTGGAAGCTATATTAACAGTTTACTACGCGTCTGTATATTCATATATCTCCTATAACATAGCATCATATGGACAATCCACTGAAATATCTCGCGTGTTTATAATTCAAAAAAGGATATTACGCCTTATATTCAATATACCATATAATGTATCTTGTCGTGAAATTTTTGCTATAGAAAACATTTTAACAGTAGCTTCAATCTACTTATTGAAATTATTATGTCATATTTTTAAAAATAAATATAAATTTTTATTGAACAATAACACCCATAACCATAACACCAGAAATAAGGATGACTTTCACTTAAAAAAAACACTACCATAGCTTTTACAAAAAATCTCCAATCTATGCAGGCTGTCGATTTTAAAATAAACTACCTCAATACATAAAAGATTGTAAGACGTTAAAGGTATTTAAAAATAAACTAAAAAATATGTTGATTACTAATTGTTTTTATACGATTAACGAATTTGAACAGTATGTGGATTGTTAATTTTATAATTTTCTTTTTTGTTAATTTTATAATTTTAAATTCAATTAATTCAGTATTCAGTATCGTATCAATCTCATTTAAATGTTTGTTGTATTGTGTTTCTTTTGACATGTTCAATCTGTATTTAATACAGCGTAATGATTTAATAAACAATATTATTATTATATTATATTAATTCATTCTTTTCCCGGGTAATTAGTAATGGGCGCGTGTGGAGCATGCACATGAGCGGAAGGCAGGAGAGCAATGGGAATTATTGTATATTTAGCGTCAGGAGAATAAAGTCTTGTTTTTAAGCAGTAGTAATCCGGTGTTTAATTTATCAAGTATACCGAGTATCCAGTGTATCCAGCGAGTATCCAGTGAGAAGATACTTACGAGTGAGAGACGTAACAGTGGCGACGAGGAGTGTGTTTTAATCCGTTTACCCACGGAACTCAAATTAGTTCGGGCGACGGAAGAACATTAGAACGTACCACGTGCAAATGGCGACAGAAGTGCAAAAACAGTTAATTGGGCATCTTCGGGAATTTGACCACACAAGTAACGACTGGACAATATTCCTGCCCAGGTTAGTTAACTGTTTTGAAGCAAACGGAATAACAGAAGAAACGCCGAAGAGGGCTATAGTTCTGATTTGTTATCGGAAGGACCGTATAAATTAATCTACGATTTATGTTTGCCCATTAAACCCGAAAGTATACCCTTTGCGGACCTACTGGACATATTTAGTAAGAATTTCGGGGCGCAGCAGTCAATATTCGCGGAGAGATATATTTTTTACAATGCTAAACAAAATGCTGGCGAATCAGTCAAGGATTGGGCCGCGCGCGTGCGAATTGGAGCCGAGCTGGTAATTTTAGGGCCTACCCTAAACCTCTAAAAATCCCGAACAAAGGCGATGCCGCTCACCGCAAACAGCAATAACAGTGTCAGCAGACCCATTAAACTCAATATTTACGAGCATCGCCGCGTCACTGCCAGGACTTGCGCAGATAGCGAACCTTCGTCCACACCATTCATGGACCAATTCTTGGGTTTCCCCGTTTACAGCGCTGGATGACCTATACCCAAGACTCACGTGCCGCAAATTTAAAATTAAAGAACGGCGCAGAATGGAGGCAAATATTTTTTCTATGACCATCAAATAAAATATGAAAAATAGCTCTAGAAGATGAAGAATGCTAAAATGCCTCTCAGTACTTTTGCGGGTATCAATTTTTGGTAATTTTCCAGTTTATGATACTAAACAATACGTATGCGTTGTCACGTCTCCTTATTTTAATCGGGGTATTTTCAGTAAATTTCATTTACAATAATTTGCAACTATTGGCGCTTATACTTAAGTTAGGGTTAAGCTTCGCCTAATTTATAATGGGAATCTATGACCGGAACATTATGGGAAAGCTGTTCGAGGAGAAGAACAGTATCAATTTTGAAGACGCCATTCGGATCACATGCAGTAAGGAAGCAGTGTGGAATGCAGAAACGGCACAGACTCGCCGCGTGAGAGGAGGAGTCCCTGCATCATGAACGTGCATCCAGCTCTTTCTTCAAGACGACGTCAGCACGAACGACGTCATCACCATCGATGTCATCACCAGCAATGTCATCAGGATTTCGAGTCATCCTTCCGTGCATCGTTTGCGGAAGAAGGAATCACGCCGCAATTAAATGTCAGTATCGCGAATGCATATATTATGTTTGTAATACTAAAGGGCATTTTACTACTGTTTGCCCACAGAAAAAAATTAAACCGAATTTTGACGCGACGGTTGAAAATAAAAATAGTAACAAAAATTACAATTTTAGAACAAAATTTTCTAAAAATAAATTATCGCAAAATGTATTTGAGAGCGATAGTTCGATCTTTAAGCTTTCTGAAAAAATTGGAATTCAACCATTTTATTTGTCGGTTGAAGTTGAAAATATTGAATTGTCAATGCAAATAGATTCAGGAGCTAGTGTCCCAGCGATCTCTGAAATTTTATATAAACAATATTTTCCAAATGTTAATTTACAAAATTTTTGTACACCGGTGAGAAATTCAAACCACTCGTAAAAGTAATTTTAAAAGTTAAATTTAGGCAGAATGTGCAAAATTTAACATTTTATGTAGCTAAAAATGGAGGACCGCCAATTTTAGGGAGAGATTTTCTATCATTGTATGAAATTGGGTTTTCAAATATTAATTATTACAGCGATGATGGTCAAGTTAAGCTATCATTGAGTAGATTTCAAAACTTATCTGAACCAGGATTAGGTACATTTAATAAAGCTCTTGCTTCAATTAATCTGAAACATGATACTGTAGCACCAATATTTTTTAGGGCCAGAACGCAATTAAATAGGATGTGGAGGATGAACTGAATCGATTGTTGGATCTAGGAATTATTTTACCAGTTGATTATTCGGAGTGGGCAACACCTGTAGAACCTGTGCGGAAGAAGACTTCAAGGTCACCATTAATCCTCGGTTAGAAGTGAATCAGTGCCCGCTCCCCAGACCCGAGGAATTGTTTGCCAAATTAAGCGGGGGAGTAGAATTTACTAAACTAGATCTTACCAACGCATTTCAACAAATTTGAATAGATGAAAATTCAAAGAAATATGTTACCATATCCACCCATAAGGGTTTGTTTCAATACCAACGTTTACCATTCGGGATTTCTTTGGCTCCAGCGATTTTTCAAAAGTCGATGGAGTCGTTGCTCGGTGGAATGGAGGGGGTGGTATGTTTTATTGATGATATTCTTATAACGGGTTCCACAAAAGATTAACATTTAATGCGATTGACTCAGGTATTAAAAATCTTGCAGGATGCGAGATTAAAAATTGCTTTGGAAAAATGTACCGCGAGCGGTAAAATAGGGTACAAGGTCCCTAGGGACCTTTAAAAAAAGTTACTGATTTGACATGCATTACAAGTAAGCAGGTGGGTTCTATATACAGTGCGTTTTTTTATAGATGCACCATAGGGATTTACGTGTTAAAATTTGTATGCCTGTTAATGGTTTTCCAATAGCGAATTCCAGTATCATTTTTGGTATGCTGGAAGTTTGCATTGTCTTTAACAACTTCTAATAGTGAATGACCAAATGTATATATAACTATATAAATGGATAATAGGTATCAAATATGATTGAAAGGGTAAAAAATACATTTTTTTTATAATTCAGGTAAAGAATTCCTGGTTTATTTGCAAAACGTTATTTAAAAATAGAATTACATTGTACATTACGGATTGAACTGGTTATTATTTTGATGACGTAGATGGGAGATGTGTTACTTGGCAGGTAGTGCAACGAGCGAATCGAAAAGAGTGTTCATTACAGACGGGCAATTGGCAGGTAATACATTTGCATTGGGTTTTGAGTTGGCGATGATATTGCTGACGACATAAATGGCAGGACCAACGATTAGAACGGGGTGCAAATGCAGGTTCAATTCTCTGTTAGGGTATTTGTAATGCCTGAAAAGGTTAAAACAAAAACAAAAGAAAGTAGTTAGATGATCTTTCTTTTTAGTGTATCTTATTTTAGCTTACTACAACATCAAATGCTTCCATAGCATTTCGTATTTTGTAATAGCACGTTATGTGTGGATTGGTGGCTTGTTCTTCAATATTTGGCACTGCCAATTGTTTCGTCAACAATTGCAAAAATGCACGTCGTTTATCTGATTTTTGGAGGGGCTTCATTTGGTCATATACAGGGTTGGGCATATGTGTCGGAACACCTGATTTCTGGCTAAACGTCTGTTGTTTGTTTATTTCTTTAAAAAGAAATGTGTATTGTTTTATTTATTCTCTTAAGTGACTTATTTTGATTTTCTACAGCTACCCTATTTTTCTAGATATGACTTCATCGGCAGTGTTTTTTTAATGGATCACCCTGTATATTTTTACATTTTCAAATAGACACCTTTTCAACAATTACAATGATATAGGGTTTGGTGGATGTGCGACTTGTGTTTTTTTAATAATAAATAAAATAATAAAAAATTTAGTGAATTTAGTAAAAATTTTGTTCTACCGTTGAAAATTTTGATTTATAAATATTAGAATTTCTCCCAGGGTATGTTGCATTAAAAATATTGCATGCATCTTGTGAAGATCTCTACCAATCTCCAAAACCAACCATCATTAACAACGTAATTTTTTCACGTTAAGTTATTTTACCCAAAATTGTAATATTTCATATGGATACTATCTTAGTATCTTAGTTAGTTACTGTTAGTTACTGAAAACATCAAAACACCAAATTGTTTTATCTGAGTAAAAAGATGTAAAAAGCCAACTCGATGTAGAATGATTTTATTTAATATTTAAAAAACCACAAGTCGCACAGCCACCAAACCATACATCATTGCAATTGTTGGAAAAGTATCTATTCGAAAATGTAAAAATACACAGGCTGTTCTATTTAAAAAAACTGCCGATGACGTCATATCTTGAAAAATTCTGTAGCTGTAGAAAATCAAAATACATCACTGAATAGAATAAATAAAACTATACATATTTATTTTTAAAGTAATAGGAAAACATCAGACGTTTAGCCAGAAATCAGGTGTTCCGACACATATGCCCAACCCTGTATAATGAATGCAGCCCATGCAGCAATGTCAATCATATTATAGAACATTGCAAGTGACCAACGATTAGTTGACCGTTTGCACGAATAAGTGCCAAGCATTTGGTCCATTGTATCCACCCCTGATTTATGAGCATTGTAGTCCAGAATAGCAATTGGCTTTTGCTTGTTTAGATGATCTACCTCACAAGTATAATGCATGGTAGACAACAACAGGACCGATTTATTCTTCTTAGGCACATATGAATACAATGAAACACTGCCATTATGGAAACCAAATAATGAGCTAAACACATGGCGAGCAGCACTTTTCAAAAATTCAGGTGGCACGAATGTTTTGTTTGAGTGCACCGTTCCAACAAATACAGTTTTTTGTCCCATCAATAACTTTGCCACTTTCAATGTTGAGAAGAAATTGGCGGCATATACTGTGCGACCGGCACCAAGGTATTTTCCAACCAAATCAAGCACGACGTTTTGGCCTTGATTGGCCTGGCGTTCTTGACCTGGTGCCTTTCCGCTATAAATTAAGCCTGTGAGCGGGTAGAAAGACTTCGAGTCACACAACCACCACACTTTTATTCCATACTTCGCTGGTTTAGATGGAATGTATTGTGTAAAACGTGTGCGACCTCGATATGAAAACAACTGTTCGTCCACGGTCACCAAACTGTGCGGAGTGTAACCTTCTTGCAAATTTGCCTGTAACATAAGCCAAATGTCATCAATTGCTGGAAAGTAATCTCTGCGGTCGTGAATTCGCGTTATCAAAGCGAATGAACTTTGTAATGGACACAAAACGATCAAGCGATAAAGCAGCTTTGAATATTAGAGCATTAGTTGAGGCCCAAAGATTCTTTGCGGGCTCGGTGTTCGATTTTATCAGTCCAGCATATAAAATGATTGCCACCAATGCATCAAACTCTTTCAGGTTCAGTGATTTCCATTGCTTCTGCTTGGTAGAATTTTGTTGATTCCATTTGGCAGCTGCCTGGTTGGCCTTGCGATTCGTTTCGTGTATGATAATATGAGCAATGTCTTCGGTGATTAGAGAACGAAAGATTAATAGCGGATCATAAATCATTTTGTTCGATGGCCCTGGTTTGTTTTGTCTATACTCGATAATGTTATGAGCACGTATACGACTACTCGGTGGTTGATCTTTGTACCATTCCGTGTCATTTTTAGAAATAAAATGAGCAGCATTAGACTTGGCCTGATGAAGAGAAGCAATGGCTTGAGAAGCTTCTTCACGAATCGTATCTACCTGATCATCATTGTCTTCGTCGAATTGTTCTTCATCGATTTCCACAATTGCATCGATCTCGATATCGGACACATCCATATTATCTTCTGGCCGATATTTAAGGTCAGTTTCATCATCGTCATCTTTAAAAGGGTCGTCATCGTCACTCATTTCAGCCTCCATATGAGCACGACACTTTTCTTCGGCCTTACGTTTTTCCTCAGCCGTCAAACACTGGTAGCGCGTAGTATTATTTACAACAATGTTCACAACATCCCAACTATCGTCTGCCATTATTAAAAAAAAACAAACAAATAAAATTGCACACTCGAAAAAATTAAACAATAAAACTCAAAGGAGCACAAAAATACGTGTCCACGCGTTAAACGACAGTCTCACACTGGCTGGTCGGCTTGTAGCTGGCTGAATACACATCTAGGCAATACTGTATACATTCCAAAACAACTAGTTCCATAACAAACGGTTCCTGCGACACTATTTTTCACTATCACCCATCTATTATGTACAAGGTCCGTGACCTTGTCACCGATCGAAGGGTTAACTTATAATAATAATAATATTTATTAATGTAAATGGGTACATAGGTCAATTACATTCATATCTTAAAATCTAACAAGTATTCATTAATAGAGTAAAATGCTTTGGTTATTAGCATACATTTAACCTGTTTCTTAAAATTAGCTATTGTTAAGTTTTTATAATTTATAGGTAGAGCGTTATACAATTTAATAGCGTGATAGCGAGTACTGTTTTGTGCGCATTTCAATCTATTATACACTGGACGAATTAGGTTAGCATTTCGAGTACTAAATTTATTTATTTCGCAGTTTTTCTTGTACTGGTCATTATTTCCATGCACATCCAGGAGGCATTCCAGTATGTATAGAGACGGTAGTGTGAGTGCATTCATTTCTTTGAAATAGTCTCTACAATCCTCGGTATATCCAAGGTTATAAATAATTCTAATAGCTTTTCGCTGTGCTGAAAAAACCTGATTCGCTGTGGAAGAGTGTATGTACGATTCAATCAGGGAAAAATAAAATGCTCTTAGAGTTTCTAGGGAGACTACTTTGGAAAGTTGTCTTAGTAGAAATAAGTATTTATTAATTTTTTTACAGTTTCATGATTATGCACATTCCACGATAATTTACTGTCCAAATGAAAGCCAAGGAATTTTACATTATCAGAGAACCCTTGATCTATCTTTTTTAGATTGAATAAAATATGTATAGTCTTATTACTATTCAAGCAGAGCTCATTGGATAGAAACCAATTTCTGGCTCTTTCGTTCATATTAAGGTTAACCATGTGAACTTCATCAGGCGACTTTGCCCGGTTTACTAATGTTGTGTCATCCGCAAATAATATTATTTTGTCTTCTCCAATATAATTACATATGTCGTTAATATACAACAAAAATAGTATTGGGCCTAGCTTTGAGCCTTGCGGTACCCCTCTGTTGGTGTAGTATGCATTAGACAGTTTATTGTTCTGTTTAACTACTTGACATCTGTTTGACAAATAGCTTGTTAATAATTTACAGCTAGTGTGATGAAAGTTATACATGTACAACTTTTGCAATAATATTTCATGACTTATGCTGTCAAATGCCTTATGTAAATCGAGGAAAGTCGCCTGAAACAGTTCGTTTTTATTAAAGGCTTCCAAGCATTGTTCAATGAGCTGTAAGGCAGCAGTAGTAGTAGAACGGCCACAACTGAATCCATGTTGGCTTAGTGATATTATCTGTGATTCATTTAAAAAATCTTGAATTTGGCATTTAAGTAAGTCTTCTAGCAATTTGGAGATTACTGGTAAGATGGAGATGGGCCTATAGTTATTTACATCACTCGTAGAACCTTTCTTGTGAACAGGTATCACAATTGCCCTCTTGAGACAGGAGGGAAAAATACCTTCCGTAATTGCTAAATTGAACAACCGAGTTAGGGGCTCAATAAAAGATTCTTTGATAGATTTAAGTATGTCAGCTGTACATTCAAAAATGTCTCTACTTTGACTATTTTTTAACCGCATAATGGAATCCCTCACTTGCTTACTTGATACCTTTTTAAATTTAAAATATGAACCATTAACATTGTTATATGGTCCCAAAAGAAACATATCACTGGCCTTGGTCAAAGTGGGGTTATTACTAGGTTGGTTAGATGATACATATGAAAAGTGTTTTACAAAGTGATTTGCCTCCAGAGTATTAATATCTTGAGGTTTACTAGCCCGATAGGAGTTTACAATATTCCACATTACTTTGGGGTTATTCTTGGATTTATTAAGTTTACTATTATTCTCCTTACGCATTTCAATTTGAATAAGATTATTGTAGCGATCTTTAACCTCATCTTTAAGTAGTTTGTTTTGTGTACTCTTATTTTGTTGATACGCTTCATCAACTAGTTGAAGAGTATTTTGCATTTTACGTATATTTTCATTATGTTGACTTGTGTTTTAAGCAAATTATAAAGAGGATATAATATTATGGATAAATTACTAATAAATTTATCGTAATAATTAACAAGTCCTAAAAATGATTATTACACAACTAAAATCATTTTTAGGACTTGTTAATTATTACGATAAATTTATTAGTAATTTATCCATAATATTATATTCCCTTTATAATTTGCTTAAAAAACAAGTTAAATGGCATTGGTCTACTGAATGCCAAGAAGCTTTCAAAATAATTAAGAATAAACTTACATCAAATAGTAGTAAGCTAAAATATTCTTAGATAGAGAAGGAGGGTCTGGCAATAATTTTTGGGTTATGTAAATTTAATGATTATTTATATGCTAATAATTTCACAATAGTTACAGATTATAAACCATTATTGTACATTAGAGTGGTTATAGCATATATAGGGGAGTTTCGAAGTATGCGAAAATCAACGGGACAACCCGGAAACTTGTTAGTATAGATAAAAAACTAATAACTGTAAATTTTGAGCTATATCGACCATAGACTAACCGAGCCCTCGGCGTCTAAAATTTGAAAAAAAATCGTTTCTTTCCCCTTTTTTCATTTTAGCCCCCTAATATTAAACGGTCCACCCTAATGGTCAAATGATATACTGTGTCGACAAAGGATGTTAATACGAATTCAAAACGAATTTATTTGTTAAAATCTGACTAAAATTGACAGAGTTGTGAATATTTCGATATTTTGTGACCTAATCCTTCATCGGCGGTCATTAGAAGATGCGCGGCATTTCTGTCACTTATTTTACACGTGTCTAAAGCAGGTGAGATCCCTTCACTGATAAATGCAATGCTTGTGGTTATGGTTCTATTTCCTGGTCCAGATCTGAGGCAGTGTTATTAGTCAAATCAGCTGGGCTGTTATTTCTATTTTCGCTGCTATTTCTTGATCAGATTTTCTCTTCCTTCTAGCCTCTTTCTCTATGCGCTTCAAACGTCACTTTTTCACTTGCACTGCGAAACTTGCTTTTAATACCAATCATTGATCCTGGTCTTACACTCTCTCTGCATTAATAGAAATTGTTTGTCTTCTTCAATTATCACTGCATTTTCAAATCTATTTTTTTTTTTAACAAATTATGTGCTGCAGCTTTTCAAAAAGAGTGCTTAATTAAATGTTTCCATTCTTTATGCCATAACAACACTTTTTTGATTTTGGATTTTTAAACTGAATTATTGATTATTTTGCGCGCATTTTTTATTTTTTGCGGTATTTTCGAGTTTTTTTTTTGAGTTTTTGTTCTTTATTTTAGATTCTGTCACCTGAATATTGTTCTTAATGCATGCATATTTTTATTCGGCAATTATTTTCGAGTTTCGAGTCGGAAACTTATTTTAGGCTAAAAATTTAATTTTGGGGCTACAAATTTTTCTTCTACTTGAATTTTCAATTTTTTGGTCTGCATTTTTTATTTCTAGACCGGGATTCTTGATTTTTTGGCTCATATTTAAGATCTTTGGCAAGTTTTACCCATTTTGTTCTGATTTTATTATCAGATTGTTCTGATTTTATTATCGATTTTTTTCTTAAAATTTTCGATTATCCTACAATCTTGAAAGTTAAACATATGACCACAGTTTTAACAGTTGGATCTTTACCAATTAAACACAAACCTACGGTTAAAACCCATATTTCGAGTCTACTGTCTCGATTGTAGGATAAGGATCACCCATCGATTTGAAACTTTCCAAAATTACTCAAAATTCAATCGAGATTATGTTTTCCTGAAAAGGTAGATCCATACCAACGTCAAATTTGACATACATTTTATTTCAATAGCGCGCGAAACTATGAAAAAATGTAGTAATTTTAATGGTTTCAAATAAATACAAAAATAATTGCCATCGATTAAAACTTTCTAAAATAACTCAAAATACATTCGAAATTATGATTCCGGAATAATCTGGATACACACCAAAACCAAATTTTGTGTTCTTTTATTTGAACAGCGCACGAAATTATGGAAAATTGTAATTATTTTAATGCTCTGAAACAAATATAAAAACAATTGTTGTCGACTTAAAATTTTCTAAAATTACTTAGAAATCATTCAAAATTATTATTATTATGTGAAAAATTAGCAGATTTTATGTAATCAGTTATCACGAAAAATCGTGAAAAATTGTTATAATTTTGGTGGCGTCAAATAAATATAAAGACAATTGCCATCAATTCGAAACTTCCCAAAATTACTCAAAAATCATTTGAAATTACGATTTTAGGAAAATCTGGACACACACCTGTACCAAATTTTGTGATACTTCTATTCGAACAGCGCGTGAAATTATGAAAATAATTTGAATGCTCTCAAAAAAATACAAAAACATTGTTGTGGACTCAAAATTTTCTAAAATTACTCAAAAATCATTAGATATTATTATTACGTAAACAAATACTTACAAACCATCACCAGATAATTTCTTGTAATCAGTGCGAATAATCGGAAAAAGATTGTTATAATTTTGGTGGCTAGAAATAAATATAAAAACAACTGCCAACGATTTAAAACCTTCCAAAATAACTCAAAATTTATTCGAAATTATGATTTTAGGAAAATCTGGATAAATATCAAAACCATTTTTTTACTTGAACAGCACGTAAACTTATGAAAAATTTTAATCATTTTAATGCTCCCAAAAAAATACAAAAACAATTGTTGTGGACTTAAAATTTTCCGAAATTACTCAAAAATCATTTGAGATTATTATTATTATTGCGAAAAATCGCAAAAAATTGTTGGTGTGAAATAAATATAAAAATCGATTTGAAACTTGCCTAAAAAACTCAAAATTCATTCGACATGAAGATTTTGGAAAAAGCTGGGCACACCTTGATCAAATTGTGTGATACAATTTTTTGAACAGAGCGCGAAATTATGAAAAATTATATTAATTCTATTATTATAAAAATATATAAGAACAATTGTTTTTCTTTTGAATTTTCAATTTTTTTGGTCACCATTTTTTATTTCCAGGCCGGGATTTTTGATTTTTTGGCTCATATTTAAGATCTTTGGCCTGTTTTTTCGATTTTTGACTAATGTTTTTGGTCTTTTGTGATCATTCAGTCGAAATATTCTTTATTTTGGCCTAGATTTTCAATTTTCTGGTCCGTATTTTTTTATTTTTAGGCTCGAATTTCTTATTTTTGGCCCTATAGTTTAAATTTGCAACCTGAATGATTGATTATTGTGTCTACATTTTTTATTTTTAAACCAGAGTTTTCGATTTTTGGTCAAAATTTTTGATTTTTTGGTCCCGATTGTGGATTTTTTTTTAGTATATATTTCTGATTTTTGACCTGTATTTTCGATTTTTTAGTCTAAATTCAAGATCTTCTGTCCTACATTTCCTTTATTTTGGCAGAAAATTTCGATTTGTTTGGTCTGCATTTTTTACTTTCAGGCCCTAGTCAAAATGTTTGATTTTTGGCCACGATTGTTGATTTTTCATTTTTTGGCCTCTATTTTAGATTTTTTACTTGCATTTTCGACTTTGCGATATAAATTTTTCCTTATTTTGGCCGAAATTTTGTTCAATTTTTTTAATCTGCGGTTTTGATTTTTGGTCCCGAATTTTTGACTTTGGTCTAAATTTATGATTTTCTTCATATTTTTTAGATTTCTTAACTTGAATGATTGATTTTGTTAGGTAATTTAATTTTTTATTTTCTGGCTATTATTTCCGAGTTTCTGGCCAGAAATTTACTATGAGCGTAATATTTGGGGGGTGAAAATGGCAAATTAATTTTCCTTTACTTGAATTCTCAAGTTTTCGTCTGTATTTTTTACTTTTAGTCCAGGGTTTTTGATTTTCCGGCCGATATTTTAGATCTTTTGCTTGTAGTTTCGTAAAACATGAATAACTTCGTCAATTTTAGTCCAATTTCAACAAATAAACACGTTTTGGATTCACATTAACGTCCTCTATCGGCATAATATATTAGGGTGGATCGTTTAATATTAGGGTGGACCAAAATGAAAAAAAAAGGGAATAAACCCACTTTTTCAAATTTTAGAGGGCTAGGGCTCGGTTACGCAATGTTCGATATGGCTCAAAATTTACGGTTATTCGATTTTCATCTATACGAACAAGTTTCCGGGTTGTCCCGTTGATTTTCATATACTTCTAAAATAAGAACCACTCCATTGTACATATTTAATCCTACAAAAAGAATCCCTCAATATTCTGCAAATAGACTTCGGCGATGGGCAGAAATATTATCAAATTATAATTACAAAATTAAGCGCTATTGGAAAAACCAAATTCCAAGCTAAGATTACTTGCTTTCAAATTTTTTAGTCGACTACCGGAACTGTAAGCATTCTATGACAGGTGTTACCCCAGCTGAATTAATGTTTAGACACAAGGTTGCCAACCGATTCCGTTTATTCTTAACACATTAGAAAATGTGTAATTTTGTTAAAAAATAATCAAAATAAACTTAAATTTTAGGGGTAAAAACAGAAATTTTGCAGTAGGCGACAGAGTTTTAGTTAGAAATTACAAATTAAATAAGATTTCATGGGTACAAGGTACTATTGTAAAACAATTGGGGAATAAGATGTATTTAATTTGTATTGGAAACGTCACATAAATCAATTAAAACTTTTAAACATACATCATTATAAATCAGCGTTACCAGTAGATTCGTTTTCATATTCGGCAGAACCAACTATAAAACATGGACTTAGACGAAATGTAAAGGCGCCTAAAAAGTATGGTTTTGATTAAGATATTTTATGTATATTTGTAATTAGTTGTTTCTGCAGCGATTAGTTCAATGTATTTCATTTAATTTTAAGGGAAGGGATGTTAGATATTATGATATTCAATTCATTCTTTTCCCGGGTAATTAGTAATGGGACTGTGCATGCGCGCGTATGGAGCATACACATGAGCGGAAGGCAGGAGAGCGAGATACGTAACAATAACAATTTTTTATTTACTTAAAATATTATTTTAGTGCATTTTTATGATACATTATTATTATAATATTCACTTTTTTTAATTATATCATAATATTAATTATAATTAACTCTTAAATATATTGTAAGTATATAATACAACGTTTGTTTATAAACTAACAAGTTACCAATGGATCAGAAAATCTCCTCTTTCGAGTTAAGTCGAGTGAAACTTTGGTTCAATGACCATATGGCCAGAAATCAGGAACACTAATGATCTAATTATCGAACTACTGTAATTAGCACTATGAATAATGGAAGCACTCAGAAAGTGTATGCTTAACGCTTGCCTAGGCGATAAGCTAATTAATCGAAGTTTATGCTTGTATAATTATGTAACATAAAAGTAAACTTTGTTTTCGAAAAGGACTTATTTTTACTATAAGCAAACTACGTGTGTACATGATATGACCGAAACTAACTTACCGTAAGAACTTCTAAACTATTTACATTAATTATCGGCACTTTAAGCGCAAGTGGGTACATTTAGCACATATATGGATGCAGTAACAAAGAAGTTTTCACACGCTGTTCCATGCAAGTCAATGTAATGACCTTAGGTTAAATGTTCGAATTCTAAATTTTAAGGGGAATATCAATGTTTAAGTCCTCAGAGACAAATACAATAATTTTTTGTCTATATGAGTGCGTGCATTCTTCGGCAATTAATACAGGTTTTAAAATAAAACTTTTAAAGTTCAGCTATGTTGGCAATCGAAAGAACTGAGAAGCTCTTGGTGAAGTCTTGAAAACCAGAAGTGGATGTTTCCTCTTAGCGCATTTTGTTTTTACCCGGTATTTTTTTAAATACAAGAGTTAATACAAAAACCTTGTCACAAATGTTGAAGCTAATAATAGACATCGTAAATAAATATTTTTTCATGAACCATTTGATAAAAAAAAAATCGGTTTTATTTACGATATACCAGTTAAATGAAATTTACATTAAGAATAATCGAAAAGAATATGAATACAAATTATCAAATCGAAGAAACTTATTTGATGGCGGCCACTCGACATTTTGTATACATAACATTAGACTCGCGGTGCGAATATCGATTCTTCGTTCATTCAAGATTCACTAAATTTATTAAAACCCGCTTGAAATACGCATATAGTGCAACTACCTAATCCACAAAAAAGTCGATACCACTATGTCTGAGAAAGCCTTGGAATGGGATTCGTCTCTACACAAAATCCAAACTTCCGTCGACAGATTCAACGAAGCAGAAGATCGGAGCAGAAGATTCCCGAATCTTTGGGAAAAACCCGGAGAAATTACGGAATTTAATACAAAATTGAGATTTCTACCTACAATGGCAATTATAAGATAATAGTAGAAATAGAAATAAATTTAGCGATTTGTAAAAGAAGAAACATTCCTTTTGGTATGTAATTATACAGGTTGTTCAATGTAAGTGAAGACATTAAAATATCTCGAAAAGTACACATCGAATAAAAAAAATTATAATTAAAATTTGTACGCCTCGGAGGGGGACATCTAATGATATGAAACTCGACCCACTACCCTCAACCCCCTAGGGAGTAGGGGGTGACAAATAGAAAAGTTAAATAGGAACCCCCATTTTTTTGTACGGATTTGAATACTCCGGGAAAAAATAAGAAAGTTTTATCTGAAATTTTTTTTTGTCTTCGTAACAAATATTAAAATTTGCAAAAATCGTTGAAAAATGGGGATTTCCTGAGAAATGCGACATGCTGGGAGAAATGTAAAACACTGTCTTACACTGTCAAATCTCCCTCTCTCTCTCGTTTCGAGATTTATCACGATCACCTTTACGTAAGTGTATTTTATTATTTAACATTCAATTTAAATGCGAATCTGCACTGATGAGAGATAAATCTCGAAACGCGTCTGCAGATGGCCAATTACTTAATTTTCATATATTTTTTAATTCAGTGGTATTTTTAGTTATTATCAAATTTTTTTCATCTAGTAACACTAGATAAGTTTAGCACTGTGTGTCCTTGTCAAAATGTTTTCTGGTTTTTTCATTTTAATAATAACATTTACAGTTTAAAGTTTCACATTTCTTTTTAGAATAATTTTCTAAGTTAGTCTTGTATGTAGAAATAAACGATCTTAAACCAATGTTATTATCTAGTAGTACTAGTAATAACATGCAAATTTTTTTTGTATCATTCAATATCCGGCGTGGCACTAGCCAGGGAAATAGTTGTTTCAATAAGTTATTTGTTTATAGTCTTAGTAAGACTTAATTTTTTGCTTGCAGATTAACGAACAGGTTGAATATTCATATATTTAGGCTACATTTCATTTTCTTGCATTTATCTAATGCTTTCTGCAACAAGTAAAGTTGTTTCTAATGTGTTAATTAAATAATAATCTAATAATTTAATTGATTCTATTTTAATGCCGTAATAAGATAATTTATTTAACAATATATCGTGTGACACGCAGTCAAATGCCTTGGATAGGTCGAAGAAGATACTGGAAGAATAATTGTTGTTTTCAAAGGCATCAACAATGAACAGTATTAGATTAGTAATAGCATCGATAATAGATGCATTTGATCTAAAACCAAATTGGCAATAATTGAAAAGATTGTTTGATTCGAAAAAATCCTGAAATTGATTTTTTATAATGATCTCAATAATCTTACCAATGAAGGCTATAATACAAATGGGTCTGAAGTTACCTGGATTATTAGCATCCCCTTTCTTAAATAACGGTATAACTTTAGATATTTTCAGAGACGACGGGAAGGTACTTTCCCTAATGCACTCATTTATTAAATCAGTTAGCGGATGTAATATAATGTTCAAAACGGTCATTATAATTTTTTTATTAATATCGTAAATATCTCTACTATTTTTATTTTTCATTTTAGTAATAACATCCCGGACATAATTATTACTAACTTCAGAAAATTGAAAGGTGATATTATCATGCAAATGTAAGTATTCGAGGTATTTTTTATTATTACTATTTTTGTTTATTGACGAATTTATTAGAATGGAAAGAATTGAAGCAAAATAGTTATTAAAATCATTGGAAGAATCTCTCATGCTCTTTAATTCATTATCGAACCAATTTGGAGTGAAAGTGTTATTATTCTGAAATAATTTGGATTTCATTGGGAAGGCCAAATTAATAGCGCATGTTATTTTGTCAATAAATTTTTGACACTTAGTATTTAGATCAGTTTTTAGGGTCATGAGCTCCCAAGCATGCATAATGTTATAAAATTGAAATAATCCATAAGTTGCTATTGGTCGATACTGGGCCATGGGCAGTTTGGCGGATTTATAAATTTAATTTCAACAGCAATTCCATAATGGTCAGAGAGATGAGGGTCAAGAACTGCACAGTTAATGTCATCAGACTCCATATTAGTCAATATATTGTCAATGCATCTAGAACCGCGAGTAATATCAGACACAAGGGCTTTAAAACCGTTACATATATAGACATCTGCGAAATTTAAATGGATTAAATTTTTATTGTCAAAATTAATATTGAAATCGCCAGATATAATCATTTTTGTGTTATTAATATTAATTAACTTTCCATTGTACACAAGAAGTTATTTAAGTTAGAAGTTGGTGCTCTATAATCTGTAATAACAATAATATTAGGGTCTAAAATCTGAATTGCTGATAATTCACAATCATGCTCAACAGACATTTTGACTATATCTTCCCTATTTAAACAATGAATGGAGTTGTGTGCATAAAGAGCTGTTCCTCCATGTAACATATTAGATCTACAAAAAAAGGAAACACATTTGTAATTTACAATCTGAACATATTTTATATTATCAGAATTCAGCCAGTGTTCGTTAAAACAGAGAAAATGATATTTATAATCTTTTTCGGCTGCTAAAAATGATTCAATTTCCCCAATTTTATTGTTTAGTGATTGGATGTTAATGTAAAATATACTGATTAGATTATTTGTATCATTTTTTCTGTTTATTTTGTTTATGTCGAAGTTAAAATGCTAATATTCATTTCTATATTTCTATTGGTTACGTGTCCGATTTCTTCTTCAGCAACCAAGAAAAAAAAAATGATTGACGCATACCCCTGTCGGCCAAAGAGATGGATCTTTTAAAGATGGAATCTTATCTACTGAAGCTGATATTTTATATGAGCTGTATTCATCGGGATATTTAGATGTCAATTATTCGATATAAATATGTGTAAAATTATTTATTTGTAGGTGTTCTTCAATATTGTTTATTGTTACAGCTGGATCCACCCTGCTCACGTGTATGTGTCCCATTTTAGATACACCTTTAAATGTGGAATTTTCTTTATTTCCGTGGATTGTATCCGACTTATTCTTCCTGTAATTTCTTCACCAATTTGAAACCGGGTTTCAATTTGACGACTCCCTCGCTGCTTCCATTTGATACTTGCAAGGAGTTTACCGTTGAATCGCTTTCCTTGTTTGCTTTCGTCACCACATGCGAATATGTTTTTGGGGCCGGAGTGGCTTGCGAGATATCTGCGCTGTCTTGAGATGTACTCAGTGTTGCTGAACATACAGATTCAGGTGCCCTTGGTTGTTTAATGGAGGAACTTAAAGTTTTTCCTTTCGTGCGAATTACAGAATCCTGTTTGGTTACTGAGATCTGTGTTTTGTTTACGTTTGAGGTTATAATTTGGTTTTCAATATTTTTAACCATATTAAACAACATGTTCAATTTATTGTTAATTTCCGAGTTATTTTCAGAGCAGTTGTTACAATCTAGGCAAAACTGTCGCTTTTTTGAGAACTCAGTAATACATGAATCATATACCCATTTGTAATTTTCGTTTTCTGGATTACCGGAGTCCGATCTCTTCAAGACACATGATATATGATAATTCACATCACAGACGAAACACGCAATACTTTCGTCGTTTAAAATAAGTTGCACTTTACACGAATTACAAAGATAAACATTTTCAACACCTTTACTTGGCGCCATCTTGATAAGTAAGTTTGACCATCAGTTTAATATATGTTTCTTTTGACAATTTCTCGTTTCTCAAGAAAAACATTACTTTTACTGCTTCGAGCAGTGACACTCGTTTCAATCAAGTCCTGAGAAGCTTCTCTGTCATCACCACTTTCATAGTAATCCATTTGTTCATTGTCTTCTTTACTATCGTCATTATAAGGAATATATTCAATATCTGATGGAACATCATCATTGTTATTAATATTAATCATTATTAATATATACTAGAAGCTCAAAGCATAAATCACGTTTTTTTTTAAATATTTCAAAAACCCTTATAGGTAGGTCGTTGAAATTTCTATGAAAATTCTTAAATAATTCAAGAAATATAAATTAAAATTTTAACCCATTTCGACCACCCGCTTAGAAAAAGGCTTTCTAACCCCTCAAAATATTTTTTTTTTACAATTTTTATTTTTTCCTGAAAGCCGAAAACGTCCTCTAGGGGCCCGTGAAATTCGCAATTTTCCATCTCACCCAGTAACCCCGGGGTGAATTTCTGAAAATCAATTTTTGCGATGCAGATGTTCACGCCAAAACTTTCACACGCCTGGATTTTTGAGCTGGAAAACTGCGACCAGGCTCAAAAAATCGCCAATGAATTGGGACACAAAGGTTACTATAGAACATTGAGGTTCCAGAGCAGCCATTTCTAACTCGACACAAAAAATTTCAAAGGCGCGCTATTTGGAATTTTATTTTGCGTCGAAAAGGTTGGGCCTCTATGTTTCGTGGCGCACACCGTTTACGATCTAGGGCCGATTTTCGATTGTTTTCCCGCAATTTTTCGAAGAATTTTACGAAAATTATTTTATTTTTTTCGAAAATTAAAAATGGTTATTAAACACGCTAATTCGCGCTTTTATTCACAGAACGCGATTTATGATAATATTTTGTTTAGCCTGTTTAATACTGATTTTATTTATTTTTTCAATTGTAATTGTAATTACAACTTTAATTTCGATTTAAATTTTGATTTTGATTTTGATTTTGTTTTTGTTTTTTTTTTTATATTTTGATTTTGATTTTAATTTTGATTTTGATTTTAATTTTGATTTTGATTTTCGTAAACAAAGTATAGTGTACAACTCGCATATAATGGGTATTATAATAATGGCTTAATGGCCTACGGCTCGTTCCGCAAACATCGTTCTCGTGATTAATAGCCATCATTATATGCTCGTTGTACAATATACTATTAATGTCTTGTAAACGAAAGCTGTGCTGCGATAACTCTTAACGATGATATGGGGTTCTGCTCAACGTAACATAAAATGTTGAGTTTCATCTCTTCCGTTAAAATGTGTTTTCCTTTAGACCTTTTAATGTTAAAATTACTCACGCAGCCAGTATTATCAAAATGATGGACAATATTACAAATTGTTGAGATGGATGGAACTTGTCCGCTCGGATACTCAACCGAAAACAAATCTCTAACACGTCGAATGCTGTTACCACTCTTGTACCAATTAATTATCTGTATTCTTTCTTCGGGGGTGTAATACATTTTTATTAATAACACAATTTTGACAATTAAATAAAACTGAGTGTAAGTATAGTTGCCTATATTGCAATGCGTTGAGGTGATTATTATGACATAGGACATAGACATTAACAATCATATGTTCTGAGTTAAAAAATGACCCTGTATATAGTTTGTTATACTTTACTCTCAAAATAAAAAAGTTAAAAGCAGGTGCAATACCAAACTGAATGATCCTGTATAGCTGCCCTAAAATTTATTAAACGCTTTATTACAAATAGATAATTGAAATGTTATTATAAACTAATATATATCATACGCATTTTTTTTTATATATATAAAAAAGGAAGGACGTGGATGGAATTGCGGGTTAGGGAGAGTGAATGATTTGGGAATTGACGTCGGCCACGAGGCCATCTGTCACAACCGTTGCTTTTTAATTGTATATAGAAAATTAAATGAATAATGATACAAACACAACGACCATAGTCCCGAGCGAATATTCCGAGGCCCCGAAATCTTTCGCCCGGGCACCCACACGGCACGCGGTGCAACCGGTACAAGCGCTCGCCTGTACCCACGCCCAATCATATGCATTCAATTTGAGTAAATTCATATTAATCTTTAAATAAAATTGATTATACATATTTACATTGTGCTGCACTCGATGCAGATAAATGTAATTAAATAAATTTCCAACGTAGTGAACTAATAATGCACACCTATAATTAGATTGAACATTGCGTACCCATTAAATATTAATTTCGGTAACTATTCATATTAAATTCCTTGTCACACTTTTTATAAAGTATTACAGCATCATGATTTTAATCAGCTGCAATACATCAAAGCCGCAATGCGGTCTCGCAGCGAAGATGACAGTCTGTCGCTGTTACGTGAATTTTGCATCGCCGTAGATTACGGAGAACGAGATAAAAAAAGAAGGTGTCATTTTGTCGGCGGAGGTCTTGAACTTACATTACATCATCATTTGGGTCACCGCGCGTACAAAAATGAGTGTTCTTGAGGAAAGAAAACCGTCCACGTTTTTATTTTTTTTTGCTTCTCTGTGCCCTCCCAATTCAGCATTGAAAGAAAATCGTTAAATGTAAATCTGGCTTGACTTCTTATTTAAAGAACTGAATATCAGTATCTTATCAACTAATATCGACATTGGTAAAAAGAGATTTGATTAATTCATGTATGTGTTATATGAACTCAATCAATTATAGTGGTTATGGACAATCATAATGCCATTAAGTATTAATCATAATTATATTAAAATCATCACAATTATATTATTTACAAGTCGTAATTGCATTATACAGTGAGCGCCTAAAGTATTGAATATAGTCTGTAAAACCGAAATAAAATATTTTTGGAAAATATCCTCGAACACGTCGATTTTCTTCTATAAAAATACACATTTTTGCATGAAAGTCGATTGTCAGGCGTCATTTGTTTTTGAGTTATGACGTCCGCCATTTTGTTTTTAAATGGCAACCCCCTATTGTTATTCTTGATTTTGAGAGATCTTTTCATTGTCGAACTGATTGTATAAAAATATTGCCATCTTACATAAGAAATTTTTCGAATAAATGACAATTGAAGGTGAGAACTTGAAATTTAGAGTTTTGCAAAATGACCGTGTTCCAGCGCTTGTAGTAGCAATTTTTTGAAACAATAATGATCTTGACCTTCCGAATAATATAATATGGTTTCAGCAAGACGGCGAATCCCCGCAATAGGCGTATTTTTTTTCTCTAACAAGTATAAATTTTTCTTGAACATATTTCTCAAATATTACTGTTTTGTTCTGTTCAATTTAAAATACAAACAAGAGTGATATGAATTCTAGAATTGTTTTATCAATCAATTCCCTTAAGTTTTAATCCATGTAACATGTTTGGATGACAGATTAAAGTGTAGGTTATAAAAATGAAATAAAAAGGTATAAATCATTACAAAGAAATATAATCTAACCAACTAATGCATATTTCTAGATTTTATTCATTAGTAGTTATAACTACTAGTACGGGAAAGTATTGTGATCGTGAAAACGATTTTAATATTTTTTGTACGGAAATATTTTTTTCTATACCGGGTGTAACTGAATTCTGGTAGACCCCAAATATCATTTGCATTTTTACATATATCTTTACCAAATTTAGTATGATGTTTTCAGAGAATAAATTATGTCAACAGGTGGACTAATAAAAAAACCATTTCTGGTTTAACCGGAAATTACCTTAACTTTTTTATTCATGGTGATGGTTGCGACCGTTACTACGTGGTAATTCATTATAGGAACACTGAATAAAATATAAAATAAGTGTTTTATTCAGTGTTCCTTAACTTTTTTATTTTGAATAGAACACCCTGAATATTTTTAAATAATATAATTCGTCTCTAAATTCTGAGTTTATAAATGTATCATAAGGGCCCCTTTGGTTGTAAGTTTTTGTTTAAATTCAATTTAAATTTTAACAAAAAAACTAACAACCAATAGGTCAATTATGATGCATCTAAAAACTTAGAATTTAGAGACGAATTGAATTATGTAAAAATATACAGGGTGTTCAATTTGAAATAGTAGTATGTTTCCGAGGGTGTTTTTTTCAAAAATCAAGAATATCTTAATATTTGTCGAAATTTGAAATTTTGTAAATTCACAATTTTGATTCAAACATCTCGCACTACTGCCGATAATAATTATTCAGCTCCTCCTGCTGACAAGCTACACCTATACACCTCACACACCTTGCACACCCTTACCTATGAATGGCAAGGGTGTGCAATAAGCAAACACTCTTCAGGATTCACGCCTTTCTACAAAAGGTCAATGTTCTCAAGCGTGAAACTTCTGCAGCAAGTCCTATGAATCTATGCAAGAAAAAAAAAATAAAGGTGAGTCTTCCTTTTAATAATTTTGCTGCAATAAATCTCCCGTTTTAAGTTAATTTTCAATTTATAATTGTGATCTTTTTTCTTCACGTGTCTCGCTACTTATTATGTAAGAACAAAAAATCTAGAGCATCATTCTGATCATTTTGGTTTTTATTTTATCTTGATATCTATAAAATTAACAGAGTTAGATTCATTTACCTAAAACTTGTTTTCGGCCGAAAAAAAAGGTTACGGAGCCAACTTAAAATGTCTATTTTTAAATACTATTTTTTGGTGTGGATTATAATTGAATAAATATAGTCATTATGCAGTACCTTTTAGATACCCTGTATAAACTACATTTGTTTGAGTAAGCTTAATACGAGAATTTTCTGAGTAATGCTTAATTAATCAATAACTTAAAAATAATTTCCAGGATTTTCTCATGGCCACTTTAGTATATCTTTTTTTTTTCTTGAATTTCTATGTCCAGTAGTTTTTGAGATATAGCCGGCGGCCGCCCTTAATCAAACACCCTGTACATATCTATTTTTATCCCGGGTGTTTTAAATGGTAAATTATATCGCCACTTATGTAATTGTGCACATAAATTCTCAGTGGTTTATTTATTTGCTAAAACTAAAATAAATATCTTAATTTTTTTTTTGTTTTGAATGAATAATCGTCAAAGAACTTCATAATTGGATGATTTTTACCATCTTTGCTTATTTTGTATGTGTCTCTTTCTAAAGTCATGTATAAAAACATATTTGTCAGAACTGTATACTTTTATTGTTTACTTAATATGCATATGAATAAACATCAGCCCCTCTGTTAAAACGATTAAACTGTACGGAGTTTAGGTTAAAATTGCCCAAATTGTGGAAAATGGGTTAATATTATAACAAGCGACCCCTAAAATCTTGCGCTAGTGATATAATTAAGGCAGTAGAAAGTTTAGCCGGATGTACTTAGATTAGAAGGTTCGCCCTTGTGTGGTGTTATCATAAATTTTAATTTGGGGTTATATAATTACATGTATGCACAAGATAAAGGGTAGCCAAATATGCTTATACTTGAAAATAGGTTTTCACTAAATATTAGGTACATCTTTTTGCCGAAGTTCATATACCGAGTGTCAGGGATAAGGGGCGAACATAGGAATTTAACATGTAAAATTAAATATGTGTAATTATTACACAGTATGTTATTTTTCGTGGGCCATGGGATTTTACATACTAAAAATTATACCTTGTGTTAATGCAAATTTTGGTTAGTAATAAATCAATTATTTTTCCACATGATGCGCTTAATTAGATTATTAATTTATTAAATAATTTCATTTTTTATAGGAATAAAACATGTTTAAGTTATTTTAATTAAGCGTATATTGTAGAAAAATAATTTATTTATATTACTAACTAAAATTTGCTTCAAAATTATATGATAAAATATACATTAACACAAGGTATACTTTTTAGTATGTAAAATCCTATGGCCCACGATAAAAAAATAAACTGTATATACTAATTGGATAGGGGTACCCCTATAAAAAATGAGGCGAATTAAATGAAATTTCGGGAGCGGATACAAGACAAAATTCCAAGATCAAAGTCGTCGAAAAGTTATTTTTTTAAATCCCTTCGACCCCTTGAAAGTCATTTACCGACATTATTTAAAAAAAAGAAGACCACATACAGTACCAATTCCTGAAAGGATAGAAGAAGTTAATGGAATAAGATGCACAAGTTTGAGTACTCTTTCTTGAGAGTAACAAAAACTTCGTCTTATCTATAAAAATCGGACTTTTCAGTGTTACAGTAATTATTTTAAAGTATTATTAACTCACGAAGATATATGAGTACAAAACTACTTGTATCGTTTTTTTTTGCTCACGGTGTATTTCGGGGTGCGGTTTCACCCTCTGTTTTTAATCGGAATGAACGTAAAAGTCATAAAATCGGTTCACAAAGATGCTCTCTACAATTTGTAAGGGTATATTTTCTGATTTAGCGGCACGTTTTCGAGGTGTGATTTTTCAAATTTGTCACAAATTCTCCACCCCTTTAATTACAAATTAAAAAAACCTTTCAACGTATTTTGTAAAAAAAAGATTGATGGAACAGCCATATGCAAGACCGTCTTCTCTATGATTAATGGTGATCCGTTATTTTTTAACTCGACATTGCCGAAACTCCCCAGCGGGGGTGTAAAAGGGAAATTTTTTAATTGAACTCAAATGTCAGATTTGTACTTACTTTATGTACTTTTTAAAATATTGATTTTCCCGAATATTAAATTGCCCTAAACGATTCAAAATCGTGTTTTATTTTTCACCCCCTTTAGCACTGCCGATGGAGATGACCTGCTCAGGCAATGTGGCAACTATGGAAGGCACGGATTGAGCAAATTTGATCGTCCAATAATAGACAAAAAAAATTGCATAGCCTTTCCTGTACATCCTAGATGATATAACATTTATTCTCTTAATTTTTTCGATTTTTCTAATCGTTCGCTGGTTATAATTTTTTTTTATTTGTCAAGGCACAATATTCTTCATTTTCCAAGAGTAAACTATCGGAAATTTGAGTGAAAATCGCATGACATCGATTCGGCTGAAATTTAGTTACCCGAAGGTGTGAAATGTTGCAAGCGTTTCATCTACGGGGGCCATATTACTGTGCCCTAGCTCGAGAAATGAGCGATATATGCGTATCTTCGGAGAGTCTTGCTGTCTTTAGTTTTGACATTGAAGAGCCTGTCAAAGCTCCAGTATATTTACAAATCATTTTCCATTTTTTCATTTGTGTTGACACATTTGTTGATTTGTTGCCCCCTTAAGATATGATTTTTCAAAATTTGACCAAAATACACCAATTTTGATTTTTATTTCAAGGGCGTATTTTTGCATTTAAAGAGGAAGAGTTAAAATGATTAAGTTCAGTGGATGGTACGGCTTGCTTTCATAATTAAGTTTGTAAAATTTTTTGGAACAATCCAAACCCAATTTTTCGATAGTCAAGTTTTGAAACCTCGAAAACGGGACTGTAAAATGTATACATTTCTTAGACGCTCGCCAAGTAATTCTTAAAGGACCAATATTAAAGAAAGATAATAAGCTTTTTCCAGTTAACCTCCTAGTGCTTTCCAAACAGCAAATTAAGAAATACATTGATAGTGCGTCACAGATTCAGAAAATGGGGTTAGTCCTTGCATGTGGATATAATTTCAGGGGACAATTTCAGCAAGTGCAGGAGAAGTACTTTCGTGCAGATGGCCTGATCGACAGCGCAGGGAAGCCGTCGTCCGTCACCAGTTACCTCACTTAAGGGTTGAGCACACCGGCGAGATTACGATTACGATCGCGATAGCGATGGCGATGGCGATCACGATAGCGAGAAGCGGAGACCATACCGACGCAATCACGACCACGATCACGAAAGTGCTAGCGGTACTTAATTTAGCAAACATAGGAAACACATAGTAAAATAATTTTTAAAATGTGTAGTTTACAACTAGAATAAACTGCTGATTGCAGTAGTGGATGGCGAAAACCGTTTTTTAATGCTTAGGTAAGCAATATATACATATATACAGGGTGTCTATAAAGTCTGAACCCGGATATTTTCGGAAACGTTGGGTAGATCGAAACTCGTAACCCATTATTCTTGGGGCACACTTTTTGAGCGAAAAATTTTTGGTGTGCAGTTGGGAGCGGGGATCGACTTAGAAATTTCAAATGGAAAGGTATATCAAGTTTGTCGTTCGAAAGATCTGAATAAAAAACGTTGGTCCCAGATTGATACACCCTACCAATATAAGCGGCAAGAGGGTTAAGTTTGTGTATAAAATTCCAAATTTTCCCATACACAATTACTTAAATTCTTGCGCATATGTAGCCACAGAAACAACAATACAATGGGATTTGGTGCCCCCAAAAACAATGGGTTATATGTTAAAAAATGACCCGGGGTCAGACTTTGTATACGTCCTGTATCTATTTTATTTAGTACTCCCTTCGTTTCAAAATAAGTGTCTGATTTAGGAATTTTATTTGTTCCAAAATACCTGTTCACTTCACAAACTATTTTGACAATTGTCAAATTAATGCAATTATATCGCTGACGTCCTGGCGATCGATCGCTGCACAAGTCGCTTCTATCGCTAGGCTATCGCAACTGGTGTGTGCGGGTACATTTGATTACACAGGACGGGTTATATCGCCATCGCCATCGCTATCGTGGTCGTGATCGCGCCGGTGTGCCCAACGCTTTAATTTATTATTCCACTATTTCCCATAAAATCACTATTTCACATACATTAAACTTTAGCCTAGGAAAAACTAGTTAACTCTGCTATTCACTTTAGATAAATCGTAAATGAATATTTTTTAGAGTATTACAAAACTGTAAATGTATCCATTTAATTTAGATTTGTACCAGAATACACCTGAGAAATAATAAAAATAAGTTGAACAATGTACCATTTAATAAAAACCTTTACCATGAGTTTCACAAATGTCATGTTATAGGAAAAATAATTTCATTAGTCAGATATCAATTCAGGCATTGTAATTACTCTGAATAATAATCGGAGTTATTCCAAAAAAGAGGGTATTCACTATTAAAACATTTCACGTTGGCATCAGTTTACATAGAGTTTGTGACTTATTTTTGGTTAAATTACCAAGTTTGCGAAAAAGTTTAAAAATTCGTCAAGTGTAGCTGCAGATGATTTAAAAAGTATTTTAAGTCCAATTTCAACAAATATTATTTCAAGAAGATTAACATTACAGGCAAACGGAACAGAAGAAGCAACGATGAGTTGAAAGAAAGAGTTTTGCGTTTGATAAATGCTGAACCAACAACTAGTATACGATATATTGCTCGTGAGTGCAACGTGTCTAAATTGAAGACCTCGGAGCAAGAACCGGGCAACTCCGTTTTTATAAAATGTCGAGGAACAAAAAAAAACTGCGCGGTTAACTGTTATGTTGACTACTTGCTTCAAATGCATTTTGTCACTATAGAATATCATTGGAGAAGGTAATATTTTACATGTACAGTTCCATAAAGGCTCTTCTATGATTATGAGAGAGAATTGAAAAATTGGAGTCGCCTGATTCTTGCTCCGAATGTTTATTTTTGAATACAAAAAAAGATAAAAATGGCTATTAATTTCATAATATTTATTTGTTACAATAATAATAAAAAGATAATATTATTTAAATATATAAAGAGTCACTGTCAAGAGTGTCCACGAGTTCATCCTTTTCTGCATCATCAAGTGAATTAGTGAGTTTTCTGTAATATTGTTGATCATTCCGAGGTACATACTTTAATTTTTAACGTATTTACTTTTATTGGTTCAAAGTAAGCTTTTATATTGGGCATTGTCATTATCTCATTATCTCGTTGCTTCATTTTAAATTTTGTAAATATGCTTAGCCCTGAGTTCACAGACCACTTAATAAAGTTTTCATTCTTAGTGTACCTCATCAGCCTATAGGTGGATATGGAGAACTTTTCTTTTTTCAATCCGATTGGTTGGCCCCTAAAAGTTGTCTTCATATGATTAGCAAAGTTGAGGATTAAATGTTGTTCCACGGGAACTACCCTAAAGTTTTTGGAAGTTTGCTTCATCAAGGAAAGCCATTCTGTAGGTTAGTATATTCTCTCCTTCTTCCTTTTTTTTTTCTATGAGTCCAAAGGATCTATCACATGGTAGAAAAATACGTACATTTGTATTAACCAAAGTGAACAGATATTTGGTTAGAGTCTGGTTTTTGTTTTGTATAAAAGCATTGTCTGAAGAAATATGCAATGTCCTCACTGACACTGGTAGATAAGTTTTAATGTAGTGATGAAGGAAGCTGATGACCTCATTGCTTCCCTTTTTAGCCATCTGCTCATCATACTGTAAAATGTAGATACAGCTGCCTCTTGTAGAAGATATCGCCCGCTGGTACATGAGGAAGAGGCAGATTTTGCTCAAAATCAAAGCATAAAGATTCCGTTGGCTCGTCTTTCTTTGAAAAAGTACTAAGCTCCTTTAATTTTCTGTAAAACGTTTCGGACTTTCGGATGTGTAAAGCTTTTTCGGTCTCCAATGTCTTCTTATTTATGTCATTTGTCAAGGCTTGTATAAGATTCTGCATCCTATCGCATGTTTGACAGGTGTGAGACCTGGGAGTCCCAAAGCTTATGTCATGATGTGTGTTAAATCGACGCTGATGAAAGTCATAAATAACTTTGGGGTGTGCTCATTCTCTATTGCTTGAAAGATATTGTTCTCATATTTTTCCAAATACGTCTTGTGCATCCTTGCAATGTTAAACTTTCGATCATTTCTGTCTTTACTATAATGAGAAGATCTTCGTGGATAACTTCTTATTTGATTGTCAACGTTCTGCAAGGTCTCTTCGGGTATTTTCATGGGACGATTCTTGTGTTTTCTACGCATGTCTAGTGGCGCCAATATCCCCGTTTTTATTGAAGAAGCTAGTCGGTCTACCCTATGTTTTGTTACACCGCGGATTGACTGGAAAGCTTTTTTGCATCCTTTTTCTTCCTGGTCCAATGCGTATTTTATATGAAAATGAAACTTCTTTCCCTTGTCCCGTTGTAGGTCGTTTTCTCGCCACTGGTTTATATGAAATTAATCCACACAGATATATGTCCTGCTTCTCTTTATTTGCCAATTTATTGAATAAAGACAGAATAGATGGTCTGTGAGTCTCGTTGATTTTTTCAAAACACTTATTTCGCCAGCTGCAGGGAGACCCCACTGCTCTCTTCGGTAAACACTTGTTTATAAAGTCTCCACATATTTCTCACCTGACGCCTTCAGTTTTTTCCTAAAGTTTTTTCTGCCAACCACTCTCTGTTGGCATCTCGTTTCTGCATCTCTTTCTTTCTTTTTTTCTTGGATGCCCTCTAAGCTTCAGCGAACACGCTTAGTTTTGACATTAGTTTTGTTTGTTGTCGTACATTCTTTATTAATACTTGGTTGATACAAATCATTCGGCACATATTCACTGCCAGAATCCTGGAACAGTTCACATTCTAAATCAGAAATCATCGCCATTGCATGATCCGAGACGAACAGGTTCGACGTTAAGCAAAGCCAAATGGGCAAGAACTGAAATGATTTAGGCGCCAATAATTTCCACAAATCGTGTACCACCACTCCGTCTTCTCCCACCACAGCGGAAATTTCGGTGCAAAACCTGGATTTGTCCGATTCTTGAATCTAAATGGTCAGGCAACTCCTTTCCTATACTAACTGGATATAGAAGCGGTGGATTTGAATTTTTCTTGTACCAAAATATGCGCACTTTAAAATTACATATAAAGAATATAATATCCGAGTTTCGATGAAAAGTGGAGTTACCCGGTTCTTGCTCCGAGGTCTTCAATTCTTTGTACAGAAGATTCTGAGGAAGCATGGTTATAATCCCTACAAACATCAATGTCATCAGGAGATACTGCTAGTGGATGAAGAAATCAGGCGTGTATTCCGTGAAATAATGCAGGATCGATCTAGCACAGACCAAAACATTTTGCCTTATATCTGTTTTAACGATGAATGCTCGTTCACACTTAATAACGAGCCAAACATACCGAACACGCGATACAGAAAACATATCCACGGATATGCTTTAAAACTAGAACCAGTTCCCGCAACAAATGAATATTTGGGCTGGTATTTTTAAGAATATTATTGGGCCGTTTGAAATACATGGAAATTTAAATTAGAATTCTTATTTAGACCTCTTAATCGACCAGGTTGATCCTGCGTTAGAAGAAGTTACACGTGAAAATCAGAAGATATGGTATCTGCATTATGAATGTCCAGCCCATTATTGTTTAAATGTGAGGAAATATTTAAACGCCAATTTTCCTAATTGCTGGATTGGTCACAATGACACTATCAACTCGCCACCAAGATTTTCTAATTTAGCACCATGCGATTTCTTTCTACGAGGTCACCTGAAAACCCAAATTTGAATCTTTGCGGGAAGCAATTTTACGAAGTGCAGATTAATTACTGATAGTCAGTTGGCTAATGTAAGGCAGGTATTTTAAAACAGATTGGGTTATTGTTTACACCAGAACAGAGAACTTTTTGAGTACTTGCTCTAACATTTCCCATTGAGCGTTGACGCAGTAAAATAAAAATTTTACCAAAAAATCTCGAACTGCGTGTAATCTGACACCACTTTAAATTATGTTAATAATGAATAAATTATCTTTCTTCCACTAATTACGTGTTATTATTTTGATTTATCCCAAACGAGAAGTATCAATCTACAATTATTTGTTATCATTTAAAAAATCTATACCTTATGATTTTTCTCTAAAATGAACAGGGGAGCTAATAATTACACAATATTTAATTTTACATGTTAAATTCCCATGTTCGCCCCTTATCCCAGACACACGGTATATATTTATAATTTCGTGTTTGTGACAGTTATGACTGTTATACATGATAACTTGCATGTTGATTAAAAATTGTAATATGGCCATCATGCTACTTTCTCTGACTTAATGGTAAAATAGTTATTTATATTTAACTGTTGTGGTTTATTTTCAACTCAAGAGCGTTAATCAGAGACATACATATTGTAATTCATAGGCGACTGCGATTAATTTTATAAATAGTTTGATTAATTAATATAGTTTTATTTTATCCTATAATGTTATCATGGCAATAACTCATTGACATCGAGTTGCATGAAGGTATCTTTAACAAGACTAGTGTTGTTGTTAAATGTATATTAACGCAACTCGTTGATAAGCAGTTATTGGCATACAAACATTATAGCTTTTTGACGGCTTTCATTAAACATTTTTGAAATTAAAAAAAAATAGAAATAGGATTAAATAAACCGTGTTACGACATACGTAACGTTATTTGTTTTTACTTTACTCGAGAATTTCAAACTTTTCCCTCGTAATGTAAAAAGCTTCATAACGTTACTTATAGTTCAGTGATAATGTGTTACCTGTTGTTCTATTTTATAATTCTAAAAATTTTAAAGTAGTGTCTTTCAATAGCATTTTTCAAACTCATCACGTACGAGTGCTTGCACTTCAGTGATTTCCTGTTTATTGTTAAGTTAATTAGATGTAGACACTTGTCAAATCCTATGTACTTTTATTTAATTTAATTATCAATAAATATTATTATATTATTATTACATAATATACAATACCTTTACAATAAATGCTTATGGTAGTCATTAAAATTTTTTAATTGAGTTTATATGAATGATTTATCATTTATATTAATGATACATTGATATCGAAAAATAAATGTTTATCAAATATATGCATTTTATATTTTTCATTCAATCTCATAAAGTGGCTTAGTTTCAAAAGGTACGTTAAATGTTATCTTAAAAGCGGTATTACCCATTAAACTGGATTTAGTCTAACCGATAACAGCTTGAGGACACTAACTAAATTTGGATCCGACATTCGATTTCAATGATGGGGGTCTGAACCGCCGGGGAATAGAGAATAAGATTTCAACAAAGATTACACATAAATGCCCTGTGTCTCAAATGAATATATCAGATAACTAAAATACAAAATTAATTCACAATTCTGATAATAGGCTTCCCAAAAATCTTGCTTGGGACTTCTACGATTGAAGAAACAACACGATTTATACAACAGGAATTTAATGTTACAAATAGTATCTACTATCGAAATACAATAAAGAAAATCAATGCAGTCAGTCTTTAATCGAACCGCTCCAATAAACAAAACCCACTCTAAACTAACAATACCAAGCGTCGCTATCTTGAAATATTTTCATCGAGTAATATAATTAAGTGCATTAATGCGAAATAATACCGTCGGGTATAACTTTGCATTATTTCCCGTAATTTATCTGGATTTAACACAATTGCATTGGAATAATCTGTATTCCCGTTGCAAGCAAGTAACTTTAAATCACTCATGCAAATGTTATTCTCAGCAGACTGTATCAAAAGGACTTCATCTTCCCTTTTACCCTCGTTACAAGTACTGCGACTTATCTTTATTACTGAGATTAATAATTAAATAATCTCCGACATGTCATTCTGTCTAGACATTAAGGGGAATCGGTAGAACTCTTTGGTGTGTTTCTGGCTCAGTAGATGGCACCGCTTTATATGGGACTTATAATGTAAAAGTTTTACAGTTTTTTCTCGACAACTGTGGTTTCTAGAGGAAAACAAAAAACGGAAACGTGTTTAGTGCAGTCAGGAAATTCCCGGTAGTTTAAGATTTTTTTCCTAAAAATTAGTATTTATAAGAAAATAATGAAACAAAGTGTAGGCTAAACTCCCGCTTGGGTTTGTATTCAACGTGAAACGGGCGTTAACATACTTCTTGCCTTAGTCAAATAAACACAAACGTGAAACGATCCGAATACATTTTTATGTGCAAAGAAAGAGGATAGATAAATGAAACGTCGTTGTAATTTTTCAACTTGTAATTTATCGCACTCCGTCGTCTCCGATTGGCGATTGACGCCGCGATATGCATCTTTCCAGTCCACGTGGACTCGAAATTATCTACATAATACAAACATAACAAGAAATTCGATACTCGAGTTTCTGAGCCGACAGTCGGGAACACATACTGATCTGATCGACTTTCAAGAAATATTTTCGTGGCGAAATTTTATTTCCGACAAAATTATAATTTGTATTTTCTCCGTTACGAGGTACGGGAAAGTATTGTGATCGTGAAATTATTTCAAAAATTACAACAACAAGCAACATCGAACACGTGCTTTACTTGACAATTACAACTTTTTGGTAAAAATTCGTACACCGGAAGTGGGTGTTTACCTAACCTTTCTTTTTTTTTCGTTTTTTTGTGAATATGCAAAATATTACAAAAACATGTAAACAAATATTAAAGACAATAAAAGAAATCTTTTGTTTGAAAATATTTATCAGAAAATAACATGATGTTCATATCTCATTTTTAACCTTTACAATAATAATAGTGGGTCTGTTGCATTATTTGAGTCATAAAAAAATTACCGTTTCAGTAAACGTCAATGTTACGTGTGCCAATATTTTCATTTCGTGACTGAATTTTGAAAATGCTAAAAAAAGGCGTGTTCATTTAGTACAATGCAATGGAATTCGATATTTATGTTATCAATACACAAAAGGAGAGAGGGTTGAGAGGCAGATAAAGTCAGATTGGCGCGAAATCCTTTTCGCTGTTATTTACACAAAGTTCAATATACTGGACACAAATGACATAATAACATGTTCAATCGGAAAACATTTACACTAAAAAGGTCACAAGAAAAATAAATACGGAAGAGTCACAAGAGAAATCACAGATGCGTCACTATAGTTCAGACAAAGTTCGGAAGGGCAAGCACCGGTATGCACGGCAAGAACTCGGATAAATTACCGGAGGGTGACTTCACATCAGCGGATCAGCAGCTTCGGTGGATCGGCGATCTTGGTGTAGTTGCTTCCTTGGAGGCGATTTCTATCGTAGGTTTTTTAGTGCTCCCTGATAGGCATATTACTACATGTCCGTGGATCAATGATTTCTTTTAATAAAATATTTTTATAAAAATATATTAATTTTTCAATCATTTTGTTTCCCAAAAATTGTCGTCGTCTCTGGCAACTCTCTCAATCGACAGGTCTTGTTTCGTCCATATGACAAAATGAGAAAAGTCGACTTTTGCAATATGCATCTGGCCCTGGATTTGATAGTAATAATTGTGAGTACGTTTTAATTTCAAATCCGTATCCAAAAAGAAATTTTTTTTTCGATTGCTGCTTTTGCTGTTGTTATTTTTTCTATCGATTTTGGGCACTTTACCTCGATAATTCCGCGACCATTTTCTATCAACCCATCTGGAGATGCTACCAAAAAAACCATACGTCTCATCCACAAAAAAGCCGCACGGTGTCACCGAAGTTTTTGTCATGTCTTCGTACTTTCGTAAGGCATTTTTTACTTTCTCCGTTACGAAGTATGGGAAAGTATTGTGACATGATTTTTTTCAATTTTTTTTTACGGAAATATCCGTTTTGGGGCCCCTAGATGCCACTTCAACAATTTCTGGATATTTTTTTTTGTGTCTATGTGTGTGTGTGTGTGTCTGCTGTGCGCGCTGTATCTCAAAAAATAATTAAACAATTGATATGATACTTTGAACATACGTCTTATTTGATATTCTGAAGAACTGAAAAGCTTTTGGTAAAATTTCGTACACCGGAAGTGGGTGTTTACCTTAACTGTTTTTTGTTTTTTGTCAATATTTTCTTAAATATTAAAAATATCACAAAAACAATTAAACAAACATTGAAGACAACAAAGAAATGAACATCTTTTCCTTCAAAACATTTTTCATAAAATCATTTTTATTCGAGAAAAAAAAAATATTTTTTATTTTTGGTTTATAATTATAAAACGATAATAGTTACAGCAAATTTATGTTAATAATAATTGTAGAGAATGCTAAAATGAACAACTTATAAAGAATAAGTTTTTTTTTAGTTTTTGAGCAAATTGAGTTTTTTAATTCGAAGTATAATTTTTCCAAGTATAATCTTTCATAATTTTGAAGTTTTAAACGTCAGTTTCATCCGAGTTTACACAGCGCTCGATATAGATTTAAAATATGATTTCAATTGAAAATAATCCATGAAAACGTAAATATAAATGGCTATGATACCATCAAGTCGGAGAAAGTAACATGATGGCCACTTCACCATTTTTTCAATTACTTGTCCGTAGACCGTGGCTTCATTTGAAAATGGCTACTTATAAAGTAGATTTGATATTAGAGGAGCACATTTTGTTTTTAGTCGCCTTTTGCAGATTGTGCCAAATTTAGATGCTGTCAATCGGTATTTCCGGAACTTTTAGTATGTTGTACTACAGCAGACACCAACCGAAAAATATCAAATTTCCGGGATTTATTTCACTCGATCACCTTTTTATGGTATAATTTCACTGGGCTATAATATAAATAATACGATTACATTGCTAAATTATCTAACTGTTGTTTATAAAAGCCGAGAGGGCAAGGGCACCTGACTCACACGAATAGACTGAGCCAGTCACATAAATCACGTAGCGCGGCTCCTGTATCGCCCAGAAATATGCCTCATTATTTAGGTACTTTTGAAATCAAATTGCAAAAAAGACTTCACGGAAGCGGTGGTCCATATTTCTAATGTGTTCCAAATTGTTCTGAAGAGTTCGATGAAATTATTTGTGGAATTTTTACACAATTTATTTCGCCCGAAAGTGTTTTCGCACAAATACCTCTCTGTCAACTGAAATGAAAATAATGTTATAGAATAGAACTGCTCGGAACTATTTGAAATACATTTACTGAATTATCTAGCTGTGTTTGTTTATGAAAGCCGAGAGGGCAAGGGCACTTGACTCATACGAACGGAGCGAGCCTGTCACATAAATCACGAAGCGCGGCTCCTTTATCGCCCAAAAATATGCGTAATTATTTAGGTATTTTTGAAATTTAACAAATTACAAAAAGTACTAAACTATCGGTAAGCTCCTGAATTTTCTGAATTCATTGCAATTTTTCTTTTTTTAATATGACCTATAGTGTCCGAGATGTGCCGGTATTACTTTTTATTCGAAACCGTGGGTATGGAGATTCCCCTTAAAATTCTTTTAAATTCAATCGTAAAAAAATAGAATTACCTTTTAAATATTTCAATAATGTAAAATTTGCAAGTAATTTCGAAATAATGCATTTTCAGAAAACTAAATAGACCTGTCCGAGCACTTTTCAATAAAAATATTTCTTGCGAATTTATCGAATATATCCGTTATAATTAGTACACTTTGTATTAAAAAGAACATGGATAGCGGTATTTAATCTTTCTATTTCATGTACTTATTGTTGCATCAAAAACAGTTTAACAAGGAGCGTTATTTTTAAATAGTTTTAGGTGAAATTTTACTTGTCACGATTGGTATAGTACTTAGAAGATGGCAGGTAAATTTTCCGTTAACAATACTTCATATAATAGTTGGAAGGCTCAAATGTGTTACGTATTGTGAGATATTTGTACATTCTGTATATATTTATATATTTTCGATATATTGTAAATCACGCGAACGCGGAACAATAGAATGTTTTTTTGTTTCTTTTTATAAATTGAACATCTGCGAATAAAGAAATCAGTTTGAGTTGAGCCGTAGAACTGTTAGCAAGTGATTTAAATGAACCTTCTTTTCCTAATTAAAACCACAAACGTTACAACTGGCGACGAGGATAATCAGCAATCATGTCGATCGGGCAAACTAAAGAATTTGATCTGGGTAGTTAAAAGTGGTCCACGTGCATTGCACGCGTTAATCAGTATTTTATCGCGAATAAAATCGCCGATGAAAATAAAGTGCAGTTGGTGATAGTATGTACGAGCTAATGACTGATTTGTGTAATCCGATTCTACCGGAAGATGAATCTTATGAAGAGTTAGTGAAAATGGTCGAAAAACACGTGGAACCGGAACCATCCATTATTGCTGAACGTTACAAGTTTCGTCAAAGAATACAAGAATCCGACAAGAAGGTATGCGATTATGCAGCATTAAAAAGATTATCCAAAACATGTAAATTTAAAACAAATTTGGATGAAAATTTACGAGACCAAATGGTTTTCGGACTAAGAAGTGATGAAATTAAGCAGCGTCTATTCACGTTGGGGGACATTTCCTTTGCAAAAGTATACGAAGAGGCAGTTAACCAAGAGGCGGCAGTTCGTGATGCACACCTGGTAGCTGGCAAATTCCAGGAAACAAGATGTTCGGCACTCAATCTCATAAGGAAGGAAAACGGAGAACGGAAACAGCATGGACAAGATGGCGGATATGGCGATTTCCGGCGAGAACTGGCAACAATGTCAACAAGCATCATCTACAACGTGCACGATCCAATCCTCAGAAGAAGGACAATGGCGGACATCACAACAAAGTAAGTGAGATTAAGTGCAAAAGTTGTGGATTAGTGAATCATCAATCATCAGAATGTTATTTCAGAAATGCAGTGTGGTATAAGTGTAAAAAAGTGGGACATAAAATTTGTAGACAGTTTACAAAGAACAACTTTTATGTAACAGAAAATAATATATCGAAAAATGACACTGATTCTGATATTGAGTTTTTGAATATAAATTCATCATCCCATGATACTTTTAAAATTAATATTATGGTTTCTAATAAAATGTTAAAAATGGAAATCGACACTGGAAGTGCAATTAGCGTCATTTCAGATAATACATACAGATTATTATTTTCTGAGTACAAATTAAAGGTAACTCCTTTATCATTAAAAACGTATGATGGCAAAAGTATAATTTGTCGTGGATATTTTGATGTGAGCGTAACATTAAAAAAAAATGTGTACTACCATTATATGTAATACCAAATGGTGGTCCTCCCTTCATTGGCAGAGCTTGGTTACGTAACAACAACAAGTTAAAGACATAGTTTTTGAAAAATGTCCAAATGTTTTTAAGTCCGGTGTGGGCAAATTGAATGGCAGCGATCTCAAGTTATATACTAAGGATAACGCGATTCCAGTTTTTTGTAAAACAAGATCATTACCATTTGCAATTAAAAATAAAGTAGAACAAGAATTGGAAAATTTAGTAAAAAGCGACATCATTCAACCAGTAGAATATATCGAATGGGCAACACTGATTGTACGGGTAATAAAAAAAGATGGCTCAGTACGAATTTGTGGGGATTATAGAATTACTGTAAATCCAGCATTAAAAATTCAAAAATATCCTCTTCCTCGCATTGAAGAACTTTTCGTGTCACTAAAAGGTGGTAAATACTATAGCAAAATAGATCTTTCTCAGGCCTACGTAGTATTTTGTTTAGATGAACAATCCCAAAATTTAGTAACGATAAATACTCACAAGGGTCTTTTTAAATTCAAACGTTTACCCTACGGAATTGCATCATCTCCGGGATTATTTCAAAAATCAATTGATATGTTATTTTCTAAAATAGAGGGGGTGTCAGTCTTTTTAGACGATATTCTAATAACAGGCAAAAATAAAACCGAACACAATAATCGTCGATTTCAAGTTTTAAATAAATTAGAAAAATGTGGGTTACGTGTTAAATTAAATAAATGTTAATTTTTACAAACCGAAATTTCATATTTAGGGTATGTAATTAGTGAAAAGGGCCTAAGTACATGTCCTGAAAAAATTGCAGCAATTCTTAAAGCTGAAACACCTATATCAGTAACTACATTAAAAGGGTTTCTTGGGCTTGTAAATTATTATGCTAAATTTGTTCCAAATATTAGCGCAAAATTACACGCAAATTATTACAAAACGGTGTTGTTTGGCACTGGGGCCAAGACCAACAAGAAACATTTGAATTAATTAAGAAAGAATTAACATCACCAATGGTCTTAGCTTATTATAATTCATAGCTACCGGTAATTTTGGCCTGTGATGCAAGTGCATATGGTATTGGGTGTGTGATTTCTAACAAATTTCCAAACGGAGATATTAAACCAATTCCATTTGCATCTCGCACCTTAAATACAGCGGATCAAAAATATTCACAAATCGATAAAAAGGCTCTTGGTGTTTTAACCAATACCTGTTTGGTCAGAAATTTATTTTATTAACCGACCATAAACCTCTTCTATCGATATTCGGTGAAAAGAAAGGGATTCCGCAGATGGCCGCATGTCGATTACAAAGATGGGCAATTATCTTAGCTAGTTATCAATATGAAATTCAATATATTCGTTCGGAAAAACACGGAAATGCGGATAGTTTATCTCGTTGACCGGTAAATGAAACAGGTAATAGAAGTAAGGACATTGAAATTAAGTATAACAAATGTGAGGATTTTCCGATAAATTATAAAAACGTGGCAATTGAAACCCGTAGAGATAAAACTTTAGGAAAAATAATTAAATTTGTTCTATAGGATTGGCCTGAAAAATGTACAAATGAAGATTTAAAACCATATTTTTTAAGAAAAGATGAGCTACATATAAAAGCAAATTGTTTACTGTGGGGATATAGAATAGTAATTCCAAGAAAATTACAAATAAATGTACTAGGTGAAATTCACAAACGTCATTTTGGAATAAATAAAAGTAAATCATTGGCCAGATCATATGTGTATTGGCCAGGAATAGATTCCGACATTGAAAAGATTTGTAAGAATTGTTTAGTATGTCAAACAATTAATACAAATCCCAGTAAGGTGTCAGTACGTCCTTGGCCACGACCAAAACTTCCCTGGTCGCGAATACATATAGATTTTTTTTATTCTATTTATGGTAAAATAGTATATTCTGTAACAAGGTTAGAATGGAAATTCGATGCGAGTGGAATATTTCGAGCGCGAGCCGTGAGGCGAGCGCGAGGAATCACGAGCATCTGAATTTCCATTCTTACCGAGTATCAGACTATACTTTCTCCTCGACCAGATATAATAGACTAATAAAATAATGAACACAAAGAACTTACGTTTTATCACGTTTGTGGTTACGTTTATAGTATTTTGACAATTGTGATATCCAAGGCTAATTGTTTTATTCGAAACGATGTGAGAATATTCATTCTATCCCTTGTTATGGAATGAATTACATGCAAAACGCATAAGCGCATTGTGTTTTGTTCCATAACAAGAGTGAGAATGTGTACGTTCTATAATCAAAATTGATTTCAGAATGCTTAAATTCTATGGTGGTCGTGGAGAAAATGCTTTTTGATAATAGATGCTCACTGTAAATGGATCAAAATTTTTAAGATGAGTTATACTGATGTCAAGGCAACAATAACCTGTTTAAGAGCTGTTTTTGCTGGGTTTGGTTTACCACATTGTTTAGTAAGTGACAATGGCCCTCCATTCACCTCATCTGAATTTGAATTGTTTTTAAAGAAAAATGCAGTACGCCATATATTTTCGCCACCATATCATCCGGCTAGCATTGATGCTGCGGAAAATATGGTTAAAACCGCAAAAATATTTTAAAAAAAGGCACATTATGAAAATACTGATCTTGATGTGGCGTTGCAGTTATTTTTATTCCATTACCGCAATACACCACATTCGTTAACCGGAGTAAGCCCTGCTAAATTGCTGATTGGTAGAAACTTGAGATCGGCTTGACCTTGCTAACACCGAACATAGACGAAGAAATTGAAATTAAAAATGATCAAAAGTATAATCATTTTCAAGAAAAAGATTTAAAAGACGGCGATTCAGTGTTAATTAAAGATGATAAAGATCCAATACGACCAATTTGGCAAAGAGGAGAGGTAACGAACAAAACTGGTAATGCAACTTTTGATGTTAAAGTTGATGGCGAAAAAGTAGTGAAACGTCATGCTAATCAGTTAAGAAGTTCATTACCAGCAAATTTTAAAACAGATAATGTTTTGGAAGTTCAGGCTGAAACAATTAGTGAACCTGTAAAAGAAGACAATTCAGTAGTAAATGAATTACCAACTCAGCCTGTAGTTTCAAAACTTAAGAGGTTTTAAATGTTTAGATTGTTTTAATTGGGTTCCTCAGAAAAGTAGTGGATCAAGTCCATTTTTCTAAATTTCGTCGATAACACACTCACAGTACACATTAGTACATTCTACGTTCAGCAGAGAAATGATTCAAGTCACAAATTTATTTCGTATGCTGTTTGTCGAGTCGTCCTCCTCATGCACTGACAAAAAGCTTATGTCGTTCAGTATAGTAATGGTTTATGTCCTAACCCATAAAATCTGCGTGTTTATATGTTTAACAATGGATTCGTCAACATCATCTCAAGAACCTTATCAATCAAGTGGATCGGAATATAAAAATAGTACTGATAGTACTTCCGATACTTTCGATGGTAAGTAATATAATTGTAATTTTTATCTTTATCGGTTGCTAAATTTATATATTATCTTACAATAGAACGAAAAATGTATGTTGTTACTGATGATGATCAACTTCCGATAAATGAGATAAGAAGCAACACTTTATATGAGCCAACTGCACAAACTGCGACAGAGCCTATAGAGTCTAAAAAAAACGGTTAGTTAAGAAGTCTACTTGGAAAGTAAATATACGAAAGCATCACCAAACTACTGGACAAGACTATGATGCAAAATCTGGAAAAAATGTTCTTTCTAAAGCCTTTTCCAATTACCCCTGTAATTGCAGACAAGGCTGCGTCAAAAAAATTGCAGAGCATCAACGAAGAGCCATTTTTTAATCTTTTTGGAAACTGACTGACTATTCCCGGCAAAATGTGTTTATCAGAGGACTAGTAAAAGTCAACACAGTTAAAAGAAAATGTGTTAGAGATGGCTCACATCCGGAAAAGCATGCGCACTTTGAATATGCTTTTAGAGTAGATAACAAGAAATATTTTGTAGAATCGTTGCAAATTAGTACCGGTAGACTGTGTATCTCCAAAGATGAAATTATTGCGGTGACTGATCAACGTGGCATGAATCCTAGAAAAAAGCTACACGATTTAAAAATTGTGAAGCATATCAATTCATTTCCCGCGTACCAAAGTCATTATACCCGAAAAGATAATCCCAAGAAAAAATATTTGAATGAAAATTTAACTATAAGTAAAATATACGAATTGTACACCTGACAATGTGTCGCCGAGTGAATTGATGCATTGAAGAAAAAATTCTATTACCATGTATTTAATACAAAATTCAATTTAAATTTTAAACCTCCAGCAAAAGATACATGCCGAATATGTGACCAACTGTAGATGAAAATAGCTGCAGAGCAGGATGAAACCAAGAAGAAGGCTCTAGTAACATAAGAAACCATTACACCTTGCTAAAGCCGAACAAGCACGAACATGTCTTCATGAGGATCAAATGACTGCTTGCGATGAAAAATACGTGGCAACATTCGATCTTCAAAAAGCGCTTCCGTTTCCCAAGTTATCTACATTAGTAGCATACTATATGTTTATAATCTAGGAATCTATTCTTCTAATGAACAAACGGGATTCATGTATGACGAAACCGAAGGTGAGCGTGGATCTTAAGATGTAGCATCATGTCTTGTAAAGCATTTACAAGAAAATGCTCCAAGTCGTAAACATATTGTTTTGTACTCTGATTCTTGCACCGGTCAGAACAGGAACATTAAATGATCACTGTCTTTACTAAAATTAGTGCAAGATCCTCTTCGCGAAAAATGTCCGCCATTTTGAATTTTGCATTTTTGCATTATTTTCGAACTCGGCGACCCAAAAAACTGCCAGTACAGGAATACTAGCAATTTTCACTGAGAAGCATTTGAGTTATTGCATTTTGACCAGGGATTCGGCTTTTGGACCACTGTGCGGTGCTTACAAAGAGGGCGCTGCAGAGAGAGCATGTATACAGAAGTGGAAACTGGTAATTTATTAAATAAACTACGGCTTCAATTTTTAAAATATAACGAACAAACATTTGAATAATGTTCTTAAAAAGTGTAAGTCCAGTGGCCGACGGCGATAAAGTATTAATATTTTAAGTTATTGACTTTTAATTTGTTTATGACAATTTAAATAAAAATAAATATGCCTAGGGACCCTGGACAATATCATTTTAGGAACGTATGCAAAAATTCATTTTATAATATAATTCAAGAAAAATGGCGGCGAACACAGCAGACGTGTACGAATCTTCTTCTGGCGGAAAGTGTAAACAGTGCGGTAATGTACGACAAAGTGGACCCTATTAAATACATGAAAAATGTGGTGCAAGTGGAGAAGGACACTATTGTTTGTTGTAAAGACTCACTGGACAACCATCGGGCAAATGTCGGCGACAGTGAGGATGAATTCGAGACATGGAGTAGCAGTGGATACACCATCATCGAAATAAACGCGGATTTGGAGTCAAGGTATCTGAAATCGCTACTAAAAGCTAAGGAGCAAACAATCCTTAATCTGAATGACAATGTAATCTTTCTTCAAGAACAAATTAGAATGTTGAACAAGTTGTTGGTAATGCAGAGCGCTGCTCTCCATTCCAATTTAAATTCACAAGAGGACGACACCACAAGCACTTATGCCTACAACACCGACGTATTGACTTCGAAGACCACCAACGAGACAACGAACCCAGACGCAGAGCAAAAAGTGCATTCCAAAAGAACGACGAAAAAGCCTGCGAATATTAAAAATAGCACAATCGGGAATATAAATAGGTCATCGGATGGAAACATAAACAAACAGGAGAGTAATAAACGAACAACAATTCAATCCAATGCTGAGTTACCATCCCTCTCTCAACCGATTAAATCAGCTGAGATACCATCCCTCTCTCAACCTATTGAAACAGACATACACAAGGCCCATCAACAATCTAAGGAATCCCGTGAAATTAAGGAAACTAAAGGAAATAGTCTCAGGACTAAACTAGTCATTGGCACAAATACGGAAGTCAAAAGTGTGACAGCTATTCCTAGACGTGGATACTTACATGTATTCCGTACCAACCCAACTACTACTGCTGGTAGTCTACAGCAATTCTTGAAAATAACATCTTCTATCTATTTCCATTGCGAAGAGCGGAGGAAGAACGAAAAATCCTGCTTCTTCAAGGTTTCTTTTCCAATTGATGATGTAAAGAACGTATACGACCCCAACATCTGGCCCAATGGAGCAGCTATACGTCGTTTTTACTTTCTCCGTTACGAAGTACGAGAAAGTATTGTGATCGTGATTTTTTTTTCAAAAATTTTTTTTACGGAAATATCCGTTTTGGGGTCCCTAGATGCCATTTCAACAATTTCTGGAAAAAAAAAAATTGTGTCTGTGTGTGTGTGTGTGTGTGTCTGTCTGTGCGCGCTGTATCTCAAAAACTAATAGAGTAATTGATATGAAACTTTGAACATCCGTCTTATTTGATAATCTGAAGAACTGAAAAGCTTTTGGTAAAATTTCGCACACCGGAAGTGGGCGTTTACCTTAACTGTTTTTTGTTTTTTGTCAATATTTTCTTAAATATGAAAAATATCACAAAAACATTCAAAAACTTTGAAGACAACAAAGAAATGAACATATTTTGCTTGAAAACATTTTTCATAAAATCATTTTTATTCGAGAAAAAAATTTATTAATTTTTTTTCATTTTTGGTTTATAATTATAAAACGATAATATTTACAGCAAATTTATGTTAATAATAATTGTATAGAATGCTAAAATGAACAACTTATAAAAAATAAGTTTTTTTCGAAATCCCTTTAGTTCTTGAGTATACTGAGTTTTTGGATTTGAAGTATAATTTTTCCATCTTTCATAATTTTGACATTTTAAACGTCAGTTTCATCCGAGTTTACTCAACGCCCGATGTACATTTAAAATATGATTTCAATTGAAAATAAACTCATGAAAACGTAAATATAAAGTCGGAGAAAGTAACATGATGGCCACATCACCATTTTTTAGAACTCATTTTTCGGACTGCTTTTTCAGGATTTTTTGAGGACTTTTTTCTGGATATTTTTACAAGACATTTATTTCGGGACTTTTTAAGTGCTGTTTTAAAGACCTTTTCAGGATTTTGTCGGGACTTTTTCAGTCTTATTTGACAATCCGAAGAACTTCAGTGAACATATTGTTTATGAATTTTTTTTCCTGGCTTTTTTCGGGATTTTTTTTAGGACTTTTCTTCAGAACTTCTTTCTTCAAGACTTTTTAAAGAAAAATTTTTAAAACTATTTTTAATTTAGGACTTCTTTCACTTTATTATCAGGATTTTTTTCAGGGCTTTATTAAGGACTTTTTTCAAGACTATTTTTAATTCAGGACATTTTTCATGACTTTTTTCTCGGGACTTTTTTTTTTAGCACACTTTTTGCAGTCTTTTTTTCAAGACAGTATTTTTTTCAGGACTTTTTTTTACTTTCTTCTAGGACTTTTCCAAGGCCTTTTTTTTCGGGACTTTCTTTTCCGGCCGTTTTGTCAGAAGGTTTTCGAGGACATTTTTCAAGACTCTTTTTGGGTTTTTTTCCAGGGCAATTTTTTCAGGACTATTTATCAGAATATTTTTCAAGACTTTTTGTTAAGGGATTTTTTTTCCAGGACACTCTTTTCTTGACTTATTTTTCGAGACAGACTTTTTTCTAGACTTTTTTGCAGGACTTTTTTCCGGACTTTTTTCAGGACTCTATTTTCAGGACTTCTTTTTTCATGACTTTCTTAGGGTTTTCTTCAGGACTGCTTTTTCAGGATTTTTTTAGGTCTTTTTTAAAACTTTTTTCCGGAAATTTATTTTAGGACTTTTTCCTGCGCTGGTTTGAGGTCCTTTTCAAGATTTTTGCAGGACTATTTTCAGAACTTTTTTCAGGCCCTTCATTTTTAAAGACTTTTTCCTCAAGACTCTATTTTTAGGACTTTTTTCAAACCTTCCTTCACGACTGTTTTTCAAAACTTTTTTAGGACTTTTTACAAGTTTTTTTTCAGGACTATTTATTAGGACTCTTTTCAAGTCTTTTTCTCAGGTCTTTTTTCAGGACAGTCTTTTCATGTCTTTTTAGGACTTTTTTCAGGACTATTTATTAGGTAATTTTTCAAGACTTTTTCTCAGGTCTTTTTATTATTCTTTTCAGGGATTTTTTGACGACAGTCTTTTCAGGTCTTTTGTAAGACATTTTTTAAGACTTTTTCTCAGGTCTTTTTTTGACCCTTTTTAGGGATTTTTTTAAGTCTTTTTAGGACTTATTTTTAAACACATTATTTTTAGGACTTTATTTCAAAATCTTTTTGCAGGACTTTTTCTCAGGACTCTTCTTTCAGGACTTCTTTTTTCGTTACTTTTTTTTAGGGTCTTCTTTTCAGGACATTTTTTTGGGAAATAGTTAAGGACTTCTTTTTCAGGATTTTGTTCAGGACATTTTTCTCAGTACTGTTTCGTGATTTTTTTTTCAATTTTTTTTTTATGGAAATATCCGTTTTGGGGTCCGTAGATGCCATTTCAACAATTTCTGGAAAAAAAGAATTTGTGTCTGTGTGTGTGTGTGTGACTATGTGTGTGAGTGTGTGCGCGCGCTGTATCTCAAAAACTAATAGAGCAATTGATATTAAACTTTGAACATACGTCTTATTTGATAATAATAATAATCGTTTATTGCCCTCCTTAGAGGAATACAATGGGCCAGCGACCTAAGTCTTTCAGCCAGATTTAACAAAAAATATAAATTGTTTACATGGTATATTATACAAACAAAATAGTATAGACGCATAAGTATTCTTAAAAAAAAAAAAAAAAAAAAACCTACCAATAAAAATTACAGGTTTTTATTGCCTCTTTGACAGTTGTTCTACATGCTCAAATATGGTCAGTTGTGGGTGTTTGAATTTCGAAACAGGCCTAGCTCGCTTGATGATTAAAATTTGAATACAATTTATGGATTCCGTGGTATTGGCAAACTTTTTAGCTAGCCGCAAAGCTCGCTGCGAGAAAGGGATGATTTTAGTTTTTTCGTACAAAAGATCATTTGACGGATTATGCAAGGGATTACGTGGGTGTCTAATTCTTGTGAGAATACGAAGGCAGGAACGTTCAATAACGTCCAGTGTATCTTTTACTGATTGTCTCGCATTTATAATTAAAAGAGAGCCGTAATCCATTATCGGCCTACATAACATCTTATAGATGTTAACAGCTGTATGGGTGCTTATCCCTTGATTGCGGTATGTTAGACTCCTAAAATGCTTTGCTCTCGTAAGAGTGCGTTTTTTAAGGGATTTGCAATGCTCTCGGAATGACAGTTTATTGTCGAGAGTAATGCCTAGGTACTTGACGGAGGGAATAGGATTTATGATGTGATTAACAAGAGATAATGATGGGGAAGCAGGACTCACTTTGTGGAATGGGTAAAATAGTTGGCATTTTGAGGGGTTGATTTTTAGACGCCATTTTCTATACCATTTTTCTACATCAGATGTTAAGGATTGCAACTGCTCCACCGCACCTGATAATGTTTTATGATGGCTGATTAGGCAATTGTCGTCAGCATATTGCATAACATATGCAGAGAGATTGGTATTACTTATTCTGGGGCTATATAAATCATAGCAAAAGACATTGTATAAGAGAGGTGAAAGGGGAGAACCCTGTGGCAGACCTTGGGTTGGTGTAAATGGAAATGAGAGTGTGTTGCCTATTTTTGTTTTTAGAACACGATTTGAAAGAAAATTATTAATAGTTGTAAGTAGGTAACGAGGCACATTAAGTAAAAACAGCTTGTAGAGTAAGCCTAAATGCCATAAGGTGTCGAATGCTTTTGTAACATCAGTTAATAGCAGGGCTGATTTTTGGTTTTGAAGCCGAGCTGACTGGATATTTGATGTTACTACCACTAAGGGAAGCAAAGTGCTTCTGTTTGGCATGAAACCAAACTGATAATTTGGAATATGATCTTTAATGACATCAAGAAGTCGTTGCTTGAGTATGTTTTCAAAGAATTTGCCAAGCACAGACAGCAGTGTTATCGGGCGGTAATTGCTAGCCAAGGTTGGGTCGGAATTTGGTTTAGGAAATGAGACGATTAATCCTATTTTCCATTCCATTGGGAAATAATGAGTTTTGATACAGAAGTTGAAAATTTTAATGATGTGTTCGTGGACTTTGGTATCAAGGTTCCGTACAATAAATTTTGAGATATTATCAATGCCCGGTGATGTATTTTTTCCTCTAGAAATTGTGTCATAGTATTCTTCGTCTTCAATTAGTTGTATTTCTGAGGGTGGACTTTCTACGTTGAAGTAGCTATGGTACCAGCTGTTTACGATTTCAAGATTAGTGTCATCAAAAGCGGGATTTTCCGCCGCTCTATATACACCCTGGTAGTGGCTGGCAAATTCATTCGCAACCTCCAATGGACTTGCCTGTGTTGGGCAAATTGGGGGAGTTTGATATGATTGTTTGTAGCGCGAAAGCTTTTTGATTTCATGCCAATATTTTTTGCCTTTATGGAAGTTTATTTGTTCACACGTACTCAACCATTTTTGTGATCTATATTCCCCAATTAGTTTATGTATATGCGAGTTTAGTTTGTTAAAGTTTTGTTTAACTGACTGGTCGTTGTTAGTTTTGAAAACTCGATAAAGTTTGCGTTTTTGTTTGATCAGTGCTAAAATAAAGGGGGGTAACGGGTAGTTGTAGGGTTTAATGACAGATTTTGGTGAATTCTTATTAACTGCAGTCGTAAGTGCAGTGTGAAATTGTGTGATGTTATCGATTGAAATTTGCTTATTATTAATTACAAATTGTAGCATTTCTTTGTTTAAATTTTTTAAATTACATTTTGAGATATTAATGGTGGAAATTGGATTTGTAGGAATGTTGATAGTATTAATAACTGAAAAAGTAATCGCTAAGTGATCAGAACACAAGTCAGGTACAACATTCACGTTCTGTAAGAGAGGGCGTATGTTGTTTGTGCATAGCAGAATATCAGGTGTTGAGTCGGGATTATTGGGCAGGATAAAAGTGGGAGCAGTTTTAATTTGGTTGAAGTTTGAGTTTAAAATAAATTTGTTCAGATGCCTCTTTTTGCTTGCGTTTAAATTGAAATCGCCAATAATAATAGCATTATCATATAATGCTGCCTTGATAAAAATAGTGTCGTCAATTTGCGCGTGTGGGTGAATATATACCACAAAAACATGAATCCGTGCACCACAACAAATGATAGAAAAATGTAGGCATTCGTTTAGGTGATTACTGATACTAGGCGGGTTTTCTTTCCGTAGTTTTAACGCGGGATGGCACAGAGACACACTTCCACCTCTCTTATTCGTGTTAGTAATTGAAGCATTTTTCTGCACTACTTGCCAGTCATTATAAGAAATTGGAGCATCCGTTTTAGTTTCGACAAACATAGCGCAATCAATGGAGTTTGCAATAATATAATTTTTAATAATATAAGATTTCCTATTAAAACTGTTAATGTTGGAATAAATAAAATTCAAGCTAGCCATTTCGTACTTGTGAGGGGATAATTGCTTGGCGACCTATATTTGGGCATGTTGGTGAAACGGAATCGGTGACATCTAAATCAAACATGAGAATATACATTCTGCTACCGGAAAAAGTGACCGATGTATCGACATTAAACGTGTCAATGAAGCGTTTTTTTAAGGTTGCTATTGCCTCTGATCTGTTAATACATGATGCTGAATTAATTGTTGACGCGTACATATCAATAATGTAGTCGTGAATGGTGAGCGCGTTGTGAATTCTGCTGTTGCCGATAATTTTTTCCTCCATTTCGTGGGATCTTTTATTAATTGTTTTTATTTTAACATTGGGAATTCCTGGAATTGGCGCCGTCGGATGATTTTTACATTTAGTCGACCACGGGAGATGACCCTCTTCGTTGCACGCAGAACATTTTATCGGTAATGGGGAGGTGCATGAATATGTAGAGTGTGGGCCGAGACACTTATTGCACTTAATATTGTTATCGCAGTTCTCGGTGCGATGGCCAAACGATTGGCATTTCGCGCACGGTGTTGGGATAGGTTGTGGCGGATCACTTTCAACGACAGGGTAGTGTTTGTTTTTAAAAAACACCCCCTCCTGGAGTAGTTTTTGATGCGATTCGATACACGATGTAATTACGCGGAGTTTATGAATTGGTGAATTTGTAGCTTTGGAAATGATTCGCTTGCAATAGTGGTGTCTTATATTAATTGAGTTTAAGTATGAGCTCATAACGGTATCGCTTATTTCAAGCTCGACAGTACATATAACAGTAGATAGGCTAATTCTTGGTACGTTACTTGAAGGAATGGTGTTGCTGGTTGTCTCTCTGAAACTTTCAATTTGTTGGTTTTTTTCGAGTGATTGCAATTTCGATTGAATTTCTATCTTCGGCGAGTCTGATTTGAGGAGAAATCCGTATTTGGTGTGCAGAATAACATCCTTGGGATTTGTATTTTGGCTTGTCCATACGTCAGCTAGTTGAGAACGTAGGAGCGGCTTACTTTGATGCGGTGTTATATGAAACATATGATTGTATTTTTTGTACACAATTTGTTTCATGTGCGGTGATTGGATGGCGTGAAATGGTTTCGAATTATTTGTTGGCGTATTTTGGGCCCTCGGATGTGTAAGTTGTTGTGAAGATTGAATGTGTTGCAAAGTGGGTTGAACTTGTGGTAAGTTTGTTGCAATATGAGGTGGTTGTGATGGAATCGATTGACTTACGGATGTATCCATGTCTGAATCGGAGATAACGTCGACCTCGCACGCAGGCGAGGTCTGGCGCTTTTTATTTACTTGGTCGCTGTCGCACTACTTCGGCCGGCCTCTCTTCCTTCTCTTTGACAATAATTCTTGTTTTTTCGTATCCCTTGAACACGAGGGCTTTACCATGGCGCTCCTTCGAGCGCAGGTGATTAACACTTCTCACTTAGTCGTATTTATTAGCTAATTTCACTACTGAATAGCATAAAACGTTCACTAGCTGCAGGCACGTGTGGACGTCTCGGCAGTTCGATCGCGAGTGTCTTATTTGATAATCCGAAGAACTGAAAAGCTTTTGGTAAAATTTCGTACACCGGAAGTGAGTGTTTACCTTAACTGTTTTTTGTTTTTTGCCGATATTTTCTTGAATATGAAAAATATCACAAAAACATTTAAACAAACATTGAAGACAACAAACAAATGCGCTTATTTTGTTTAAAATTTTTTATAATATCATTGTTATTCGAGAAAAAAATTTTTTTCTTTTTTTTTCATTTTTGGTTTATAATTATATAACGATAATAGTTACAGCAAATTTATGTAAATAATAATTGTAGAAAATGCCAAAATGAACAACTTATAAGGAATAGGTTTTTTTCGAAATCGCTTTAGTTTTTGAGTAAACTGAGTTTTTGAATTTGAAGTATCATTTTTCCGTCTTTCATAATTTTGACGTTTTAAACGTCAGTTTCATCCGAATCTACAAACGTTCGATGTACATAAAAAATATGATTTAAATTGAAAATAAACCACCATTTTTTTATTTCGAGCGAGCGATCATGCGAAAGTCGTTTAAACTTATTCCATCTAAATGTCCAATCACTCTCCAATAAAATTAATAACATTGAATTCATCAGAAACTTGTATAATTACGATATTATGTGTATTAGTGAACATTGGATGACTGCTGAACGTCTAAGTACTACTAAATGAAGTGGATATTGTCTATTGGACTCATTTTGCAGAATAACACATATTCATGGCGGTACGGCAATTTTTATTAAGGATGAGCTGGTTAGTAGATGTAAGCCCATTGGTTCAATTCAACAGTATGCTGTTGAAATGAGCCTTGAATGTTGTGGTGTGGCAATTGAAGACGTATGTATTTTGGCAATGTACTACCAAATAATTTAAGCATATTTCTGAATCATTTTCATGATCTTTTAATCTCAGTGCGAAGTAAATTTAAACGTGTTTATATTTGTGGTGACTTGAACATTGACAAATGTACTACATCTTTGCCATTTAATTATCTATCTGATATTTTAGTCGCACATAATCTGGTGTCAATAATCAATGAGCCCACTAGATTTTCAAATATATCCTGCAGTTCGATCGATTACTTTCTTACAAATAGTCCGGATACTATTACTGACCATATTAATTTTGACCCTGCTATATCAGATCATATGGCTCAAGAAATTAAATGTTACTTTTCTCCGTCTGATGACAGTGATAATTGTAGCAGCCAATCACTCTGTGGACGCATTAACACGAGTTCAGATTTTTGTTTTGCAAAAATATATCTAATACTTTAGAGATCCGGGACGTCGACAAGTATTACAATGCATTCTGGGAACACTTTAATTGGTGCTTTCAAGCGGCCTGTCCACTTACATTGCAGAAAACAAGAAAGGCAAATAATCAAAACAATAAAATACACTTCTCAGAAGGACTACGCAATAAATATTTAGACGTTAAGCAATTGGCTCGGTTAAAGAACACTTCTAACGATTTACATATTAATTACAACTATAAAATAAATAAAAAAATCTTAAATAACTTGATTCAAAAAAAAATTGCCCACAGCCAAAATATTATAGATAGAATTAGTAATAAAACCAAGGCATTATGGGAATTGGTTAATGAAAAACAATTTTTTCGCGGATTGATATGAAATGTAAGATTTTTCGGACTGCTTTTAGGCCGTGAAATATCACTTTTGCGGACTAGGCTTTAAAAATGCTTATTTATGCCTAGGCTGTAAAAGTAATGAGCCAATCAGGTGAGACTACGTCATGTTATTTCGCCAATCAGATGAGACGCCACGTCGACCAATAGAAGCCGCCCGGATATTTGTTTGACATTACAATGTATTACATTGCCTTCAAATTTCCCGTGCCAAAAAGACTAAAAACTGGTTCCCCGAAGTTTTAATAATACCTCGCGTCCGTAAATCTGTCACTTTATTGCCTTGTTAAACAAATAACTATTATCTAATCAAGTCCCTAAAATTAAGTTTACCGCAGTGTAACTTACTAACTGTTTACTACGGTTTAGTATACTCGGATTTAAATTTCCATGTTATCTGCTGGGGCAACGCTCGCGACAGTAACATAGTCTTCTTAATTCAAAAACGAATTATAAGATGCATATTCAGCCTTGATTAAAGAACTTCTTGCAAACCGTATTTTTTGTCTGAACGAATATTAACTCTGCCTTGCAGATATCCGCAAAATCGTGCTTCGATTGCCTTGTCACTCTAGCCGTCATGATTACCTGACCAGTAAAAATAATAAAACAATCTCAAACAAACATAAGAATTCTTTTTACATGAAATCACCCGAATACGCCGGCATTCAACTATTTAATTTATTACCATCGTCATTAACTAAATTAAATTTTAACCACGCATTAAAAAAATCCTAATTCTGAATGCGTTTTACAGTCTTAATGAGATCAAAGATTATTTTAATACTATGACTAGTTAACTTTAATTTTAATTGTACTCAAGTGATTTGCTAGATTTAAGTATTTTAAATTGTAATTCGTGTATGTAATAGTTTTTAGTAAAATTGACTTGTCAAATAGTTACCTTTTTTGTAACTGTTGTAACCCGATTAATAAATAAATAATAATAATATTGAATCGTTCTCGAATGATTTTAATAATAGTGAAATTGCTGATGTAAAGTAGCCGTAAGGCAACTCTGACTATTTCAGGAGATTTGGCTTACTTTCCTGGAGACTTGTAAAATAATCAATAATTTAAATATTTGTATACTTATGTAATATGATGTGATAAGTGTGTAAAGAGAAAATATATATTTTATGTCAAGTATAAGTTTATTGATTTTTTTTTAACGATGATTTAATGTTATAGTTGAGTTCTGTCAAATTATTTTCAGGGCCTGAAATAGATGCAAATAATATATAACAGATTTAAAATCTGTTCAGTGAAACCCATCAAATTATGATGAAAAATGCGCTATGACGTGACGATTCCACCGAAAACATATTTTCATTACGGTGATGAATGTAAGCCTGAAATGAGGCAATTATTCAACTTTCATGTAGCAATTGCGAATTCAGGCCGTGCTCGTGAACTCAGGTGACAATTATGGAAAAGGGCAATTTTTTCATGTTGTTGTCCTAAACGAGAATGATATTAGCCCCAAAAAAAAACATCACAACCCTAATGCTGCATGTCCACAGCTTAATTAACAAATATAATAGAATCCACATTCTAGTTTCCATTCGATAAAACATCAGTATTTCACGTGCGCAACATTCATCATATCTACACAAATCACATTACGTTACAATTAATTACAAAACGAAATATGCGCAAATAATAAATGCATGCTCCATGAAACAAACAATCTAAATTGGTGTAATTGCAGCTATAATTATCGGAAATCGCTATTCTTTAATTACGATTATGTATTGCATGCTTTCCAAATCGAACATGCAATTAATTGAGATTTGAATCGAAGAATGTCTGCAATTATTATTAATTATTTGTCAAATGAAATGCTCTCTACTGGTAGTACATATATGATATTAATGGATGGTCAAACTGTGTTAATAAATGCATTTAAAAATTAATTCATACGCGGCGATGCTAATTTATTATTGGATGCATGAGTTGATTGTGTGAAATGCTCTAATTATGTATTCAGGCGTAAATAATTTAAATATAATAAAATTTAGGTTGTGGTGGAACGTACAAATTAAAATTAATGCGCTTTTATAACATATAGCAATAAACATTAATTGCGAGACAATATCAATTCATTAATTGTATAATGTATTTATATAATTGTTTAAAATGTACAAATGCGCATATTTAATTGATTTTTCTGTTGATTACAAAATAAATGTAAAATGAACCATTTAAAAAATGTAATCAAATTTCGAGCGCAAGGATTAAATAAATAATAATTAACAAGTATATTGTTTTATCACCCAATTCAAATGCGCCGCGCAGTGTTTATTTAAAATAATGGGGATCTAATATATGCAACTTCTTCTACACTTCCTTCTTAGTGATATGTATAGGTGAGCCCTAATTGATTATTAAGAATGATAGATTTAGTAACTTATTTGCTGTATATTTATATATTTATATTTTCATCGGACTTCCAGCAATAATATGGAAGGTGCATTCAAACTACCTTTAAATAAAGTTCAAAACAAATTAATATGTCGCATATTCCATTGCAGGAAAACAGAAGAATTATGGCTGGCTAATTATTTTTATATCAGTCAGTGCCCTGATTCAAAGTTCTTTTATAGCCTTCCACCCCCCATTTTTAAAGACAGAAGTGACTAATTTTCGGGCAAAAGAAGTAATTAACAGTATATTACGTAACAAGAGTTGTAAATAGAAAATTACTCTAGTTATGATCGGGTGATCGATTAATTTGTTTTTTAAAAGATTTTATTTATTAGAAACAAACTTTTACAAATTACTACTTGGTATTAATGTTTGATTATTTAATTGTTGCGTCGCGTGGTAATCGTACTTAAACTTGTATGTAGTCGCTAAATGTATACTTTAACAATCACATCAAAATTAAAATTTATAACAAAAAGTACGTTCCGCGTTATGCTCGATGAATCCGAAAAAAGTTGACGTACAATGACGATCGCACACGGTTCCACCCGACGCGTATAATACAGTGCGATCGAATAAAAGTTAGTCAAAGTTGGCCATGAGCCAAGTGTCAAGCTGACATATTGAGAAATTTAAGAACTATGAAAAGACATTCGGCGGCTTTTTGTTCATGACTTGCTTTGACTAATTTTGTATTCGATCTCGCTGTATTATTACTGTACATTTTAGTAGAAATTAACAATTTTTAACTGTTGTAAATTATTATTTTTGGCAGTTGATAATTTCCTTTTTACTGCCAACGTGCCATTTGTGATGATAGAAATGTGCGATTTTTAGCAGTTGAAATTTTCTTTTTTCTTTTAATATGAAAAAATGCCATTTTTACTTTCTCCGTTACGAAGTACGAGAAAGTATTGTGATCGTGATTTTTTTTTCAAAAATTTTTTTTACGGAAATATCCGTTTTGGGGTCCCTATATGCCATATCAACAATTTTTGGAAAAAAAAAATTTGTGTCTGTGTGTGTGTCTGTGTGTGTGTGTGTGTGTCTGTCTGTGTGCGCTGTATCTCAAAAACTAATAAAGCAATTGATATGAAACTTTGAACATCCATCTTATTTGATAATCTGAAGAACTGAAAAGCTTTTGGTAAAATTTCGTACACCGGAAGTGGGCGTTTACCTTAACTGTTTTTTTGTTTTTTGCCAATATTTTCTTAAATATGAAAAATATCACAAAAACATTCAAACAAACTTAGAAGACAACAAAGAAATGAACAGCTTTTGCTTGAAAACATTTTTCATAAAATCATTTTTATTCGAGAAAAAAATTTATTATTATTTTTTTAATTTTTGGTTTATAATTATAAAACGATAATAGTAACTGAAAAATTATGTGAATAATAATTGTACAGAATGCCAAAATGAACAACTTCTAAAGAATAAGTTTTTTTCGAAATCTCGTTAGTTCTTGAGTAAACCGAGTTTTTGAATTCGAAGTATAATTTTTACATCTTTCATGATTTTGACGTTTTAAACGTCAGTTTCATCCGAGTTTACGCAACGCTCGATGTACATTTAAAATATGATTTCAATTGAAAATAAACCCATGAAAACGTAAATATAAAGTCGGAGAAAGTAACATGATGGCCACATCACCATTTTTTATTGTAAAAATCCACAATTTTTGGATGCTACTAATTTCTTTATTTACTGTTGAATCGTACCGTTTATGGTAGCAGAATTTTTGACAATTCGTAATTGTTAGTTTTGACCATTGAACATTTTTTTTCTAATATTGAAAAACGCTGATAGTGATAGTGATAGTAGAAATGCTCAAATTTTTCTTTTCTTATTGTTGAATTGAAACCATTTTCAGTAATGAGCAATTTTTGACAGTCCTGAATAGTTATTTTTGGCAATTGAAACTTCCTTTTTACTGCCAACGTGCCATTTGTGATGGTAGATATGTGCGATTTTTGACAGTTCGAAATTGTCATTTTTTGCAGTTGAAATTTTCTTTTTTTTTAATATCAAAAAATGCCGTTTTTGATAGTGAAATTCCCCAATTTTCGGCAGCTGCTTATTTTCTTTTTTACCGCTGAATCGTGCCGTTTGTGACGGCAGAAATGCAGAATTTTTGACAATTCCAAATTGTCATTTTTGACGGTTAAAAATGTACCTTGTTACTATTGAAAAATGCCGCTTCTCACAGTAGAATTGCATATTATTTGACAATTTGTAATTGTTACTTTTGGCCGTTGGAATTTTCCCTTTTTTCAATATTGAAAAATGCCGATAGTGATAGTTGAAATACTCAAATTTTGACAGTCTAACATTTTTGGCATTTGTAAATTTTCTTTTTATTGCTGAAACGAATCGTTTTCAGTAATAAGCAATTTTTGACAGAATTGAATGGTTATTTTCAGAAATTGAAAATTTTCTTTTTACTGTTAAGTGCCATTTTGATAGTAGTGCTATTTTTGACAGTCATTTTTAGCAGTTGAAATTGACTTCTTTTTTTAATATCAAAAATGCCGTCTTTGATAGTAAAAAAAACATAATTTTTGGCAGCTGCAAATTTCTCTATTCACCGTTGAATCGTGCCGTTTGTCGTAGCATAAATGCAGAATTTTTGACAATTCGAAATTGTCATTTTTGACGGTGAAAAATGTATCTCTTTACTATCGAAAAATGCCATTTCTGACAGTAGAATTGCATAATTTTTGACAATTTGACGCCACTAAATCCCATTAAGAAATCTACGAAAGTGACTATTAAACTATTTTTGTATATATTCTAGTTACTAAAAAAAAAAAAACGAATATTAAAATAAGCAACAATAGAATAACAACTGGTATCGTCCAAACTAATCAAGTTGGCCATGTTATTATCTCAAAAATGAGGTCCTAATGTGTATATCAGATTTTTTTAAGGTAATCGACATTTCCTATAAAAACATCCGGTATAACGCAGAAAATGGTGCGCATAATTGTCAAATGTAACTAAATGAACAATACGCAGTTATTACTCTCCGAAAACACATTCTGAATGATTTTATTAGACAACCCTAAGCATTACCAGGAATTCACGATAGTTGCAGGTTGTGATAGTTATAAAAGACTTTGGCAACTATATAGCAAACTGCATCTGTTTAATTAACAAGGAAGTTTCGGGAACTTAGATAGCCTGAGGAGGAACTGATGAGGACAATTGATTAGGAGAAAACTTAGTTGCTGCAACGGTCAGAAGATAATTTATATGTTTACTTGTCATTTTAATTATTTTTCTTTTATACTAGACTAATTAAAACAGTGAAGGTTTGGTGGTGTAGTGGGTAATGCCTGCGGTACACTTTTCAGAACGAGAAATGTCCGCTTGAATCCGTAGATGTTGCATTTATCTGCCACTATTCATTTAAATTGCTGAAATTTATATATTATTATATTTACAGCACCGCGCTTCCGTAACCTGAATTCCTATCATAAATCTTTACTTGAAAAAAAATAAAATAAAAAATAAAATTTATTATACAGGGTATTCAATTTAAGTGAAGACACTGAAATATCTCGAAAACTACACATCGAATAAAAAAAAATATAATTAAAATTTGCTTGCCTCAGAGGAGGACATCTAATGATACGAAACTCGACCCACTACCCTGGAGGGTAGGGAGTGAGAAATAGAAAAGTTCAATAGGAACCCCCATTGTCCGGATTTGAATACTCCGGGAAAAAATAAGAAAGTTTTTTTTTTGTATTCGTGACAGACGACTCTATAATCGACAAAATTCAAAATTGGCAAAAATCGTTGAAACTGGGGATTTCCTGAGAAATAGGGATTCGTTAAATAAGGTTCCCTATGCTGCTGAGAAATAATGCGACGTGTTGAGAGAAATGCAAAACACTGTCCTACACTGTCAAATCTCTCTCTCTCTCTCTCTCTATTCCCACCTCTCCCGCCCTGCTACAACGCTCAATGCCGGCCTAGCAGCCTTCGAAGATGGACCTCCCTATCGCTGTTACCGCCAGATGCGAAATTCGCGCTGTTTTTTAAGTGCAAAACGGATTTCACCTATTGACATTCATCGTCAGTTAATTGAAGTGTATGCGGAAAATTGCATATCTGTTCAACATGTTCGCAAATGGTGCAGAGAATTCAGTGAAGGTCGCACGGAAATTCACGATGAAGACAGGAGCGGAAGGCCTTCAATTTCAGATGGAATTGTCAAAAAAGTTGAGAGAATATTGCTTGAAGATCGGAGGATCACCATTAACGAACTTGCTTTCCGTATTTCTGAGACTTCCAACACTAATTATTCCCAAAATTAAAGGAACACTTCGGTGGTTTACGCTTCAATACCGATGATAAAGTCAAGGAAGAGGTTACTCCATTCTTTAAAGGATTGGCGGCACAATTCTATAACATGAGGATAGAAAAACTGGAGCATCCTCTGCAAAAGTATTTGAACAGAAACGGCGATTATGTAGAAAAATTGCATAAGTTTTAAGCTTTAAAATGATGTACAATACTAAGAACAAAAATATAGCTGTCTATTATTAAAAATTATGGGAACCTTATTTTACGAATCCCGAATAAAAGTACACGAAGGTGTGAGTCTTAATGCCTCTCACACATAACAGTTTTCTAATTAAAGCAAGTGTTCAAAAATTCGATCTTCAAGTTCAATACACTCTTTCGATTGATTGTACACACGATAAAAGCATATCCGCAAGAATTTGAGTACAAGCGTTTCTTATGCGTTCTATCATGTTTTTTTCTGTCTGTTGGCACTTGTTGACAGTGGCGGCTCGTGGAACATGTTGATGGCAGTGGTGTATTGGAGGGAAACGTGGGGAACGACGTTCCGGCATCTTTTTTTCAGAAACGGAACGCGTTTGTGTTTGTTAATATTTTGTATAGTAAGAATAAAAATAAATAAAATAGCTTACAAGTAAAATAATAGTTTGCTTAAAATAAGATGATCTCCGAAAAACTATCAGCAAGCTGCTTGTGGAAAGTCGCGGACTATTTTTTTGCTCTCACCATGCGTTCCCTTACTTCTTATTTTACCAATACACCACTGGTTGATGGTAGAGCCACTTATACAACATATCCCCCTCCCCTTTTTTAATTGTTTGTTTTTCTCGGATAACCCTTAAACCAGCGGCGGCTCGTGGATGTTCGGCGAGGAGGCTGCGGAAGAAAATTTTACCAAAACAGCAGCGACATATTTTGTTCCTCCATAAGAGAAAGTATTACAGCACGAGAGGCATCTCTGTCGTAGCCTCCTCTATAGATCCACGAGCTGCCGCTGCCTTGAACGAATGATGAATGAAGTCTAGTATTGTACTTGGCAAATAAATTTAGATCAGACGAAAAACCTAAATTAGACGTTTAATTGTTTGATGCAAAAAATCCTGAATTCCTACAAATATTTAAATTTTAAATAATTCCGCTTAAACATCCCGCAGACTATATTTTCCAGATAAATATCAAAGTAAATTAATTTTATCTTAAAATAAACCCCATATTTAAATTAAAACCCACAAAACCGAACAACATAAATAAATAACCTGAAATTAAAACAAAAACCCTTGAAAAAGTTCAAAATTTAGGTTGCAAAACCTAAAACAAAGGTCATAAATCAAAAACTTACACCAAAAGAATATTCTAAAAAAATAAAAAAATTCCGCGTAAAAATCATTAAAGTTAAAAAATCTAAAATGTAGGACAAAAAAAGCAAAAAATTTAACCAAAACGTCGGGCCTGAAAATACGAAAATATTGAAAATTGTAACAAACTAATAAAAAATGTAGGCCAAAATAAACCAGGATTTTTGATATTTTTGGCCGACATTTTAGATCTTCGGCAATTTTGTTCCAAAAATATTAGATTTGTTTGTTGAAATTTTGGATATCTGAAACTGCATTTTTCACCTTCTGGCCCGAGTTTTCGACGTTTTATCTAAATTTAGGCCAAAATATTGAAAACTCAGGCCAGAAATAAAAAATGTAAACCAAGAAACGAATCGAATATTTTGACCAAAAAAATAAAAAAATTGGAACAAAACAGCAGAAGATCTAAAATATCGGCCAAAAATCAATAATCTTGGTCTAAAAATAATACTTTTTAGCTTAAAATAATTCCGACGAGAAATCGAAAATAATAGCAAACAAAATTAAATTACAAAACCGCACAATAAAATCATTAATTTTAAATATCCGGCGTGGCACTAGCCAGAGAAATAGTTGTTTCAATAACTTATTTGTTTGTAATCCTAATAAGACATAATAATAATTGTATTGATTGTCGTACGGAAAATAAAGCATTTTATTATTATTATTATTATTATGAATTTTGCAGAGTTACGAACAGGTTGAATATATTCATATATTCAGGCTACTTTCGTCTTCATCGAAATCATTAATTCTAGTTAAGAAAATTTAAAATATGTGACAAACAATAAAAAATGAAGACCACAAATCTTAGATTCGTACCAAAAATTTTAATTGGTGGACCAAAAAATTAAAATTTTCAACAAACAAATCGAAAAATTCAACAAACATATCGAATATTGAAGTCCAAATAAAGAAATTTTCGGCCAAAATACTAAAAGGCGTAAAGATAAAAAATGCAGACAACAAAAATCCAAGATTTTGGCCAAAATAAAGAATATTAGGGCCTAAATTTTTGGAAAATACGGTAATCTAAAATGTGGGCCTAAGAATGAAGAATCCGGATCTGACGATAAAAACGCAGACAAAAAAAATCAAAAATTTAGGTAGAAGCAAAATAATTTACCACTTTCAGTCTCCAAAAATGAGTTTCTAACCAGAAATCTGAAAATAATAGCCAAAAAATCGAACAATAAAATCAATCATTCAAGTTAAAAAATCTAAAACGAGACAAAAAATAAAAAAAGTAAACCAAAAATCCAAAATTCGGGCCTAAAAGTAAAAATGTTGTCCAAGCGTACAAAAAATTAACAAACAAACAAAACAAAATGATAATAATAATAAATGGTGACCAAAAAATCAAAAATTTCGGCAAACTAAACTAGAAAAAATTCTCGCATCAATAATTCAGGTTAAAATGTTTAAGAAATCAAAAATTTGTAACTAAAATTAAAAATTCGGTCCTAAAAATCAAAAGTGCGGACCTAATAGTCGAAAATTTTAACAAATAAATTGAAAATTTAGGTCAAAATAAAGAATATTTAGGCCAAATGATCAAAAATTTAGACCAAATAAAAATCAAAAAATAGGCAAAACATCTAAAAATTAAATATTCGGCCCGAAACATCAAAAATTTAAAACAAATAAATCAAAAATTTAGGATATCAAGGCCAAAAGATGAAAAATTTAGACCCAAAAATCGAAAAAGTAGGTCAAAAATCTAATAATTAATAATGCGGCCTGAAAATTTTAAAATGCGGAGTGAAAAGTCGAAAATTTAGGTCGAAATAAAAAATATGTAGATCCAAAAGAATCGAAAATACAGGGTTAATAATATAAAATGCAGAATATTCTAGTAAGAAAATTGTTTATATTAGTCTCAAAAATCACTCCATTGCTCAAAATACAGCAAAATAGCAAAACATTTTTTTTACTTTCTCCGTTATGAAGTACGAGAAAGTATTGTGATCGTGATTTTTTTTTCAAAAATTTTTTTTACGGAAATATCCGTTTTGGGGTCCCTAGATGCCATTTCAACAATTTCTGGAAAAAAAAATTTGTGTCTGTGTGCGCTGTATCTCAAAAACTAATACAGCAATTGATATGAAACTTTCAACATACGTCTTATTTGATAATCTGAAGAACTGAAAAGCTTTTGGTAAAATTTCGTAGACCGTAAGTGGTTGTTTTTTTTGTTTTTTGCCAATATTTTCTTTAATATAAAAAATATCACAAAAACATTTAAACAAACATTGAAGACAACAAAGAAATGAACATCTTTTGCTTGAAAATATTTTTCATAAAATCATTGCTATTCGAGAAAAACAATTATTTTTTTTTTTCAATTATTGGTTTATAATTATGAAACGATAACATTTACAGCAAATTTGTGTGAATAATAATTGTAGAGAATGCCAAAATGAACAACTTATAAGAAATAAGTTTTTTTTGAAATCTCGTTAGTTTTTGAGTAAACTGAGTTTTTGAATTTGAAGAATAATTTTTCCATGTTTCATAATTTTGACGTTTTAATCCGAGTTTACGCAACGCTCGATGTAAATTTAAAATATGATTTTAATTGAAAATAAACCCATGAAAACGTCAATATAAAGTCGGAGAAAGTAACATGATGGCCACATCAACATTTTTTTTATTTTCTTTTTAATTGATCAAAATAGTGAAACTAATTTTAAAGAGAATTCAAATAAAACAATTCACTTTCAGATGGAAGCTGGTACCATTAACGGCGCCCCGCACCCATTGGGAAGCAACTGCATTGCGATTTTTCTCTATTTTTGCGTTGTTTAATATTTAAACTGGCGAAAAAGGAATTATTTTTTTTTGCTGAGCTTGAAACTACAGGTAGTGCCATGGCTCATTTGCTCTGTATAACGAGCCGCCCCTGCTTGTTGATAAACTTTATCTTTCAGATAACCCCATAGAAAAAAATCCGGTGAAGTTAAATCAGGCGACCCAGCAGGCCGATCCACCGAGCATTATAATCACGGTCTAATATCTCCCGTGCAACAATTGAATAATACGCTGGGCAACCGTCATGCTGAAACCACATACTTTGGCGAACATCTAAAGCAACATACTCAAGTAGTATTGGAAGTTCTTGTTCAAAAAAATGTCGATATTTAATTCCTTTTAAAGTACTGTCAATAAAATATGGACCAATGAGTTTGTTCCCTATGATCGCACACCAAAAATTTACGTACCAAGGACGTTGATGCTCAATTTGTCGTAACGAGTGGGGATTTTCTACACTCCGGTAATGCATGTTATACCGATTAATACTACCATGATTTGTAAATGTAGACTCATCTAAAAATAGTACATTGATGAAGAAATTTCGGTTAGTTTCTATTTGTTCAAGTGCCCATTCACAAAATACTACTCTATTAAGAAAATCATCTTCATGAAGTTCTTGGTGCAATGAAATATGATACGGATGATACTTATTACGGTGCAAAAAGTTAACAATACTACCTAAGGAAATTCCGGAATCGCGTTGTAATTGTCGAGTACTTATTTGTGGATTTTGCTGAACAGCTTCTAGCACAGCTATTTCATTTCATTTGCCCGTTTTCTTTGTTTGGGTTGTACACCACCATCTGATAAAAATGTTTTAACAATATTGTAAAAAAAAAGACCGCGATCGAACATTATCCGGAAAACGCTCAGCGCATAAGATAACAGCCTCGTCAATATTTCTCCTACATTTGCCATAAATCAGAATAATTTCATTTCATTTGGGGTTGAGTTTCGTATTATTAGATGTCCCCCCCCCCCCGCGAGGTGACAAATTTTAATTATAATTTTTTTTATTCGATGTGTAGTTTTCCAGATATTTCAATGTCTTAAACTTAAATTCAACAAACTGTATATTGAAATGGTTTAACAAGAAAAAAATAAAATAACATTTTAAGTATGCTCTTAATTTGTGATTGTACTGAAACCAAAACAATTACCATAAGGTAAATATTAATAATAAAAATTACATTCTGTTACACCGTGTGTACTAATTAAATATAACAATTTTTCCAATTTCTTTGGATGACATTTCTTTCTCAAATTTTTTAGGGTAATTGTAATATTTAATGGAAGATATAAGACCAAATAATTTTTCTAATAGCTGAATTTAAAAATGTATTTCTTTCAAATACCTAGCCTTTTTACTGTTTTAATATTTTATTAAAATTATTTATAATACATACAAATAATGTATTAGTTGGAAGAATATTTACAAGCTTCATCAGTTCATGAACTTTTAACAATGAAGTTCAATGCAAATTATAAAAGTACTGCGCGAAATATTCTCAACAACAGCGTAGACTAATTAGTAATTGCAATGCACCTAACCACAGCAGATTTGTTAATAATTAATTTGATGTACTTTAACCATACATCCGCTCATTTATATGCGGGCTTAGTGGCATATTATAATACGGATTGGGCTTTAGGTAAAAGAGGTCGTAAAACAAGACTTCAATAGTATTAATCTCCAATAATCACAATAGCAAAATACGATAGGCTTTGCCTGTTCTCAATAATCCTCTCAGCACTAACCGCAGCCCGTGTTCCTCATTTGACATTCTCCTCTGGATCTATAATACAAAATCTCGATTAATTAGGATAATGTACAAAGCTTTGTTTAAGTTTAGTATAACTAATAGAAATGTGTCGTTAGAATAAGTTACGCAAATATAAACCCAGCAACACATTGAAGTATGTTTTATGGACTGTGTTATAAAATATGCATAAAGTTTGTCTAAGGAATAGGGGAAACTTTGACGATCAGTTGGTTTCTTCACGATTAAACATTAATGCTGTATTTAATTTTCATTTCCACTACATTTTCATCCTCGTTCAAAACCAGAGATGTTTAGATTATACAAATGTATTTTATGAACTGATTAAAGTTGTTTATTATACTCAATTCAGTGGCGGTTTCAAAGGGGGGGTAATCGGGTAATTACCCCCACCCCCTAAGAATTTTTCGCTTATCAATTTTTATTGTTAAAAATTACCTGTATTCCATATTCCAAACAAATAATATAATATATTTTACATTATTTAACTTGGATTATTGATTTTATTTCGTGATTTTTTAATTTTTTGCTAATATTTTCGAATTTCTGGTCAGAAACTTATTATTGGTGGCAAATTATTTTGCTTCTACCTTTCGATTTTTTGGTCTGCTTTTTCATTTTTAGATCAGGATTCTTGATTCATTGGCCCATATTTGAGATTTCTGCATTTCCAACTTGTTTTTATTTTTCTTTATTTTGACCAAAATATTCGATTGGTTTGTAGAAATGTTCGATTTTTTTTGTCTGCAATTTTTATCTTTACGCTCGTTTTCGATGTTTTGTTTAAATTTTCACCGTTTAAGGCTATATTGTAGATTTTTTATTTTTTGGTCTAAATATTCTTTATTTTGACGAAAAAAATAGATTGGTTTGTAGAAATTTTGGATTTTTTGTCTGCATATTTTATCTTTACGCCCGAAATTTTCACCTTTTTAGGTTTTTACTTTTTTGGCCGAAATTTTCTTTATTTCGACTTAAATTTTCGATTCGTTTGTTAAAAATTTTGATTTTTTAGTCTACAGCTTTGATTTTTGGGTACGAATTTTAGATTTTTGGTCTTCATTTTTTATTTTTTGTCCCATATTTTAGATTTTCTTGCGAATTTATTTTTTATTTTTATATATACAAACATCTTTATTCACAGAAATAACATCTAAATAGATTATGTTAAAAACTTGAAATCCGCTTTCCGTTGGCTGTGAAAGGGCTATCGATTTTTATTTTTGCTATTATTTTCAAATTTCTCTTTGGAACTTATTTTAAGCTAAAAAGAGTTATTTTGGGGCTAAAAATGACAAATTATTTTTCTTTTGCTTGTATTTTCAATTTTTTGGTGTGCATTTTTATTTTTAAGCCAGGTTTTTGATTTTTTGGCCGATAATTTAGATCTTCGGCTGTTTTGTTCCAAATTTTTGATTTTTTGGCCAAAATATTCGATTTTTCTAGCAATATAAATGGTTCTTTGTTTCTTCAAAAAAGGAGGACGGATATTGTATAAGTCGCTCTACCATCAACGAGCCGCCACTGATTTCATTTAGTAGAAAAGTGCCTTGTCTCAACTTTTAAAGCTAATTAAAGCGAAAATTAAAAAATTAAAGAAAAATATTTTCCTATTAAAAAAAAATGGAATGGAGTGATTTTTGAGACTAATTTAAACCCTTTTCTTAGAATATTCTGCATTTTTTAATATTAAGCCTGTATTCCCGATTTGTTTTTTGGCTAAATTTTTGATCATTTGGTCTAAATATTCTTTATTTTTACCTAAATTTTCGATTTCATTGTTAAAATGTTCGACTATTTGGTCCGCATTTTTTATTTCTCCTGACGAATTTTTGGTTTTTAAATTTTTGACCTGTATATTCGATATTTTTGGTCAAAATATTTTAACTTTTAGCCTAAATATCCCTTATTTAGACCTTTTGCGATTTAATTTTTTTAATTTTTGACTTTTTGGCACAAATTTTTAGATTTTTGACCTGTATTTTCGATTATTTTTGATCTGTTGACCTAAATATTCTTTATTGTGACATAAATTTTCGATTTAATTGTTAAAATTTTTGATTTTTTGTCCGCATTTTTGATTTTTCGGGCCGATTTTTTAATTCTAGTTCTAAAATTTTGAGTTAATTTTGGTTAAAATATCTATAACCTGAATGATTGATTTATATGCGAGATTTCTTTTTATTTTTTTCGGTATTTTCGAGTTTTGTTTGTTGAAATTTTCAATTTTTTAGTCTGCAATTATTATCTTCAGGCCCGAGTTTTCGATATACTGTCTAAATTTTCGACTTTCTGGCCAACATTATAAATATTTATTATTTTTTTAAATCTTTTGACCTAAATTTTTCTTTTCTTTTTTATTGTTAAAATTTTTCGGTTTTATGACTCCAATTTTTGGTTTTTCGTTTAGTCTGCATTTATTATGTTTAGGTCCGAATTTTCCATGTTTTGTCTAAATTTTCGACTTTTTGACCAACATTGTAGATTTTTTTGTTAATCTTTTGCTCTAAATTTTTCTTTATTTATTTTTATTTGTCTGTTCAAATGTTAGTTTCCTTGGTCCACTATTTTTATTTTTTTTTAATTTTTGGTATATTTTGCAGTGGCGGTATCAAAGGGGGGATAATCGGGTAATTACCCCCCCCCCCCCTAAGAATTTTTCGCTTATCAATTTTTATTGTTAAAAATTACCGGTATTCCATATTCCAAACAAATAATATAACCGGTAAATTTTTTCAACGCTTTAAAACGTTGGAAAAGGATAGGGAGATTTCACGGAACAGGTGTGGTATATGAGAGCGGAAGCACCAGTTTATTTATCTTTTTTTTAATTACCCCCCCTATACTAGTTGGCTGGAAACGCCCTTGACTCAATTAAATAATTTTATTTAAATGTCGGTATATAGGGTCCTGCATTTCACCTCCCGCTTTCTATAGCTCAGTTACTGATTAAGTCAGGATTTTAATATTTTGTAGACGTTACTTGTATTCTAGGGTGAATTTTAGAAAAATATTTTTATTACACATTTTGTCCCAAAAAAGTGTGACGTCATGATGATATATCTTTTTAGACTACATGCTTTATATTTTATTACTTATTCGGGTGCATTTTATAGATGCCTACAAATCCCGAAAATTTGATTTAAATCCGTTCAGCCATATAAGCAAAGAAAATTAAAACTAGAAATAAATCAGTTTCACACCATTGCACAAAAGCTGGCAAAATTCCGAAATTGTAAAGTCGAAAAGAAGCTTCAAAACTAAGCTAAGGTCGATAAAATTATAAAATATCAATCAATGAAATAAAGTAGTATCCCATAGTCCATAATGGGCCGATAAAGTGGTAAGAGGGTTTCAGTGCATAATAGTACGGCTTGCAAATATAAAATTATCATATCTGTGAACAAAGCATACAGAAGGCCTTTTGTGACGTCACTATTTTACTACCATCAACTTACCGCTCGGCCAAACTAACCCAGTGAAGAAGGGAGGCTCCGAAACAATTGTATTAAGGGCGCCACGTGATTACGGGTAGTAAGGTAGTTAACTCAAGGAGAATCACGAACCATGATTTTAAAATTAAATATACACTATGTTTTTTTTATCGTGGGCCATAGGATTTTACATACAAAAAATTATACCTTGTGTTAATGTATATTTCATCATTTAATTTTGAAGCAAATTTTAGTTAGTAAAATAAATCAATTATTTTTTTACATGATGCGCTTTATTAGAATAATTTAAACATGTTTAATTCCATTAAAAAGTGCTTTTGCTCGGAACCGGGCGATCGGGATACGCTGCAGCAAAGTTGTCAACTATTTCCCTAAAATAAAATTCCTTGACTTCTTGAAGAAAAATACAACTATTTCCCTGCTGGCCAAACCTCTTATAATTGCCGTTACAAATTCCACCTGTTCTTCAACAGTATAAACAGATATTTTCTCGTAGAAATCTGTTTGATTTCTTGCCTCACTAATCAATCTGACATTTCGGAAATTCAAGGTACTTTGATTATTTTTGCTCAGTTATTTATATTAAATAATTTCATTTTTTAATGGAATAAAACATGTTTAAGTTATTCTAATGCAGAGCATCATGTAGAAAAATAATGTATTTATTACTAACTAAAATTTCCTTCAAAATTTTCTGATAAAATATACATTAAAACAAGGTAAAATTTTTAGCATGTAAAATCCTATGGCCCACGATAAAAAAAAATATCCTGTATATTCATCAAGTTATGAGCTACCCAGTAACATAAGAGAAATGGTTCAGAATAAAATTGAATTGCCGAATTATTTTACGAACAATATATACTGAAGGAAAAAAAAATGAAACACTTGAAATTCGTGAAATTTCGACCATTTTCAAACCGCCATAACTCGACGTATTTTCAATAGATTGTGATGAATCTTTGAGTAAAATTTTCTTGATTTTTTTAGCGGAAGATGAACAGTTTACGAGTCAGATTGTTCTTGAAGATTATATAATACTGTTTGGGGAATAGTAACAACATTCCACAAGTATTATATTATATGTACAGGGTGTTACAAGCTAGTCACGAGTCTAGTGAGTGACATGTACAGTAGAGTGGTTCTTATTTTCGAAGTATGTGAAAATCAACGGGACAACCCGGAAACTTGTTCGTATAGATAAAAAACTAATAACTGTAAATTTTGAGCCATATCCAACATTGCGTAACCGGGCCCTAGCCCTCTAAAATTTGAAAAAGTAGTTTTTTTATTTTTTATTTTTATTTTGGTTCATTTTAATATTAAACGGTCCACCTAAATAACCAAAATATATATTTTGTGGCTAAAGGACGTTAATATGTATCCAAAAAGTATTTATTTGTTGAAATTGGTCAAAAATTGACGAAGTTATGAATTTTTTAATGCCCCTCTATTCATTGAAATTGAAATTGCACTATAAGAAAGCCATGACTAAGTGAACCAGACGTTTCACTTCAATTGGTAACCCCATCTTATTTTTATCTTTTGACATTTGGTAATATTAGTTTGATGCACCACAGCTCGCAAGAGATAATCCGTGCGTGCCCTTATGTGCGTAATTTTGGGTGATTTTCTTGCGGCCTGTGCCGCATATTAACACCTGGTTAATCTGGTTTGATGTTTTCGGCGGCATTTTGAGGGATTTTTAGTATCTAACGCGCCCGATTTATTATTCAATATTGCCCATCACCATATTCCTTATCTTATTACTTTACAATTTAATGAACCTCCTAAGCCGTTTAAGTACGAGGAATACATCTATGATTTTACGAAAACAAATTATAGTGCTGTTAATCAATACCTGTCATTTATCGACTGGCGGTTTATTTTAAATGTAAACGATGTGGATACTATGGTCGATATTGTTTACAAGATATTGTATAATGCCATTGAAATGTTTTCTCCTACTAAATGTGTTAGACTTTCTACATTCCCACCCTGGTTTAACAAAGATTTGATCAAATTAATCAATGATAAAAAAAGTGCACATAAAATATATAAGCAGAGTCAAACCTCGGTTAATTACCAGAAGTTCAAATTGCTGCGATCCCGTTGTAATCATTTAAGAGAGTACTTATATAATAAATATATTGAGTCCGTTAATAGCAGCATTCATCAGAATCCTAAGAAGTTTTGGAATTTTGTAAAAACCACTAACGGCCATTTTGATTTTCCCAGTGTCATGCATTATAATGATCTATCCAGTTACGAGGGTTCACAATGTGTAAATCTTTTTGCAAATTTTTTCTCAACAGTTTATAATTATGACACACCCTTACAAGTACCGACATTTAGCTATGAGCATGAAGTAATACATTCACCAATTACTATTTCTCAAGTGGAAATATTTAAAGCCATTAACTCTTTAAAATCAAGTAACAGTTCAGGTCCAGATGGTGTACCTAATAACTTTCTTAAAAACTGTGTTTATTCTTTAACTTTACCTTTATTTATTATTTTTAATCACTCCCTCGGTACAAGTTCGTTTCCATATCTTTGGAAAAGGAGTTACATTACACCTATTTTCAAATCTGGAAGTATGAATAACATCTCTGATTATCGGGGTATTTCTATTCAATCAGCAATACCCAAACTATTCGATGGACTGATATCCGTCAAATTACATTGGATGTGCAAAAATATCATAATTGATGAACATGAACATGGCTTTCGTACCGGTCGATCTACTACTACGAACTTATTGGTTTATGAATCATTTATCATTAATGCCTTGGAAAATAAGAATTCTGTCGACGCCATCTATACAGATTTTTCCAAGGCATTTGATAAAGTTAATCATGCTGTGTTAATTTCTAAATTGTATTCTCTGGGATTCCATGAATCCGTTGTTAAATGGATTAATAGTTTTTTGAATGATCGCAGTCAATGTGTCAAAATTCAAAATCATATCTCTGATGTTATTCTTGTTCCATCGGGTGTGCCACAGGGATCGCATTGTGGACCCTTACTATTTCTTCTATTTATCAATGATATTTCGCAAGCAATTTGTAACTCGAATTTTCTGTTGTTTGCCGATGACTTGAAATTGTATAAGGAAATTAAATCACTCAACGATTGTTTATTACTTCAAGTAGATATCACTTCTATCCACAACTGGTGTTGTCAGAATTATTTATTTTTCAACACTAATAAATGTAAATCTATTACTTTTTCCCGCAAGAAGTCTCCGTACAGTTTTAATTATGAAATTAACAACAATATACTTGTAAATGTGTATGAAATTAAAGACTTGGGTATATTGTTCAACTCCAAAGTGTCATTTGAAGATCACATCAACTATATTTGTAATCGTGCTTCGAGAATGTTGGGCTATATAAAGAGAATGTCTAAGGATTTGTCACACTCTTCTTACAAAATAGTTTACATGGCATTTGTTCGATCACATCTAGAGTATGCCTCTTGTATATGGTCTCCACATCAGATTATTTATAAAAATCAAATTGAACATATACAAAATAGATTCTTAAAATCAATTTCATACAAACTAGGTTATAGCACAAATATCGACCTTGAAGTAATAAGATCCAGTCTACATATTGATCATCTTTGCTGCAGAAGATTTTTTGCAGATATGTCGACTTTTTTTTAAATTATTAGCGGAGATATTAAATGTTCTGAACTTCTCTCTCTAGTGGATTTTTACGTAAAATATAACAATCGCGCAATTCGGCACCCCCCACTATTTCGTGTAGCATTCCATAGTACAAACTATGGTTTAAATAACCCAATCACACGCTTTATGCGTACCTCGAATTCACTTTCGCTTAATCCTAATTTTAACATTTTCTCTTGTTCTCACCGGGAGTTTATGCGCTCAATTAAATTTACAGGATATTGTTCACATTAGTTTTATTTTAGGTTAGGTCAGTTATTAGTTAAGTGTAGTTCTAAATTTATACTTGTAATAATTTTAATCAATGTACATTTATGTTAAAAATGGTTAAACCGTTTAATAAACATTATTATGATTATTTTGTAACGATATTATAGTTAGTTGCTTTCAAAATGAGTGGAAGAACCATATTTGCAGATGCAATTTATTTGATCGGAATACCGCATAGCCAAATACTTTGCTCAAAACTATCATCTAGGAAGCAAGTGGTATCTTTGTTTTTCTCCAATCGGCGAGCACTTAATAAATTTAAGCTTCAGTGAAACGCTAGTTGTGGAAGTATTGTCTGTTGGCCAAAGGCTCATATTCCGATTCAACGCAAACAATGCCGCATCGATTAAATGTAGTTATGGCATAAAAATTGGCAAAATCTTAGTAAGCGTTCTTCTCGAGAAACTGCAGCACATATAAATAAAGAAAAATAATTTGTTAAAAGTTTCAATGATTTGTTCGTTTTTGCTTCTGAAAATGCATTGCAAATAATGACAATTGAAGAAGACAAACCATTTTTATTATTGCAGAGAGAGAATGGAAGATAAGGATCAATCAATGGCATTGAAAGCTTCGCAGTGCAAGTGGAAAGACGTTAGAAGTGGAGAAGAAAGAGAAAATCTGATCAGTCCAGCTGATTTGAATATTAATCCTACCTCAGATCCGGCTCAGGACATAGAACCACAACCACAACGAGGAAAAATTGCATTTATCAATAAAAGGTTCTCATCTGCTTTAGACAAGTGTAAAATAAGTGACATAAATGCCGTCCATCTTCTGATTACCGTCTCTGAAGGATTAGGTCACAATGTAAACGATTTAATTATTATTACATATTATTCATCAGTGCGGGCTATGAAATTTGAATCCAACATTTGGCCCCATTGTCAGGATTATATTGCCGGCAGTGAGATTCTTAACAAAATTCTTGTTGTGAATGACATTTTAGAGTGAAAAGTCAAATTAATAGAAGAATGTAATACTCTATTAACCAACGACAAGGAACAAAAAATGTTTATATTATTAAATACTTTGAAGAGTATCACAAGAGATTTTAATAAAAATGCATTAATTGGTAATATCTAAAAACATGAAATATCGAAATATACAAGTACGATGTAACTAAAAAATCATAACTCCATTAATTTTAGTCCGATTTCAAAAAGTTAATTAATTTTGGATTCGTATTAATCTCCTCTATCGGCACAATATATAATTTCACCATAAGGGTGGACTGTTTAATTTTAGGGGGGACCAAAATAAAATTAAAATAAAAAATCGACTTTTTCAAATTTTAGAGGGCTAGGGCCCGGTTACGCAATGTTCGATATGGCTCAAAATTTACAGTTATTAGTTTTTTATCTATACGAACAAGTTTCCGGGTTGTCCCATTGATTTTCACATACTTCGAAACTCCACCATATATGCTAAAACCACTCTAATGTACAGTCAATATTCGAGATTCAGAAGACCTACAGCAAGTCGCGTTTGCTGCACTTCGTCTCTCAAGTCAGTAATCGGATACTGGTTTTTCAGAACTAGCTCGTGTCTAGTCTCCGCCCACCTTCACCGTCTCTTAGGTTTCAGAACCACCTAGAAGTCGGTAATCGGATACTGGTTTTTCAAAACCAGCGCATTTCCAGTCTCGGTTTGCTCTCACCGGCACCCTTTCCTTCAACAAGTTTCCACTGGCCCACCCTGGTTTCTCGCACCAACACTTACCTCGTGTTCGATGAAGGGGGAAGTTACTAATACCCTCCCAACTCCCGCAACTCGGCGAAAACCTGCCTGGAGTTAAGCCGCCAGCCTAACATATGAAATAACTGTTTAGAAATACGTTTGTATATTTTTCAGCAAGGCGAACGTCTCCGTAGCTAGGATGAGTTTTAACTGCTCTGGCCGCGGAGGGCGCGAACGAGATACGTCACTTTACGCAAGGGGACTTACACGTGGCCTGAGGTATTAGCAACTAAGGGGGATTGCTGGGGAGATCAGGGTACATCAGCCAGGTGTTTTCATGACACGTGTGTTTCCATCTAGCGGCAAGCAGTCCTGGGGGCAGTAAACCCAGACCTGCCTCTCCCAAAAACTCCACCACCTGCACAACGCCTATGCACGACCCTACTCCCGAGATAATAATAATAATACTTTTTTTATTTCTTCTCAAGTTACAGACATATATACAAAAACTAACAATGGAAAAGTAGACAACTACAGAAACAATATTATGCCACTGAGAAAAAATGAGATGTAGTTCAGATGTGTGCCAGAGCACACCCTGTTCTTCCACTACACCTCAGTAAATAATTTAAAATTAAACAGAGAAAATACAATAAGACTAGCATTATAAATAACATCATACAAGCGTGAATTATAGCTATGAAATACAGTATACACGAAAATGAAGATAGGAACGAAGTACATATTAGTTACCACTAAATGTGGGCAAAGATAAATTTGAACATTGTTTGCTAAATAGTCGTGAGAAAATATGTTTTTCGAAGGCAAATTTAGAGCTGAAGTCGTTACAGGAGAGTGACAGGTTATTAAAAAGTTTTACTATTGTATAAAGGAACGATCTCTCGAATAAACTAGTACTATGAGCGGGCAGGGTTAATAGACCACGGCTCCTGATATTAATGTTATGAACGTCACATCTATAAGAAAGCTTCTCGAATAGGTAGGGAGGTGATTTGTGTTTGATAATGGTATAAAACAAAGAATAACATTGCAATAGGCGACGATTATCCATGTTTAACCAGTTTAAATCTAGCAATTTGTGACTGATTTTATCAAATTTACGCAAGCCAAAGATGAGTCTTAGACAAGAGTTTTGGATGCGTTGGATGCGTAATTTCGTATTTAGATCAAGGCATGGATGTACTAAAGGAGAACAATAGGTGAATTGAGATAAGACTGTTGCTTCGCACAGAAGTGCTTTTGTTTTACGAGTGAGTAACTCTCGGTTATGATAAATTGACCTTAAACTGCCATATGCTCTATTAATACACTTATTTATAAAATTATGATATCTAAACGTATTGTCCATAAAGATACCTAGGTTTTTTGCACCCATAGAGTATGTTATTGGTTGGTTGCAAATAGAAGGTATGAATTTCTCCACAAGTTCCGCACATTTTCTTTTTGGTCCGAATAGGAGATATGTCGACTTTAAAGGATTTAGGAAGAGTCCGTGTGAAAGAGATGCATTATATAGTGTGTTAAGATCGCAATTCAATTTTACTAGTGCCTCTTCAAACTGTTCAGGTGGAAAAGAAATATATAACTGGGTGTCGTCTGCGTACATGTGGTACTTACAGTGTATTAAATTGTTTATGATGAATGAGGTGTATATAGTGAACAAAATGGGCCCTAAAATTGACCCCTGAGGAACACCGGAAACAAGCTCTTTAAAGTCAGATATGTCGGAGTTAAGCATCACAGCCTGACATCTACCAGCTAAGTAGTTGATCACAAGTTCAATAGCAGAGTGATCAAAGCCAATGTAATGGAGTACCGAGGCTAAGACATGATGATTAAGAGTGTCAAAGGCTTTGCTATAATCGAGAAGTACTAGCGCAGTCATGTGACCGGAGTCAGTTTCTTTTAAGATGTCATCAGTGACCTTTAACAGAGCTGTGGTGCAACTAAATCCTTCCCTAAATCCTGACTGAAACTTAGGAAAGATACTATAGTCAGACATATGCTGTTTAATTTGACAGTTCATTATGATTTCAAGGACTTTGGAAAGCGTGGGCAATATGCTTATTGGTTAGGTCACTAAGTTGAGTAGGGTTTTGTTTTTTTGGTAAAGGTACAACTAATGCCATCTTCCATGCGGCTGGAAAGACACCATCTAATAAACAACTGTTTATAATGTTTGTGGTGAATGGTAAAATAAAGGGACTACATAATTGAATCAGTCTGATATCCAAGCCATCATAACCACGAGATGATGACTTTACTTTATTCAAAATTTTGTTGACATCCTGTATGTCTACTGGTTTAAAAGTAAAGCGAGAGGGGAAAGTACATTTGTGGTTACTATTATAAAATGTTATTAAGTCACTAGGATTAATATTTGATTTAGGTACCGACTCATTGAAGAAGTCATTAATATTATTAACATCTCCAAATTCAACGGGTAATTGAATGGAATTATGATTTTTGTTGGGAATTATATTCAGGGATCTAAGTTCCTTCCACATCTTTTTAGGATCGGAGTTAGCTAATTTCCATTGAATATAAGCTTTCTTTTCGTTTTTTACAGATAAGTTTGTGAAATTACGGAGATCTTTATAATAATTCCAGTCAGCTGGTCGTTTGGTTTTATTAAATTTAGCCTTAGCTTTATTTCTAAGAGACATCAAAAGTTTGATATTATCTGTGAGCCAAGGAGGCACAAGTTTTTTAACCGTAATTGTTCGCAGTGAGGCTAATTTATCAAAAATATGCAATAAACGGGTATTGAGGAGATCCACTTTATCGTCGATATTATTTAAGTAATAAATTTCATGTAAGCACGAAGAATTGAGCTCAGCAGACAGATCATCAAGAGAAATATTATTAAAATCACGGTAAATGTATGGGGCGGACAATAACGGGACATTATCGTTCTGAATATTAATGTGAGTTAAGTCATGGTCAGAAAAACCGATATCTATAACTCCACTAGTTTGCAATAGACAATTATCAGAAATGATAATTAGATCTATTGTAGTAACTGAGTTTAACGAAACTCTAGTGGGCTGTGAAATAATTTGCCTCATACTTATGGAATCCATGAAAGAGTTGAGGTAAGTTGCTTTCGGATCATTAGGCTTACTGACATCAATATTGAAGTCCCCTAGACAAATTACTTTATCACAATAAGTAAATGCGTAATCGACCGATTCCTCGAGTTGATTTATGAAAAACTTATAATTTATAGACTCTGGCCGATAAAGGACGCCTACAGCAATGCCACTCACCGTCACCCATAATTGCTCGATAGCTGTGTTACTGTTCAATACATTACATTTTAAATAACTACGAATATATAAACACACACCACCACCCCTATAAGGACGATCGCAGCGAAAAAGTCTATACCCAACAATACTAATAAGATCACTATCTATATTTTCAGAGAGCCATGTTTCACTGACTGCGAAAACATCGTATTCGAAGTTCGAGAGAAGTTGCCTTATATAATTAATTTTAGGAAATAATGAGCGTACATTTAAATGTCCAATCTTCATATTAGCGTGAATACTGTAAATTTAGTTAAGTGAATTTTCTAATTGAGAATTCGAGGGAGAAGTATAAACTACCTTATGAAAGGTCCGATTAATTCAACATTTTCTCTTGTGACTCCTTATTACTAACATTATACGCACACAACTTAAGAGATAAAATTGCGAGAAAATACAAGAATACAATTTTAACATATAGTTTTTAAGGTACAATTATTTATTAAAGTACATTTGAGAATAGAAGAAAATACAAAACTGAGAGCACGTAAAACAAAGTTTGGTGACGATTAGGTATGACTCCTAACCTATTAAATCGTGTAGATCTTGCTCACAAAGATCACTGATCACCTCCCTCAGACGAGGAGGAGTCGAGGGAGGGAACCTCATCGCCTCGGCCGAAGTGGTAAAACTCTCTGCTCAAGTCGCAGAACCGAAGCCTCGAAACAACGAGTTATCAGCTCCTCTTCAATTACATCACTATTTTCGGACCAACGGGCTCCGAAAATAACCCCGGACGTGATAAACCGATCCTCTCGCCAACTAGCGAGATGGAAATCGAGCTGGTCTCCTCGGCCTCCTCGAAAAACGAACATCGGCCAGCTGACCCATCGACCCTACCCGCAACCGACAATATGCCGACCAGTGACGGCTCGTCAGGGGCGGCAGGGTCGGCCGGGCCGTACCGTTAAATTCAATTAAAACAAATATTATAAATGTTTATTTTCTGAGAAAATAAATATTGCGAATTTTTTATAATAAATACATAATATGCTTATAGCCAGTAATATTAATAAGCACTCAGTATAAGGCCGATAAATGCGGGAGTTTATTTTCATTTAATATATGTCTACTACGCAAGTTCGTATCCGCAAAATCGGCCAGCCGTTGATTTTCAGAGTATTAAGATTAATGCAAGCGCTACGTCCGCACGAGTGTCAGTGCAGATTCTGTCGTCTCATTTCGCCTGCAGCGTGAACGTACGTCCACAAATGGTTTACTCCAGTACGGCAAATTCACCGGGGCCGTACTCCGTACGCAATACTCCGATGCCCATGACTCGATGCACTCTTTAATTCGCTTGCGTTACAGGTCACAGATTTTTATTTTAGAACTTGTAAATTTATTTATTAACGTATTTCTGATTATTTTCATATTGTTCTATTTAAAAGTAATATATGTACTTACTTTAATACAAATTGGTCATTAAGGCCAACATTTGACCGGTATTAGAAAACACATTATTCCTTAAAAAAATATTTCAGAAATCAGAATATATTTCGCATTTTTAAAGAGAAGGCAAATCTTAATATAAGTAAATATCATTAAACAATAGATGTAATGTAAAATGCAAACAATAATTAAATGGTAACCTAATTGTAATTTACAAAATAATTAGCATTCTAGGTAAATTTAAGGTAGTTTATGTGAAATATATCAGTGTATAATTAACCATTTTATGTATATAACATGTTTAAAGATGTTATTGTTACTCCGACAACATTCTCTCACTGTTAAAAGTCGGGCGAAATTATTTAATGTGTATCGTTCTAACGGAGGAGTATGGGTACGGCTGGCCGTTTATCCACACTATCCACAGTGCGCGTGTGCCAGCATAGAAATCATCAGATGACAGAATCACTTCGTCTTTTCCTTGGTCCCGTCCACATGGTGCTCGTGTATGCGATTATTAATTATTGTATTATTTGTTGAAACTACGATGGCTAGTGTAAGGGATATTGTAAGTACTAACGCTGATTTGGTTCATTATTTTTTACACAATAAATTTAACCGATTGTCGTACGATGATAAAGTTTTCATTAAAAATGTGCCAGTTCCACACCCGTTGTTGACTAATCTCGTTCAAAGAAAACAAGATCACAATCGCACTTTTTCTGCAACACTCTACACAAAGTTCATTTGGCTAACTGGTAGTGAGATTTGTAACAAATTATTTTGTTGGTATTGTTTGTTGTTTTGTGAAAGCAAAAACCCTTTTAATTCATGCGGTTATGACAATTTAAAAGAAGTTTATCGCGCTTTAGCGAAACATGAACTTTCAAAAGATCATACGTATTCTGCCTTAAAATATAAATTATTCGCGAAACATAATATTGTAAATGCACTTGATATCGCTAGACGAGAACTTATAAATAAACATAATGAAAACGTTCGGGAAAATCGAAAAATGGTCAAACATTTAATAAACATGGTCATTTATTTATCAACTCAAGAACTTGCATTCCGAGGTAACGACGAAACAACAAATTCAGACAATCAAGGGAATTTTAAAGAATTAGCTCATTTTGCATCTAGTTTGGATGAAAATTTTAATAAATTCATTGATCCATCCATATCTTCAGTGTTTACCGGACTGTCAAAAATGATTCAAAACGATTTAATTGATTCCATAACTACGGTTTTAAAGCAGAATATTTACGACGAAATTAATAGAGCTTCTTGTTTTTCATGGGAAATAGATGAGAGTACAGATATACGCTGTTTTTCTCAGATGTCAGTGATTTTTCGTTACGTTTGTGAGGGGAAAGTAATAGAACGATTTTTGGGTTTCTTCAACCTTAGTGAAGGTCGAACTGCAAACGATATTTTTAATGTACTCCAACAAAACTTCAATCATTTCAATATTGAACACAAATTAATCGGCCAAACGTATGATGGTGCTGCTGTAATGGCGGGAGAACTAAATGGATTGCAGCAAAAAGTTAAGGCAATTGCTCCTCAAGCACTTTTTACGCACTGTTACGCGCACAAAATAAATTTAGTTTTACAAGATTCATGTAAAAAAATTAAAGAATGTAGGATCTTTTTCTCAAATCTCTCGGGCTTTTCATCTTTTTTCACAAAATCTACTAAACGCACTAATCTTCTGGATACAATTTGTCAAAAGAGAGTTCCGAGTAACTCAGAAACCCGCTGGAACTTTAAATCGCGCATTGTGAACACTATATATAATAATAGAATTAATTTGATTGAAGTTTTCGATCATATCATCGCAGATTTGGATCAATGGGATGATATTTCAATACGAGAATCGACCGGGTTAAAAAGAATATTAACCGATTTTGATTTCCTGTTTCTTTTATATACTTTTCAGTTAATTTTTACACATACGGATCCTATTTTTTCTATAATTCAACATAAATTATCTGACATCACGTATTGTAACGAAAGAATTATATCACTTTTATCCACATTAAAAAAATTCCGAAATGACAATTATTTTCTTAAAATATATTCTGATGTTAATCAAATTTTAGATGTTCAGCCTCCATGCGCTAAACGACGTAAAACGCACAGTAATAATGATGATTCGATATCTACGAAACGAATCTTTTTTGAAATTTTAGATATGCTTATAAATCAAATTGAAATACGTTTTAAGGATATTTTCTTACTTAACTTTCTGGAATTAACCAATCAAAATAAATTCGATATATTTAATAAAAAATTTCCGGAAAAACAATTTCAATCTTTGATTAATAACTACAAAACATTTTTTAATAATGAAAAATTAAAAAGAGAATTGCAAGTTTTGTATGCTGACAAATTTATTTTCGGTAATTCCCCAACAGTAGGTGACATGACAGAATTTATTTATAATAATGATATTATTACAGACGTTCCGGAATTATATAAATTATTTTGTTTAATATTGTCTCTCCCACCAACATCTGCATCGGTAGAAAGAAGCTTTTCAGCATTGAAAAGAATAAAATCCTACAGTAGGAATACAATATCCCAATCGCGCTTAAGTAATGTATCTATTTTAGCAATAGAAAGAGGGTTGGTTAAAAGTTTAGTTAAGAATGATAGTTTTTATAATAAAATTATTGACGATTTCGCTACAAAAAAATCCCGGCGAATCGATTTAATATTTAAAAATGATTGAAATAATTCAAATATAATATATTTAATTTGTTCACATACACGGGCACCACTGTTATTTCCTGGTAAAATCCCTTTAGTTTTGAGAGTTTTTATTTATTTTCCTGACATTAAAAAGAATTGACTTTTTTTTTGTTGAGAGATTTGTTTTATTTTATATTTTATTTATTTATTTATTTTTTAAGAGTAAATATTTTATTTTTCATTTCTGCCATTTTTATATTCTCTTCAAAATTCGGTTTTAGTTTTATTAATTTTAGTTTTCATGTTGAGAGTTTATTTAATTTAATATTTTATAGGTAAATATTTATTTATTCCTGACCCCTGTCTTTCAAGTTTTTCACATTTGTAAGAGTGTTATTCTTTTTTTATATCCTCCACCTCAAATGTACTTCACTTCTGTCAAATCCAACTCCCATTCCATATCCTGACAAGAGTGCTGTAGACCTTCCCGTGGTTCTTGTCGGACGATTTAATTTTTTGGTACGCCTACTCTCCTACAGTTGGGGTTTTCTTACATTTGCCTAATTATGTCGCGTTAGCAATATTTTTTTTACTATATACTGCACAAACAACCATATTGTTACATATAGCAAATGATTGGTTAATGTTTACCATTGTAAATAATACGCTTCCACGAAGATACAGTATATAAATGATACTTAATAACTACCAAAAAATTAAGTTGACTAACTGCAGCTTGCCTACATTCGGCCGACCCACTTCCGTAGATCACGAGCCGTCACTGATGCCGACCCCCACGAAAAAATTCGAGACGGAGATCATGCAGGCCTCCCCGCCGCCATCCATGACCGCGAATTTCCTGATTTCTAGGAAATTCGCTGCAATGGTTACAAAGAGATGCGGAACTCGCTTCCCAGGCCGCCTTCGCTGCTTCACAACGCAGCTCCGATGAGCTCCGTGGTTTTGAAAAGACCCGGGGAACCGAAATGTCTTCGACCGAGCCCCAGCGTTCCAGATCTAACAAACGGGCCACGCCCGAACCAACTTCCGAACCGGACAAAAAGGCGACCGGTCAAGCAATACAGATCAACCGGACTATCAATCCCTCCGATGGCCCGGCGGCTCCCTTGAAATCAGGAACAACAAAAGTCGCGGGGTCGCAGAGAAATCCCTCTCAGGCCACCCATTCAAAACTGACCGGGGACAACGGTGCTTAACTGGGCTATCGAACGCTTCTGCTTCGTCCACCTTGACCAACGTGATTCCCAACAGTGCACCGGTTAACCCCCCCCCTCCAATTGTCCTACGATTTAAGGCGGGGTGGGTTAAGTTTCACACCCGCTTAACCAGTATGGGTGTCAATATTTTTAAGGCCACCGCCACAGCGGAAGGAATTCAGGTGCTTACACAAGTACCCACAGACTTTCGACGCATGACTGCTTTCTTAGACAAAGAGAGGCTATCCTATCATACACATCAGTGTAAGAAAGACAACACTCTCAAGGTAGTCATCCGCACCCTCCCCGTGGAGGTCTATCTTCGGAGGTCGAAGGAAGCCTCCAAGAGAAGGGAATCCTGGTGACCTCGGTCAGTAGGATGACCGGTCGCTTCGGCCCAATCCCTATGGTATACGTACAAGTACCTAAGACAGACGATCGAAAAATCTATGACCTCACTAACGTCACGAAAGTCATCTGGTAGTAACCAATGCCACCGCTGCCAACGCATAGGTCATACTCAAAGCCTATACAAAGCGGCATACGTATGCGTGAAATGCGCTGGTAATCACGCTTCTTTCGAGTGAAAGCTCGTAGAGGACGCCCCTGCCTTGTGCGGTAACTGCAATGGCCCCTGTTGCATCCTCTGGTAATTTCTGCAGATTAACACAACACACAATTATAGTTTAACAACTCTTTATTCAACGAGCTCATAAATTAGACTGTTCAATTCTCGGCGCACTCGCAGGTGCGACACTAAAAACTAGGCACACAAAAAACACAAATATTGTTTCCATCTACAATACACCACAGCCCCCATCTAGCGAGCTTTAGGCAAAGCCCAGGCGTCACCCGTCTGCAGCAAACTCAAAAGCAGGCCACTGGCCCGCCTCAAGCTAACCAACACTCTCAGCGTGTTAAAGGCACCTCATACGCCAAGGCGAAAAAACCTCCGCCAGCCCCACAGCCGGCACAACAGCCAAAGCTAGCCTCTCAGCAGGCACAACAATCCCAGCCAGCCACTCAGGCAAGCTCTCAGCCTCCACAAAAGAGCCCTATGCCTGAGGTCGATAACTCTAGGATGGAAAGAGCGTACAAGCGAATGCTGGCCTTGGCCAGGAACGACTATCAATACTCGTAGAACAATCATAAATCTGCTTGACCACCCGCTTGACATGTATGACACCACACCAGCAGTAGCTTTCATAGATTCCGTTTGCATTGTTTTCTGGAATGCGAACGGGTTATTTGACAAAATATAAGAGTTGGAAAATTTTGTTCATAAGCACAAAATTCACGTTGTGCTGGTGAGCGAAACTCTTCTCAGTGTCAGTCGAGTTTCAAAAATCGCTGGGTGTCAACAATACTTCAGCTAAAGAAACACAGACAGAGGCACTGCCATATTTATTAGGTCAGGACTTGACCAATCCTATCTTCCAATAGATAAGCTTGCCAATCTCGAGTTAACCGCCTTGGTCCTATATATCATCAACGGTCCTTTAAAAATAGTATCTGGATTCCAATCTCCATCCAGTACTATACTTGACACAGATCTTGACATTATTTTCAATGATGACATGCCTAACTTCTTGGCAGGAGACCTGAATTCCAAAAGCATGATTTGGAAGTAAAGAATTATCAACAGAAACGGCAGACGCTTACTGTCGTACCTAGACAATTCGACCAAAAACATCAGACCGGTAGCACCAGACAGTACTACGTTATTCACGGCAAATCCAACCTGTCGTCTGGATATTCCGGAAATTGCTCTGCACAGATCACAATCCAGTTATCCTGGATATTGCGTTGGGAATTCATCAATGTGCTCGGGCGGGCACCCACCGACCGTCATCCATTGACTGCCCAAAAACAACAACCCTGGTGGGCTCGCCTTCGGGTGGCCCACCACCAACACTCAGCCACCATATCGTGAGTGCACTGCACCAGTCCCCCCTGCTCAGGGCCGGCCAACTGGCTGTCCCTGACAAGGACACTGGGGCGGCGCCTCGCGTGAGGGTGAGGAAACAGCTCTGCGGGGCTGAAAAGAAAAGGAGGAAGAAGCTGAAGGGGGCTGGCAAGAAAGCCTCCACTGTGGAACGGGCCACCACGAGCTCCAAGGCAAGCCCCCAAAAAGGGCAGCCAGGGACGAGTGGCACAAGTCACAGCAGCTTCCCCCCCAAAACAATACCAAAGGGGGTGACGGCAGCAGACCGATCCCCAAAAAGGGACCTTCTACCAAACAAGGCCCTTTGCCGGGAAAAGTCAAGCAGACCGTCCCCCCCACAAAGAAGCGAAACAGGTCGGACGACTCTGGGAAGTCGCCTGGGCTCAACCCCAGGAAGAAACCCAGAGACACAACCACCAAGCCCAAGTCATACACGGAGGCCATCAACAGACACCTGCAGATGGCCATCGTCGACAAAAGCAACCTCCTAGGCAAACTAAAGGAGGAACAGGAGAAGCTGGTACGCGACTCCCTCATGAGGGCAATCCTGGGAGTGGACCCGGCCAGCACGGTCGCGCTACACTTTTCCAGGTGGTCCTACTTGGGGGAGATACTGCGTATCACCTGCGCGGACACCGATTCCTTGAGATGGCTCGAGGAAACGGTCAACGGACTTGGACCTCTCTGGGTGGGAGCCGAACTGGCAGTGGTGCAGGTTGACAGCCTGCCCAGGCTAGTAAAAGCTTCAGCCTGGCTGCCCAATGCACAGGACAAGGATGAAGCCTTGACCTGTCTGGGCGTCCAGAACAGAGAGGCCCAAACAGCCAAGTGGTGCATTTTCCACCACGAGCAAAAAGAAGATGGCATCCTGGTGGTGTTCGGGATACCACTTCAAGAAATCGAGCTGTTGAAGGGCAAGCACCCCCAAGGCAAATGCCAACTATGGTATGGCCTGGGGAAAGTGATCCTTCACCTGAAGCAGCCAGAGGAAAAGGAAGACACCCCGCAGACCGTTGAGGACCCTCCCATGGAGACCGCAGCAGTCCAGGATGCTTCCCAATAACCAGAACCCCAAGTCCGAGGCTAGACCAGGACGGACCGGGAAATACAGAAAGGTAAGTCTCTTTTTGCTTATTAGCAATTAAGTACTAACCACACTACCAAGAAATTGACTTAACCATTACAGGCAAACTCAATATCATACAAATTAACCTCCGACATTGCAAGATGGCTGTGGCGCACTTGTGCCAACATCTACACAACCACGAGGATAACATAGCCCTCATACAGGAACCCTGGCTAACAAGCGAAAGGGTTGCCGGTATGGGCACTCTAAAAGGTAAGGTGAATTATTTCCACTCCACTAAGCCAAGAACATGTATCTACACTCCTAAGAATGTGCAGTGCGTGTTCCTACCACAACTAAGCTCACCGGACCTTGCAGTGGTTAGTGTGGAGGGTGCTGAGGGCAGGACCCTGATCCTGGCATCTGCTTACCTTCCGTACGACAGTGAGGCCCCTCCTCTCACAAAGGAGATGGCGGCACTCATTAAACACTGTGAGGACGGCAAATTAGATCTGATAATAGGGTGTGACGCCAATGCCCACCACATAGTGTGGGGCAGCAGCGACACCAACCACAGAGGAGAATCTCTTCTAGAGTACCTCTCAACTACGACCCTAGAGATAGTGAACAGGGGTCGCGAACCCACCTTCGTGACCCCCACTAGACAAGAGGTCATAGACATCACCCTCGCAAATGCGAACACAGCAAAGCAGATAGAGAACTGGCGCGTCCACCAAGACGTGTCATTCTCGGATCATAGATGGATCTGCTTCAGTATAGGAGTTACGACCGTGGAACGAATCCTGGTTCGAAACCCAAGAAGAACGGATACGGAACTGTTCAACAACTGCCTATCCAAACATCTAGAAGAGGACGTCTTCAGGCAGGACCCTGTAAACAGCGAGGCGGTTGAGAGACTATCTCTGAAATTACAGACCAGCCTCATAGACTCTTTCCACGAGGCTTGCCCCACCAGGAAGGCAGGCACATCTGCCAAACCTCCCTGGTGGTGCCCAAAGCTCGACCAAAAAAGGTCAGACTCTCGCAAAGCCTTTAACAAAGCCAAGAACTCCCGACTTGAGGAGGACTGGGCCACATTCAAGAGAACCCAGAGGGACTGTAAAATGACCCTCAGGAGAAACCAAAGGGCCTCATGGCATAACTTCTGTGAGGGCATTAACTCCGTATCGGAAACAGCCCGCACCAGGAAAATACTATCTAGATGCCGTAGTGCACAGCCAGGCATCTTTAAAAAGGAGGACGGCACCTATACTGCTGACCTCCGAGAATCCCTAAGTCTGCTTCTGAAGTCACACTTCCCTGACTCCAAAAGCGGTTCTGATGCAAACCATCAAAATGACCCAGAATATCTCCCCACAGCGGAGGACTGGAACATGAGCATGGAAATCGTCACAGAAAGCAAAATAGAATGGGCAATAAGATCATTCTCCCCTTTCAAATCGCCAGGACCGGACGGTGTATATCCTGCCCTACTACAGTGGGGCCTGGAGCACATACTGCCGCCACTGTGCAGACTGTTTCGGGCATGTATTGCAATGCGGTACGTACCGAGACTATGGAGGGAAGCCAGAGTGATTTTTATTCCCAAATCAGGCAAAACTGACTACACGGCAGTCAAATCGTTCAGACCAATCAGCCTCACGTCTTTTCTTCTGAAGACCCTAGAGAGGCTGTGCGACAACTACATCAGGGAGCAGTGCTGCTTGAACAGCAAACTACACCCAAGCCAACACGCCTACAGGCCAGGCAAATTGACTGAGTCGGCCCTTCATCATGTGGTATGCAGGATTGAAGGATCGCTGGCTAACAAACAGTCAGCCCTAGGAGCCTTCATAGATATCGAGGGGGCTTTTGACAAAGTCTCCTACGCCAACATAGAACAGGGTCTAAACAAACACGCGGTCCCCACAACCATCATTGGATGGGTCGGGGCCATGCTAAGGAATAGAACTGTAACTAGAAAGCCAAACAGTAGCTGCCACAAAAGGATGTCCACAGGGCGGGGTGCTATCCCCGCTTCTGTGGAACGTCGTTGCGGACGGCTTACTACGGCAACTGAACAACCCAGGATACCATGCTGTGGGTTACGCAGATGACGTGGTAATCCTACTTATTGGAAAACACGAGAGCATTCTGTCTAGCCTTATGCAGAACGCTCTCAAAATCATAGAGGATTGGTGCGAAAAAACGTCTCTCTCGGTTAACCCCAAGAAGACAGAGTTAGTACTATTCACAAGAAAAAGGAAGATCAACACAGGTAGACTTCCCAAACTTTTCAACAACCAGCTATGCTTGGCAGACGAGGCGAAATACCTCGGTATTATACTGGACTCCAAGCTTAACTGGAAGAACCACCTAGAACACAAGCTGAAAAAAGCCTGTGTCATCTTCTGGCAGTGCAGGGGCGCGCTAGGACCAACCTGGGGCTTCAAACCAAAGGTGGCCCGGTGGCTCTACACTGCAATTGTCAGACCAGCTCTGACATACGGAGCGATAACCTGGTGGCCGAGAACAGACCAATCGGTAACCAGGAAGAAGCTAAACCATCTACAACGATTGGCGTGCCTGGCCATGACGGGCGCAATGCGCACAACACCCACGGCTGCAATCGAAACTCTACTGAACCTGACGCCCCTTCACATACATGTAAAGGAGGTGGCAGTAAGCACAGCCTTAAGACTAAAGGCAAATGGCACGTGGAGCCCGACAGCAAACGGTGTGAGACACGGGAAAATATTGAGAGAGGCGGGATTAACCATGCCTGAACTCAAAGAATCCCTCGACAGTGTCCCACCGAGACACCTGTTTAAACGGCAATACGAAATAAAAGATCAGATTAATGACAAACCAGAAATCACCGTCTATACCGACGGGGCCAAGAACCATGAAGGCGCAGGGGCAGGCATCTACTGCCAGGAACCTGACCTCAGTCTCAGCATCCCCCTAGGTAGGAATGCGACGATCACTCAAACGGAACTTTTCGGGATACTTGAAGGTGCTCGGAAACTATTGGAACTGGCAGTCTCAAATCCATTTTGTTCCTCACTGACCGCAAATCAAGCATAGCTGCGCTTTCGAGACAGAGGGTGGCCAGCAGCATAATACTGGAGTGCAAGCAAGCTTTAGACAAACTCGCCGCAACCAACAGAGTCACAATATCCTGGATTAAGGGACATTCAAATAATGAAGGGAACGACCGGGCCGATAGGCTAGCCAAAAGGGCTGCCCTGAAAAGGGAAGGCTCTAAGGCTTTGCCACTGGCACCACTCACTGTCTCCCAAATACTTAAAGGAAACTCTCTTGAAGAACACAAAAAGGAATGGCTACAGACTGACAAATATGTGGTCGCCAAAAAATTCATCCACTCACCAATACCGAAGCTGAGCAGGAAATACATTGAATTACCAAGAAGTAGCTTGCGGTTGCTAGTCGGTACACTTACTGGGCACTGCATACTAAAAAAGCACCTCCATAACATAGGGGTGGTAAAAGACCCCCTATGTTGAAAATGCGAGCAAGAAGAGGAGACACTAAGACACATCCTGTGTGAATGCGAGTCACTCAAACAACTTAGGTGGTCCGTTTTCGGAGAGGAGTGGCCAGATTGGTCACAACTGGGCAACACTCCACACGGCCAACTACTTGACTTCACAAGAAGTTTAGGTTGGCTTGAGGAGTAGGGCCCAGGAGGCGGCACAAAGGACCAACGAATGGTCTAAGCGCTGCGACCATTTAGTCGCCCTCCACAAACCATCAATCAATATCCTGGATATTGCGTTGGGAATTCATCAACCCTCCCGTATTATAAAGTCCATGGACTGGGTGCAGTTCCGAATAAAGGCCGAAACTCTGCTCTCTCTCCTTTTCCAACCATAAAGTCGGAAGCGGACCTCAATGCTGCGGTCGCTAGTCTGACCTCTGGCATTCTACAGGCCGCTAAGAAATCGACGAGGGTTAGAACCTCGATCCAAACAAGGCCTCTCGAAATTACGCCGGAAATCCGAACACTCATGAGAGATAAAAGAGCTGCCCGCCGTCGATGGCAGTCCACTCATTTCCCTGCTCATCTCACGAAGGACCGGCACGCACTTGATGAGCTTGCAAAGTCTCTATTGTATAAGGGTTCCCTGTTCCTAATCTCAATAGTTTTCTTGTATTCGGCGATTATCATATTAGGAATAATTATTATAATCTGAAAGATAATTGGATTCTACTTGAGAATACGTTACTAAATACAGGGTGTGCCATTTGAAAAACGAACTTATTCAACTTTAAAGGTTGGGTTTTTCTACCGAATTTTTTTTATCACCCTGTATAATGTTTTGTATGAAATCATGGTTGGCTCTATAGTTCGAACCTTCAACCAATTAATTGAAATGATTTTAATCGTTCAATGTCAATCACTGGGGCAAAAATAAAATTTCACCCAGACCATGCATTTCAACAAATCTTCAAATATTTCGAAAACGGCAAACAATAGGTATATGTAGTATTGAAGTAACTCATCTTTATTTGCTCCATATAATTCAAAAATAACAAAAAATACAGGGTGTTCCATTTAAAAAAACATAAGTTTGGTCTGTAACTTTGTTATGAGACACCCTGTATAACTTTAAATATTTTTAGGGCATGCAGCTCACTATTATACACAACTTTTGTCTAAAACATTTTTCGAAATTTTGAAAAATAAACACGTGATTGTCCGTTGCCAGAGCTCTGAAACACCCTGTATACCTATGTTTTGAATTTGATAAAATCATATTTTATTTTTCTAATTTAGAAGGGTTCGGTGAATGCGCATACGAAACCGGTGGGGATCAGTACCTCCAACAAGGTTAAGAACCACTGTTCGAGACTGAAACTTCTTTTGTTAAAAACTTTTTAATAAGTTTGTGTAAGGAAAAAGTTGTTTCTCGTCCAAAAACACGTCGAATGTTTCTAGACCCCGACTGGAAATGTGCGTGTGCTCATCTTAAAATTTATCTGGGATTAATGCCCCATCATATAGTACTATCGGGCAGAAAAAAAAATTGAAATTTGAGATCCAAAAAATAGGCTAACTTTGCCGTCAGAATTCGTTTCAATTAACCCTTAATAGTCACACAAAAATTACGTAATAGTCATTCGGGGTGTAGTACACCCCACGCCTTTCAAATTAATGTTAAATTGACAAATAACAAAAAAAAAACAATTTGGGATAAGTTTTGAACCTCCAATTATAAGAATATGTGAATAGTTTTCGAAACCTCCAACTTTAAATTTGCAAAAAAAATTCCGCAAAGTTTGAGTTTTTTTGCAAAACATACGATAGTAATTTCAATTTTCAGCTAAAAAAAAATTGCTTTAACCTGAAATAGTATCATTCCAAGTGGTATTAATATATTTTGCGATCTTTCCAAACCTTTCCAAAAAGTATATTTATTTTCACGATCGAAGGTGGGATTTTTTACGAAAAAATTATATTAGTATTTTTCTGATATAAAGTCAATTTAATGTTAAATATGAATATGAAAATATTTTTGAAACTATTATTATGAAGAAAACAGGCTATTATTCGATCCCAAAAGAGCATTCGGCGCACATATAAATATGTGCGATGTATGTCGCACATCGACCTCTCGCAACTGCGACATAGCATGTGCGACTTTTTGTCGCTTCTTCTGGAACAAATATCGCAGCGCTTGTGTGTCGGCAATCTCGGAATAATCCACAGAGAAAAAAATGCTCAGAATTTTTTTCTGGCACAATGATCACACTGGGTGTCGTACACCCCACAATTGTTCACGAGACGACTCAAACAGATACCACATTAACACTGACGCGTGAGCTCAAATAATACTTATTGAGGTCCACAATTGAAGGTTCAAACTATCTGTAGATGGAGTAACATGTCTTGTTTACTTTCAATTTCAGGGCCTTATTCAACGTCGGAAAAGGGCTGGGGTGTACCACACCCCTAGTGACTATTAAAGGTTAATGTTTAATTTGAAAAATAATTTTATGAAAAATATTTTCAAACAAATGATGTTAATTCCTTTCTTTCTGTCATTTTTTTATAATTATAAAAATACCGGGAAAAACAGAAAACGATTAACGTAAAAACCTACTTCCGCTATACGAAATTTGACTAAAACTTTTTAGTAATGGGTGAATCCATATTAAATGATGGTCGCTGACAAAATGTATTTTTTTTTATTTTTGCATCTACGCTCGTACTATTTTCAAAGAGTTCAAAACAGGTATTCATTAATTTTTCAGATGTTCAGTTTTTTTGTGAGCGGCTATTTTGCATTGGTGTGTCTATTTTACATTTTGGAGAGGTTTGCTTTAAATTTGGCAGCTCCTTGGTTTTAGAAAAAACTTTGTTCAAACGAAATCCATGTTAAAGATGATACAATATTTTCAGTTCAGTATACCGGGTGACTCAAGGATTCGTAAAAGCCCCATAACTTATTTGCTATTTGAGATATCGACTTCTATTTTTCATAAACTGGTACTCACACCCATTCCACCTATTTAAAAATATGTATGTTTTTGTACAGGATGTCCCAGAACAAAGTTATGATTTTTTTCATGGAACACCCCAAATTTTATACTTTATTTTTAGCACTCCTAAAAAGCTGATAAAAATAGTATAAGATTCTATGGGATCATACTACTAAAAAATAAAATTATTTTATTTTTTAGTAGTATGATATTTACTATTCTTTATTTTTTAGTAGTATGATATTTACTATTATTTATTTTTTAGTAGTATGATATTTACTATTATTTATTTTTTAGTAGTATGATATTTACTATTATTTATTTTTTAGTAGTATGATATTTACTATTATTTATTTTTTAGTAGTATGATATTTACTATTATTTATTTTTTAGTAGTATGATATTTACTATTATTTATTTTTTAGTAGTATGATATTTACTATTATCGTCGTGGATACAAAGCATGAAAACGTACTCATTCACGGGAGATATGAGTTATATCTCCCTTGGGAGATATGAGGTCTGCTCCTGTTTACCTGAAAAATAGTATGTACAGTTTCCAAATTCTCCGCTCAAGATGATGGTTAAAGATAGACAATCTTGCGTCTGCCCACGACCAACTTTATAGCGAGACGGGAATTAAACTTTTCTCCCAGGTTTGTTCATTATTTTATTCACAACTGTACGTTTGTTGTTAAAGCATTAATGTCAAATCAAATCAAAATAAATAAACGTCAATTCATGAAATGCGGGCGATTTGATTTAAAACAAACTCATACCAACCATGCAAATACATATTGCAGATCGATATACTGAATATTTTTACGAATTACTAAAAAATAAAATATTGTATGCACCATGGGAGATTTGTAACCCTGTCAACCTTGGGAAAAAAACATTCCATATCTCCCTTGATGCATAAATATCTATTACTGTTACTATAATGTAAGATGATATGGCAAATAACTTTATTAAACAACTACAAAAACACATAAGTAACAATATAAAAAAAAATAAAAGTTAGAAAAAATAAAATGAATTACTACCGGGCTATTAAACTCTATAGATAAGAAGCACGTTTTATACAGACAAATGATCAATTATCCCTTAAATTAACAAATTAGGAACGAATATAAGACAAATAAAAATAAATTAACACAATTGATTAAAACTACAAAATTACAATATTATAAAACGCTTATATCTAACACTACTTCCTCAAAATTGATGGTCCGCTGTAAATAAAATATGCAATCTCAAAAAGAATACCACTAAAATTGATCAAATTCTAGTTCGAAATCAACTTGTAAGTGATAAAAAACGAATTGCAAATTAATTCAATGCTCACTACGTTGGGGTTGGTGAGTTATTAGCGAAAAGAATTAAGGGGCAAGGTGTCAATGACGAAGTTAATGTGGACTGTTTAAAAGATTCGATTTATTTAAGCCCCACAAATAAGAAGAAATCGAAAATATTATTAAAGATCTAAAACCTAAAAAAGCATCAGGACATGATGAGTTAAGGACTGATTCTTTACAAATTATTGCAAGGAACATTTCGGCTCCTTTAAAATATATTATTATAACAAATGTATTGAATTTGGCGTATTTCCAAAAATACTAAAAGTTGGAGAAATTAAATCACTGTTCAAAAAAGGGAATAAATGGAAATAGTAAACTATAGACCAATTTCACTGATATCTAATATAGCAAAAATTCTTGAAAAAATACTAAACGTGCGAATTACTTCATTCCTGGATAAACATAGAGTCATTTCTGAGAGGCAGTACGGTTTTAGAGAGAATACCTCTACACAAGACGCCATAGCTCATCTAACATCACTGATCTTAAATGCTATGGACTTAAAGCAACCATCTTTATGTATATTTGATGACCTAGGGAAAGCATTCGATACTGTATGCCATAGAAAACTATTATGTAAACTAAATAACTACGGTTTTAGAGGAAAAGCGTTTGATTTAATAAAAAGCTATCTGTCAGAGAGAGAACACACTGTTAAAATAGAAAATGAAAGAAGTGAAAGATTGCAGATAAGATATAGGGTACCACAAGGCACAGTTTTGGGATCAGTGCTGTTTATTTTGTACATAAATAGTTTATTTCAGTTAAGTTCTGCAGGAAAAATTTTAAGTTTCGCTGATGACACGGCAATTTTCTATAGTGACAAGACCTGGTCTGATTTAAAAAGGAAGTCTGAAACAGATTTTTGTTTAATTAAAAATTGGTTTGAGAATAACAAACTAACTATAAATATCAATAAAACCAAATACTTGCCATGTACATCTTATGCCAATACTTTACCAAACTTGGGGCCATTAGAAATAAATAATTCTATCGATATCTTTGAAAGTGAATCTGTAGCATATCTAGGTATTTTAATTGATAGACATTTAAGATGGCACCTACACATTCATAATGTTATAAAAAAAGTCAGGCAGCAGTTACCAACATTTAAGTATCTACAAAATATCTTAAATTTGAATGAGTTAAAAAAAATGTACTTTGCATTCGTTCAATCGCAATTATCGTATGAAGTCATCGCATGGGGAGGTGCTGCAGATACATACATTAAGCGATTAGAAATAATGCAAAAATGGGTCTTAAGGATGATATATAACAAACCGTTTTTATACTCATCAGAAGCGCTATTTTTTGAATTAGGTGTGTTTACAATAAGGCAGTTATATGCCATTGGTTCATCTAAAAAAATGAATTCAACATTCAATACAGACAGCACATACATAGCACGAGGTACAAACATACTATCATACAAAAGCCTGCAATTAGGAAAAACATAGAAAAACGAAACCATACTTACCTTGGTCTTAAATTATACGATACAATTCCTAATTATATCAGAAACTTAAAACAAATTAATGTATTTAAGAAACATTTAAAACGATGGTTATATACAACTCCTATACATTTTGTAGATGACTTGATTAAAACAAATGCATAGTTTAACAAATTGATAGTCTCATTTTAAGGGTAGTGTAATTTTTATATTAATTCTTGCATCTACATCATTTATTTCCTATTTATCAAAAAGTAACCTATTAAATTGTGAACATTAGTATGTATGAAATAATTTATTAATTCATCTCACAAGTATTTCAAATACTCCTATGAGTATACTATATGTATTTACACGAATGTTTGTTTATATGTATAATTATATATGTATATATGTTTTGTATTTTGATATTGTAACCTTATTACTGTAAATACATTATTATTATTATTCGCAGAGCATTTAATTAGCGATACTTTTTTATATGAATGCGCACTTATACGAATCCGAATCCTTGGAAAATACAATTTTCGTCATTGGGAATCACCTTCGTGATATTTATAAATTATTATATCTGCACTTCTTATGACAGTACCTCTAAAAATATACTTTAATGTAATAATTTACTAAATTCTAATAAAAATCATATCTTCCTTAAAGATATGGATCGCTCTAAATATAAATCAAAAGTAGGTAGCTTTTCGCAACCCATTAGCACGAACATACTATTACAAGTTTGTATATTGCTTGATTGCATGACTTATATTTATAATTCTATTTATATTGTTCAAACAACTCCATGCTATTGACATGTAAGATCTATGTTGTTTACATGGAACACACGTTTATTTGCTTAAATCGTAGTAATAACCGCGGAAAACTTATTTCACGCAAACATTGTATTCTCACTTAAAATTGGTAATTATGTATATTTATCCCATAAAATTAATTAAACTGTTATGGATGCGATTAAATTACTAATTCATGTGATTTAAACAAATTCCACATTATTTTGTATTATTTATATTAATTAAATACTATCACATTTGATAATAAAACTTAACTATAGATTACCAATTTTACATAATCTACATAACGTATTAATTATTTGCTAAGCATACTTGTTAAATTAGCCAATACTGGTATTTTCGAATTGTAGGTTTAATTATGGCATTAATTTCATGCCGAATTATTCACAGGAATGGCTCATTATATAGGCATGTTTTAATTACAATAATTAACCATAACACTGGAGTAGACAATTATAAAAGTATTAGTGTATGTGAGCTGTGTTTAATATTGGTGGGTAAATAACCTTTAAAATAAGAATATTAATAAAATCTTAATATAATGTAAGAATAATGATAATAATTTCGTTGAAGAACAACCTTCCGTATTGTAAACTTTTTAAGGCAATAATTTAGTGGTAAATAATAACCATGACTTCTTACAAACAACTAGAATGGCAACGTACAAACTAACTACTTACTAATAACGATTCTTAACATATGCCAGAGTTGCGTATCTTGGTCTAATCCCATTTTTATTTTGGTATTTACAATCAACCAAATATAGGTTTTTTTTCTCTATTTTGTTTCGAATTTGAATATAATTTTATATCGGGAAACGATGTTTTTAATTTTGCATGAGGGACCGAAATTTGGTTCAAGCTTAATACTAAATTGAACTGATTTATTTCTATTTTTCCTTCTTTCTTTATGGATTTTTTCAGGCCTTCTTTAATCTAACAAAATACTCTTAAAATTACACATATTTTTTAAATTATTTATTTCAATGAACATTTATAATCTCATGTTAGCAAAACGTTAAAATTTACGGCTGAATGTTATGTTAAAATAAAGATTGAGGATAACGGCCGTACTTACGTTTGTGTGCATTTTCGTATTCCTTATGATTCACGTACAGACATATGTTCCTACAAAGTTACGTACAAATACAGTCCTGATACCTATAAAGAGGAACCCTTTAAAAAATCTTCAATTTATTCAAGACGGGTGCTGTTTACGGTGGTTTATTTACTACCATCGATTATCGAAACTAGTCAAAGCCGTAGTGAATAGAAATTAAGATTTATGGCCGTGCCAGGGCCGATTTCCAGACGACCAGCAGGTAGTCGCCAAGGGTCGCACCAGCAGGTAGTATGATTTACTTTACCGCTTGCTGGAATAATGCGGATAATTGTCACATGTTGTTGATACTTTTTAATTATGCGTAATGAGAGGATTATTTCCTTGTTTGAAAATTTCCCAAAGCTTCGCTTAAGCTTTGTGCCTTTCGTACAGTTATGTAAAAATTTGGTTTTTGAATATTAGGGAATGAATGTTTGCATTGTAAAAAACGAGGTCGATCAATAAGTACCCGTGTTAGGAATGAAGTTTTTCGCAATTTTTTTTTCTATTTTTCAACGTAATCTCCTTTTAGTACAATACACTTTTCCCAACGTTTTTGCCATTTCTTTAACCCCTCAAAAAAATACGATTTGTCAAACTCTTCAAAATACGCTTCTGTATCGACGATAACCTCCTCGTTTGAGCTGAATTTTTTTCCCCCGAGCCACGTTTTCATGGTGGGGAACAGAAAAAAGTCGCAGGGAGTCAAGTCAGGCGAGTACGGTGGGTGCGGCAGCAATTCATAGTGTAGTTCATGCCATTTGGCCGCGACAATTCTGGATGAATGTACTGGTTCGTTATCGTGGTGAAACAGCACTTTTTTTTAGCCAAATGGGGCAGTGTCTCCTTTAATTTTGCATCAAATCGGTCCAATAATTCACTGTAGTACTGCCCCGTGATCGTTCTTCCTTTCTGCAAAAAGTCCATTAGGATTATTCCCTTGGAAATCCCAAAAAAATCGTGGCCATGACCTTTCCGATCGGTGGGACTGTCTTTGCCTTCTTCGGAGCAGATTCACCCCGAAAAATCGATTGTTTTGACTGTCGCTTGGTCTCTGGCGTATAATAATTGATCCAGGTTTCATCAACGGTGACGACTCGACGCAAAAACTCCTGTGAATTTCGCTTAAAGAGGTCCAAACACTGCTTCGACGTTGACAGCCGTATTCGCTTGTTGTCCACCGTAAGCAATCGCGGCACCCATCGGGCCGACACCTTTCTCATGCTGAACTTATCATGTAAAATATTAATTGCCGTTCCGTACGACACGCCTACGGGCTCTGCTATTTCGCGCACTTTCGTACGGCGATCAGCGACAATCATGTCGTGGACCTTTTCAACGATTCCCTCGGTAACCACGTCTGCCGGGCGGCCTGGGCGCTGCTCATCGAAAACAGATGTTCGACAACGTTTAAATTCGTTGAACTAATATCTTACGGTTGACATAGATGGTGAAGGGTCCCCATAGACAGCATCCAACTTCGCTTTTATTTCTTCGCATGTTTTTGCATCCAAAAATAGAAAGCCAATTACGAATCGATATTGTTCTTTTTCCATTTTATTGAGAAACACGGAACACGTGTGATACAACTGGCTACCAAATAAAAACTAACCTATGAATCACTCTGAAATTAAGGATGGTGTCATGTGACAGATGGCAGTACACGACGGTAACGCCACCTGTCTTCAAACACAGGTATTGATCGACCCTCGTATGGTATTTTGATTTTCATCTAAATGCGCGATAATGTTCGGAATATATCTTTTCAAAACTACTAAAGAATTTGATAATTTGCAAATTGGTGTAAACGCAATATAATGATTATGTTTTCGGTTAATGTAAACTATTTTGTCTGTAATTTCACCAAAATATGTTAACGTAATGGATTGATCTTTGTTCAGATTTTGACTTCTTAGATACATGGTATTTTGGTAACGTTGATTAAATTTTGAATAAGGTTAACTAATAAATGTTTGCAATATGCATAGTTTTGGCTGAAAATCCAAAAATCAGCAGAAGGTGACAAAAGAAAATTGTTTTTATGTATAAATCTCAAGAGTCCCTTACATTTCATTATACAAACTGAATATCATTGGAAAGCTTATCAAAAATTTCATGCATTGGTGACAACATATATAGGGTGTTCCATTTGAAAAAAATAGTTATCCATTGTTTTGCGTCTGTTGACACCCTGTATAGCAGTGTGAACAAAAATGGACCAAAACCGATATGTATTATTCTCCATGATGTGTAAAATTCTCTGGTGTATAAAAAAATGATGCTATCTTTGGCAGGAACGCTTCTGCAATTTTTTCAATGTGTACACGTTTTTGCCACAAAATTGCCCATAACTAACCAACTGTCCATAATATACCCTTAGTATCTTATACTATTTTTATTAGCTTCTCAAGAGGGTTAGGAATAAAGTATAAAATATAGGGTGTTCCATTTAAAAAAAAACAACTTCGTTCTGTTATACATATTGGGACACCCTGTACAAAAACATACATATTTTTAAAATATGTAGAATGGGCGTGAGTACCAGTTTATGAAAAAAAAAGGTCGATATCTCAAATTGCAAATAAGTTATGTGGCTTTTACAAAACCCTGGGTCACCCGGTATATATATATATATAAAACTCGGTTTAGGTTCTGAATGCTTAAAATTCTCGACTAGCCTTATTATGGCATTTACAAAAACATTTTAATTATTATTTATGATACGAATGTGGAATGTACGTAATTAGTCCCACAAGAAAAAGTTTAATTTTCTTCATTTAAAATTAATGGTAGCATGTGCAATTTAGAAAAGGTTTAAGACACAAAAATTGATTGTAGTGGGCACAAATAATGTCACCGATCTTTGTATATTTCAAAATGTACGAGAAATTTGCTTTAACTATAAAAACAACTTGAAAAATGGTTATGAATATGGGAAAATAGTTTTGATTATTTGTGCCCACTGCAATTAATTTTTGTGTCTTGAACATTTTTTAAATAGCACATTTTAACATTAATTTAAAATGAAATTAAAACAAAACGTTTGTTTCTTTAAAAGTGCTTCTTTTTTCTGCATAGAAAATTGTTGTTTCTTTAATTTAAAAAAAATATTGTTGTCTTCAAGTTGTTTATTTCTTAGAAGATCTTCTTTCTTTGCAGAGAAAATTCATAATGTAAAGAAAAATGTTGTGTATCTTCAAAAAAATTATTTCGTCAAAAAGTTTGCCTTCGTCGAATAGAAAACTTGTGATTTAATAAAGAAAGTTGTCTGCAAGGCCGTTTGTTTCATCAAAATTTCTCGAAAATTCAAAAAAATATTATCTTCAAGTTGCTTATTTCTTAAAAAAAGTATAGAAAACTTAATTCAAAGAAAAAAATTGTTGTTTGTTTCTTCTTTCTCTGAATAGAACATTTAGGTTTCTTCAAAAAGAAAGTTGTTATCTACAAAATGTTTATTTTGTTAAATGCTTAATGTTTTATTCGAACATTTGGTTTCTTCAAAAATGCTTTGTTCTTTTTCCACCAAAAATCTTTAAAATAATGTTTTTACTTTGACTCTTTACAAAAATACTCTAATTTTTGCTGCAAATACGGTGTTTTTTTATTCAAAAAACACTGAATCTTATTCGTGAAAAGATGATACTTTTTTCGCCCCTGGGAGTAATTGTTTTAAAAATTCAGTCGGGGCCGCAATTTCGATTTAGGGGCAACAATTTTAATTGTTAGGCAACTAATGATGATCTGATTAGGCAATACGTTGATTTAACCCATTAGTGTATAGAGTCCCTTATAGGGGACGCACATAAAACATGCGTTTACTCAGTGTGATATAGGCTTGGCAACACGGTATCGGTGTTATAGTGTAACTGTGTCTTTGCTTATGCGAGGTTATATTACCGTCAGCCGCTCGTTTTGTTTGTTCTATTTGTAATTTAGTTATTTGTAATCGATGGATGAAAATTTATACAATACGAGGAACGGAGGGTAAGTAAATTTTTGCTAGTCATATTGTTAGTCAAGATATTGATGTTTTGTCTTTATGATGAAGTTATAGACATTATTCTTTACGAACATAACCTACAACAAAGTTTATTACCATGGCCGATAGAGCGCCAAAATCATTCTTTTTTCGTGTCCCTTATAAGGGACTCCGTACTAGACGGTTACTATTATACATAATTTTTAATGTTATTTATCCCTGTAAATATCCATTATATAAAGTGGAATTTATATTTCAGGCTAGGCCTTCATGAGTTAATAGCAGCTATAGAGGAAAACGACGACGATGATAATGTCGAATTTTTCGCAATTCCACCTGAAGACGGAAATGACACGGAGCAGGATAGTGACGATAGCGATGATGAACATGAAGGAAATTTGAATCATTTAGGAACGAATATGCTACAAACAAAATGTGTTTTGCAAAAAGTAGGCCATTATGAATTAGACTCTAGTGAATACGATTCAAGTGATGAACTTCCACTCTTAAAACATCCACGAGTTGAGGCACCATCAACTTCGAACTCGCGGGGCCCAGTTTCATTATCAATTTCAAGACCTTCTGCATCAAACCCATCAAAAGCAACTACTGTAAATCTGAAGTGGGTAAAATCACAACAACGTAATTGCAATATAAACATTGACTGTACTGAAATTGAGCCCTCCGAAGAAGCAAAACACTGCAAAACAGCATCAGATTTTTTTTCCTTGTTTTTTGATGAAAACTTTTGTAAACGTATTGTGGAAGAGACCAACAGATAACAAGCGCATGTATTGGTCAAACCAAAATGACGTTCCCACAATATTATCAAATAGTATGAGACTCCATAGGTTTGAAACAATAATGAAAAACTTTCATCTGAACGATAACGATCATATCGACAAAAACGACCGTTTATACAAATTGCGACCTATAATTGATGAATTAAATATAAAATTTAGACATCATGGTGGATTAGAAGAATCTCTATCGATCGACGAAAGCATGATTCCGTATTACGGAAAACATTATGCAAAACAATTTATACGCGGCAAGCCGATACGATTTGGGTACAAAAATTGGGCAATATGTACTGGTTCCGGATATATGCTACACTTCGAGATATACAGGGTGCCCGTTTTTCGAGCGGCACCATTGGGGATTTCAGTTATCTTAAGAGATACAAGGTTGGTTAAATTAGGGCAAAGTTGTGTATTATAACGTTGATCAATAATCTGTTGAGAAATTTGAGTTACCTTTTTTTGTTTTAAAAAAATCGCGAAAAAATAAAAAAATTCAATTTTCATTTCTAATTTTTTATTCGAAAACTATTACTATTACGCATGTGGCACTAAGACATTATTAGAGCACTTTTTAATGGAGGATCTAAATATGTTATTAGATTTATTGTAGCTTTCAAGATGGCGGAGAAACAATAGACAACTTTTGTTTTTCTTATGGGCGTCATATTGAATTTTTACATTTTCTAATGAAAGATTTTTTCTGTTTACGATGATATATCATACATTATGTTTTAATTTTACATTTAAGCCAAAATTTGAAATGTATTCTTTTGTAAAGAGTGCCATGCAAACATCACACTTTTCTACAACAATGAGTATTATAAAGCCTATAAAACTAACTGTGGCATTTTATTTTATTATTTAATTCATCTACAATCAAGCAAGCGAATATACATTTATTTATCAACACTTCTGTTTGGGTAAGGTTTACATAAAAAATACAATTTGTAAACGAATAACAATCTCAGGAATTTATTACATTTAAAACTACTAGAAAACATAATGCTACAATAAGTGTTCAAATTATTCACATTCATATTCCACTTCCAAACACAATTCTGCGCTTTTTCTTAAATTATAAATTGCCCTACTAATATCTCTTCTAATATTATTTATAGAATCAACGATACTTCTACGCAGTTCATTAATATTGGCTGGAACGCTTTAATAAGTCTTATTTTTCAAAGTTCCCCATAAAAAGTAATCCAATGTGGATAAATTTCTCGGATATTTCTGAAGACACACTTCCATTGAGACTTGCACATTTTTATGGGAATTGTAATAAATTTGTAACATATCGCGTTATTCTTCACTTGAAAATTTCATTTTTACAATAAAGTTACCAGTAAAGTAAATTTCAAGAATGAAGTTTAAATGGAACTGTCATATTTTGTTTTGAACAAAAGTGTTGACTTTGTTTACATGCACTCTTTACAAAAATAAATGTGTCCGATGGTGCCGTAAAATGAAAAGAAGAGTGAATGTGGCCCAGCCACAGATTTCCCAAAGCTATAATAAAGGAATGGGGGGTGTGGACAAAATAGATCAACTTGTAGCCATTTATAGAACAAGAATGAGGCAACGAAAATGGTACTGGCCCATTTTTGCCTATTTGTTTGATGTGTCCGTGGTAAACGCATGGCTACTGATAAAGAAATTGAATACTTGAATACAAACGATGAAAGAGCGGCTAGCCTATTAGTATTTCGAAGATATATTGTGCTGCATTACCTGCAGTATTTCGGCACTCCATCAACGAGAGGAAAAAACATAGCTATACCATCTGACGACGTTGGCTTTGATGGAATGATTCACTGGCCAGAATACAGCGTAACGGATAAACGATGTAGATATTGCAAATCCAAAGTAAACTTCATTTGCACAAAGTGTAATGTAGGACTACATCCCAAAGTATGTTTTAAAGAATTTCATATTTTGAGATGACTTGCATGTATAGAGTCCCTTAAAAGAGATGTAATTGGCTATTATAACTATGTATGCAAAAAAAAATTGTTTTGTATTTCTTTTTGGTAAATAAAGCCAAATTAGTAAGATTTATTTATTTTTATTTTTAATTAACTTCATACACTGAATGTCAGTAATATCAGTTTCGCCAGTTAACTGAAGTTGTCCAACATTCAGAAAGTTGAGAAGGGTGTTTATCACAACACCAAGTATAAAGTATAAATTGGGAAAAATAATTAAAGCTTAAATAACAAAAACGGCAATATCAAAGGGTTTGAACTTTCCATACAATTAGCTCTTTTTTACTATTGAATAATTTTAAACTGAATATCATAAATGTTTTTATTCGGATATTCGGAATTCTTATGTCCAGTTTTTTTTATGTGTAATCTGCATTTATATTACTCGTAGTTTTTCTTAATTAATCAATGGATGATAATTATAAATATTTACATGTAAAATTTGTAGTCACACAAGTCTTCCCGCTGCCTAAAAAAGTAAGAGCACAATTAAATTACATCGACTAAATAAAAGAAGAAAAAGAACAAAGAAATTCAAATGTCCCCCTTATTAATTGAGACCGTCAATAAAAAGCTGCGATGGTAGTAATAATAGTACCGCGAAAACTTAAAGAATGTTATTTATTTAAACAGTAACTATGAAAATCAATTTTCAAATGGGCGGCCCGTTTGTGTAGTAGGTACAGGCGAGCGTTTGTGCCGGTTGCACCGCATGCCGTGTGGGTTCGAATCCCAGCCCGGACGAAAGATTTTTCGGGGATCGAGAAGTATTCGATCGGGTCCATGGTTGTTGTGTACACGTCTGACATTATTCATTTGTTCATTTATTCATCCCAAAAATTAAAAAAAATACAAAATTAAAATGTTCGATGTGACTGAATGGCACAAGTCTTCAGCCCTAGTCCCTTTATATGTTAAAAAAATTCGTTTAAATGAATGCAACACAACTCAATATCCGCTCCAAACTAACAATAAGATATGCTAAATAAAACTGACTCATAATTAAATTACTTTTAAATGTAACATAGATCAATGAGATTATATTTATTTATGTCCAGTAGTTCAATTTACTTCCAGTAAAATGAGAATAAAAAAATAATCATAACAAGAACAGTAGATAATAGTTATTTGTTAACAAGGCAATAAAGTTACAGATTTACGGACGCGGCTGGAGTTTCACCTCCGAGCGAGCTTGCGAGCGAGGCTGTGAATCCAGCCAAGTAAGGAAATCTGCTTTATTGCCGAGTTAAACACATAATTTTTTCGCGGATTGTTCAGGAGAAATTAGCAAATTGCAATGCAATAATTTTCAATATATTTAATTCTATCAACATATCGCAGGTAGCTTTGTAAAAATTTCGTACGTACCTAAGTAAAACAAAAATTGACATTTATAATAGATATTGTGGTGTCCGCATTTTGACGGTGTGTGTGGTGTAATCATTTATAATCATAATGATCATGATTTCGTAAGTGACATGCAATGCATATTTAAATCGGACGGACCGTATAATTATTTCGAGTAAAACTCTTCAATACATTTCTTTACTGATATGGTTGATGGTGGAAGCCATTACTTTGTGATACATTTTGATTCTGGAATTCAGGAACTTTTCAATAAAATGCACTTTCTTGGTATCACACACATTTCTTTACGATTAAACATATTCAAGTCATTATGTTCGTATTATTATTGTTTAATGATTAAATTGAAATAAAACTTACATAATACGTAACCTCCAAATCCTTTTCGAACATTTTTCCGATTACTGCTCGGGTTCAATTACGTGGGAAAGTTAGGTAAACACACGATGCTCGGAGAAAACTCACGCAGGGTTGTTAATACTTCGCAGAAGCTGTTATTGGGCTTCTTTCACAGGCAACATCTGAAGGAAAGTCTCTCGTTTTACTGTGCCAAGAAAAAAGTGCGCCGATAGATGACGTTTAAACGTCAAATGCCGGGCCACTAGGAGCCGGCCAGGGCAAACAAATTTCGCCATCGTTCGGCGACTCGATTTTTGTATATGGATTACTTAGTGATTCACATTCGGGTCGGGGAAATCACACGCGGTGTTATTAAAACTGCGGGGAACCTGATTTTGGCCTTTTTGGTACGGGAAATTCGAAGGCAAGTGTTAATTAAGCGAAAAATACATTGTAATGTCAAATAAATTTCCGGGCGGCTTCTATTGGTCGACGCGGTGTCTCATCTGATTGGCGAAATAACATGACGTAGTCTCACCTGATTGGCTCATTACTTTTACAGCCTAGGCATTAATAAGCATTTTTAATGCCTAGTCCGCAAAAGTAATATTTCACGGCCTAAAAGCAGTCCGAAAAATCTCACATTTCATATCAATCCGCGAAAAATAATTTTTGCACAGTTGGAAGGGCAAAATGTACTGGATCTCAAAAGTAATGCAACACCCAGAAAGAACAATGTTTTAGATGTTTTTGTATTACATTTATGTTCAGCTATCGCGTCAGAACAAACGATTATAATTTGGTGCAAAATTATTAAATTTGCTTTATTTTTCGGATAAGTGTAAAAATCGTACACAAAAAAATGAGATAAAGCAGTAAAAACGTTATCGCTTTTTTTGTCTTTTTAATGTGAATAAAACATACGTATTTGTTGCTGACTTAAACCACATCTAAAGAGTGTTGCATTACTTTTGAGCTCCAGTATATATCAAATTTATTTAAATAAGTGTTATTTCATCAAAACCTTACTAAAGCAGGGCGAGAGTATTATTTTGAATGTTCCATACATTTCAAAATGTAACTTTCTTTTGATTTTGAATAACATTATATGAACATTTTACTTATGATTTATATTGACGCTGTACATTTTCCGCACGGATACTGTTTATTTATTGATTGATTTAAAAATAAACAGGGTATTCAGTATTCTCATTAACATCTGCAACACATTGAAATCACTTCTGAATTTATGCAATAATAATAATGAATATTTAAAGATAATTAGAGAACTAGTATCGATCAAACCCCTAATCAAATTAGATCGGCCAGGATTTAGGATTTTAAAGTTATTTTTCCCCCTGGCAACATTAAAGTATTATCTACTTTCAATATGATAATATATAAACTAATTCAGTTACTTCCACATTCTTATGGCCCTCCAAAAGGGTCGGCTATCTGCACCCCTGAAGACCAAAAAATGCGACAAAAAACGGTTGAGATAGTATTCCTAATTAGTAAAACAAGGGTGACGAATTTTAACGGTATACCGCTCTACAGATGTATGAACAACGGACCTACCACTTTAACGAGTGTCATGGCGCCGAACGTTAAGTTCCATGAAGGTTTGGGGTGATATGAAATACCAAATCGTCATTTATCGTGGTCTTCAAGGATAACATTCCGTTATATTTAACGTTTTAAAAAGGACTGAATATTGTGAATTCAATGACATTTATTTTGACAAAGCCGCTCTCTATTGGAAAAATGATGAACCACTTTTGGATCTCTGGGGCCTCTAAATCTCGTTGTCCTTCTGAATTTTATAGCCGCAAAATGAACTTGCAGAACAGATAGGCGAAAAAAAAATACAATCATTTACTGTCTATTTGATTATTATATGGAGCGTTTTGAGAAACACCGCACGATATAAGTCGTTCTCAAAACGTATTTATAAGTCGTAGAGCGTGGTAATTTATAAGAGAAATTAATTTTCACGTGTGTTACCTTATTTCGTAATTATTTCGAAGATATTAATTTCCTGCTATATATCAGGCTGTAAAGTTTTCGCTTTGACAAATTACATTTTACTGGGTTTCGCTTACAACTTAGTTCCAATTATGTACCTAATAACTTACTGTATCCATAAATAACAATATTCGCAGTTTTAGGATATATTTCTATTTGACATGAAAACGAATAATGATGTTATTTAAAACATATAATATTAATTAATTATTCATAACTATATGGAGTGTTTACGTAGTCTATGCCGAGTTTTATAAATGAATTATAAAAACAGTGTACATATTGTATTGTGTGAGCCACAAAATTTTGTTTCAGAGTTGGCTGTGAAATAAATGAGGTATGTCGCATATTATTACGTCATGAGACTAGATCAGTTAATTAAAAAAAATGAATTAATCTCACACATGACTGCTATGTTTCTCTCTCTCTCAAGCATGGCCAACTCAGAAACAAAATTCTGTAGTTCACACCTTATTAAAATTAACAGAAAACAAGGAGGTTGAAATATGATTAATACCATAAACTCTTACCATGTCCAGAAAACTTTGGAGACCGAAATATAATATTGCCAGATATTTACCTGTAACAAAAAAAAAACAAGTTAGAAAATATGATACCACTCAATAAATATTTATTTATATGATAAATAATAAGTGATTAGACTAATACTCCAGTTTATGTTTGTCCATTTTTTTTTTCTAAGTTAAATTCATCCAAGGAGCAGTACGGATGTACAATATTAGCACTGGTACTATTTCTTTTAGACAAGATTTTATAAATCTGCATGTTAAATTGATACTGTTTTATATACAATTTGATTAAACTCATTAATCGCATTTTGGTTTACTTTATACCAAAAAACTGTTGAAAAAGGCACATAGAACTTGAGTATGCAACATATGAGAAACTTTTTTATTCATGATTTCGCAGAAAAATTTATACTTTAAAGTGTGTGCTTCATTCAAAACCAAAAACACATAACAAATAAATGCCATAAATCACAAAGACTTAAGTAATTTCTTTTAATTTCTACAATTGCATTCAAGGTGTCTGCGCCAAACTGTTCGTTAAAAGTTTACGGGGTTGCCGTTCTACTAAAAAAAAACTCTTCACATGGTTGAATCAGTTCTCCTCATGTGAAATATTTTCAACTTTCTATCACTTCCGATTCTACCGGAAGTTGCACCAAATTTCTTATTTTAAATATAATCACCTATAGTATATACTGAAGGAGAAAAAAATGAAACACTTTAAATTCGTGAAATTGCGACCATTTTCAAACTGCCATAACTCGGTGTATTTTCAATCGATTTTGACGAATCTTGAATCTTTGAGGACAAGGAAACTTTGAGTGTCTTTTTTAAAGTCATGCATGCGAAACTAAACGTAACCCCTTCCGCCCTCCTCTAGCGCCCCTGTGAAAAAAAAGTTTTTTCTGGAAACCATGTCCAACTTTGACGATGTCTACAGAGTTGGAAATTTTTTTTCCACTCGATCCACCATACAGGCATTAAAACGTGATCAATTCCCTATGCAGGACTCAAAGAACGAAGTTAATACTACGATTTGGCACCAGGTTCTGGGTGTTTAAAAAAAAGTGCATTTTGGGGTCTTTTTATTTTTTTGTTTTGAAGAGCGTAGAGCCCTCTCTTTGAGTGGGTGATAAACTCTTCAACCCCCGAACAAAAAAAAAACACGTTTCTGGGCAAAAAACGTCCAAATTTGGTAACGTGTACCAAAAGTTCCTACGAAAATTTGGGGAAAAGTTATGTGTGTTTGAAAAAAGCGAATTTTGTGGTTTTTTGACTCATAAGTCCGAAGTTTTTCGACGAAATTGTTTTCTTTTTTACGAATTAAATTTTCTTTGCATGTTCTTTGAGGTATGCACGAAAATTCATTGTTTGCGTGAAATCATGAATATCGCATATGTACCTTAGAACTCCATTAACAAAAAACTTTATGTTAGGTCAAAAAAGGCTCACTTTAACGATCTCTGTAGATTTGGAAAAAAATGTGGACTTAACCCACCACCATTAGTCCATTTTTCCATTCGCCCAATAAAAACAAACATATTACACTGACGGAAAAATATAACACTTGAGATTTGCAAAAATTTAAGTAATTTTCAAATTTCACGAATTTCAAGTGTTGATTTTGTTTTCCTTCAGTATATATTAGCAATTTATATTAATTAAATGTACAATGGGTGAAAGAGCATTGTTTATTTGAAATGGAATAGGATGACGCAGCAATCGTCAAAATCGTGTGTGGGTAAAATGAAATATATCCAATATGGCGAAACGGTCGAGTCGTTCGCTGTCGGAAAGTGAAATTAATTTAAGTACGAATAATAGTAATTTATTATGTGCATCGTGTGACGACACTATAAACTTGGATGTGTTATTCACGTGTATTATTTGTGATACTGAATATCATCGCGATTGTGCCAAAAGTGAGGATAAATAAGGGGTAGCTGCATGCGTTAAGTGTGAAAAAGTATGCATTTAAAAATGTTCCCTCCAGCTGTTAATCGCCCTAAAACAAGAAATTATGGATTTGACTAAACAAGTAAGCCGTCAAAATCAAATAATTTTAAACCAAGAAATAAAAATTGAAAGTGTAACTCAAAATGTAAACAATACTAATAATGGAGGCATTAGTAAATACACAAACCAAAACGCCAAAAAGATATCTAAATCTGTAAATAATAATATCCGCAATTCAACAATAGATGAAACCTGCAGTGATAAATCTAATGAGAATTTATCAGAAAGTGAAAATAAAAGTAGAAATACGCGAATCGCAGCAAAAACTAGTAATGCTGATACAAATAATGAGGACCTAAAAACTCCAATCACAAGAAAGGCCGCTGAACTCATCGATGATAGCTGCGGAGACTGGACAACCATAACAAGAAATCGGACAAAATCAAAATCTAGTCGCGTCGTTAACTCAACTGAGCTAGCGGTAGCTAATGGCCAAGATAAAAAAAAAAAAAAAAACAGAAAAGCCAGGAAATAGGGGTCCCAAAAATCTACGGAAGTGGCGTATGTTCACTAACTGGGTTTATGAAAATGGAACATGTTCACGTATATAGATTACATCCAAGCACCACTAGAGAAGAAATCTGAGCCCACCTTGGGCTTTAGAAAAGTTTAAGAAAATTAATTGTCTGAAATTGAAATCTAAATATTCTGAAGAATATTCATCTTTTAAGGTCTCCGTTCCAATTGATCAACTATCAACATTAAAGAGCCCACATATTTGGCCGCGCGGAGCCTTCGTAAATATTTTTTTAGGGTATCATCCGAGGAAAGTTATTCTGTCAATGACATTTATCGACAAATATGACATCCTTACTAAACATCAACACGGATTTAGATCAAAAAAATCTACAGAGACGGCTGGTCACCAACTTCTGGAGTATGTTATTAGAGAGTTAGACTCTGGAAAATACGTTGTTGGACTGTTTTTTGATTTGTCGAGAGCATTCGACACGGTGGTGCATAGTGTTACATTAGACAAACTAGAGAGATACGGGTTTAGGGTAAAATTCAATAATTTTTTAAAATCTTATTTACAAAATAGAAAATTTAAGGTCAAGATTCTAAATTCTACATCAAAGGAAAATGATTTATATCTAGGAATACCTCAAGGTTCTGTCCTGGGTCCGTTATTATTTATTCTATTTGTAAACGACTTACCAGAATCTCTATCTCTCGGAGAACTAATTATGTTTGCAGATGATTCTACCATTTTGGTTGCATCATCAAACTTATTAGAGCTCAAAAAATATATTGAAACTGTAATTCAAGAGTTTAACACATGGTTCTAATATCAAAAAGAGCAAAAACAGTTTGTATCCACTTTAGTAAAGAAGAATATTGCCGGCTTCCTTCAAAATAAATATTAACGGAAAAGATCTAATATTGCAGGATTCTGTATAATTTTTGCGATTAACACTTGATAGTAAACTGTGTTGGAATAAAAAAATCGACAATTTTTGCAAACAAAACTTATTGCAGCTTATTATGTAATACTAAAATTGAAGCACATTTTAAGCAGAGGTGCCATCAAACAAATTTATTACGGTTGCGTTTTTCCACATCTGTCTTATAATATTTTAATGTGGGGTAAAGCATCTCAAATAAAAAGACTTTTCATTTTGCAAAAAAAAATATTGCGCCGTATGTTTGATATACCTTTCAGAGAAACGTGTAAAGGCTGCTTCACGAAAACATTTTAACGCTTCCTTCAATTTACATCTGAACAACGTTATTGTATGTCAAAAACAATTTAAGAAATTTCAAATTATTAAATCACTCCTACGCTACTCATCAGAAATCGCATTTGTGCATTCAGCGTCATAAAAGTACACTTTACGCAGATTCATTCATTAATGTCGGTACAAAACTATTTAATAAGTTAAGTTCAAAATTTGCCATTTTCCCAATTAAAAAAAAACGTGAAAACTCATCTACTGAATCACGAATATTATTCAGTAGATGAGTACCTTGAAAAATGCAATTTGTAAGCTTAATTTAGTTATACTGTATTGTATAATTTATGGACAATTCTTATTTATTTTGACGTTCGAACCTGCCTCTGTAATATTACATTATGTTCTTTACTATGATATAGCTATACGAATAAACGATATTCTATTCTATTCTATAAATAAATATTATTACTAACATTTAGTATACATTCCATACATTTCAGGCGTTTCTTATATAATATTATAGCTTATAACTTTCTTTTTCGCATCTCATTAAATAATATAAACGTTGTTAAATCGTTTTTGATTGAGAAAGTTGTCCATTATTCCGCCGAATCATTTTCTCCACAGGTGACGTCCAATCAAATGATAGCAATTCCATTGCCCAACAGGTGACGTCCAATCAAATGTTAGCGGTTTCATTGCCCAACAGTTTAGTTGTTACTATGGTTACGATTCGTTTTTTGTCAGCGAACTGTCGTAATTTCCAAATAGAAAAATTATTCGTTATAATTTAATACAAACAGAAAAATCTTTAGGTAATTATTTAAAATGATGCGAAAAAGTATAGTATTAAACTCGTGAACAAGTTGGCCATTGCCAACTTTCTCACTCGTTTAATAATTTACTATTCTCACACACACATACACGACAAGCGACATGAAGTTAAGAGACCAATAACGGCTGATTTTTTAATCACCGGTGCACTTATTTCCAACACACATCATCTTACGACACCAGGCCGAAGTACGAAATGCTGCGTCCGACTTGAATTGCAAATGTACCTAACTAAATGTGTATAATTGGTGAACAGACAATACTTACTCAATTTATATATGGATCGGAATGAAAATCGTGAAATAATTTTCACGTGGAAGCGTGTCCGGAACGGATTTTAATTATATTTCACCCCAGAGGTATTTAGAACTGACACGAAATGCCACTGTTCAACTGAAGTTAGCTGTTTACAAAAATTGTTAATATAGAGATCGTTGCCATGGTGGAGGTAAATAAATTTTTAACCACTTGCAATTTTTTTCCCCGGTTTAAATGCTCCTTTTTATACACGAGTTGAAATATCGCAGATAAATATTTCGACAAACTGATTGTTCAATCACTAGATCAGTGATGGGGCCCGTTTAAGAGTGCCGTCGTGAGAATGTTTGAACGCGTTCTTACTTCATAATGTGACGACCCGCATAAAAACTACCTGCGGCGATATATTGAAAACACAATAGTATTCTGGACAAAGCCATCCGACCTAAACAGATGACTCATCTTCGCTCGAAACTTCCAGACACTCTCGCAGGTAGGTATAAATACAAGCGAGGCCGCCCGAAGATCGGTTAGTTAGCGACTTAGTCAGTCATCTGCAACGACCCGCTGTGACTCGAGTAATTGTTTGTGTAACACCCAAACTCCCAGTGCCTTAACAAACTCCCGCGTAATAGCATTAGTTAGAGGAGCCGCTAAAAATGTCCAGAGTAGGCGGCATGGCCCTTGGGTTTATTGCGGTCGGTAATAATCACCAGGCGGGCGTAAAAATGTCAAACTTGCGGGCACGTGCCCACCGGATCGAATTTTAAATTTTTGGCCCAAGCAGGTAGTGAGCCCTTTTTTTGGGGTGTATTATAATAAGCCATGCATTCATGTCTAACTGGTTGATCGCCCCAAGATGAAGATGAAATAATTTAAAAATAGAATACTTTTCCTTTTAATGATCGGTAATATTTGACGCCTCAGGGATATTATAGATGAAAATTAAATTGTCCTTATTTTAAGCCAATAAAGGTATGGTTTTAGATAAAGTATAGTACATAACTCGAGTTATAAAGTAATTACGCACTAGTGAAATAGTGTAATACAAAAAATATGTTAATTATTAATAAATTTACAGGGTGCCGTAAAAATTCGTTTCATATTCATTTTCATTTTTTGCTCTCGAGTGCTCGTCATTGATAAAAATACATTTTCAAAAATTCGTAACTCGACTGAAAATTGCTGCAGATTCAAAAGCCAAAATTATTTTGAAAGATCGACGTCTTGTAGAGTGATTTGAATTTTTGTAGTATTTTATCCCTGCGTTTCATATTAATGTTGCATTCGAAATTGCCACATTGAAAAAAATATATTTTCAAAAATTCATAACTCGACTAAAAATTGCTGCATATTCAAAAACCGAAATTATTTTGAAAGATCAACGTCGTGTAGAGTGATTTGAATTTTTGTAGCATTTTATCCCTACGTTTCATATTAATTTTTAATTTTTGCGCTCGAGAGTTCGACATTGAAGAAAATACATTTTCAGAAATTCATAACTCGACTGAAAATTGCTGCACATTCAAAAACCAAAATTATGTTAAAAGATCGACGGCTTGTGAAGTAATCTGAATTTTTGTAGGATTTTATCCTTCTGTTTTATATTAATTTTTAATTTTTTGCACTCGAGTGTTCGTTATTGAAAAAAATACATTTTCAAAAAGATTAAGATTAGTTTATTTCATAGAAATGTATATTTCAGTTATTTTGTATTTTTCAAGGGCGATGTCCCGCTAATAAATGTATTAATATTATTATTAATTCGAGTAAGAAAAATTTACATGTTGGGATTAGAATAATTCTACAAGCTTTATTACTCGTGGAATTCTCTTCAAAATTTCCAAAACTGCTTAGAAATAATTCATTTTTCGCATACTAGATAATTATTTTGATATTTTTAAGCTATAAACAATATGGCGACAGTCGAAACTTGAATACGCGGAAGCGAAATTTACATCTTGAAATAAGGAAAATTCTAAAAATATAATAAAAACACTTTTACTTTGTTGGTTTAACACGGATTTTTATTGTTGACTATAGTTTCGGCAACTTAACTTGCCATTATCAAAACATAAAGTAAAAGTGTTTTTATTATATTTACAACATGTGTAACAAGGTAGACGCCTCCACCATAAACAATAAATGCTAAAAAAAAATATCGCTTTTGGAATTATTTTCAAAATTTCCTAAACTACTTAGTAATGATACATTTTTAATACATTAGGAAACAATTGATAAAATTTTTAGGTAGAAATAAAACGACATTTGAAGCTTGAATTCGAGAAAGCGAAATTTACATCTGGGGATTATAAATATAGTAAAAACATTATCAATCGTGGAATTTTCTTAAAAATTTCTAAAACTAATTAGAAAATAATGCATTTTTGACATTCTAGAAAACAATTCATATTTTTAAGTTAGAAACAAAATGGAGACATTCGAAACTTGAATTCGAGAAAGCGAAATTTGCATCTAAGGATTTGAAAATTTCTAAAAACATTATCACATTCTCAACTGGGTCAATCCAAGTGAATAAAAATTAAGTTCGTTGCTTGACCATTTTTAAATATTTTGATTTTTTTATATGCGATTACCCTATAATTGAGTTCAAAAGTTTTAAAAAAATACCTTGCACCGTTACTATATTTGTAAGCGCACGACGTGTTTTCAAGTTAATTGATTTTCATTAGCGTTAATTTGAATATCTCTGCACTATGTTAAGTTACAACATTGCAATTGACATGATTGTTTTCAGAAAAGTCTCCTTTACAACAATGTTTATTACCCAAAAGATCCAAAATTTAAAAATAACCAGTAAAATGGAAGTTTGGTATTGAAAATTTAGAAAATCCACTTTAGACCCAAAAATAACAATCAAAATTTATCACAGTATATTTTTTTCTCTAGCTAGATATCATAAACTACTAGCTTTATATAGAGCAAGGACCCTGACAAATTTATAATTGTTTGAAATTTGAAAATCTTTATTTTTTGTAAAGTTCGGGGCTAGTTAGTGTTCTTGCTCTATATAAGGCTAGTAGTTTATATCTAACTGGAGAAAAAAAATACACAAAAATACTGAAATGAACATAAATATAATTTCATTGATCCATGTTACACTTAAAAATAAAAATTAATAATTGCCATTTAGATTGAAAAAGTACCTGTAATGTATTAAATATGAGTTAGTTTTATTCAGGGTATGTTAGTTTGGAACGGATATTGAGTTGTGTTGCATTCATTTAAACGAATTCCTTTTAAAATTTAAAGGGAAGGTCGAACGCAGGTACTAGGGGTGAAGAATGGGAACATCTGGCATATCTTTTTGGAAGCTTGTCCAGACCTCGTCTCTAGCAGGCAGAAAAGGTTAAAATATGGTCATAAATTACAATTTGTACACCATCATGTAGAGAATACAATCTCTAATCGTCGGTAGTAAACAACCCGCAAATTGTACCCTTTGATCCCGCCCGTCTGGCCATTTTACTATGGTCGCTTAGTTAGCAGTAAGCTTTCGTCAATTGCGTTTCTGTGTGTTGTTCTCCGTAGTAGGTAACGTCTAAAATGGATGTTAAAAAAAGAAAAGTGGATTCAGAATGTCGAGTTTTTAAAGAAGAATGGACGTGGAAATATTTCTTTACTTTATTTAAAGAAAAACCTTTGTGCTTACTTTGCAATACAACTGTTGCAGTTTTAAAAGAATATAACATTCAACGCCATTTCAAGAGCAAATATGAAAACCACTCCTACTCATCGTTAAGTGAAGAGGTGAAAAAAATTAAATCGAAAGATTTAATAAAACATTTATCAAGTCAACAACAATTATTTCAGAGAGCTAATCATTCTCAAAGATGCGCTACGAAAGCCAGTTATGTGTTGGCTTATAATATTGCTAAATCTAATAAAGCATTTTCAGATGGTGAATTTATAAAGCAGTGCATGATAGATGTGTGCGATATTATGTGCTCTGACAAGAAAAAGGATTTTCAGTCACTGTCTCTCTCAAGAAGAACAATCACCGAGAGAATTGAAAATATTGAAAAATCTAATTTCACAACTGACTACAAAAACTCAAAAATTTATTTTTTATTCAATTACCATGGATGAAAGTACAGATATCAGCGATACTGCGCAGTTACTCATATTTGTAAGAGGAATCAACGCCCACTTTGAAATTACAGAAGAATTTGCAGGGCTGCAGTCAATGAAAGGAACAACAACTGGTGCCGATATATTTTGTGAATTTGAAAATTGCATCGATAAACTTCGTTTACCTATTGACAAGCTATGTAATGTAACTACAGATGGTGCTCCTAATATGGTTGGAATCAATCAATCCTTGATTGTTGGGAAATTTAATTCTAAGTATCCGGAAAATTATGTTGTTTTTTGCATTGCCTTATACATCAGGATGCACTCTGTAAATCGGCTTTAGATATTGACCATATACCTAATATTGTTGTAAAACTAGTAAATATGATTCGTTCAAGAGGATTATTACATCGCCAGTTTCAACAGTTTTTGGAGTCCGTACATGCTGAGCATTCCGATATCCTGTATTATTCAAAAGTTCGTTGGTTAAGTGCTGGAAAAGTATTTGAAAGAATTTGGGATTTAAAAGACGATATTGTGAATTTTCTTCTTGATAAAGACATTTATAATCAATTTGACGTCTTAGAAAACGAAACGTGGCTTTCTGATTTCGCTTTTTTCGCAGACCTCCTCGTACACATGAATAAACTTAATCTCAAATTGCAAGGAAAAAATCAGTTTCTTCACGATATTTGGCAATATCTGAAAAGTTTCAAATTACAGTTATTATTATTTGCTAATCAGATCTCTAAATCTGATTTTTCTCATTTTCCAAGAATACAATCTTTAAAATTCACTATATCAAACAATAAGATTAAAAAATACGAAATTAATTTGAGAAAACTATCTACAGAATTTGAAAGGAGATTTCAGGACCTTAGAAAAATGGAACCAGAGTTTAGTATTTTTGCGACCCCATTCAATGTTAATTACGAAGAAGTTGATGCAAAATTTCAACTTGAGTTAATAGAACTGAACTGTAATACTCTCCTGAAACAAACTTTTCATACAGTACCATTACTAGAATTTTATAAAAATTAAAGTCCAGATAATTTCCCAAATCTAATTACTCATGCAATGAAGATAATGACAATGTTCGGCTCATCTTATATATGCGAACAAATCTTTTCAACAATGAAGCTTAGGAAAACTTCTTTAAGAAACAGAATTACAGATGAGCACCTTTCATCAGTTTTAAGAATTTCTGTTTCGCAAATGGAACTGGACTATGATGAAATTTTGATGAAACAGTCTGAATTTCATTTTTCTCATGCACCATCAACCAGTAATGACACCAGAAAATAAAGTGATAATACTTCACATCAAGAACTACACTAAATTCATTTTATATTTTGTGCTTATAGTTTTGTTACCTTTCGCTTTTTTACTATTAAAAGTGTATGTAATAATATATGTATATGTTTATAGAACACATAAATTAGTTAACGATTAAGCATTATTCTTTGGCCCGCTACGATTGTCTAGTTATTACAAATGGCCCGTCTTAAAAAAAGTTTCCCCATCACTGCACTAGATACTTTAATATAATAAAGAAATATTTTTTGTTTTCGATTTCTGATAATCCAAATCCGAGTAGCAGCGGTCACCACGAAATCTGTTTTTTCAACGGTCTTCAGGAGGATGGCCTTATATTTTTTTATTAATAATGTTTTTTCTTATAAAATGTATGTTACATTCATGAAAATGCATGCTACCACATAGACTAACTCAATTTTAAACACGTCTTATATTTTATCCAAAAGAACATTCCCAAAAATCACCTATTTTGTCTTCCTGGCCAGAGCGGGTGGCCGAATGAAAACATTTCTTTAACACTTAAACGGTATATTCACAAGTTTGCCCTTTTGTGGCGAAACACCGTCTTCCTGCCCAACGGTCTTCCTGGACCTCCTTGATTTCTTCTAATCGGCAAAAAAAGTCCGTGAAACTCGTCTGGAGTACTCTCCAGCCGATTGTACTGCTGTGTCAAATAACACCGGCTCACGACAATATTGGTTGATTTTTATCATTTTCTATTATAGTTATCACAAACCAATTGTTTTATTTTTAGAATATGAACTAATGAAAATAGATTTGCATTCGACTTTTAGTTTAAAAATCCACATTCATAAATTTAGAGTACTTTCATGAATAACATAAACGAACCCAGTGCTTGCCACAATACTGGATGGTACGTTTCGGAATCGACTTTAAAATATTCTCATAACTATGTATTAGTTATTCTAATAAATATTTATCTTTATTCAAAAATTTAATTCAGCATTTTGTTTGTAATGAGGTGTGTTTTTCGGATCGTTTAAAATATCTGCCACTTTTATATCTAATTTCACAATAGCTTCCATACTATTTCCGTTGCGGACTCCAAATACTTAATAAATTTATATTTTGACAAATGATTCCCCACAAGCTAGTTCAGTCCACATCCTATTTAAACCAGACATGTCCGGAAATATTTATTAGGGTTATTGAAATGGTCCCCATTTGCTCCAGACTCCTCTAATTGAATGTGTTAATGGAAAAGGATTTATATTAAATTTATAGAAGGGAATTATCATCCCAAAAAATTTAATTTTTAAATTATTATAATAGAATTAAACAATATAACGTCTAATTTCCTAATTAAACTCACCACGTTTTAACCATAGCTAATCAGTTGTGGTGATTTTTTTAATCAAGTTTATATATCGACTACCATCATCCTTTTCATTAATTTCATTAACTAATCAAATTACCTTTACACACAGACTCGATCAGGAATGTGCTTTCATTAAATTATTTCTCATCAGGAATAGAAATATTAGCGTGTCGGAAATCGATTTTCAGTATCGCTGTTTTCCCGAAGCGAGTAATTACAGCCATTCTTATCCAATATCTCTCCTTTATTGTTATTTCTCTTCAAATAATTTCCAAACTTGTTCAAGCTAATGTCAGATATGAACGATATTATACGTCATGCATAAAGGTGGATAAGAGATATTAAATAAACTCGCTTTTAGAATGTCATGTTCCGCTTTGTGCTTGTCAATTACAAACAAATTTAAGAAATATTAGTTATAAAATTAGTAACATGTATTGAAAAAATATTTGCGTCAAAATAAAACTAATTAGCTTTTAATTTAATAATTAAAAATTGATTTTGTCGATTTTGAACTCCATTGAATTTCCATTGTCTCGATATAGATATTTTTAATACAGTTTAAAACCCACTGAATTATCTGTTTTTTAACGTATAAAATATTATAATCCAAAATGGCGTCTAACACAGTAATTTTTAAAAACTGAAAACGAGAGTTTGTTGACTTCGAACTTGAAAAATTTCGGATTTTGGCAATTTTCATAGACTCGACATAATTACCTCTTAATGCTATTTTCAAACAAACTAAATTTGCTACATTTGAGCATTTAAATCAGCAAAATTAAATAACGCGTTCCAAAGTTTCAGAACTTTTTTAAAATCAAAAACGCCTTTTTGTTGGCTTTGAATTTGGAAAACAACAGCTTTTGGCAACTTTCTTTAAACGATATGTATATTTCTTTATAGCTTTTTAAATCCACTGTATTCGCTACATTTTGGAATGTAAATCATTAAAATTAAGTAAGGTGTTCAGAAGTTAAGCAATTTTTCAAAATCAAAAACGTGATTTTGTTGACTTCGAACTTGGAAAACAACAGATTTTGGCAACTTTTTTTGAACGATATGTATATTTCTTTAAACTTGTTTAAAACACACTGTATTCGCTACTTTTTGGAATTTAAATCATTAAAATTAAGTAAGGTGTTCAGATGTTAAGCAATTTTTTTTAAATCAAAAACGTGATTTTGTTGATTTCGAACTTGGAAAACAACAGATTTTTGGGAGCTTTCTTTGAACGATATGTATATTTCTTTAAACTTAAAACTTAAAATGTAGCAAACACAGAGTATTTGCTACATTTTGGAATTCAAATCATCAAAATAGAGTAACGCGTTCAGAAGTTAAGCACTTTTTCAAAATCAAAAACGTGACTTTGTTGACTTTGAACTTGGAAAACAACAAATTTTGGCAACTCTCTGAACTTTATTATGTGTTAACCATACAAACTATAGATACATTCGTCATATAAATATAAAACATTTTACTTAACGTTCTTACAGTATTATGTGGCATAATATAAAAAGAGAAAAAAGGCAAAAATTTAAATAAAGGTTTACAATAATGAAGTAAATTCTTGAATAGAATATGGACAATTTAGGATCAGCAGGTTCTTTAATTCTTTTTTAAATCTTTTTAAGCCTAGTTGTTTCAAATGATCCGGTATTTTGTTATACAGTATAATTCCCGCATGTAATGGGGATTTTTTATGTTGTTCTAGTGAACACCTGTGAATATGGATGTTAGAAGAACTTCGAGTTCCGTGATTGTGTATATCACTATTTTATGTGAGTAAATGTTTAGTTTTGTCTATGTGGATTAAAAATTAATATATGTAAATTGATGTTAGTGTCATTATATTTTAACTTGTGTGTTTCAATAGTTTTATATATGTTTAACTTTATACCTTACACTATAATTTTAACTTGAGTGTTTTATAGTTTTATATATGTTTAGTTTTATACCTATTTTACATTTTTAACTTGTGTGTCTCTATAGTTTTATGTATGTTTAATTTTATATATACACAGTTTTAAAAGATTTAATATCTTTAAATTGATTTATTTCTATATTAAGTTATGTCTTTCATTTTAGTTATTTTTAATATATCTTGCTTTTACTATTTAATATTTATATTTTCATTTTTATCCTGTAATTCAGGTGTATATTTGACAAGTGTAAACAACTGTGCTAACACGAATAAAATTACTTACTTACTTACTTACTTAAATTAAACATTAATCTTAAAATCCTCTTTTGTGCAATAAAGATATTTATTGCCTCTGTCGATTGTCCCCATACTACAATGCCATAACTTAGTATTGAATATACTAATCCATAATATACTGATTTGAGTTCGCTGATATTTAGTATACTCTTTAATCTGCAAAGGACAAAGTACGTTTTATTTAGTTTATTCATCAGATGAATAACGTGTCTTCCATGAAAGGTTTTTATCAATGTGTAGGTCCTGAAACTGTGTAGCCTCGCTGATAATAATAATAATAATAATAAATTTATTTGTGTCAATAAATAGATATACACACGTCAGGAATGATACAGAATACAAAGAATACAAAGTAATTAAATATTTTATACAAAGTACATTTTTAAGAACTAAAACAGATCATCAAGGAATTCTTTATAATTATAGTAAGCTTTCTTGCACATTAATATTTTTAAATTCTCTTTGAATGCTGGAAAATCTAACGATCTCAGCTCTTTTGATAATTTATTATAGAATAATGGGCCAAAATAATTTAGTCCATTCCGAGATCTGTATATCCGTGTATAGTGAACTGGTATATCATATGATGACCGAGTACAATATGAGTGTTGTTCGGATAATACTGAATATTTTGGAAGATTCTTTTTTACATACATAATACAGTTAAAGATATATAAGGCCGGAGCAGTTAATATGCCATAATTTTTAAAGTGATCACTAACATCACATCTATAATGGAGTTTAAACATGATTCTTAAACATCTGCGTTGAAGCTTAAACACTCGATTAATATGTGTTGAATGTCCCCAACATATAATGCCATAGTTAATTTGTGAAACAATTAAAGCATGATACGCGGTTAGTACAGTTTCTATAGAGCAACATTTCACTAGGTTTTTAATTAAAAAAATATTTTTGGAGATTTTTTGACAAACTTTGTTAATGTGTTCTGACCATGTCAAACCGGGGTCGAGCATAACACCAAGGAATTGTATTGTATCATTTGTGTATATTGCGGACAAGTTTTTTAGTGAAAAGTACATTTGCGCTGTTTTCTCTTCGTTAAATGTTAATGAATTTGCTGAGAACCACTGCTTAATCTGTATTTTTGATTCTTCTAACAATTGAGTCAGGATCTGCAAATTGTTATTACTTACACTACAAGTAGTATCATCAGCATATAGTGTGAATTTGATTGTATTATCACAGGTCACGATGTCGTTTATAAAAATGAGAAATAATAGGGGCCCGAGGACAGATCCTTGCGGAACACCAATTTTAATTAATTCTTGATTAGAAAAGGATCCATTAAATGTAGTTATTTGTAACCTGTTAGATAAATAAGACTGCAGTAATTTAATAGATTCTGTTTGAATGCCGTAATAAGACAATTTATCTAACAGTATGCTATGTGATACAGTCAAATGCCTTAGAAAGGTCGAAAAAAACGCTGGAAGAATAGTTGTTGTTTTCAAAAGCTTCTACAATAAATTGTGTTACATTATTAATTGCATCGCTGGTAGATTTATCTGATCTAAACCCAAATTGACAATTATTAAAAAGATTATTTGATTCAAAGAAATCCTGTAATTGTTGTTTAAGAATTATTTCAATAATTTTTCCAATAAAAGGTATAAAACAAACGGGCCTGAAATTCCCAGAATTATTTGCATCTCCTTTTTTAAATAGCGGTATGACTTTGGATATTTTCAGCGGGGATGGGAAAGTACTTTCTCTAATACATTCATTTATCAAGTCGGTTAGCGGGATTAATATAATATTTAAAACAGTCATTATCAATTTTTTATTAATATCATAAATATCTTTACTATTTTTATTTTTCAGTTTAGTAACAGTATCACGGACTTGATTATAACTGACTTCTTGGAAATCGGAATCGTTTCACATCTGCTCCTTGGGGCCATATGTTTGGGTCGTAGACTTCATCAAGGTTGTTAATAGGGAATGATATCTTAAAAGATGCTTTCGTGCTATCCTTCCGAAGTTCTTCGCATTTAAAAAGTATATTAGGCGCGGTATCTTTTAAATGGTTTATCAGGTTTTCGGTTGTCGTTTCTGGATTCATCTTAAATACACGTAGGTAGCCTTGTTTCTGGACGGATTTTACAAGTGTTTTACTTGTGCTTGAGCCTATAATTGGTTTGAAATAATCTCGCTCTTTCCTTGTATTATTATCATTTACTGATACTGTTTTATTTTGTTTTTGAGACGGTTCATTGCCTATGTCCGATCATTATTTTTGTTTTTGGTGATTTTTACTTTCTCCGTTACGAAGTACGAGAAAGTATTGTCATCGTGATTTTTTTTTCAAATTTTTTTTTTACGGAAATATCCGTTTTGGGGTCCCTAGATGCCATTTCAACAATTTCTGGAAAAAAAATTTTTGTGTCTGTGTGTGTGTGTGTGTGTGTGTGTGTGTCTGTCTGTGCGCGCTGTATCTCGAAAACTAATAAAGCAATTGATATCAAACTTTGAACATACGTCTTATTTAATAATCTGAAGAACTGAAAAGCTTTTGGTAAAATTTCGTATACCGGAAGTGGGAGTTTACCTTAACTGTTTTTTGTTTTTTGCCAATATTTTCTTAAATATAAAAAATATCACAAAAACATTCAAACAAACTTTGAAGACAACAAAGAAATGAACATCTTTTGCTTGAAAACATTTTTCATAACATCATTTTTATTCGAGAAAAAAATTTATTATTATTTTTTCAATTTTTGGTTTACAATTATAAAACGATAATAGTTACAGAAAAATTATGTTAATAATAATTGTACAGAATGCCAAAATGAACAACTTCTAAAGAATAAGTGTTTTTCGAAATCTCGTTAGTTTTTGAGTAAACCGAGTTTTTGAATTTGAAGTATAATTTTTCCATCTTTCATGATTTTGACGTTTTAAACGTCAGTTTCATCCAAGTTTACGCAACGCTCGATGTACATTTAAAATATGATTTCAATTGAAAATAAACCATGATAAACGTGAATATGAATGATACAATCAAGTCGGAGAAAGTAACATGATGGCCACATCACAATTTTTACTTTCTCCGTTACGAAGTACGAGAAAGTATTGTGATCGTGATTTTTTTTTCAAAATTTTTTTTTACGGATATATCCGTTTTGGGGTCCCTAGATACCATTTCAACAATTTCTGGAAAAAAAAAAATTGTGTCTGTGTGTGTGTGTGTGTGTGTCTGTCTGTCTGCCTGTGTGTGTGTGTGTGTGTGTGTGTGTGTGTGTGTGTGTGTGTGTGTGTGTGTGTGTGTCTGTCTGTGTGCGCTGTATCTCAAAAACTAATAAAGCAATTGATATCAAACTTTGAGCATACGTCTTATTTGATAATCCAAAGAACTGAAAAGCTTTTGGTAAAATTTCGTACACCGGAAGTGAGCGTTTACCTTAACTGTTTTTTGTTTTTTGCCAATATTTTCTTAAATATGAAAAATATCACAAAAACATTTAAACAAACATCGAAGACAACAAAGAAATGAACATCTTTTGCTTGAAAATATTTTTCATAAAATCATTGCTATTCGAGAAAAAAATTTATTATTTTTTTTAAATTTTTGTTTTATAATTATGAAACGATAATAGTTACAGCAAATTTATGTGAATAATAATTGTAGAGAATGCCAAAATGAACAACTTCTAAAGAATAAGCTTTTTTCGAAATCTCGTTAGTTTTTGAGTAAACCGAGTTTTTGAATTTGAAGTATAATTTTTCCATCTTTCATGATTTTGACGTTTTAAACGTCAGTTTCATCCGAGTTTACGCAACGCTCGATGTACGTTTAAAATATGATTTCAATTGAAAATAAACCCATGAAAACGTAAATATAAAGTCGGAGAAAGTAACATGATGCCCACTTCACCATTTCTTTATGTCTGGTGATTTGTATCTGGCGTGTGTGATTACGCATCCTTGAAACTGCTTGTAGATTTGTCCGCGATTGCACTGCAGGATTATTTGCAGATTTTCAGGATATTTGCTCGCATATTTTTATTCGGTTCTAATATAGGTGGCTCCACCGTGTCGAAGTTTTCTTTGGTTTTCAATAAGTTAAGTTTCAATAAGTCAATATTTTAAAAAAATATAAAGAAATAAAGTCACTAAATTCTCTACATTTTGGAATTTAAATCATCAAAATCTATAAGGCGTTCGGAAGTTAAGCTATTTTTCAAAATCAAAAATGCGATTTTGATGGTCTTAAAACATTTTTTGAGTTTGTCAATTTCCAGTACTTTTACGTAAATATTTTTCATACTTTTAGCATATAAATTATCATTATCAAGAAGTGCTCGGCACCCTCGGGGGCGGGGTTAAAAGTTGTTTTTTTTGGGATTTTTATGGTTGGATAATTTCTTATCAAATCGATCCTGACCGGTTCCGTCCCTCTCAACCTTCGCGTTCCACCACCAGAGAGGCAAACAGAGGCACCAAGGCAAAACCCAAAGGTTAATAAAGCTGTCATTTTTATTCGAAAAAATGCAAAAAAAATGGCCCGCCATCAAAAGCTGTTCCATAATTAGCGAGCACTTTTTCAATTTTTGCCTCAATCATGCCACATCCTAATTTTATAATTTTATAACTTTCAAGGACATTTTTTTTTCAATTGAAATAAAAGAGTTAAAACTTTTTCAAAAATGTTACACCCCTACCCTTCGAGAGCGCGTTATTTGGCCTGTCCCCGGAGTTCGTTTTACTTATTTCAAGGACGTATTTTTTCTATTTAAATGAAAGAGTTGAAACTTTTAAGGTAGGTTGGAGGTTGGACGAGCCTTGATCTGTAAGTTTTTCCAAATTTTTAAAACACCCCCTACCGTTTCAGAGCGCGTTATTTGGCCTTGCCCCTGGGTTCGTTTTACTTTTTTCAAGGACGTATTTTGCTTCTTTCGAGGACGTATGTTTTTCTTTAAAAGTTGAGGAGTTGAAACTTTTAGGGTAGGTAGAGGGTTAGACACACATCACTATTTCACGCAAGAATGCCACAGACATCAACTTTAGCTTGAAAAAAACTAGTTACATGGGCGTCCGCAGATGGAGCAGGGGGGGGGGGGGGGGCAGCGCCCCCTCCCGGAAAATGAATTTATTAAATTAAAGTAATATTTTATATACATACTAAATTTGTATGTAGTCGGTAAATGTATACTTTAACAATCACATCAAAATTAAAATTCATAACAAAAACTGCGTTCCGCGTTATGCTCGATGAATCCGAAAAAGTTGACGTACAAGGACGATCGGACACGGTCCCATCCGACGCATATACTACAGTGCGATTGAATAAAAGTTAGTCAAAGTTGGCCATGAGCCAAAATTCCTAAACTTATTGGCAATTGTCAAGCTGGCGTATATTGATATTTTCAAATTTAGGAACAAAGAAAATACATGCGGTTTTTTGTTCATGACCTGCTTTCGCCATTTTTTTATTCGATCTCCCTGTATTATTACTGTACATTTTAGCAGAAATTAATAATTTTTGACGGTTGTAAATTGTTATTTTTGGCAGTTGAAAATTTCCTTTTTACTGCCAACGTGCCATTTATAATAATAGAAATGTGCGATTTTTGACAGTTGTCATTTTTAGCAATTAAAATTTTCTATTTTTTTTTAATATCAAAAAGTGCCATTTTTTATTGTAAAAATCTACAATTTTTGGATGCTACTAATTTCTTTATTTACTGTTGAATCGTACCGTTTGTGGTGGCAGAAATGCAGAATTTTTGACAATTTGTAATTGTTACTTTTGACCATTGGAAATTTCTCTTTTTTAATATTGAAAAATTCCGATAGTGATAGTAGAAATGATCAAATTTTGACAGTTACAAAATTTTGGCCTTTGGAATTTTTCTTTTTATTGTTGAAATAAAACCATTTTCAGTAATGAGCAATTTTTGACAGTACTGAATAGTCATTTTAAGCAATTAAAATTTTCTTTTTACTGCCAACGTGCCATTTGTGATGGTAGATATGTGCGATTTTTGACAGTTCGAAATTATCATTTTTAGCAGCTGAAATTTTCTTTTTTTTAAATATCAAAAATGCCGTTTTTGATAGTAAAATTCCACAATTTTCGACAGCTGCCAATTTCCTTATTAACCGCTGAATCGTGCCGTTTGTGATGGCAGAAATGCAGAATTTTTGACGATTCGAAATTGTAATTTTTGACGGTTAAAAATTATCTTTTTTCTACTGAAAAATTCCGTTTCTGATAGTAGAATTGCATAATGTTTGACAATTTGTAAATGTTACTTTTGTCCGTTGGAAATTTTCCTTTTTTAATATTGAAAAATGCTGATAGTGCTTGTAGAAATGCTCAAATTTTGACAGTCTAACATTTTTGGCATTTAAAAATTTTCTTTTTATTGTTGAAATGAACCATTTTCAGCAATGAGCAATTTTTGGCAGTATTAAATGGTTATTTTCAGAAATTGAAAAGTTTATTTTTACTGCTAAGTGCCTCTTTAATAGTAGTGCTATTTTTGACAGTTAGAAATTGTCATTTTTAGCAGTTGAAATTGTCTTTTTTTTAATCAAAAAATACCGTCTTTGGCAGTAAAAAAAACAAATTTTTGGATGCTGCAAATTTCTTTATTTACCGTTGAATCGTGCCGTTTGTTGTAGCATAAATGCAGAAATTTTGACAATTCGAAATTGTCATTTTTACGGTTAAAAATTTATCTTTTTACTATCGAAAAATGCCATTTCTGACAGTAGAATTGCAGAATTTTTGACAATTTGTAATTGTTACTTTTGGCCGTTGGAAATTTTCCTTTTTTTAATATTGAAAAATGGATAGTGATAGTAGAAATACTCAAATTTTGACAGTTAAACATTTGGTAGTGTCCGACGGTCGAATAACATACGATATTTAACCGTCGGACGGTCGAATTACAGAGAATATTTAACCGACAGACGGCTGAATTACAAGTCATATTTGACCGGTAGATGGCAACACGAAATTAAAAATGTATACTATGGGATAGCATAGTATCTATCTGTCTGACGGAAGGCAATTATTTTTGTTCTCAAATCTAAAATAGTTAATTAACCATAATCATTCATGAGTTATTAAAGTAAAAGCAAACAATTTAAATTGAAATGAAAGAATTGGGCCAATTTTCCATTTTTAAAAAAATATTGGAAAAAACAAAAAACGGTTAAGGTAAACAACCACTTCCGGCGTACAGAATTTTACCAAAAGCTTTTCAGTTCTTTGAATTGTCAAATAAAGCTTATCTTCAAAGTTTCATGTTAATTGTTGTATTAGTTTTTTTTTATATACAGCGCGCACAGACACACACACGGACACAATTTGTTTTTTCCAGAAATTGTTGAAATGGCATCTAGGGACCCCAAAACGGATATATCCGTAAAAAAAATTGAAAAAATTTTCACGATCACAATACTTTCTCGTACTTCGTAACGGAGAAATTAAAAAATATTTGTTCAACTTTCTATAAGAGACAAGGTTGTAGTTAATAGTAAAATCTTTCAAAAGAATATAGTATTTCGTACAAAATCAAATTTAAATTCATTTAATACGTACAATACAACACAAAATCAATGTTCATACTATTTTTTTAATAGCATGGGTCTACCCTGCAAACATTTATTTGCCGTTTTGAAACATAACAACATGGATTTATTTGTCCAAAACTTAGTAAAAGAAAGATGGACACAAGGCTATATAATGAAAAAAATAAATATTTGTTCCATCCCTTACCAGTGCCAGGATTCATAATTTCAATAGAGAAAATAATATTACTTTTGAAAATACCAGTATCGAAATTACGGAACAATCAAGTAAAAGAAAACTGGCTCAGCATGAAAGGTATAAGCTCGCATTAGGAAAATGTAAATTAATTGCTAGTTTAGCAAACGAAGCATCAGGCAAAGATTTCGAAAATCTTCTGAAACAGTTGGATAAATGTATAGACATGATGTCCAACAATATTTATTCATTATGTTGCAGAAGAAGTAACAGATATCCATGATATGCATGACAACTTAGAAACTTCTAGTAATATAATTAGGAGAAATCAATAGATCACTGCAGTAATAATTCGCATAATTCAGAAATCCTTTCTGAACCTTCTACCTTAGGGTTAAATCAACATTGTAATAATGTAGAAGAAATGTCATCTGAACCTTCAGTCTTAAATCAACATTGTAACAATGCAGAAGAAATGTTATCTAACCTTTTACTATTGAATATTTCTGAAATAAACATACCCTCTATAACAAGACCAAGAGGTCGTTCGAAAGGACTAAATCAAACAGTAATAGGTTTGACAAAGAAAAAGAAAGCAGTGATACCATTTAAAAAAATAATGAACACAGAAAAATCGATCTAAGTGCCTGGATTTAAAAATGAGCAAGGTGGGCATGGTGGACTTCAAAGATTTAAGACATAAATATTAAAATTACTGTAGTTAATGTGGGGATATTAAAAAAAAAATTGAAGAAGAAAATACGCTTTTAAAGATAAAAGAATATCAGAAAACTTTCAAAGAAAATGGAACATGGATATGTCGAATTTGTAATATTGACATTGGTAATTCGGGATCCATAAGGTGCGATAAATGTTTTAATTGGATACATGTAAATTGCCTTCAACTATTAAAGAAATATTCTTTTTTTTATTGCACAGAATGTTAAAAATAAATTTGTTCACGAAAATGTTATAATGTGCGCATTATTTAATTGTATGGGCAGCATTAATTGGGTACATTTAACACTCATTTATTTAATTTCATTAAACACGCACACATATTTGCGTGTTTAATATGGTTATTAAACACGCTAATTCGCGCATTAATCCACCGAACTTTAATTTTGATTTTGATTTTAATTTTGATTGTAATTTTGATTTCATTTTCATTTTCGTGAACAAAGTATAGTGTACAACTCACATATAATGGCTATTAATCACTCAAAAGATTTGCTCCACTCGCCTACGGCTCGTTCCTTTAACATCGTTCTCGTGATTAATAGCCATCATTATATGCTCGTTGTACAATATACTATTATTTTATTCTATGTCATCTTTTGGAGTCTGCCAGGGCCTACCCACAAATATTAAAATCAATCTCACACACTCTGTATGTTTACAAACACTTGCCGTTTAGCATACTGACATTATTTAAGTTTGAAGTCTGGTTACGTTTTATTGTTACATTTACATGTTTTGTTATCTATTAAAAAAATATACAGCTTTTTTTTATCGTGGGCCATAGGATTTCACGTGCTAAAAATTATACCTTGTGTTAACCCCTTTCTGCATAACGTGCCATATATGGCACAAAGCAGTTTGCATATATTTTTAGATTTATTTAGTGGCGGCTAGTGGTAAAAATTTATATTTAGATATATTTTAGAGACTAATAGGGTTGCCTAGAAGAAAATATCTAGTTTTCATAGGCATCTGAAAACAAGAGATTTTTTCCAGAATTAGCATTTGCGTGATATGTACTGACAGTCGTTAACCGCAAACTTTGTGGTCTATTTTGTAGGCCGATGTGTCACAGCTTGCCTAAATTTGGTAGTCCCATATGCAGCAAAGAGTTAAATAAAGACAGAAATTGTTTTCTATTATGGCATACGAAATAAGGTTACGTTACTGCATTGCGTGCCAGAAATGGCACAACCTGTATTTTTGTAAATAATAAATTTTAAATTTTTTACATATTTTTCCCCATTACTGTATCACTAAAGGTATTCATAATAATTTTTGTTTCATAAAAATAAAAAATCATGCAGTAAGGGGTTAATGTATATTTTATCATAAAATTTTGAAGCAAATTTTAGTTAGTAATATAAATCAATTATTTTTCTTACATGATGCGCTTAATTAGAATAACTTAAACATGTTTTATTCCATTAAAAAGTGCTTTTGCTCGGAACCGGACGATCGGGATACGCTGTAGAAAAGTTGTCAACTATTTCCCTAAAATAAAAATTCCCTGACTTCTTGTAGAAAAATACAACTATTTCCTTGCTGAACAAACCTCTTATTATTGCCTTTACAAATTCCACACGTTCTTCAACAGTATAAACAGACATTTTCTAGTATAAATTAGTTTGATTACTTGCCTCACTAATCAATCTGACATTTCATAAATTCAAGGTACTTTGATTATTTTTTCTGGTATTTTATATTAAATAATTTCATTTTTGGAATAAAACATGTTTGAGTTATTTTAATGCAGCGCATCATGTAGAAAAATAATTGATTTATTACTATCTAAAATTTCCTGCAAAATTTCTGATAAAATATACATTAAATCAAGGTATAATTTTTAGCATGTGAAATCCTATGGCCCACGATAAAAAATATACTGTATATATACAGTGTATCCATGGATGGAGTTAACGAAAGGAAAAAAAAAACTTTATTATTAATTTTACGGGAAAAAGTCATTCTTTATAAAAAATTCTGCTTGTCGAAAAAAATAGTTTGTCATAAAAAAATGATATTATGACTTTGTGGCATCCATTCAGTGTACATAAATTGTTGTAAATTAATCGTTTCCACAAACACAGCTGATAAGTACAATGATGCGAGATTTACATATTCATACTAAATAATTTGTTAAAACATGCGATTTAAGTAATTTGAGTAATTTGTCGGAATAGTTAGCGATTCAAATGAAGAATTGAATATTATCAACTATTAATTAAATTATTGTATTATTTAGTTGCAAAACAGTATTTTCCTAAAGTTTGTGATAAAAGATCTGGCAACGTCGACGCGCAAGCGCATTATCTAAAATTCTTAATTCTTAATTTTCGTGTGAACGGCATCTTAGCCTTAAATGTTAAACGCTAAACGTTAATCCTTAAACCTTAAACGTCGTATAAACCCACCATTACTTGGAGCAGACAAAACAGCTGTCGGTCAACACAAAAGTGAGTACAATGCACCAATAGACAGGACTAAAACACGAACAGTGTTTTTCTTTGAGTGGCATTTCAACGCAAACCCGGTACTCGCTAGTATATACCGAGTGTAACTGAATTCTGGTAGACCCCAAATATCATTTGCATTTTTACATATATCTTTATGACATTTCGTATGTCAACATGTGTTCTTTTAATAAAAAAATCATTTCCGGTTTAAAACAGGACATTACCTTAACTTTCCTATTTCAAATTTAACATCCTGTATATTTTTTATAATTTACTTTATCTCTAAAGTCTGAGTTTATAGATATATTATAGGTGACCCTTTGGTTGTTAGTTTTTTGTTTAAATTTAATTTAAATTTGTTTTTTATTTAAATTTAATTCGGATTTAAACAAAAAACTACCAACCAAATGGTCACTTATGATACAACTAAAAACTTAGAATTTAGAGATGAATTAATTTATGTAAAAATATACAGGGTATTTAAAATAGAAAAGTTAAGGTAATTTCCGGTTAAACCGAAAAAGGAATTTTTATTAATAGTCCACATGTCGACATACTTTATTCCCTAAAAGCACCATGCTAAATTTCATAAAGATATACGTAAAAATGCAAATGATATTTGGGGACACATATTTTTATTTTATTATTCAGAACCATTTAAAAATATTGACTTTTTAAACCAAAAGCAAAAATAAATTACTTAAAAATAGTTTCGTGTAATTTGTTAAATGAATTAATGTTTATTAATAAATTATTGAAAGTTAAAGGCACAGATGAGTTTCAAACATCAATATTGCCCATGCTAATTTTAAAATAAAAACTTAATTTGGCAAAATTCTTTCATTTCAATTTAAATTGATTCCGTTTACTCCAATTACTCATGAATGATTATGGTTAATTGACTATTTTAGATTTGAGAACAAAAATAATTGCCTTCCGTCAGACAGATAGATATTATGCTATCCCATAGTATACATTTTTAATTTCGTGTTGCCGTCTACCGGTAAAATATGACTTGTAATTCGGCCGTCTGCCGGTTAAATACCGTCCGTAATTCGACCGTCCGACGGTTAAATATTCTCTGTAATTCGACCGTCAGACGGTTAAATATCGTATGTAATTCGACCGTCGAACGGTCGCGTAGACACTACCTAAACATTTTTGGCATTTGGAAATTTTCTATTTATTGTTGAAACTTGCCGCTTTCAGTAATGAGCAATTTTTGTCAGTACTGAATAGTTATTTTCAGCAATTGAAAATTTCCTTCTTACTGCTAACGTGGTATTTGTGATAGTAGTGCGATTTTTGACAGTTCGAAATCGCCGTTTTTAGAGGTTGAAATTTTCTTTTTTTTAATATCAAAAAATTCCGTCTTTGATAGTAAAAAACGACAATTTCTGGCAGCTGCAAACTTCTTTATGTACCGTTTGTGGTGGCAAAAATGCAGAATTTTTAACAATACAAATTTAATATCAAAAAAATGCCGCTTTTGATTATAAAAATCCACATTTTTTGGCAGCTGTTAATTTCTTTATTTACCGTTGAATCGTGGTGGCAAAAAAGCAGAATTTTTGATAATTCGAAATTGTCATTTACTTTTTTTTTAATATCAAAAAATTGCCGCTTTTGATTATAAAAATCCACATTTTTGGCAGCTGCTAATTTCTTTATTTACCGTTGAATCGTGGTGGCAGAAATGCAGAATTTTTGACAATTCGAAATTGTAATTTTTGACAGTTATTTATTCGAACTTTCTGTATGAAAATTTTGCCCTCCACTGGAAAAATTTCCGCGGACGCCCATAACTAGTTATAAATACTATTACTAATGAAAGCAGTAACATAATACCCAAAAGTACGAACAAATCGAATTCAGTGCGCAAACCGTTTTAAAAGTCCGGTTATAACTGACGTTTTAATAAAAAATGTAACGATTTGCTAGGCAAACATCAAATGATTGCCATAAATATCATGCACTCAGGTCTAATTATTCTGAATATAAATCACCCAGCATGATTTGCACCGTAATCAGAATTTCATTGGATTCTCAACATTAATCGATTTCATTGGAAAAAAAATAAGCAAGGTCAATTGTCGATGAATTTCCCCGAGACGAAATTTACGCATTATATTTGATAAATTAAAAATATTAATTCTTTAATCCTCGAAGATAAACAACATGCTTTAAGCATTCCTGGGACACAGTCTATTGATTATACCCTTGATACATAAAATATTACTATAATGCAAAACATGTAAACATACAGAAAATATAAAATGTGGTATAGCTTTTATAAGTTCTAAATCTTTTAAGGGATTTGTTCAAGTACAATACCTAACTTTTAGGTTATGCGAAAGTTATCTATACACAAACTAAAGTTTCATCACATAAATTATTAATACCGTACTAGAAACGGCTCGAAATCTTATTAAAGGTACGATAAGTTTGTTGTACTTTGATGCGGCGCACTATTATTCAAACTTAAGATCTAATTAATATTTAGAGTTAGAAGTTGTAGGGGAACGAGTTATTGGAGTGTGTGTTCGTGCTATATTGGAAACCGAGATAATTATATTAACTGATCACTCATTCGGAAAATTATTACTCAATCAGCTGGAAAGTATTTAATAAATTTGAATAATTAGATATAAATGGGCAGAAAGACGATAACCAAACCTTATTGTAAAATAATTGTATTGTCCTGTATAAAAATGTGTCTGTAATAAAGATGTTGATACATTTAATTTGTTAAAATGAGGATTTTCCGTGTTTTCTATTTTTCAAATTACTTTCTCGCGGATAATCTCTACGAGCAGATTGTTCCAATTATAAAACCCCAAGATATCTTCAGCACAAAAGATCCACGCCAATTAACGTCACCAGTAAGGGGGATAAGCTTTTTGTACTGCGAGTTATAACCGCAAATGTGTTGTTTACGAATTAAATTACTATATAAAGGAAATAAATCAGAATATTGTAGGATTTCACAACTCAGATATAGCAGACTAATATTCATAGTCCAGTTAGCATATACATATACAAATTGACACATCTGTTGATCGCACCATACCCTGCCAGAGTGGCGGAGTTCATTAATTAACTAAGGCTGTCATGTTACAGTTGTTGTGAATGATGGTTTCGTTTTTCATCTAGATGCTCATTGTTGCCAGCTCAGGTTCAGAATTCTGCTCTATCGATTTATATGTTGCGCATCTATTTTCCGTGCTTTAATTATAATTTAATATCGGACGCTAAACCGCTCGTCCTCTTGAGTAATTTTGTTAGGGGGATTATCTGAAATGATTTACTGCCAGCGTAGTTGTACATTTTTTTTTTGGTTATCGAAGAAAATCATAAATATAAATGTACTTCATTGCAGCGGTAATGTTACAAATTGAATTGAAATACTAGTTTAATGAAACTTGATTTCCAGATCAAGGGCAACCAGCATGTTTTAAGAGATCTATTGAAAATTAAGTTCAATGAAGTACACAAGGAAAGAAATCTGGTGTATCAGAGGATCCCTGGTTGCATGAATCTGATAAGAAAATGTCAGGATGGTTAATATTAAAATTACATTAATTGTATGATATTGATTCATAACAAAATTCAATACAATGAACTTCCGATGACATATTATGCTCAATGTAAAATTGAGTTTACAGGCCAATAATAAAGACGTACCCATTCCATCGGTTTATAAACCACCAAATTATTTGTCTTCTATGCAAGATTGGCACAGGATCATTGATCCATACAAGCATGTATAGTTAGTGAGGATATCAATTCGCATCATTTGTTGTGGGGGTCATCCTCGCAGGATAATCAAGGAATAATCCTAGTCGAGGTATTAGACAACCTCAATCTAACTATTTTAAATAATGGTAGTGAAACTCTACTTTGGACAACCTGCGAAGACACCTTACGATCGGATCATTACGTAATTCAGTTCACTCGAAATAGTTATCTTGAAGCATGGCTAAAAGGAAAACAACATATAAATCGAACACAAACGTAGCAAATTGGCCCGATTACACAAAAAATATAAATGAATCAATCCAATACACGCCTTTGAATGAACATGAGCCTAAAGTACTTCTTTCAGCGATAGAAACCCATCAAAGCATTCCAAAGGTCAAGCCAGTGAGGAAGAAATCAAACCCCCCTTGATGGGACGATCATTGCACATAAGCAATCAACTCTAGGAAGCAAACTCTACAGCAATATAAATCTCATGGTACTTTGGACAACTATTTAAAAGCACAAAAACAAGCTGCTAAGACAAAAAGATTTTAAAAAATAAAACTCGAGAAAGTTGGAAAAATGTTTGCAGTGTCATCAATAGAACTTCAACAATGTCAACAATTTGGAATCAAGTGAAAAGAATACGCGGCAAGAAAATTAATTCTAATGTAAACATACATTTTTTTTTATTTTTGATAAATTCTAGCATATCATGTAATAAATCAAGTGTCGGAAATGACCATTTTTGACTGCCAAAAATGACAATTTACAACTGCCAAAAATGACAATTTTCAACTGCCAAAAATGACAATTGTCAACTTCCAAAAATGCCAATTTTCAACTGCCAAAAAGGCCAATTTTCAAGTGTCGGAAACGACCGTTTCTAACTGCAAAAAAAGACAATTTTTAACTGCTAAAAATGACAATTTCTACCTGCCAAAAAGGCCAATATTCAAGTGTCAGAAACGACCATTTTCAACTGCCAAAAAGGCCAATTTTCAACTGCAAAAAAGCCAACTTTCAAGTGTCGAAAACGACCATTTTTAACTGGCAAAAATGACGATTTCAACTGCCAAAAACGACAATTTAAAACCCAAAAATGAACACATTTTTTTGCCAGAAATGGCAATTTTTAACTGCCAAAAATGCCAATTTTCAACTGCAAAAAAGGCCAATTTTTAAGTGTCGGCAACGACCATTTTTAACTGCCAATAGTGATAATGTTTCACTGCCAAAAAGTGAAAATTTTCAACTGCCAAAAATGACAATTTTCAACTGCCAAAAAGGTTAACTTCTAACTGCCAAAAAGGCCAATTTTCAAGTGTCGGCAAGGACCATTTTTAACTGCCAAAAATTATAATTTTTAACTAACAAAAATGACAACTTTCAACTGCCAGAAAGGCGAATTTTTAAGTGTCGGCAACGACAATTTTTAACTGCCAAAAGTGACAATTTTTAACTGCAAAAAAATGACAATTTTCAACTGCCGCAAATGGCAATTTTTAACTGCCAAAAAGGCGAATTTTCAAATGTCGGCAACGACCATTTTTAACTGACAAAAATGACAATTTCAACTGCCAAAAATGACAACTTAAAACCCAACAATGAACACATTTTTTGCCAGAAACGGCAATTTTTAACTGCCAAAAATGACAATTTTCAACTGCAAAAAGGCCAATTTTTATGTGTCGGCAACGACCATTTTTAACTGCCAATAGTGATAATTTTTCACTGCCAAAAAATGAAAATTTTCAACTGCCAATAATGACAATTTTCAACTGCCAAAAAGGCCAACTTTTAACTGCCAAAAAGGCCAATTTTCAAGTTTCGGCAAGGACCATTTTTAACTGAAAAAATGACGATTTTTAACTGCCAAAAATGACAATTTTTAACTGCCAAAAATGACAACTTTTAACTGACAGAAAGGCGAATTTTTAAGTGTCGGCAACGACAATTTTTAACTGCCAAAAGTGACAATTTTAAACTGACAAAAAATAACAATTTTCAACTGCCAAAAATGACAATTTTTAACTGCAAAAAGGCCAATTTTCAAGTGTCGGCAACGACCTTATTTAACTAGCAAAAATGACCATTTTTAACTGCCAAAAATGACAATTTCAACAGCCAAAAACGACAATTTGAAACCCAAAAATAAACACATCTTTTTGCCAGAAATGGCAATTTTTAACTGCCAAAAAGGCAAATTTTTAAGTGTCGGCAACGACCGTTTTTAACTGCCAAAAGTGACAATTTTTAACTGCCAAAAAATTACAATTTTCAACTGCCAAAAATGACAATTTTCAACTGCAAAAAAGGCCAATTTTCGAGTGTCAGCAACGACCATTTTTAACTGGCAAAAATGACAATTTTTAACTGCCAAAAATGACAACTTTTCAACTGCCTAAAACGACAATTTAAAACCCAAAAATAAACACATTTTTTTTACCAGAAATGACAATTTTCAACTGCAAAAAAAGGCCAATTTTCAAGTGTCGGCAATGACCATTTTTAACTGCCAATAGTGACAATTTATAACTGCCAAAAAAAGACAATTTTCAACTGCTTAAAATGACAATTTAACACCCAAAAATGAACACATTTTTGCCAGAAATGGCAATTTTTTACTGCCAAAAAGGCGAATTTTTAAGTGTTAGCAACGACCATTTTACCTGCCAAAAGTGACAATTTTAAACTGCCAAAAATGACAATTTTCCACTGCCTAAAACGACAATTTAACACCCAAAAATGAACACATTTTTTGCCAGAAATGGCAATTTTTTACTGCCAAAAAGCGAATTTTCAAGTGTCGGCAACGACTATTTTTAACTGCCAAAAGTGACAATTTTTAATTGCCAAAAAATGACAATTTTTAACTGACAAAAATGATAATTTTCAACTGCCAAAAATGACAATTTTCAACTGCCAAAAAGACCAATTTTCAAGTTTCGGCAACGACCATATTTAACTGGCAAAAATTACCATTTTTAACTGCCAAAAATGACAAATTTCAACTGCCAAAAACGACAATTTAAAACTCAAAAATGAACACATTTTCCAAAATTAAAGTTTTTTTTGAAAGTACATAAATGTGTTATGATAGCATCGGACTCTTTAAGGTATTCAATCATATCGATATAATTTTATTTTTCTATTTTTTCTTTGTTCAAATATTTCGACCAAAAATATCAAAAATTCATAACTCACGCAGAAATTGGCAGTTAGTTATTTTTAAAGGCACATGTTTTATAAAGATATCAACATTTTTGAGAAATTAGTATTGTATCAGTATTTATTTTTTAACCAAAATATTAATTTTCAAAAATTAATAACTCCCACAAAAATCGACTCAATTTAAAAAATCAAGGTTAATTTTAAAGGCAAATCTATTATGATTTCATCAGAGTTTTTAATGAATTCAATCATAACGATATGATTTTTTTTTTCTAGTTTTTCCTTGTAAAAATATTTGACACTTAATATTCATTTAAAAAAATGTATAACTCAAAAATCAAAATGTATGTTAAATCTTGTGGATATATTAAAAATTTCGAGCATCTAAGTATTTATTTTCTCTAAATTTGTTTAATTGTTCGACAACTTACAAAAAATAATTTTCAAAAAATCATAACTTGGGGAGAAATTGGCGAATTTGTAAAAAATTCAGTTAGTTGTAACGTAGAACTATTTTAAAATGTTTGTGGAGTTCAATTATATTACTATTTATTTGCTTTAGATTTTTTGTTCGTCTTCAACAACTAAAAATATTAATTTTCAAAAATTCATAACTAACGCAAAAATTGACTCAATTTATAAACAGTTTATTTCTATGGATGTATACAATGGTGATACATATTAGAACAGTCAGTAGAAAGTTTAACATAAATGGTAAGTATCTAACATAATAATAAGTACTAATAAGTACTTAAAAATTCTTTAATTCTATAAAACATGTTATTTATTAAGAAAGTGAATAGCTGCTTTTTAAACATTGACAATGTAGGTACTGATCTTATTTCCACAGGTAGATTATTGAACATTAAGGCGCCAATTATTGGGGGTGAATTTCAAAAATCAAGGTTAATTTTAAAGGTAAATTGCATCAGAGTTTTTTTTTATGGAATTCAATCATAGGGATATGTGGTAAGTAAAACACGTGTGTTGAGAATTTTTACAAATTTTAATGTCGAAACACTGCGACATATGTTTCGCCACACAGTGGCTTCATCAGGCAGATGATAAATGGTAATACAACGTTACAATTGCGACTTAAATACTATATTGTTACTGATGAAGCCACTGTGTGGCGAAACATATGTCGCAGTGTTTCGACATTAAAATTTGTGAAAATTCTCAACACACGTGTTTTACTTACCACATACATTATGGAATTTCACCAAGTAACAGCCTCATCAATCCAATATAGGGATATGATCTTTTTCTGGTTTTTTTTCTTTAAATATTCGACCACTTAAAAATTCGTTTTTAAAAATTTATGACTCGAGCAGAAATTGACATTTAAAAAAATCCAATATATTAAGGTAATTTCATCATATAAGTATTTATTGTTATTTGTTCAATTGTTCGAAAACTTAAAATATTACTTTTTAAAAATTCATAAGAAATTGGCAAATAAAAAAAAATGCGAGTTAGTTGTATTGTAAAGATTTAAAAAATTTTGTGGAATTCTTTAACATCACTATTTATTTTTTTAGATTACTACCAAAAATATTAATTTTCAAAAATTTATTCAAATTTTTACGCGGTAAAAATGCTTTTATACAGGGTGAAAATTACCGAACATTTGTGTACGGTTTTAAGATTTGGGTTATATCGATTATATAATTTCATTAGTTACTATACTCTATCAGCCCTTCGCTGGTTCTCACTTATCTCAGAGTGTAGCAGACCACGATTCAGTTGCTCGGGTTTCTTGGTTCGAATCCAGGTCGGACATAGATATTGTGTTTGTCCAATATGTTATAATGGCTGTTGGTTAAAATTACCGATGTAAGCGAAAGATTTAAAATTACCAATACTCCATCATCAAAGACATATTAATTTAAACGAATAAAAATAGGTTTAATTTGTAGAAACGCCAAAGTGGCGGAATCTATGGCCTGAATGCTGTACTGAACCAAATCCGGGTGGCTTTAACACCGACCATATGTCCATATCTTGTCGGTGTTAAAGCCACCCGGATTTGGTTCAGTACAGCATTCAGGCAATAGATTCCGCCACTTTGGCGTTTCTACCTATAACGGTGTTTGGAATATTTATATTCCAATAGTAATCTCCGTTTCCCCATCAGCAACTAACTACACTGATGAGACATGAAAGGTCGAAACCGGTCTGTAGGTGTTCTGATGGGGGAACAATATTTTTAGGTTTAATTTGGTTTAAAAATTGAAATAGAATACAATTTGATTCATTACTTCACTTTTGTTTATCAAATTACAAAATAATTTAGTATAAAATGTAATGTTGTAACATAAGAGTTGTAATTTAATTCCATAATTGAATAGATTTTGCATTTTTAATTTTTGAAAAATGTAATTAGTGTATTAATGGACTCTCTTGCAATATATAAACATACATATTTATTAGTATTAATGAATTGTGATGAATGAAGTTATATTATATTAACTTTACTAATTGGCTCTTGTAGAATTTAAATTATTCTAAAACTTGATGATTCAATTACAAATAAAGTCCTGTCGAATTTTAAAGAGAAAAGGGGGAGAAAGAGAATGCAGCCATTCGGGCGAGAATGTCACGGCTTAAATGAAGGGAAACATCAGGAAACAAAAACTAATTTATCGAAAAAGTTAAGAGAGAGGATCTCTCGCCACCTTTGTGTACTTTTCCCTAACAATTCACCCGACAAGTGTCAAATCCTCGACCTTTATAGATATCCTCGGCGAGGCGCCCTCGTGCCCTCCCATCCAATCTTCCCTTTCAGGAGTGCTCACATATGAAATATATGAATGTTTCCGCGCTAAATATTCACTTCTCAAGAACTGAGGGAAGTCAATTGGAATGGAAATGAGTGTCAATCACGTTACCGGCATGCTCTGAATACTCGATTGCGTGTGTTTCACAGATATTATTTTTCAAAGTCTGAGCCTGGATGGTGAGTGGGGTTTGAAAAATAATGCGAAAACTGTAGGCATTATTATTCCTTGGGTCGACACATTGAATAATACGAAAGGGGATGACTATAATAGATTTTCTGACGAATGTACGCGAAGACATGTTATTAATAGCAATAAATTTTATAAATTGGAAATACCTACGGCATGCATGATTTTATGAATTGCAGTATATTTATATAAAATATGAATATTACAATATTGTTACTCTATAATTTCAAAATTAAGAGGAATTACTTGCATACCCAATTCTGCTTATTATTACAATATATAATTCTAAAAAAGATTAGTAATGCATTCTACCGAATATAAACTCATTATCAGGTAAGATTCTTAATATTGAAAATGCTCCACAAATTTCACCTTATCCGGGCATTTCAAGAGAATTCTAGAATAAAAAAATTCCCAAGAGTAATTTAACGAGTGATTTTGCCGGCAATTATTAGCGTCAGGATCACGATAGCTTGTTGCGGCCAAAATCGGCATAGTTATTCTAACAAGAAACACTCTAAATTTTAGAAACATTAATACCAATCATTATTCCCTCGAGAAATATTTTGAAATATGTGGAACCGACTTACTCGATATGGATCTTATAATTTTATCAGTATATCGTAATCCAAGCAGCAATTTGATTACATTCCTAGAAAAATTGAGTCTCTGTGTACCACAACTAAATGTATTTACGCATAATGTACTTATATCTGGCGATTTTATTGTGCACTTTTGAAAAAAAACTGTATTTTATTACGTAATTTTTTAAAGAATATATTATAGGTTATAGCTCACCGGTGCAAAATGGTTATCAAAATGTATAATAAACAAGGCTACAATGTCAATACTGATATTTTTCAAAATACCATTACTTAAAGTAAGAGTGATGTGACCTTCAGGTGACTTTTTTCGAGAAATTAAAATATTTAAAGGTTTATCTAGACTGATTTCATAAGCGTTTCTCGTATTTTATTATTTTAGACAAAAAATACAAAATTTTGCAATTTCTTTATATTAAATCGATTTTTCTCAAAAAATAATGCTATTTTGAAAAAAAAAAACAAAGAATGGGAAAGTATTGTGGTTGTGGTAATTTTTTTGAACGGAAACACTCTGAAGGCTTTTAGTCAAATTTTATACAGCGGAAGTGGTTTAACCTAGAAGACAACAAAATAGTGGACATCTTTTGTTTGTAAATGTTTTTCGAATTTTTTTTTATTTTTGAAAATAATTTAAAAATAAAAAAGAAATATCTATTTATTCAGCAATTTATGAATTCATTAAAAGCACTAATATCAAGATATAATCTGATTAATATATGTTTTATCAATACAATTAAATATAGTTTTGTAGTTCTAAGCTCATCTCATTTTAAAACACTCCAACCCCTTTTGTTATTATTAGCTTTATTAGTGCTTTCGATCACAGAAATGATGTGCACATGTCACGTTGAAATTACAACCATAACTAATTTTGTTATATGTTACCAAGGGCTCACTCCTGTTCGTTTTACAAACATATGTCATGACAGCCCTCATAGACAACCTTTATCCATGAATGTATCTCTGTTGATATTTCATCACTCATTCTTAGCCAAGTACAAATTCAACAACTGATGTGACTGAAGGGCACCTGCCAAAGTTAAAAAAAATGGTGACCATCATGTTACTTTCTCCGACTTGATGGTATCATAGCCATTTATATTTACGTTCTCGTGGTTTATTTTCAATTGAAATCACATTTTAAATGTTCATCGAGCGTTGTGTAAATTTGGATGAAACTGACGTTTAAAACGTCAAAATTATGAAAGAAAATTATACTTCAAATTCAAAAGTTTACTCAAAAACTAAAGGGATTTCGAAAACAACTTATTCTTTAGAAGTTGTTCATTTTAGAATTCTCTACAATTATTATTAACATACATTTGCTGTAACTAATATTATTTCGTAATTATAAACCAAAAATTAAAAAAATAATAATACATTTTTTTCTCGAATAAAAATGATTTTATAAAAAATGTTTTTAAGCAAAAGATGTTCATTTTTTATTGTCTTTAAAGTTTGTATAAATATTTTTGTAATATTTTTCATATTGAAGAAAATATTGACAAAAAACACAAAACAGTAAAGGTAAACTCCCACTTCCGGTAAACGAAATTTTACCAAAAGCTTTTCAGTTCTTCAGATTATCAAATAAGACGTATGTTCAAAGTTTCATATCAAATAGACATACACACAGACACATTTTTTTTTTCAGAAATTGTTGAAATGGCATCTAGGGACCCCAAAACGGATATTTCCGTAAAAAAAAAATTGAAAAAAAAATCACGATCACAATACTTTCTCGTACTTTGTAACGGAGAAAGTAAAAAAAAAATGACACAAACTTAGAACTAGCAAGTGGGTCATTCCATACTATGTCAACAAAAGGTTATGCTGCACCATTTTTATTTATTTTTATATTTTGTACAGACAGATACAGATACAGATACATGTATCTAGAGTTCAAAACTAATTTTAGAGAAAAAAAATCTTGCCGTGTGGCTGATATGCCCCCAGATGGATCTTGAAACATGTATATTTTTGTGATTACATGCATTTGCGCAAAGTGGTATAACTTTCTTTCCAGTTGAGCAAATTTAAAAAATTAAAAATCTCTTAACTTATAAAAAATTAAAATACCGACTAAGGGTGATTGGCGACTCATTAATGCAAGTCAGAGACCTAGTGATGAAATTTTAAAAAAGGTACCGTGGATCCTGAATAGAAACTTATTTTTATTCAAAATGATTAAAGAATAAAATTGAATAAAGCCGTAAAAATCATTAGACAATTGCCTTAAATTTGCGGCTGTTGGGAGTCAAGCTGCTGATTACGTTCTAGAATTTCTGGGTTAATCCCCTTATTGTAATTGCGTTAATCCTTTTATTAGTTTTGGATTTAAATTAAACTAAAATAATTATAAAAGGGCACTTGAGTGCTGAGGTAAATACATTTTTTATGCAGTCGGAAATACTTTTTAGGTTCAAAATTGTAATTACTTACATTTTTCTTCTAAAGATGTTCTGGCGTTTCAGTGGCGAATGTAATTAAAGGTTACACAAAGACTATAACTTGCATTAATGAGGCGCCAATCACCTCGTTGCACGGAAACCCTTCGTAAGTACTTTAATGCCAAGTTCAGTGATTATAATATTTACAAGTGTATAATAATCACTGCTAGTACTAGTGAGTTCCATTTTAGTGCCGACTTCTAATATTTAAAATTTCACTTACGTGAAGGTGACCGTGACCGTGAAGGAGTCGTAAACAAATGAGGAGATTATAGAACTAGCACTGGCACTAGCCAGGGAAGTAGTTGTTTCAATAAGTTATTTGTTTATAGTCTTAGTAAGACTTAATTTTGCTTGCAGAGTTACGAACAGGTTGAATATTTATATATTCAGGCTATATTTCGTTTTTTGAATTTATTTAATTCTTTCTGCAATAAGTAAGGTTGTTTCTATTTTATTAATTAAGAAGTGTTAAAAATAATTCAATAAATTAATATCAAATATTAACACATATTTAACGACTGGATGTTCAAACTTTGAGGCCCTCGTGAAGGTTCAGAAATTCTGAAATGAATTACGCTACCATTTCATTAATTCGATGTGTCCAAATGCAATCATTCCCGGGCGAATTAAAAAATTTAGAGGATAAACGTGAAATTAATAAAACCAGCAAATTGTTAACTAGTTCATTCATGCATGAAGCAGATCGTGTAATACGAGTGGGAGGTAGACTTAAAAATTCGTCGCTTGATTATGAAAATAAACACCCAATGGTAGAAAACATCATTTGACCGATCTAATCATTCAATATTCTCACTTAACTAATTGTCATTTGGGAATTAATACTACTTTAGCAACCATTCGTTTGAAATTTTGACCATTGTCTGCTAAAAATAGTATAAAAAAGATCATTCGAAAATGTGTTCGATGCTTTCGAGTAAACCCGTTATTAAATGCTCCATTAATGGGAGAATTACCTGAACCTCGAGTCTCTGTACAAAAACCATTTAATTCGACAGGTATTGATTTTTGCGGACCCTTTTTAATTAAAGAAGGTGTTCGCAAAAACATTACAAGAAAGGCATGGTTCTATTTATTTGTTTAACAGCTAAGGTTGTCCACCTTGAAGTGGTCTGTAGTTTATCTACAGAAGCTTTCATAGCTGCCTTTCGTCGCTTCATTGCTCGCCGCGGTAAAGGCTGTAACTTATATTCTGACAACGCTACGAATTTCACGGGCGCTGACAAAGAATTAAGATCATTGTCAAAACTTGTACAATCCGAAATAACTAAATTTAATGATAATTTTGAAATCGATCGCCCAGCGTGGCATTTTATACCTCCTGGATCTCCCCATTTTGGAGAATTGACAACATTATTTGCTCAGATCGAAGCTATCCTCGGCTCTCAACCCTTACTCAAATCTCCAACGACCCTACTGATCGCGCCTACTTAACTCCTGATCACTTCCTTGTTGAAGATTCTTTAGCAGGTGTAGTAGATCCCAGCCTCAGCGACATCAAGGTTGGCAAGTTATCACGATTGCAATATCTTCAATTCATGAAGCAACACTTCTGAAAAAGATGGACGAAGGAATACCTACCGACTCAATTGCCTCACACCAAATGGACCAGGCACTCCAGCAACGTTCGTGTACGAGATTTGGTCATTATAAAAGAGGACAATCTGCCCCCATTAAGGGTAGGGTATTGGTTAAAATGTTCCACTCATTCTCGCTAGGCGGCGATAGTGCATACCGCGACTGTTCTTTCCTTTTTCAACTCCGCGGCGGAAACGCCCGAAGAGCCGCTAAAAATGACAAGTCCGCAAGAATTTGTCACCAAGCCCTCCGGCGGCCCACCCCAGAGAACTCCAGGGTGTTAATCACCCATATCGAATTTCGAGAATACCAAAAAAGGGAAATTTACAATGAACGAGGGTTGGGTTTGATTACCTGCAACCCCATTGAGGAGTGTATATGTAATAGTTTAAATAATCGCAATACTGACTATACTTATTTGATTAAATAATTAGCAATTATTAGTAAACACTCTATTTTATTTTAAATATGGATATTTATATACAGAATGGTGAAAAAGTTCAGCACAAAATTCCTAACAGCTTAGCAGGTCGATTTTTGTTCATTATTGCGCACTTTTTGACGTGCTCAAAAATATTGTGACGTTACTAGTGTTTGACGAGCAACTTTTGCAGAGCTCTTACTGTGGATTTTGAAATTTTAACTCTTTCGTGGTGTTATTGATTGAACAAATCGCATGATTCCTCACAAGTTCTTAGCCTATCGCCATATTCCATCATCATTCACAACTATAATTTCTTGTTCAGTCAAATGCACCATTTTGAGTTAATTTTAGAAGTAAAAACTTTTTAATTTAAACTTAAACTTGTTAACATAAGTGCGTTTTTGCATTCGCAGTCGGCACGAGTCAAAGACGACCGATTGCAATCGCAAAAATTGATGCATGTGGGATATTCGGAAGAATATCGCTCGATTTTAGAAGAATGTAATGGAAGTAATATTTATGAAATTTATAAATTCAATTTTGAAGAAGTAAGCTGTGTAACTATGACATAACCAAAAAGAAACGTCAAATAATTTTATAACTAATCGGTTATTATTACAATCTCGCAACACTTTGACAAAAAAAAATAATAGAAGCTAGTTACCTTAGCAATAAAAAGTTGAAACTATCAGTTTAAAATAAACTAGTCTTAGCTTTGACAGAAGTGAAAATTTGCCGTAGTGCTTATACCCGGTATTTTTAGTGTTGCATAATTTAATATTCTTTATAATACTGCAGTCAAAGATATAAGCGGGTTGTTTTTATTAATAGCTTTGACACCAGAAGAACAAGACAATTATTTTCTAAAATCACCCAGAAGTAAAATGCCACAAATGGTCTATTTGTAAGCCTGTCTCAATAAAATGCCTAAATGTAAAGAGAGCACGTGCTGTTTTTACATGCATTTACAGATTGTGACATCATTCATCATCATCGTTCTATAATAAATGTAAAATTACATTTGCTAAAAAAATTGAGGAACAAGAACATTTGGATAATTTTTCAAGACAGCAAATCAAGTTATAGATGTCATGTATCCAGCTGGTATAAGTATTCTTTCTTCCAACCGTGTTCCAAAATCTGCAGTAGATTTAAATCTATTCCAATATCAATATTTTACAAAAAAATACCAAAAGATTCCTATGTGCAACCAATTGAATATTTATTACCAATTGAATGGGTTAGGAATTATCAGAAATATATACAGGGTGTAGTCAGTAGTGGAACAAAATAGAACATAGGATTTTCACTGTTAATTTTTTTATATTGGAATATTATCTTCCCTGATCATTTTAGAGTAAAAACCCGAAATAAATAATAAAATACAAATGATAATATTCGCGAAAATAAAGGTTGCCATGAAAATTAAAAAATAGTGCTTAATTTTTAATTTTTAATTTTTAATTTTTAATTTTTAATTTTTAATTTTTAATTTTTAATTTTTAATTTTTAATTTTTAATTTTTAATTTTTAATTTTTAATTTTTAATTTTTAATTTTTAATTTTTAATTTTTAATTTTTAATTTTTAATTTTTAATTTTTAATTTTTAATTTTTAATTTTTAATTTTTAATTTTTAATTTTTAATTTTTAATTTTTAATTTTTAATTTTTAATTTTTAATTTTTAATTTTTAATTTTTAATTTTTAATTTTTAATTTTTAATTTTTAATTTTTAATTTTTAATTTTTAATTTTTAATTTTTAATTTTTAATTTTTAATTTTTAATTTTTAATTTTTAATTTTTAATTTTTAATTTTTAATTTTTAATTTTTAATTTTTAATTTTTAATTTTTAATTTTTAATTTTTAATTTTTAATTTTTAATTTTTAATTTTTAATTTTTAATTTTTAATTTTTAATTTTTAATTTTTAATTTTTAATTTTTAATTTTTAATTTTTAATTTTTAATTTTAATTTTTAATTTTTAAGTTCATATGTTGTGCCATCTTCGTTAATTTTTATACCTTTTATGACCTGTGTAAGACCATAGCACCAATAAATTATTATTATTACTAATAAAAAAGCAGGCGAAAAGGTCCGACCGCTGTAAAACTACCCCATTAAAATTCCTATCCGGCCGAGTGTTGCGGTAAACACAGTCATGTATTTTTTTCGTTTTCCGTGCCGATGCGTTTTTAGGTGATCTCGATTATTCGTTTAAATTCCGTCTATCCCCACTGAAAATAGTCTCCAGATGTATTTTGCCAGATGTATTATTCGGCCGATGTCGGGGCGAAAGCGTAAATTGTGTCTATCTTTCTCTACTGCAGTCCTAGTAATTCCGAAAAAAACGAAAATTTGTATGTTTATTATTGCTCTTATTAATTAGGCAATTTTCATGAACTTGGTCTCAGAAAAAAGCTGCTAACATTTTCAAGGTATCTCTAACATTTTTTTTTATATTCTGGTAGAGATATTAGCAAAAATGAGAGATGACTCATTTATTTCCATACATTACAACACATAACACTGTATTTCTCCTATATTTTTCACTCAATATTCATGAAAATATACAACGACCTATGAAATACTATGACAATTAACTATTGAAAAAAAAATTTCTATAATTGCTATATTTTTTCTGATTACTAACATAAATCTAACTTTTTTATTAATGGACAAAAAAATTTTTTTTAAACATTTATATATTGTTCATACATTTCAGAGTAACATACATTTACGACGTAAATAAATTTAAATAGCAAATGACTAAAAATTACGTTTTCCCAACAACAGAATAGAGCCTATACCCTACCGTTAAAGTGGCTGGTTGGGCGGATAACGGAGTTACATCCAGGGAAGGATGGAATTTCCCGTATGGCAACAATCAAAACGAGCACAAGTCAATTCAAGAGGGCGATCACTCGATTAGCTGTTCTTCCCGCCAATGAACCCGAAGATACTTCATAAGCATTTCACTCCTTCAGGGGGGCCGGCATGTTCGGATTAGACGAGGAATTTTTATCTCATTACAAATTCTCGTCCTTGGACCGATAATAGCAAAGCGGTCCGTGCAAGGGTACACGTCTAATTTATGCGCCGACACGCACCACGTTGGGCCGACCATCCGAAGATAGCGCGGATCCAGATGTTATTTTTCCTGGAATATAACAATTACCAGTTTTGACCTGTTTTTGCCGGAATGCACCGCCGAAGCGGCATGGATTTCAACCCCCCCCCCCCCCCCCCCCCCTATTGTGAATTTTTAATTTTTCTTTATATTTTCTTGTTATGTAGTCAGTAAGAATTTTAGTTCAAAAAGATCACCTATCAATTATTCTTTTGGTCGTAACAACTCGTCGTCTTACAAACGACAAAGTGATCAAGACTATCACAAAACTACAATATTCATAAATTACAGCAATGCAAATCAACGATGGCCCGGGTGAGTGGTTGAATGGGTGACCGTTACCATTCGCAAAAATTACTGTTTAAACAAAGTTTAGAATTAAATCCTCTACATAAATGTTCATGGATGAATGGCTTGAGTTTTGCAAAGTATTTTGACCATATTTATTAATGTGGAACAAAATTTCCATAGATAATAATTCTAAAAAATACCATAATATATTATTGCGGCCAAAAAATAGGCCTCCTTTTTCTATCTTGTGTTCTATCATTATTGTTTGACGAATTCGAAGAGGTATATAATTTGTACCATATTGGATGATTTGAATTAAAAGTTTCGGAATTGATGATATTCGAGTAGTAGTAGTATAAAACTTTATTGAAATCATACATATACATACATATACATACATACATGCACACAAGCATGAGCTCAAAAGACCGAAGTCTTTCAGCCACATATAACAAAAAATTATGTCTACAGAAGTTAAAAAAAAAAACACACAAGAAGCTCCAACCCCACCCGATAACATCAAGGTATCGCTTTCTATATTAATCGTTATTTTTAGTAGCGGTTATTTCTTCGTAAATAGTTTTTACTGGGTGTTTATATTTGGAAATTGTTGTTTCTCTGGTTATAATTAGATTTTGTATTGCAGTTAGGGTAGATTGTTTGTTACAATACTTAATCGTTAATTTTTGTAGCCGCATTTGAAATGGAGGAAGTTTAAGGATATCGTATAGGTAGTCGTTTGAAGGGTTAAAAATGGGGTTTTCAGGGTGTCTAATACGTGTTACTATTCTCAAGCAAGATCTCTCGGCAATATTTACTTTGTCTATAATACTTTGACGTGCATTGAGTAGTAGTATAAATCCGTAGTCCAATAGAGGCCTACAGAGTGATTTGTATATATTTGTAGCTGTGCCTGTACTGATACCCTGTCGTCTAATTATTAGTTTTTTGAAATAGTTAGCCCGTGAGTGATATTCGATTATATCAGTTTTAAATTTAAAATCGGTTTTTATCACTGAAAAATATTTCTGTATCATGAAAATAGTAAATCTTATAATTCACTAATCATTTGTCGTATTTAACACTTTATAACATTTTTAAACAGCATATAACCAATAAGATCATATATTTACCTTGTTTTGTAAACACGTTCTTGATTAAATGTTACATTTTAAAACATAAACGCCGCAATTAAAACTGTTCTCCTGCATTCAACATAATATTTATTTTAACGAAACAATTGAGTTCCGATATTGGGTGTAAAATTTGTGAAATTTCTCTTCAGTATTAAAATAATGTTAAGAATATTTATAATTGCAAATTAATTTATTCGATACAATAGAGGATATTAAAACAAAACTGAATATAATGACATAATCTGTTTTTAAATTGAAATAGCTAAATCGTTTCTTTCATCGTTTCAAGATTTAATCATTTCTCTACTTTTGGTATAATATCATTATTTATTATATTACAAACTAATTTTTTTTTCTGTTCTGCGATTTTCACTTTGAAATCCCTGTCCTAGTTACGTGACAGCTATAAAAAGCCTGTAATTAGACCTAGAACTTGAAATGTACTTATCTAAAAAAATGAATTTCAACATGGCGGATCCAATATGGCGAATTGACAAGGTAAAAATTCATGACATTGGATCTACCATGTTGAAATTAATTTTTTTAGGTACATACATTTCAAGTACCAGATCCAATCACACGCTTTTCACAGCTTTCACGTAATTAGGAAACGAATTTCAATGTGAAAATCACTGTACAGAAAAAAATTGCCGCAAGAAATCACGATTTTTGAACTTAAAACTCAAAAATCAATGAGGTTTCTATTAGAGATGAGCAAAACTGCTACTTTTGAATCACGTTGCTACCTGTGATTGCTTCTTTCTAATTTTAGTGATTTTAAACTGTGACTATGATCACATCGCAGAAAAAAACATAAAAAACTCCATCAAAAATCATCCTCAATGTCCGAAGTATCGCTTATTCATAAGCAATTTGGTTTTTGTGAATTCAATAATTTTCAATAGAGAAATAGATTTTTGAAAATTTTAATTTTAATTTTTTGAGCACCTGTGCAAAATTATCGCAGAAAAAAATATAAAAAACGCAAGAAAAATTCTATAAAAAATCATCCTCAATGCCCGAAGTATCGGTTATTCAAAATCAATTTGGTTTTTGTAAATTCAACAATTTTCAATAGAGATATGGATTTTTGAAAAATTTTATTTTACTTTTTTGAGCACCTGTTCAAAATTATCGCAGAAAAAAATATAAAAAACGCAAGAAAAATTCCATAAAAAATCATCCTCAATGGCCGAAGTATCGGTTTTTTAAATCAATTTGGTTTTTGTGAATTCAACAATTTTTAATAGAGAAATGGATTTTTGAACATTTTTATTTTACTTTTTTGAGCACCTGTCCAAAAACATCGCAGAAAAAATATAAAAAACGCAAGAAAAATTCCATAAAAAAACATCCTCAATGGCCCAAGTATCGGTTATTCAAAATAAATTTGGTTTTTGTAAATTCAACCATTTTCAATACAGAAATGGAATTTTGAAAATTTTTATTTTACTTTTTTTACCACCTGGACAAAAACATCGCAGAAAAAAAAATAAAAAAATGCAAGAAAAATTCCATAAAAATCATCCTTAATGGCCCAAGTATCGGTTATTCAAAATCTATTTGTTTTTGTAAATTCAACAATTTTCAATAGAGAAATGGATTTTTGAAAATTTTTATTTTACTTTTTTGAGAACCTGGACAAAAACATCGCAGAAAAAATATAAAGAACGCAAGAAAAATTCCATAAAAAATCATACTCAATGGCCCAAGTATTGGTTATTTAAAATCAATTTGGTTTTTGTAAATTCAACAATTTTTAATAGAGAAATGGATTTTTGAAAATTTTTATTTTACTTTTTTGAGCACCTGGACAAAAATATCGCAGAAAAAAATATAAAAAACGCAAGAAAAATTCCTTAAAAAATCATACTCAATGGCCCAAGTATCGGTTATTCAAAATCAATTTGGTTTTTGTAAATTCAACCATTTTCAATAGAGATATGGATTTTTTTAAATTGTTATTTTAATTTTTTGAGCACCAGAACAAAAACATCGCAGAAAAAAAAAATAAAAAGAGCAGGAAAAATTCCATTGCAAATCATCCTTATTGGCCGAAGTATCACTTATTTAAAATCAATTTGGTTTTTGTAAATTCAACAATTTTCAATAGACAAAGTTTTTTGTTTTAATTATTTGAGCACCCGTACAAGAAGGAGCATTTGGAGATTTTCGCAGTTTGATGAACTGTTTTTATTTTTTTTTCAGTTCATGAAGTTTGCAATTTCAAAATTGGTTTCGTGGTATTATTTCAAATTGTATCTTAAGATATTCGCACTGAATTTTAAACTGAAATTCATTTTGAGTCATTTTGGGTTTACCATTTGTAGCAATTGTTTTTATATATTTGTTTTTCAGTTGATGAAAATCGTAATTTGAACATGAACGTAAGAGTAAATGAGAGTATACAGTATTGAATATAAAATAATATTCAGAAATTCTGTATTGTCTTCTTACAATCACGTTTTTAGGTAACAGTCGCAGTTGAAGTTGCAATCATTGTTTAGGTAACAGTTGTGATTTTAAGGAACACTCACAGTTTAAGTCACAGTTTAAATAGCAGTGATTTTAAGTAGCACTGATTTAAAGTAGCAGTGATTTTAAGTAGCGGAGATGTTAAGTAGCAATGATTTTAAGTAGCTGTGAAATTCGCCTATTAGTAACAGTGACGACCTCTGATTTTTTAATACCAGGGAAAAATCACAGGTACGTTTTTTACGCAAGTTTTAGTGGGGCCAATCAAAAGAGTACCCTCAAAAATACTCGAATATGGATCATCTAATTTTTTTCGCCACTGTCAATTGGTACATCATTGAACTTGTAGTATAGGAAACATGTCATTCAGGCGTTAATGGGTTAATGGGTTGTTAATACGAACTGTCGAATTGTTGCGTTTCCTGTCTGAAGGCAGACTGTTCAAACTCTTAGGGCCCGTTTACACCCTCATGCAATTTGCGCATGCAAACTGCGCAAATGAACTGAACATGTGTTGGCGTTTATGCGTTGCACATGTTGTCGACCGCATCTCGAGAAGTGTCTGTTTAAAAATGGAAAATATGAATGAAAAGATACTTCTTTCGCTAGCTGCGATTTGTGTTATAAAAAAAGGTTAAATCAAAGCAGAAAGATGGTCTAAACCAGGGGTCGTCAAACTTTTTTGATCATCGACCCCTATATAATTTTTCGAAATCTCAATCGACCCCCATAAAAGAAATTTCCAGTTAATAAAAAATAAAAAAATAAAACTATTAGAGATGGACAAAACTTCTACTTTTGAATCACGTTGCTACCTGTGATTGCTAATTTTTAATATCAGTGATTTTAAACTGACTACAAAAACATCGCAGAAAAAAATATAAAAAACGCAGGAAAAAATCCATCATCAAAATCATCCTTAATGTCCGAAGTATCGCTTATTCTAAATCAATTTAGTTTTTGTAAATTTAACAATTTTCAATAGATATGGATTTTTGAAAATATTCGTTTAAATTTTTTGAGCACTTTAAGACAAACATCGCAGAAAAAAATATAAAAAACGCAGGAAAAATTCCATAAAAATCAATGGCCGAAGTATCACTTACTCAAAATCAATTTGTGTTTTGTAAATTCAATAATTTTCAATAGAGATATGGATTTTTGAAAATTTTTGTTTTAATTTTCTGAGCACCTGAACAAAAACATCGCAGAAAAAAATATAAAAAACGCGGGAAAAATTCCATAAAAAATCATCCTCAATGGCAGAAGTATCGCTTATTCAAAATCAATTTGGTTTTTGTAAATTTAATAATTTTCAATAGAGATGTGGATTTTTCAAAATTTTAATTTTAATTTTTTGAGCACCTTAACAAAAACATAGTAGAAAAAATATAAGAAACGCAGGAAAAATCCATAAAAAATCATCCTCAATGGCCGAAGTATGGCTTATTCTAAATCAATTTGGTTTCTGTAAATTTAACAATTTTCAATAGAGATATGGATTTTTGAAAATTTTCGTTTAAATGTTTTGAGCACTTTAACAGAAACATCGCAGAAAGAAAATTAAAAAAAAGGAGAAAAATTCCATAAAAAATCATCCTCAATGGCCGAAGTATCGCTTATTCAAAATCAATTTGGTTTTTGTAAATTCAATAATTTTCAATAGAGATATGGATTTTTGAAAATTTTTGTTTTAATTTTCTGAGCACCTGAACAAAAACATCGGAGAAAAAAAATAAAAAAACGCAGGAAAAAATCCATATAAAATCATCCTCAATAGCCGAAGTATCGCTTATTCTAAATCAATTTGGTTTTTGTAAATTTAACAATTTTCAATAGAGATTTGGATTTTTGAAAATTTTCCTTTAAATTTTTTGAGCACTTTAACACAAACATCACAGAAAAAAATATAAAGAAAACGCAAGAAAAATTCCAAATAAAATCATCCTCAATGGCCGAGTATCGCTTATTTAAAATCAATTTGGTTTTTGTAAATTCAATAATTTTCAATAGAGATATGGATTTTTGAAAATTTTTGTTTTAATTTTCTGAGCACCTGAATAAAAACATCGCAGAAAAAAATTTAAAAAACGCAGGAAAAAATCCATATAAAATCATCCTCAATAGCCGAAGTATCGCTTATTCTAAATCAATTTGGTTTTTGTAAATTTAACAATTTTCAATAGAGATTTGGATTTTTGAATATTTTGTTTTAAATTTTTTGAGCACCTTAACAAAATCATCGCAGAGAAAAATATAGAAACCGCAGGAAAAAATCCATAAAAAATCATCCTCAATGGTCGAAGTATCGTTTACTCAAAATCAATTTGTATTTTGTAAATTTAATAATTTTCAATAGATATATGGATTTTTGAAGATTTTTGTTTTAATTCTCTGAGCACCTGAACAAAAATATCGTAGAAAAAAATATAAAAAAACGCAAGAAAAATTCCATATAAAATCATCCTCAATGGCCTAAATATCGCTTATTTAAAATCAATTTGGTTTTTGTAAATTCAATAATTTTCAATAGAGATATGGATTTTTGAAAATTTTCATTTTAATTTTTTGAGCACCTTAACAAAAACATCGCAGAGAAAAATATAGAAACCGCAGGAAAAATTCCATAAAAAATCATCCTCAATGGCCGAAGTATCGCTTACTCAAAATCAATTTGTATTTTGTAAATTTAATAATTTTCAATAGAGATATGGATTTTTCAAAATTTTTGTTTTCATTTTCTGAGCACCTGAACAAAAACGTCGCAGAGAAAAATATAAAAAACGCAGGATAAATTCCATAAAAAATCATCCTCAATGGTCGAAGTATCACTTATTCAGAATTAATTTGGTTTTTGTAAATTCAACAATTTTCAAGAGAGATATGGATTTTTTTGAATTTTTGTTTTAATTTTTTGAGCAAATGTACAAAATCATCGCAGAAAAATAATATAAAAAACACTGGAAAAATTCCATAAAAATCATCCTCAATGGTCGAAGTATCACTTATTCAGAATCAATTTGGTTTTTGTAAATTCAACAATTTTCAAGAGAGATATGGATTTTTTTAAATTTTTGTTTTAATTTTTTGAGCACCTGAATAAAATCATCGCAGAAAAATTACATAAAAAAAGCAGGAAAAATTCCATAAAAAAATATCCTCAATGGCCATAGTATCGCTTACTCAAAATCAATTTGGATTTTGTAAATTCAATTATTTTCAACAGAGATATGGATTTTTGAAAATTTTTGTTTTAATTTTCTAAGCACCTGAACAAAAACTTCGCAGAGAAAAATATAAAAAAACGCAAGATAAATTCCATAAAAAATCATCCTCAATGACCGAAGCATCGCTTATTCAAAATCAATTTGGTTTTTGTAAATTCTATAATTTTCAACAGAGATGGAGTTTTGAAAATTGTTATTTTAATTTTTTGAGCACCTGAAAAAAACATCGCAGAAAAAAATATAAAAAACTCAGGAAAATTCCATAAAAAATCATCCTCAATGGTCGAGATACCGCTTATACAAAATCAGTTTGGTTTTTGTAAAGTCAACGATTTTCAATAGAGATATGGATTTTTGAAGATTTGTGTTTTAATTGTTTTGAGCACCTGAACAAGGAGGAGCATTTGGAGATTTCCGTAGTTTTGTGAAGTGTTTTTATTTTTAATTTTCAGTTAATGAAGTTTGCAATTTAAAAATTGGTTTCGTGGTATTATTTCAAAATGTATGTTTAGATATTCGCACTGAATCTTAAATTAAAATAAATTTTGAGTCATTTTGGGTTTACCATTTGTAGCAATTATTTTTATATATTTGTTTTTCAGTTGATGAAAATGATAATTTGAACATGAGCATAAGAGTAAATGGGAGTAAACAGTATTGAATATAAAATAATATGTAGAAATGCTATTTTCCATTGTCTTCTTACAATCACGTTTTTAGGTAACAGTTGTGATTTTAAGGAGAAATCACAGTTTAAGTCACAGTTTAAATATCAGTGATTTTATGTAGCTGTGATTTTAAGTAGCAGTGATTTTAAGTAGCGGTGATTGTAAGTAGCAGTGGTTTTAAGTAGCAGTGAAATAAGCCTATTAGTAACAGTAACGACCTGTGATTTTGTAATACTAATGAAAAATCACAGGTACGTGAAATATCGTCCATCCCTAAAAACTATCTCTTAGGTTAAGTACTGTGTGTGAAATTGGTCAACTCCACATTTAATTTATTTCTGTACTTACAAGGCAACTAATCCAAGTGTCCTTCTCCGATTTTAATGAAATTTGGTGGATTTGTAGAGGGGGTCAAAATGTTCGATACGTATATTTTTGTTTCGGCTAAAATATATGTTTAATGATTTTTTCTAAACGCGGAATCCAAATAAATATTCATACATTTCCTCTAAATAAAACCTTTCCACTAAAAAAAAAAATCGTGTTCACTAGCGGAAAACAAGAAAATTGAAGTTTATAACTCAATATATATATATCTATATATTTTTTTCAATTTTTTTTACACTTGTTTTTTCTTCGACCCTCAACCGACCCCCCCCCCCGATTCGGATCGACCCCCTGGCTCAGATCGACCCCTACTTTTGTTAAATGGACCCCCGGGGGTCTATATAGACCACTTTGGCGACTTCTGGTCTAAACAGTGGTTGCTAAAAAGCAATTTGTTTTCTCACACTAATTTAATAGCGGTCAGTAATTCATAACTTTTCGTTTTCCATAAATATGGAAACGTCGCGGCAGTTACCCATGCGCATGCTCTAGGCATGCACCAACCTTATGAAAATTTTCTAGCGCGTCAGATTTTATTCAAGCCAAAATTTTTGACTTGCGCCAACCTCATCCATTCGTTTACACGCAACGATTTGCTTGTACAAGCCATTTGGTGCAAATTGCATGAACGTGTATCGGACTTCCATTTCCGAACGACCCTGTTCGGCAAACATCGTTATATGCAGTGGGGATGGACAAAATTTCAATAAATATTAATTTTAATCTGTCGGCCGGACAGATATTTTGTCTTTAAAACATCAGATACTAAATCATATGGTGAAACATTAATTTTATAATATCGACTGACTGCCTGACGACATGATGTATAAACAAAAATCCAGTATTCGTTGAGGCATGTTTAGCGTAAGTTAGTCTCAAGGTATAATTTGCTCTAAGAACTGTAATTTATGGGCAAGATAACATCTGCTGATAAAGTAGGGCCAATTATCATAACTTTTTTTATCATAATACCGATAAAATATTTAATAAGCATTTGTTATGTATTATACAGAACTTTTAAATTACATCAAATAATTTTCAGATTAATTTAAATGTCGACTCTTTTTAAATTTGGTTTTAATTATTTTAAATACATGATATACAGGATATATACTTAACTCAATTGTTTGGTAACCGTAAACATAACTGAAAGTAGAAACTGCAGCCTGTCATCGTAACAATTACAAACTAAATTACTAAATTCGCCTTGCGTGATAAAAGCAGATTGGCCGAATTTTATGCCCCATATCGTACATTCCATCTGTTACAGCTTTTACATCTTAGCGGTTAAAGTGACGCACGTGGTGCCGTGTCTAAAGCCCATTCTGCACACACATAAACTGGATCGGTCGACGAGATAGGTGGTTTACGTTATCGGTCCAAATAATGTAACACTCAGTGAACTATCACCTAATATTCTTGTTGGATTATTCAGACAACATCCGGTCCAACAATGGGGAATCGGCCTTGTTCTATGCTAACTACAAATTGTGCATTCTAGTTCTATTAATTCAATTACATTCCAATTATAATTGCTTAGTATCGGAAGGTCAAATCGGGCGATTTCGTTGGGAAGAAATATAAAATTGAAATCTGACACTTTGAGGAAACCACGAAGCGTGATAATGATTTCTTAATATTTCCTTGAATTGCTCTACATTTTAGGAACAACAAATAAAAATAAAATAAATTTCTGCAATTTAAGGGATATGGACGGACCTCTGTGAAAATCGACATAGACCAAAGAATGCTAAATATAAAAATCTGAATCATGATTACAAAATGCCACCAAAATCTATTCAAATTTATATCTCGGTCGAAGAAACTTTAAGTGTAATTATTAGATTTTAGATAGAGGACACACAAAAATCAATCAAACATTTCTATATGACATATCGTCGGTGAAGCGGCAATACCGCCTATCTCACATTTACTAAATTTGACAGAAGAGACAAAAACTGATTTATGGGTTTCTGGGAAAAGATTATGTACTAAAATCTCAATTTTAGTAAAAATAGCGATTAGACGGTATTACCCATAGATAAACTATGAATTAAGATTGCCAACTCAAGCAATAGAATTGGGGAAAAGTGTTTAGCGCCACCTACTATTTGATCGTGGATTTTATTGGTTGTTATAAAATGGCGCTAATTTTAAAATATTTTGTAAAAATTCGAGATTTTATTTTCATTTTCATGACTATAGTTTCCGCAGCTTCGTAATTCTAATTTACTATTTCTTCGATAAAGCAAGTTAAAATTGCCCAAACTATGGTCACGAAAATAAAATTTTTAAGTTTTACAAACAAACTAATGATATTTTATTTAAACTGTATTGAAAAATGAACTATGTTCAAACCACAACTAATTTTATTTATTATATAAAATGTATAACGAAGTAGAAACTTCCAGTATAAACAACATTAAAATATTATACTTGATGTGTTCTATAAATGTCTTTGTGACGTTTTAATTTTACCTTTGGATTTGAAATATATAACTTAAATCTTTCCTTATCTTGAAGCAAAACTCCATTTTGCACAACATTCTATCATCACATCTAGGCACACAACAACAATTCTATTTTATGAGTGACAGTAATGTATCTACAATAAGTTGATATGTGAATTTATATAAATTTAAAAAAATCTACTTGTGCTTACCAATTAAATAATACAATCACTCAATTCAACGGAATCAATGTTGTCTTTAATTAAACACAAAACTGCACAGAACCGTAGAACGAAACACGTGTACTGAATAATTATGTTCTTATGTTTACAAAACAAAGCCAATTTGCAAACCATAAAATGCAGGCACAATTTTTAGGCAAACTGTTAAAAACTGAAGACAGCGCCACCATACATTTGATCGTAATACTGAATTATGGCACCAAAAAATCGTATGGAGTGAACACCCCCTGGTATTATCGCTTACACGATGATTTGGAAAAGTATTGTTTCCATAAAAATAAATCAAATAAGAAAGGTGTTTCCTGGAGAACTTTTATAAAAAGTTTTAAGTATGTGAAACTTGTTTTTATATTTTTTATTCATTTAAAAAACTGGAATTTTCAGAATGGCAATACGTTCTTTTTTTGTGTGATTATCTTAAAAATTAGTAATGCGTTATTTACCGATTTTTACTGCATTATAATCCGTACATCTTTTCATTTAAATTTGAAAAGTTTCAAGAATAAAGATTTTTTTATCAAGTCGGGAAATGAGAATTTATTGAGGCATTTAAATGTTTTTACTGAATAATAGTAAAATAATTTATTTAGAATTAATTTTATTAATTTTTAAAGTTTAAGCATGTTGCAATTGTTTCTATATATCTTTTCCCCATTGAGAAATGATAATTTTCTCTATGACAATAAGTCAGAACTATCTCAGAACTTGGCCAAGAGCTTTTCTGATACTTTTACTGAATTGTTAGCGAATTTGAAAACTTACAAAGAAGCTAACCCAAGTGTTCCCCTCCAATTTGAATGAAATTTGGTAAATTTGTAGAGGGTCAAAATATTCGATACGTATTTTTTTGTTTCGGCTAAAAAAATATGTTTGGGGTGAACTGGCTCCTCGAAAATCAGTCAAATTTTTGTTTCTGGCTATAACTTCTGAACAAATCATGATGGAGTAATGGAGTAATTTTCTATATGTACAAAAATTCAAATTCTATCCACTGGTGTATTTCCCCATTGATTTTGTCGGTCTTGTTTCATGCATTCTGTTTAAGTGTCCCAGCCATCTGAGTTTGTTTCCTGCTATTTTCTTCTTTATCGATGTTACCTTTAGTCTTTCCCTGATATCTTCATTTTTTATTTCATTTAGCATTGTAGCCCCTTCTGCTCTTTTTAAGTATTTCATTTGTGCACATTGTATCCTGCTGTCTTGTCTTTTATAGGTGACCCAGGTTCCGCTTCCGTAGGTAAGTATATACTGAATTTACTAATCTTTGAGATTTCTTTGTTATTCAGGAGGTAAATTTGAAAGCTTAGAGGTAACAACTACTCTGTTATTGATTTCGTGATCTATAATTATAATCTATAATTGTTTTTCAATAATTACTCTTAGGTATATCGGGTGTGTATAAATTGGCGGATAATCTACATGTCGCTACCTTAGAGTTATAAGGTTATATGTTACAAACTACTCATTTTCAGAAAAAGCAGGTTGAAGTTAGGGGTATGTGGAAATGATATTTAAACATTCTATCTAAACTACTAATTTATTAATTGAAACATTTCAATTGAATTGAATGTCAATTATACATTATGAAATATTAGCATAATTTTCAAGAAAATAATTTTCCAAAAACACATAGAACTTTGTTTATCAAATAAAGTTTTTGAAAGTGGAAAATGTAACATAGGACTGAACTAGTATTCAAATTTAAACGTAATTAAACAATAAAATGTATCTTATAAACTAATATAATGAAAACTAAATGCCATTCGCAACGAATGGTCGCATTTTTCATTAAGTTATATTTTCTTATTGCCACCTGAAGTACTAGGACGGCTGATCTCATAGTCTTCGGTTCTCGAGTTCTTTTTCTTGGTAGTTAGAGTGCGTTGAGGATTCCTTTTCTGGTTGTTTTTGGTAGTGGATTCTTTTGTCTTTTTCTTAATGTTCGCAGTATGTTTGGATTTTTCTAGTAAATTTGGTATTGTCGCATTATAATAATCTTGATCGTGTTTAGGCATGTACGGCAACATTGTCCTAATCGCTTCCTTTTTATTTATTGCCAAATTATTTTTGTAGGCGCTAATTTTGGGTTCCGGAAAGACTACGTAGGTTGTTTCGTTAGACTTCCTTGTAGGTCTTTTAATATCAATGACTTGAAAATCTTCATCGTCATGCATGGTTTTCAAGTTCACTCTTAACACCCCTTGTTTGAATTGTAGAGCACAGGCTTTTGTAAATTGCACGTTGGAATAGTCGTATACTGTGTTTGCTAAACTCTGGTAATCAAAGAAATCGGAATGTCTCATCTGAATGATCCTATAGGGTTTACGCTTGTTTACGTTTATCAAAAGTCTTAGAAGAGAAATTGGGGAGTAATACTCTACCTTACTCAACATTCTTTCTATTGCACTGTGAGCCGAGTCGATTTCCTGGACACATGAGTGTCCAGGGGCAGAATATTTAATGGTTATCTGTCGAACTTGGGGGTGCTTAATCATGAAGTGACCTAATGCATAAGAGATAACAGAATTCCTGTTTTGTGGTACACAGCTATCGCTCCATAATGTAAACTCTGTTATAGTCGGATGTTCTAAGAGAATACGAGTCAAAATTTTAATAATAACGCTTGCTATGTCATTTCCCTTTCGACCCATCAAGGTTTCTGCCCAGACAGCACAGTATATTTGTTGAGTAAGGGACAAATGGGCTGTTAAGTTGTATACAGACATCTTACTTTTATAGTAAAATGATGATATTTCAGCTCTAGGACACGAAAGAACGTTTTCTAAGTCAAAAGAAACCACAACTTTATTTTTATCGGCTCTATCATTTTGCCTATCTTGACGTGCTGCCTCCTTCAGCTTCTTGTGAAGAGTGTATGTTTCTTCGTCACAATCCTCTATTCCTTCAGCAGTTTGAAGGTTGTGCAATTCGCAAAGATCGCACCTATCTTTCTTTGCTATGTGGAAATAGAGATTAAACGAATTACAAAAAATAAATCGATATTGCGACAGTTTCACAGTGGGATATCGTTTTCTTCTTCTCTCATTTTATTTACATATAACTCATACATTTTACTTATGTTTAATCCATTTGCCAAATATTCTCTTTTTGTTCTAGAGCGACAATAGTGCAACTCTACCCTTCCAAAATAATTTATATGATCTATAACTGCTTGTTTAGCTTCTTCGGGTATTTTATTTTTGGTGTGTTTTCCTTGAGTGCTTCTTACAGGCGTATTTGTACACGAATTCCTATTTTTTATTGCATTGTAGATTGTTTTTTGGCTGACATCTAAGGTGCCTAAAAGATATTTCTTGCACACCTGAACTTTCCTCTCGTTTACTGTAAAAAGTATTTGATTGTATTTCTTTTCTTGGAGTTTTCACTATTTTTTCCTTTCCTTCTCCTTTCAGGTGCACACAAAATGCAGTTTGCTGTAATATACATTTTTTTCGCCATGGCATCCAATTTGTAGAACTCCTTAAAATTGTGTCTCTTTCTTCTTTGCTTATTGTAGAATCACATTTATAAATACAATTCTTACAATCGTTTAAATTTTTCACACATTTAGATGGAACTACCTTTTTTCTTGCTGAAATATAACTTTCTCCTCGGGCTCTCTTTTCCTTCCTTTCAACAGATTTCCACTGACTTGGAAACCTTTGTCTTTTCCTGTTGAGATTCTTTTTGTTTCCCTCATTTTCTTTATTATGATCATCTGTTATTGTTGCCACGTCTTATACAATGTTTAAATTACCTAAAATAGATACCTTTTTATTAAAACCTGAACGTGATTTCATGATTACAACAATAACATATTAGAAGAAAAAAAAACAATTTAACATAATAGATTAAAACAATTCGTACCTTCAGCTTCAATTTCTTGAATTTCGATATCAACTCCCTGATTTAAATCGATCTGCTCGGTTTCGCTACAATTTTAGAAAAGAAAAATATAATACAACTTAACCTCACTTTTTGTTTACATACCTTAAATCGTCTTCGTCGGGCAAATATTCCTTATCTTTGTCGGAATCATAACCGCCTTGATCGTATGCATCTATATCCGTTTCACTGTTTTCCATTTTCGCTCTTTATTTACACAAAATGCAAGTTTTTTTCACAGTTTATCTAGACAGCTACAACACAGTACTAAAGATGTATGGTACACTATGAGAAGATTGCATGCAAAATTAGGAACACAAAGTTTCATGTTATAACATAGAACTTTGTGTTCATACATTTGTTTACAAAATTTCTAACATAAGGTCCTATGTACAACATAGGCGGCATAGAAGAGGGCTATCGACTTACCTTACCTTAACCGTTCTACAATTCTACCATTCGCGATGCCCTGCGAACAACGCAAACGCATTCGGCAAAGTGCCCCCATCACTCGTAAATACGAATGCAAAAACGTTTGAGTGTTTCACCCCTTAGGAAACGGAACAAAGGGAGTGCAAGAACTTTGTAACGTACTACAAATATTTTCGTGACATAGAACTTAGATAAGTATAACATAGAATTTTTTCGTTTGCCTTCGGAACGTTGCCGATCAGTGCATAAGGTTCTTTGTGTCGCATAGAACCTTGTGGCGCTAATAACTCCAATAGCGCTAAAATTGTAACATAGAACCTTATAACTCTAAGGTAGCGATGTGGCGATGTTCTTTCTAAAATTCTGAAAATGCCGATGAAAAATGTTCTACCATGCCTCATAGGCCATAAGGAGCCATTTAAAAGAAATGTACATTTGGCAACATGGCATTCACGAGCTGCCCTGTTTATCAATAATCTCATGGTTCAGAGTGGAAGGTAATAGATAGATACAGCGGAGTTTATTTACAGATGCAAGGTAAAACAGATTATGAGTAAATAGTAAAATCCATTGTAATTGAACAAAACAAAACGAAAATAACACAAAAACACAAATACACTGAAACGCGGGCATTTGTACAAACGGATAATAATGAGAAGAGCAGAATTGTCACAAACTTGGAACTAGCAAGTTTGAATGAATTATTTGTGTCAAAGTGACAGAAGCGGGTGTCACGTTGCCGAACGTTTTTTTGATGAAAATAAGTTAATTAAGAAGTGTTAAAAATACAAGTTTGAGATGGAAAGATAGCACACACTGACAAATAATTTTCAAACAAGTCATACTATCGAAATTGCAAGGTTTTCTGTAAATTAATAACGAATAATAACGATTATCTTGAAATCCAGTAATGGTTTGTATTGATGTTTATACAGAATCTTGAAGTATAATAGTTTTTGAGCAAATTTTGAAAGTTTAAAGAATTTTGTTTTTATATTTGTTTACCCAGTTGGCAAACAACAATTTCCAGAATGATAATTCGTTCTGTTCTTGAATGATTATCTCAAAACTAAGTGAAGGACTGCTAGAATATTATTACTTAATCCTGAGATTCTTGAATAAATTAAAAAAGTTACAAGTATGGGGCAGCTGTTGTTTTTATACGCTGTCTACGCTTAACCGTTCGCTAAAAGTTTACGGGGTTGCCGTTGTACTAAAAATTAAAAAAAAACTCATCACACAGTTGAACCAGTTCTCCCCATGTGAAATATTTTTTGTCACTTCCGATTCTACTGGAAGTAGTACCAAATTTGTTATTCTCAATGGAATACCCTATGTATTATTATATTTTTGGATTCCTCGTTTAAATTGCAACGTATTTTGTAGGAACATTTATATACAAGTTTCTTCTAGTTTTCAAAAAATTAATTAAATTGATTTTTAAAATTTTGACCTCAAAAAGGCAACTTTATCTGAATCTGCCTGTAACTTCTCTTAAGAATAAGATAAACATATGATTTACATCTCCAAATGTACCTAGAGGATGCAATGAGCAACATAATTGGAAACTGTCAATTTTGACAATAAGTGTTCTTAAAATGTCGATATCTAAGTGCCCTCTTAAATAACTTGTAATTCAATTTTTTTAAATAGAATGGCCCATTTTTTATTACATAAAACGATTGGGAGGAAAATTTACTCCACAAAAGTTTATTTTACTCTTAGAAGCATCCTTGAAGTACAATAAGAGGTATAAATCAAATTTGTATCTTATTCTTAAAAGAAGTTACAGGCAGATTTCAAGTTGCTTTTTCGAGATCATAATATTAGAAATAATGCATTTTTTTTAAACTATAGATAAGTGTACAAACTTCCTACAAAATATGTTGCAATTTAAACGAGGAATCTAAAAATATAATAATATTTGGGGTGTTTTTTTTAATAACCAATTTTGTGGTACGTCCGGTGGAACCGGAAGTGATGGAAAGTTAAAAATATTTCACATGAGGGGAACTGACTCAAACGCGTGACGAGGAATTAAAAAAAAATTAACACAGCGGCAACCCCATACATTTTTAACGAACGGATTAGCGTAGACACCCTGTATATGTTTGCCCATTTAGGAGATAAGAATCCTCAAAATAAACAAGTGTTGTACTCATATGATTATCTCAACATCTGGTGCAGGCGTGTCGAGACTTGAGTACAGGAAACATGGCACAATCCTTATTTAAATTTTCTTTGTTCGTTAATATTTTGGCTCGTTATACTCTCAAAAATAGATATTGGCAAAATCTTACAAAAGAAAAAAAATGGTGAATGGCGACGTGCTAAACCGATACATCGGCTCCGTCACATTGCATAGTTTAGAGTGGAAATATAACAGTAAGAAGGAGATGGTAGTGTAAAAAAGAAGAGAGATAAACAGAGCTGAATAAGGTCAGTAATATTTAATAGTAAAATCAGATAATTAAACAGAAAACATCGATAAAGCGAAGTGAGGTTAAGAAAGAAAACAGGATTGTCCTCCGAGGGGTCGATTCGGGCCGATAAGCCAAGAGTCGAGACGCGCGGTGAGAGTGAAAGAGGGTGCAATAACTGAAATTTAAACGCGAATTAAAAACAGGCGCGGAAATAAACGGTGCGAGCGAAAGAAACCGAGGCAGCCGGAAACGAACGAGAAACAAAGAACAACAACGATAAGCACAAAAATTAAAACGAAAATCAAGAAAATCGCGAATAAATATATCGAGGAAGAGAGGCAGGCAGAACGATTACAGAGAAGAGGGAGAAGAAGGACAAAGAGAGGAAAGTGACATCTTTTCAGGTGGTAAAAAGATACTGCGGTCGCCAGAGCAAAGGAAAATACAAGAAGAAAAAGTGGAAAATAAAAACAAAACAAAGACGGACGACAAGAGAAACGAAAGAGAATATATGGAGGAATTGAAACAAATGATGAAAGAAATGATGGCAGAGATGAAAAAAAAAATGCAGAAGTAGTAAGTACAGAAATAAAAGAAATAAGGCGGGAGTTGAAGAGGAAAGAGGATAAATGGAAGCAAGATAAACAGGACATAGAAAAGAGGTACGAAAAGCTAGAAAATAAAATAGAAAATATGGAGAAAGACAAGAGAAGAAACAACATCGTGATAAAAGGACTCAATGTAAGGGATGAGAACACAAAGGCTGGAGTAGAGAAGTTCTGCAAGGAACTACTACAAGTAGAAGTGAAAGTAGTCAAGGCTAACAAATTGGAAAAAGGAAAAGAAGTAGAGATAATAATAGCGGAAATTGAATCTAGAGAAAAAAAGAAGAAATAATAAAAGCTAAGAGCAATAAATTGATGAACACTAGAATATTTATAGACAACTATATGACCACAATAGAAAGAGAAGTCCAAAGAGAAATTAGAAACATAACCAGAGATGAAAGAGACAAAGGGAACAAAAAATAATAATAAATGGGGAACAATTCAACTGGAATGAGCAGGAGAAAGGTCTTGTAGCAAGAAGCCAGGTAAATAGACCAAAGAACTGGATACGCAAAGAAAAGTTAGCACAAAGACGACTCTAGCAATGAATAAGGACAAGCCCAAGAATCAAAAACAAATAAAAAGCAGAATAAGGACATGGAACATAACAGGATGTATGGAAAACAATGAAGAACTAGTGGAAGAAATGATAAAACAAGATAGAAATACTAGGAATAACAGAAACAAAAATAGAGGCTACGGAATAAAAAGAATACACAAGGGATACTGGCTGATGTGGACATGAGTACCTGAAAAGGAGAGAGCGAAAGGAGGAGTAGGAGTAATAATAGCACCAAAAATGATAAAGGATATAATTAAAGAAAAACATATAAACGAAAGAATAATGACAATTGATATAAATCTAGTTGAAAATTAAACATGGTCAATGATAATAGCATACGGGCCAAACGAAGATGCAAGGAAAGAAGAGACAGATAAATACTACGAAAGAGTACAACAGGAAATAGACGAGGGAACAGAAAATATAATGATAATGGGAGATCTAAATGGAAGGGTGGGAAGACAGAACAATGGAATAGAAAAGATAATGTGAAAAGAAGAAAAAGAAATGAAAAACAACAATGGTGAAAGAATCATTCAATTATGTATTGAAAACAATCTAGTGATAACCAACAAAAAATTCAAACACAAAATAATTCACAAATTCACAAGAACACAAATTTCAAGCAAAGAAAAATTACTTATAGACTATTACCTAGTCAACAGAAATAACTGGAATAAAATAAAGAATGTAAGAGTTTCAAGACAGGCGGAAATAGGAAGTGACCACCACCTACTATATATGGACATGAAATGGAAGGAAATTAAACTAAAACCGGATAAAAGAGGAAAAAAGTAAAAGTGAAGATAAAATCATACTAACTGAAAGAAACGCAAATACAAGAGAAATACCTTGATATATTACAAAGAAAATTCAAAGAGGAAGACAAAATTTCTGACATAGAAGGAAAATGGGAAAGATTCAAAAGAATTAGTGGCAAAGGAATGCTATGGAGAAACTAAAATAGGAAAAAAACGAATGAAGAAAACAAATTGGTGGAACGAAGAAGAAAAAAAAAGAAGAAATGGATGAGATACTTACAATCCAAAAGGACAGAAGATTGCGAAGAATATAAAGGAAATAGAAACGTAGTGAAAAGAGGAATAAAAGAAGCAAAACAAGAAACATGGATAAAATTTGGAAATGAAATGAATGAGAACTTTAAACAGAACCAAAAATTATTCTATGTAACATTAAAAGAACTAAAAAGGAAGAAAGAACACTATATGATGAACATTAAAGACAAAAACGGAACAGTACTAACAAATGAAGACAAGATAATGGAAAGATGGAGATCATATTTTCAAGAGCTAACAGATCAGGAAATGGAAGAAAAAGAAAAAAGCGAAGAAGAGACATAAGATTTAAGGACAGATGAAATGGAAGAAATAACTGAAGAAGAAGTAAAAGATGCCATACAAAAATAAATAATGGAAAGGCACCAGGAATAGATGAGATAACACCAGAAATGATAAAGTACATAGGAAACGAGGGAGTTAAACAAATAACAGAATTAATAAATTACATAATGAAGAAAGGGAAAACAACTGGAATGAAACAAAGGCATAATTCTACCTATGCATAAAAAAAGAGAAAAAAGAAGCTGTGAAAATTATCGGGGTATCACAATAACAAGCATACAAGTAAAATAATGACACGAGTATTGAAAAAAAGAATGAGAAACAAACTGGAAAATACCATTGAGGACAGTCAATGTGGTTTCAGAAGAGGAAGGAGTACACAGGACCTAATATTTATATTAAGACAATTAAGCAAGAAGATAAATAAGAACAGAATATTACACATCTGCTTTATTGACCTGGAAAAGGCATTTGACAGAATTAAAAAAGAGGACATAAGAGAGAGGGATCGAGAAGAAAATAATAAACGTAATCAAAAATATGTATAGAGAAAATAAAAATGTAGTAAGAATGAATAATGAAGAATCGAAGGAATTCCAAACAAAACAAGGAGCAAAGCAAGGATTGTTCTAAGCGCACTATTATTCACGTTAGTACTGGATAGATCTATGAAACAAGCTAAAGAAAAGATGAAGATGGTAAAAGTAGGACATTGGAATATGGAAACAACTAAAATATCGGAACTACTCTTCGCCGACGACATGGTAATAATAGCGGAGACAGAAGTAGAACTACAGTATAACATAGATACAATACAAGAAAAACTTAAGAAAATAAATATGAAGATAAACCAAAAAATAAAACGAAAACCATGATAATAGCTAAAGAAAAACTGAATCATGAAATAAAAATAAATGGGAAAAGTATACAACAGGTAAAGCAATATAGATATTTAGCGACAAAAATGCAAAGCAATAGAAAAATTGACAAAGAAATAGAAGATAAAATAGAAAAAACTGCAAAAATCTACAACATGCTAAAAACCTATTGTTTTAACAGAAAGGAGATAGCAACAAACACAAAAATTGAAATTGTTAAAAAAGTGATTAGACACTAACGTATAGTATCGAATTATGGACAATGTCAAAGAAACAGATAGGAAGAATTAACGCAATGGAGATGAGATTCATAAAGAAAATTGCAAACAAAACAAGAAAAGAAACGAGACCCATTGGAAAAACCCACAAATAAAACCAATTCAGGAGAAAATAATAGAAGGACAAATTAGATGGTTAGCACACATCAATAGAATGAATGAAGAAAGATTAACCACAAAAATATATGAGACAAAAACAACAGGAAAAATAATAGGGGAAGACCAAGAAAGGAATGGAACAGCGTGATAAAAGAAGAGGCGACAAAAAGGGGAACACATAGGAGGAGGTGAAAGTTATGACAAGGGACAGGAAGGAAATAAAATACATTGAAAAAGGGATGCAATGAGCTATTAATATGTTTTCTTTTTATTTTATGTAAAATCAAATTAAAAAAGTGGAATTCAAACTATTGCTTAAATTTTCTCAGTAAATCGAAAAAAAAATGGTGATGTGGCCATCATGTTACTTTCTCCGACTTTATATTTACGTTTTCATGGGTTTATTTTCAATTGAAATCATATTTTAAATGTACATCGAGCGTTGCGTAAAATCGGATGAAACTGACGTTTAAAACGTCAAAATCATGAAAGATGGAAAAATTATACTTCAAATTCAAAAACTGGGTTTACTCGAAAACTAACGAGATTTCGAAAAAAACTTATTCTTTAGAAGTTGTTCATTTTGGCATTCTCTGCAATTATTATTCACATAAAATTGCTGTAACTATTATCGTTTCCTAATTATAAACCAAAAATTAAAAAAAAATTATTAAATTTTTTTCTCGAATAGCAATGATTTTATGAAAAATATTTTCAAGCAAAAGCTATTCATTTCTTTGTTGTCTTCGATGTTTGTTTAAATGTTTTTGTGATATTTTTTATATTTAAGAAAATATTGGCAAAAAACAAAAAACAGTTAAGGTAAACACCCACTTCCGGTGTACGAAATTTTACCAAAAGCTTTTCAGTTCTTTGGATTATCAAATAAGACGTATGTTCAAAGTTTCATATCAATTGCTCTATTGGTTTTTGAGATACAGCGCACACAGACAGACACACACACAGACACACACACACACACACACACACACACACACACACACACACACAGACACAAAAAATTTTTTTCCAGAAATTGTTGAAATGGCATCTAGGGACCCCAAAACGGATATTTCCGCAAAAAAAAATTTTGAAAAAAAAATCACGATCACAATACTTTCTCGTACTTCGTAACGGAGAAAGTAAAAACAGAAAAATTCCATAGATTTCAATTAAAAAAATTAAACTTATCGTAAAATAAACCACGCGCACAAGAAATAGGGTCGATGGCGTTTGAAGAAAAGTTTATGTAAATGTGAGGCAAACCAGAATATCACAAAAGTGCTCAAATTCGCTGTTTGGCCTTAGTGCAAACTTCTTCAATTAACAACTATAAATATTTAATTATGAAGGGCGGCATTTTCAAAAGATAAAACTCGTCATCGATTTTAAATCAAATTTTTGAAATAAAAATTATTCTTTCTAAAAGCTGAATTGCATCATACTATTTATTTTTGTTATGATTATGGGTGAGTGTCTCCTCAAGGTCCGAATAAAGTTTTAATATATCCTCTCTTTTCCAATTACATACATTAAAATCCAAACGTTTTATTGCAAGTTGATAATTGTTGAAAACGCTCCTCCGTTCATTAAATCTAGTAAATTAAAATAACCAACAACTTTAAACTTTCATGATAATTCTTCTAAATGTTTGTAGTTTGGTTAATAAACAAAATTTTATCTTGATCATTCAACACTCGCCGCCCCTGGATTTGGCAGCCTGCCTTGCCTGTACGTTACGCCGGCACTGGCCCTACTGCATTTTTAAATTGTTTATTGTTTTGCTTTGACTAAAAAATTACTAGTTAATTATTATTAAATATTCACAATAACACAAAAACTATTCTAAAAATGCGGATTCCTATTATTATTATTTATTTATCATCATCGTGGTTTAAAATGGTGAATATTTATTTTTTAATAGAATTTCAGTAGGTTACCATGGTAGCTAAAAACTTTATAATTATAAAATAGATCATCAACGAAAGAGGATAATATTAGATCTAGCTCTGTGTATTCATCAGTTACCAAGGTAATATCTAATAACTTCCGCACCACCGCCGACGTCAACTGCTACACACAAGGGTCAAAGGGATTAATTTACTTCTTTAAATTAGTTCCCGTTCTGTTAACCAACTTTCAGGCTATTACACAGTATTAACATGAAATATGATTTTAATAATAGAACAATTTAGCTGTCAACTTCAAACAGACATGAATATTAATATTTTGTTAATAAATTATTATGATTGCTTATTGAGTAAATTGTAGTTTACTCTTGCGAGGGGATTTAATTTCACATTCTATATTATAGAACATAAACTACGATTTTATTCCTATCTATAAATTTATTAGTGAATGTTATGGCCAATAGCGACCTATAAATGATAATTTGTAGTTGATGTTGATGTTTTCGATAGTTATTTAAGAACATTACTCTACGGCACCGTGATATGTATTATCCAATATTTTATTAAGCTATAAATCTCAATGAAGTTTTGCTACAAATACATTATTTTATTTTTAATAGACATCATAAAAGACCAATCAATACATTGTTATGATATATTATATTGATTATCCTGGCTAATCTAAGGTCACTATATTACTTAGCTTAATTTCTTCCTAAAAAATATAATTATATTTTTCTTGCCTCGGGAACGTTGCCCATATGGCCAGCTCAAGGCGGCTACTATATTGTATATACAAATTTTAGGTGAATAAATGAATAATGTCAGACATATACAACAACCATGGACCCGAGCGAATACTCGAACCCCGAAAAATCTTTCGCCCAGGCTGGGATTCGAACCCACACGGCACGCGGTGCAACCGGCACAAGCGCTCGCCTGTACCCACTACACCTAATTACATTTCTTTCAATTATTTGTTTCATAATTTGTAATGTATTATTTTTTTTTTCGCCGAAAGAGAAGATAAAGTAATTTCCAGGACGTAATGTATCACTTGCTACTCTTTCCTCATGATTTCTTTTAAATATTATAACTTTGCAATCAGAATATGTCAGCTCGAATTCACATGCATTTTATTTTTCATTCTTAGTGGCAAAAAGTTTTGCACTTTTAATGGAACATTACAAGCAAATCGGTTATTGGTAGTTGATAGATTTGTATGCAGTGTTCCTATTTACAGTGTTCTAACTCAAGGTATATTTCCTTTGCTTATCAACGGAGGTTGTTGCAGATTGATATCCTAATCTCCTAAAATTTATTTTATTAAGCTGATATGATTGCGTAATTTTGGGATTGTAGCTATTTCTAAGGTGTGGTTTGATGAATGCTGGATCTTTAATTGATTCAAAGCGTTTTATATCTTTTGAATTTTTGCCCTCTGAGTAGAGAATATGGGCGTAAGCTGCAGAAATATTTATTAGCTGGTAAAACAGTTGGCTTTTTCTGTTGGATTTATAATTTGCATATTGGTCTAATCTATCGACTCCACCTTCAGTATGTTTATAGAAACTTATTATCTCCGACTTTTGTTCCTCTATTTCTATTATACTCGTACATACTTTAATGACTTCAGTATAACAAAAGGACATATAACCCATTTTTCCGAAAATGCCATTATTGTAGCTGCCGAAAACCAAGAACAAATAGTTTACAACAAAATGTTGTTGTGATGCATATTCGATATAAGTAGTACTGCCTTATTGCATTTGGGAACATAGAAGGCATCAATTTTTCTTTAACTTTCCTACGTATCACAGTGGGGCCGATTACATCAAAAGTTGGCAAAAATTATTTTCGTTGATTTACTTGTTGGATATGATAAATAACATCCATTTTAATAAAAATTCATAATTTATTAATACTGGGTGTTGAGAAAACGACAAGTTTAAGCATTTCAATTTTTTAATTGCAATATTTTTGACAATTTTATCACACTTATATAAAATTGATGTATATTAAATAACACAATTTGTGATATTAGTTTTAAATAAGTTAAAAAAAATAATCATAAAAATATATACGTCATATTAATTAATAATTAAATAATATAACTATAATGAGGAATCATCGCTTTCACTGTCTTGGTCTTTAAATTTAGTTGTAACAATATTTGGAGGTTGTAATAGGTGTAGAACGTGTTTGTCTAACCGACTTGTTTTTATTTTTATTTGTCGCATGCTTGAAATTAAGGGATCTGAAGATATTAATAAAGAGTGAATTATATCTTCATTGGTTTTTTCACGAGAACACTTGCGGGAATGGTCTTCTCTATATTTTTTAAAAACCTTATTGCTTGCTTCTTGCGTTTCTTCACTAAGCTGTCCTATTGGAAATAAGGCCTTTTCAATAACAATTGGTATGTGAACGAGGACTTTGTGGACAGTAGGATACCAAGGGAACTTGTTTACAAAAATCTTCGCAGTTTCAATTGTATAAGTTTTAAAAGCCTCTACATTAATTTTATAACGACTAGCCATTGCCATCAAAATTATATTAAATCGTTTGATAATATTAACATCAATTCCGGTAATATTCGCTGATATGTCCGAATTATGGAAGAAACGCCTGGCCGTATTCCCATCATTACTACTACCATATCCAGGTTTGGGCTTATCAACTATCAGTCCCAGTTCTGACTTGAATCTTTCTTGAATCTTTCTTTTTTGCATCGCTACAATCTCCTTTCTGTCGTTTCCTCTGGCTTGCCATTGGGCCAGTGGCAACTTACATGAAATGTGCAGTAAACATTAAAAAAACGAATCCACGCGTGCAGTACGGAAAGTCCAAATTCTAATCTAGATTCATTTATATCAGCTGATATCACCTTATCAATATCATTGAAATCTTTGGACGTCAAGCCACAAAGATAGCATCTCTGTGTAGACTTTGTCTCGGTCAAAGAATTACATATTTTGCCATCCACCATTGTTAATATAAGTTAATGTTTTACATCAATAGTTTGGCCATTTATTTGAACTTCTGTAGGTACTAGTGAATTTATTTGGGACTGTACAACATCTTTCTCTCTTAAAGCCAGCTCGGTTGTCTCATGAGAGAATTAGAATCGGATTGGTCTGCAGAACCTCGTGGAAGAGCTCTTCAAATTTTGCCAGATTATGTCATGGTTCTCTTCAGGATCCACAGACAACAGTTGCAATGGCATTAAGGAAGATAAAAATACACTCGCATCACTTTTGGCATCACTGCTGAATCTTTGCTTATATTCAGACTGCCCCGATGAACCGTCAAAGCCCCATTTCGTGATTAAATACAGGTGGTTTAAATTTTGATGGGCTGCAATGACATTGCGTTGGACTTGTAGAAGGCGTGATGTAGTATGATCCAGTAGTGACTGAAGTCTTATATCGACTGATGTATCATTCACGGTAATATCTTCTTTATCCGGATAGCAATCCTTTTTCGCCCGTTGAATCATTTTATAGGATGGAAATCGCAACCTATATTTAGCTCTAATTATATTATATTGATGCCTTGTTAGCTTGGCTTCCACAAACATCGACAGGGCCTCTTCTGGTGAAAGTTGATCACTTTTAACAGTTAACGATTTCTTGAAAGTAGTCCTATAGCGTGCTGCACGTTTAGGAGAAGATGCAGTGACTTCTTTCACTAATTTTGAAGTCTCTAGTTTTTTTGTTGTTCGTAGACTCATTTGAGCTGCATAACACAACTCGTCAGTCGAATGTTAAGACCTCAGTGATTCGATCTTTAAACGTTTTGCCCCATCTCTGAGTTCAGCGGAGCTTTTTTTCGGCCTTCCAACATTTGCGCAACGAATATTTTGTTTACTTCGATCATAATTTGGAAACCTTAAGGATGCGTCTAACCAGGCAAAATTTTTGATTAGAAATCGCTCCTTTTTCCACGAAGCAGCCTTCCATTTCACTTTAAAATCGGCAATAAAGTGTCGTAATTTGTGTTTAATGGCTGGAAATACGTCACTTGGGAAATTTGTCAATTTTTGAAGATATGCGTATAAATACTCACATCTAATATTAATTTTTGGCGAAGGCGATTGCAGTAGTACATCCACTAATGTTTTTTTGGTGAGAATAATATTCTTATCACTCGATCCTGTAATAAAAGCAAGCGTTAAAAATATATATTTATATATACTGGGTGCTGTAAAAATGGCGGATTAACTCAATGGTTCATTGTCGAGGATTAATTCGAGAGTATGGAAAAAATAATGAAAAAAATCGGCATTGTATTTTTTCGAAGATGTGAAGACTTTAGAGTAAATTATTTCATTGCTTAAAGTCTGCCTAATATTAATTGTTTACACTCCAGCTCGTTAAATATTTTTTTCAGAGATACATAGATTCATACTTGTCAATATTATATACAATAGGTATTTTCAAATGCGATAATTTGAATGTTAAATAATTAATTTTCCCATTGAAAAACACCTCGCATCAGTAGATTTATTTGAATGCCAAAATCAATTATTTAACATTGAAATTATTGCATTTGAAAATACCAATTGTATATAATATTGACAAGCATGAAAGTATGTATCTCTGAAAAATTTATTTGATGAGATGGAGTGGAAATAATTAATGTTATGCAGATTTTAAGTAATGAAATAATTTACACTGAAGTCTTCACATCTTCGAAAAAATACAATATTATTTTTTCCATACTCTCGAAGTAATCCTCGACAACGTACCATTGAGTTAATTCACCATTTTTACAGCACCTTGTATATATTTTGAGATACTTGATTATATCGAATGACATCGGAATACATTGAAATGATTATCTCAAGATAGCAGTTAAAAGCGGTAAATGTTTTTGCAGTTTATAATAGCCTAAGCATTGGGCTAAAAGGCTTTGCAAAGGATTTTGCCCGACAATTCCGGAAACGTCACTAAATGTCTGATAGAGTGCAGAGGTACAAGTATTTTGTTGGACGTTACTTTTACACATGTATTAAAAATATAAAACCTAATATTACATTTCAAATTATCTTGCTAAAGTATAGTATTATGTTGTACATACCTCCAGGTTGTGAATCCATTTCTTTAAACCACTTCGAACTTTGTCTTTTAGAAATTACACTTTTAGTTCGTCGATGCGTCGTATAATTGAGTATCGGACAACACTCGACTTTACACTGTGTTAGATATAAGGGTACCAATCCCACCACCTAAAAACTCAAGGTTTATTGTGGTACTCTGTCACTATGACATATAGGTTATAAATGCAAAATGGCAGATTTTAATATTTTGGGTTTTTTCCATCTTTTGATACAATCGGCCCCACTGTGCGTATGTTAGTAATTATTTTTCTTACTCTTCCAGAGGTTATAATGAAATGACCGATTTGCTTCACCATTCAACAAAACGAAATGGAACAGTGTGTGTGTGTGAGGTTACCGTTCCTAACAATTCGACACCATCAATGGATGAAAACGAAATCATAGATGTAAGTACCCTGAAGAGGGATAGTGAACTACTACGTAAGTTAAATACTGAAATTGAAGAAAAAACACTACTTATTAAAAAAAAATTTAATTTGAAAACAAAAATTAACAAATTAGAATCAAAATTAAGTGCATTTACAGTAACCTGTAAGTGCCAACATGAAGAAATTTCAAGTGTTGAGTTTGAGACGCCATCTGAAGTTACTAATCATCATCATCAAAATCAAGATACAGAAAATTTCAAATATCAACGAAATGTGGCTTCCAATTGTGAATCAGAGATGTCCTGTGTAAATAATAAATCATCGGGTTCATTGATATATGATCAAAAATGCAGCCATGGAGATAAAAATAAAGCGAAAAATGCAAATAAAAACAAAACCAATGATATTACTACAAACGTACCCATTAATAAGAAAATTACACCAACGCACAGTGGTTCAGAATTCGAAAAAGCTGGCCAAAAGTCGAAAAATGAAAGTCAATATTTTGAGTTTAGTGCAATATAGTCGGGTTCAGAGGGCTCCACTGGATACCACAATGGCAGAATATGATTGTATCTACCACAAAATTCTTCGTAATCCGCGTTCAAACTTGTTACTTTGTTAGACACATGGGAGACGTTCGGACGAGGTGAAATTTGGTGTCGGTTTTTCAATATAAATACTAATCTTTATGTGCTAGGATTTTTTTCCTTGTTATTATGGATCTTCCCGAAGGTAAATTAATGGTTATTACATTTAATATGCATACACAATTTTTGTTCGCAATTACAGCAATTTGCGTTAAAAATCGGTAGATACATTTTAAACATTAATAGAAATATTTTTTTGCCTATGTATGCCTGTGTTCCTATAGCAATATAAATACTTATTATAGTGTCTTTTAACGTGATAAACAACAATTAGCTGCATTCACTTGCATTCCTCAGTGTAGGATTATTTTTATTCCTGATGTGCAATATCCTTGAAAAATTCGACTTTATATTTTATTGAATATCTTGTATTTATGATGTGTATATATATACAGGATGTACATGAACAAAACGGAACATAGGATTTCCAATGTTAATTTGTTTATATCGAAATATTATCTTCCCTGATCATTTTAGAGGAAAGAAAGAAGTCAAATTAATAAAAAAAGAACAAATAAGGAATTTGAAAGAAGTTTGTACGGAGAAAGTAAAACATACAAAGGACAGACAGACAGACACAAAGGTAGACATTCAGACTTTTTTTAACAAAAATTCCGCAAAAAAAATGTTTGGAAATTCTTTTCAATCACCATACTTTCTCGTAGTAGTTTGCACGGAGAAAGGAAAAAATAAATATGACAGACAGGCAGACAAACAGACACACATTTTTTTGCAAAAATTGTCGGAATCGACGGAAATGGATTTTGCCACAAAAAAAAAGTTTGGATTTTTTTACGATCACAATATTTTCCCTTAGTTTGTAAGGAGAAAGTAAAAATAAATATGACAGGCAGACACACAGACACATTTTCTTTCGCAAAAATTGTCGGAATCAACGAAATAGATATTTTGCGCAAAAAAAAATATTTGGAAATTTGTTACGATCACAATATTTTCCCTTAGTTTGTAAGGAGAAAATAAAAAGAAATATGGCAGGCAGACAGACACAAACGCGGACACACAGACACTTTCGTTTTCACAAAAATTGTCGGAATCAACGAAACGGCTGTTCCGCAAAAAAAATGGAATTTTTTTACGAACGCTATATTTTTCCGTAATTTGTACGGAGAAAGTAGAAACTAAATATGACAGACCTACAGACATAAAGGCAGACATGTATGTCTTTTACAAAAATTGTTAGAATCGAAAAAATATAAATTTCCGCAAAAAAAATATTAGGAGTTTTTTTACAATCACAACGCTTTCTCGTGGTTTGTACGGAGAAAGTAAAAATCAATATAACAGACAGGCACACGAAGACAGACACATATATTTTTTAACAAAAATTATCGAAATCAATGAAATGGTTATTTCCGTAAAAAAAAAGTTTTATTTTTTTTTTACAATTAGAACACTTTCCCGTAGTTTGTACGAAGAAAGTAAAAAATCAGTATGACAGACAGACAGACACAAAAGCAGACATACAGTTTTTTAATTAAAATTGTCGGAATCGACGAAATGGATATTTCCGCAAAAAGAAATGTTTGAAAATTTTTTACGCTCACAATAATTTCCCGTCAATTTGTACACACCCTGTATAGTAAGTTATGGTTATTAACCCATTTTACGGCCTTGGTAATGATTTGGTACATATTTTTATTATCATTAAGTTTTAATTTATAGAAAATTCAACTTTCCACTAATTTTGAAATAATTAAATTGTTCTTAAAGTTGCGAATTTCTTCAGTGTGGCCAAATAAATGTAAAAACCATTGTGACCAACTTGAAATTTTTAAAATGTGCTTAAAATTGATTCTGCTTTATGATTTAAGAAACATCTAATAAGTCCTTTCACTAACTTTGGAAATAATCATGTGATAACCGAGTAAATTGTTATACTGAAGTTGCGAATTTCTCCAGTGTAGCCAAATAAATGTAAAAACAAATGAGACAAATTTGAAATTTTCAAAATTTATTAAAAATTGATTCTTCCTAATGGTTAAAAAATAATATCAAACACATCTTTACTAAATTTTAAAATAATCACCCGAGAACTGAGTTAATTGTAATACTGAGATTGCGCATTACTTCAGTGCCGCCAAAAAATATTAAAACCATTGTTACCAACTTAAAATTTTCAACATTTACTCAAAATTTATTTGGTACAAAAAAAAATATACACACCCTGACTAACATAATCATCGGAGAGCTGGGATCATTGTTATTCTAAAATATTGGATTTCTCTAGTGCGGACAATAATAATTTTATCACTTATGTCCGCCATATTGGATCCGCCATTTTTAATTTTTCAATTTAGACATAAAATTCATAATCTGCGATTAGTACCTATTCATGTCAAAATTTATCAAGATTTAGACTTTTAGCCAGCTTTTTCGAATTCTGAACCACTGTGCAACGCCCGAGAAAGAAACTACAAATTTTACAGCTATACAGCAAAACATCGGTTATGATTCTAGCAGCAAAGATAACAGAAACACTAATAATAAACCCAAAGTAATTGAAAATGAAATTCTACTCACTGGAACAGGAAAATCAACAAACGAAAATCTAGCCGTATCTGAAAAGAGGATGTGGTTTTTTATTGGTGGTTTGAAACAACAGTGTAAAGAAGAGGACGTATCTAATCATTTGAATTTTGTTAATCACAAAAACTGTATTTGTGAGAAAATTAAAGCTAAATGTGGATCAAATTGATACAAAATTGGTATAAATAAAAATGATTGCGATCTTGTATTAAAACCCTAAATTTGGCCGGAAGGCATTGTAATTAAACAATTCATTTTTCACGTTAACCGTAATTCTATCAACCAAAATTTCCATCGCCAAATAGAAAAAAAAACCTAAATAATCAACTAAACATTACAAAACAAGACCCGACCTTTCAATATTTCATTTAAACATACAAAGTCTAAGGAATAAAGTAATTGAGCTCGAACTAACCCTAGAAAAGATTCAAATGAATAAGAATTCAGTTGTGTGTTTAAGTGAGACTTGGATGTCCAAAGATGAATGTCATGCATTAATTTTCCCTAATTTTAAAATTGCATCATGATATCTCTAGTATGTCATCTGAATTAAATTGTGAAATTGCAGCTATTGAGCTGCTTGACTTTAAAGTTGTAATTGTTACATTATACCGTGCACCTACGGGAAATTTTAACCTTTTTATCAATCTACTTAACGATGTTTTGGAAAAAATTGATATTGATAACAAAAATATTGTCATAAATGGCGACTTCAACATAAACTAAACTAAACTTGGACAGTTCTAATAAATTAGAACTGCAACTTATTAAATTGTTATGGACTTGAATATTTAATAACGGAAAATATACATAAAAATAACTGTATTGGCAATATTTTCACGAATATAAATGATGATTTAAATACATTCACATTTGAACCCTACTTAAGTGACCATAAAGCAGTCATATTCAAAAACAAATTACTAAATTTAATTAAAACTAGGTCAGAATATAGAATAATTAATGCTGAAAATTAGATTAATCTTATACAAATAATTAAAAATTATATCTGAAAGGAAATTTTGATTTCTGAAAGGAAACACAAGTTTTAATAAAATCCACTTTCTTCTCGTTACTTCGGCGACAGGTAAATCGGTGGCAGTTGATTGTCCCGTAAAAGAAATAATGCTTAATCGTTAACTAATTTATGTGTTCTATAAACATATATATATATTATTACATACACTTGTTATTTTAATAGTAAAAAAGCAAAAGGTAACAAAATTATAAGCACAAAATATAAAATGAATTTAGTGTAGTTCTTGATGTGAAGTATTATCACTTTATTTTCTGGTGTCATTACTGGTTGATGGTGCATGAGAAAAATGAAATTGAGACTGTTTCATCAAAATTTCATCATAGTCCGGTTCCATTTGCGAAGCAGAAATTCTTAAAACTGATGAAAGGTGCTCATCTGTAATTCTGTTTCTTAAAGAAGTTGTCCTAAGCTTCATTGTTGAAAAGAATTGTTCGCATATATAAGATGAGCCGAACATTGTCATTATATTCATTGCATGAGTAATTAGATTTGGGAAATTATTTGGACTTAAATTTTTATAAAATTCTAGTAATGGTACTGTATGAAAAGTTTGTTTCAGGAGAGTATTACAGTTCAGTTCTATTAACTCAACTTGAAATTTTGCATCAACTTCTTCGTAATTAACATTGAATGAGGTCGCAAAAATACTAAACTCTGGTTCCATTTTTCTAAAGTCCTGAAATCTCCTTTCAAATTCTGTAGATAGTTTTCGCAAATTAATTTCGTATTTTTTAATCTTATTGTTTGATATAGTGAATTTTAAATATTGTATTCTTGGAAAATGAGAAAAATCAGATTTAGAGATCTGATTAGCAAATAATAATAACTGTAATTTGAAACTTTTCAGGTATTGCCAAATATCGTGAAGAAACTGATTTTTTCCTTGCAATTTGAGATTAAGTTTATTGATGTGTACGAGGAGGTCTGTGAAAAAAAGCGAAATCGGAAAGCCACGTTTCGTTTTCTAAGATGTCAAATTGATTATAAATGTCTTTATCAAGAAGAAAATTCACAATATCGTCTTTTAAATCCCAAATTCTTTCAAATACTTTTCCAGCACTTAACCAACGAACTTTTGAATAATACAGGATATCGGAATGCTCTGCATGTACGGACTCCAAAAACTGTTGAAACTGGCGATGTAATAATCCTCTGGAAAGAATCATATTTACTAGTTTTACAACAATATTAAGTATATGGTCAATATCTAAAGCCGATTTACAGAGAGAATCCTGATGTATAAGGCAATGCAAAAAAACATCATTTTCCGGATACTTAGAATTAAATTTCCCAACAAATCCTTGATTGATTCCAACCATATTAGGAGCACCATCTGTAGTTACATGACGTAGCTTGTCAATAGGTAAACGAAGTTTATCGATGCAATTTTCAAATTCACAAAATATATTGGCACCAGTCGTTGTTCCTTTCATTGACTGCAGCCCTGCAAGTTCTTCTGTAATTTCAAAGTGGGCGTTGATTCCTCTTACAAATATGAGTAACTGCGCAGTATCGCTGATATCTGTACCTTCATCTATGGTAACTGAATAAAAAATAAATTTTTGAGTTTTTGTAGTAAGTTGAGAAATTAGATTTTTATTTATCAATATTTTCAATTCTCTCGGTGATTATTCTCCTTGAGAGAGACAGTGACTGAAAATCCTTTTTCTTGTCAGAGCACATAATATCGCACACATCTATCATGCACTGCTTTATAAATTCACCATCTGAAAATGCTTTATTAGATTTAATAAATAATATTATAAGCCAACACATAACTGGCTTTCGTAGCGCATCTTTGAGAATGATTAGCTCTCTGAAATAATTGTTGTTGACTTGATAAATTTTTTATTAAATCTTTCGATTTAATTTTTTTCACTTAACGATGAGTAGGAGTGGTTTTCATGTTTGCTCTTGAAATGGAGTTGAATGTTATATTCTTTTAAAACTGCAACAGTTGTACTGCAAAGTAAGCACACAGGTGTTTCCTTAAATAAAGTAAAGACATATTTCCTCGTCCATTCTTCTTTAAAAACTCGACATTCTGAATCCACTTTTCTTTTTTTAACATCCATTTTAGACGTTACCTACTACGGAGAACAACACACAGAAACGCAATTGACGAAAGCTTACTGCTAACTAATGCTCTTACGCGGGAGTTTGTTGAGGCACTGGGAGTTTGGGGGATTACACAAACAATTACTCGAGTCAGAGCGGGTCGTTGCAGATGACTGACTAAGTCGCTAACTAACTGATCTTCGGGCGGCCTCGCTTGTATTTATACCTACCTGCGAGAGTGTCTGGAAGTTTCGAGTGAAGATGAGTCATCTGTTTAGGTCGGATGGATTTGTCCAGAATACTATTGTGTTTTGAATATCGCCGCAGGTAGTTTTTATGCGGGTCATCACATTACGAAGTAAGAACGAGTTCAAACATTCTCACGACGGCACTCTTAAACGGGCCGGATTAAACCTTTCCGCGGGCCGGACTTGGCCCGCGGGCCGTAGTTTCCCCATCACTGGTTTATACCTTATCAATTTTACGTTTTTCTTCAAAACGCGAATTAGAGCATGTTTTGGTAGTTTTTGCAGGTAAACCATGATTTGTAAATTTTTTTTTATAGCAGCAGCAAAGTACATCCTGGCAGTTTGCGGTGTTATTCTTTCCGTAGTCGCTACCGGTGCGCTGTGTGCAGTATTGGGTCTTGTATAGTACGAAATATTTGATTCGACAATTAAATCCCGATTTTGATTTGTTGTGCTTCCATCTGTGGTATTTTGGGCTAATCTCGCCAATTTTCCATTCCTATTCATTGTGTTTGTGTCTTGACTATCCACAACCTTGCGGCTTGTTTTTTTGACCAAAATTTAATTTATTAATTATTGATGTTAATTTCAATATTTTTGCATTCTGTTTACTAATCACTATATTTTATTAACTAACTTTATTCTCCAACATATCAAAAGTAGATTTAAGCGATACCAGAACTTGTAGAGTACATTTTTGAACACCATTTTTATCGCATTTTGCACATGCCGGTCTTCCTAGTTTACCTTCGCATTTATTACAACTCCGGTAAAAGTCCAGATTACAGATATTGCACTTGATTACGTCTTCACTTGTAGATTTATCACATAAGTGATAATTTTCCGTACGCGAAGAAATACTTAAATTTCCTTCCGAGGCGGAAAGATTTAACGACGCGGCGGCCATGTTAATTGGATGTTTGAACCTGTTTTAAAGCTGAAGCGTAGGTGATTAGTGAAAGTTAGTAAAAGGCGTGACACTAGCCAGGAAGTAGTTGTTTCAATAAGTTATTTGTTTGTAGGCTTAGTAAGACTTAATGTCGCAGAGTCACGACCACGCTGAATATTAATATATTCAGGCTATTTTTCGTCTTTATTATTTGTATTTAATAAATCTGCAATAAGTGAGGTTTTCTCAAGTCAATTTATTATTATTTTTTGTTTGTTTATCGATTAACCAAAAAAAAATAGTCGATTAATCAACTGATCGATTAATACAATAATAAAATGATCGATTCATCAAATAATTAATTGATTGATTAATTTCATTATCAAATGATCGATTAATCGAATAATCAAATGATCGACTATTCAAATTATAAATTATTTGATTATTTTTTGAGTAATAATCAAACTATCGATTAATCAATTATTTATCGATTATTCGATTAGTGGATCTAATTTTAATATTCCGCCACCAGAACTAACATATCATAGCCTGGAATAAAATGGTAAGACTTGAAGATTGAAATGTGGAAGAATATTGCATTTAGCTATAATAAAAATTGAAAAAAATCATTATCCACAGGAATCGGCTTCGAAATTTTAAAATCTATTCAAAATTGTTCTAATTTTAACATCCCACTATAAAAATCGACATATTATAGCATGAAGCTATGCTTCAAATCTTAGTTGTAGTAAATAAAAATGCATTCGGCGATTAAAAAAATTGCAAAAATTCAATTCCTACTGGAATGGGCTGCTTACTTTTAAAATGCACGCAGAATCAACTTTATTTTGACATTCGACTATAAGAATTGATATATGAAATAAAAAGTAGCAACACTTGAAACTTGAACTGTAAATGAGATCATTGCATGCGGCGATTATAAGTATTTGAAAAAAATAATTTTAGCTGGAATTAGATTCAAATTTTCAAAATAAATCCATAAAAAAATTAGTTTTGACATTACATTATTACGGGATCAGAGTGTGAAGCAAAAACAGCTCTTAAAACTTATATAAAAATATAATTTTATTTTTATTTAGATTATTTCGCTTTATGCTGCGATCCTGTAATGGGATCTCAAAATCATAATTTTTATTCAGCTGGTATAAAAATTACTCAATATTTTTATGCCGGACTTAGTTAAAAATGTCTAAATTCTCCCATAATGAAACTGATTTTGACATACCACTGCCTGAGATGAAATGCAACTCTCAAAACTGTAGAGAAATAGATTTCATTCAGCGACTACATAAATTGTAAGAAAAAATATTTGCGCTAGAATTAACCTAAAATATTAAAATCGATCGAGAATGAATCTAATTTGCACATTTTACTACAAGAAATCATCTATGGCGGTCTGAAGCCACACGGTAACCTTCAAGAAACTTGAAATATGGAAATGGGCAAATTTGGTGACCAAAAATGGTTAACAAATAATCTCTGCTGAAATTAGCTTCAAAATTTTAAAATCTTGAACCCGATTTTAAATTCCTTTTCCGAAGATTAACATATTATTGCCTGAAATATATCTTGAATTATATAAAACAAAGTTGCAATCGGAGATTAAATAAATTGTAAATAATTAATTCATGCTTTAAGTTCTAAAAGTGCATCGGGAATGAATTAAGCCCTAACATCCCATCACTATAATTCATATATTACAGTCTGAAATAAAATGGCAACCCTCAAACTTGAACTGTAGCAGAATAAATTAGATTAAGTTATAATAAAAAATCTTCGCCGACATTAACTTTTACAAAATCCGTCCATAATTATGCAAATTTTGACATTTTAGTACAAGAATTGACATACCCAAATAATCTAAGGCAAAATGCCTGCCTTCAAAATTTGAACTGCAAAAGACAAAATTGCATGCGGTGATTATTAACATCCCAGGATAAGAATTGACAAATACAGCCAGAAATAGTGACGGATTTAGGTCTGGGATAAAAAGTGATACCGGCTCTCATCAGGAAACTAAAATGGCACAAAATGTAAAATTAAAATTAATATGCGGGAGGAAGGTGTTTCTGTATATTTTAGGTTATACTATTGTTTATGGACGTATATGGAAATATCTTTAAAAATACTTTGCTTATCAATATGAAATTTTGAGTGGTCCAGACATTAATAAAAAATCGACTTTTGATTGAGAATACACCCTAACTTCAGACAAAACAGAAAGATCTTCGGTCGATATCCCAGACACAAGGACTGTGCAAAATAATCGATTAATCTATTAATCAATTGTTTTATTTTTACTCGAAAAAATAATCAATCAATGGATCATTTAATGAATCGGTTATTAATCAATTAATAGGTTAATGAATTTATCAAATGATCGATTGATCAAATAATCGATGAATCTATTAATCCAATAATCAATTATTTTCTAATTTTTCGAGTAATAATAAAAACTGATTAATCGATTATATATTGATTAATCGATTATTTTGCACAGCTGTATATGTTATACAAGATGCTGTAAAAATAGCGGATTGACTCAATGGTATGTTGTCGAGGATTAATTCGAGAGTATGGAAAAAAATATTTAAAAAATGGTGATGTGGCCATCATGTTACTTTCTCCGACTTGATGGTATCATTTATATTTACGCTTTCATAGTTTATTTTCGATTTAAATCATATTTTAAATGTACACCGAGCGTTTTGCAGGATCGGATGAAACTGACGTTTAAAACGTCAAAAATATAAAAGATGGCAAAATTATACTTAAATAAAAAAACAAAATATTTTCACACAGTCGTAGAGAGAATAAAAAGTAAATTTAAAAGTGAATTTAGTAAAATAAAAAAATGGTTTCCATTAAAAAAACATGTCTTCGTCGTCATACGTGAAAGACTAGCAATGTCATACTATTTTTAAAGACGCTAAAAAGTGCATAATAAAAAACAAAAATCGACGTATTCGAGGATTTTGTTCTGGAACTTCTCATTTCAGAAATAATTTGTTCCAGTTAAAGTTTCCACCCTATATACATAGCGCTACTATACCTCATTTAATAAGCAGGCGGACTAAACGCGAAAGTCATATTTACACTATAAAAAGTCACTAGAAAAGTAACCAGACATGTTTTGGCGGTAAAAATAAAATTATTTTAAATTCTTTTATCCATAACATTTATCCAACAATTATATCAACATATAAATTAATTCTAGGCAAACTTTCTTGATTATATAGTCAATGATATTAAAATAAGTACGAGACCCTCTTAAGAATTTAGGGGCACACTGAAAAAGTCAAGTTTTATATAAGATAATTTTAGATTGTTTTTCCTCGAGCGTTAATGCTCCAAAATCCAACCATTTCCGTTTCTTGGGGGGCGAAAATGACACCAAACTTGTGCCGGGTATATATCCATAGTTAAAAATAAAATAACTATTTCCAAGAAAATCGCGGGATGAGAGGAATCCATTCTTACACGATCAACGGAAGAAATAACTGACTAAAAACACAGAAACTGAGCCGAAACGCGTGGAATCGGTGGGACACAAGGAACGGCGAGAGATCAGCTGATCATAACAACGGCCATTACTGTTTATGCAATTTGGGCCTGTGTAAAAACGGCGCCCCTTTGGCCAATCACAACAACGTATTTTCGCGGCTATAATTTGATTTAGTCCGCCTGGTTATTAAATGGGGTATAGTAGCCGGTGAAAATATGTCATTTAATATGATCTGTAATAGAAATTTAATTATTGTCAAGTTTGCAATTGTGTTTGCAGTTTTATAAATATAATTAGAAGAGTTTTAGTATAAATTTATATTCTGAATATGCTGGTAATCCTAATCTTGTAAAGTATAATAACATTTTTTTACTACAGTAAATGTTTTGCATGATTGAAAGATGAGGTGTACTTTTAAAAGGATAGTGGGCTAACAGTTAGTGGACTGACGCTCGATGAATTAATACATAGCTTGGTAAAAGATGAAGTTGTAAAATGGCGAGGTCGTGGATATCGTAATAATTCTGCCTAAAAATGCATGTGACTCAAAGATTCGGGAGAAGAATAGCAAATGAATGTTAATAATTTATCAGCCAATCAGCCGAAATATTTGAAAGAAATGTCATTGAAACAGGAGAAATAGAAACAGAATAAGGGGAAATGGGGGAGGATTGGGACGAAGAAGATTTGTTGCCATTGACATAGGTAGTTGTTAAAAATAGAGTGCGATGTTATAAAAACAAAGAGGTAAAAACATTCGATTGGGCAGTTGGCGATTTAGACAAATGGTTTTACTGAAAAATTGTTTGAAATAACTTCTGCTAAAAATAACAATTCTCCAATTCAATGATTTAAAAAAATTGAGGATGATGTCATGGATATGTTTGTATTGTACACTAACAACTATGCAATACAAAAAAATCGAAATGGCTATATAAAAGCTAAATGAAAACATTATTTGGAATTGTTTTGTTCAGTGGGTACGCTTGACTTCCTAGAAGAAAAATGTATTGGGAAAATTTAAGATACAATTGTAATGAACTAGTCACAAGCGCAATCTCGCAAAATAGATTTGAATTCATCTTTCCGAATTTACATTTCTGCGACAATAACAATTTGGACCCTACCGACAAATTCACAAAGGTAAGACTGCTATTTAATAAATAAATTCTCGTCTCTTAGATTTAAGTCCGCACTGTGAACAATATGGTATATCTGAGGCCTTATTTTTGACTAAGCAATTTATTAGAAATTAATTTTGTAAGTTTTGGTTACACCTGGTGACTATGTTACGAGGTTTGAACGATATCATGGTGCCAAATCTGAAATAAAGGATTCCAATAAAATCTTTGGATGAGGGGCTTTTGCTGTTTTGGAATTTACAGGAATTGCCATATAATATAAATATCTAAAGTTTTGATAAATTTTTCACTAGTATCCCTTTAGTAACTGAGCTCAATATTAGGGGAAATAAAACAACATGTACTATTTAAAAAAAAAACTGAACCTACAAATGTACGCTACCACCAGATACTAAGTTCATAATTCGTGGAAGTTTTGACTTCCGAGTAACTAAAGATAAATCAACTGTAATTGTAAAATTGAACGACAACAATATAATTGAGGACAATTGCTCCGGATATGAGAAATCGTAAACACGAGGGAGTGGTGTCTGGTAGACTTGTAAAAAGAGTCAAGAAGGACGATGGGTCACATTATAAAAAATGATGATGTGGCCATCATGTTTCTCCGATTTGATGGTATAGTTATGTACGTTTACACTTTCATGGTTTATTTTCAATTTAAAACACATTTCAGATGTACCAACAGTGTTTGGTATAATCGGATGAAACTGACGTTTAAAACGTCAAACTTAAGAAAGATGAAAATTACAAATTATATTTTAAATTCTAATAGTCAGTTTACTAAAAAAACAAAAGAGATTTCGAATTATAAGTTGTTCATTTTGACATTCTCTACAATTATTATTAAAATGGATTTCTCCGATTATTTCATAGTTATTTATATTCATACTTTTATGGTTTATTTTGATACTGACGTTTAAAACGTCAAAATTATGTAACGAATAATACTTCAAATTCTAATAGTCAGTTTACTCAAAAACCATAGAGGTATCGAAAAAAAAACTTATTCTTCATAAGTTGTTATTTCGGTATTCTCTACAATTATTATCAGGGATCATTTTGACAATTCATAATTTTTGTCCGAGTTAGAATTTTTTTAAATATTATTTGTTTTAGATCGTAAATCGATGCCGAAGCCTTTCTAAACATTTACAAAACAATTGCTTAACGATTTATTTTTTTACAACTTTTTTAGTTTTGGCAAATATTTTATCCTTACAGTAGAGAACATTTAGAAAATTCATAACTTTTGGCCGAGTTGGAATTTTTTTGAAAATGTCAACTTTTTTGGTTAGTAAATCGATGCCAAAGTCTTTCTGAGCATTTTCAAAACAATGTAGCAATGATTTATTTTCTTACAATTTTTTTAGTTTCGACTAAAATTTTTACCTTACAGCGGGGACCATTTTGAAAATTCATAACTTTTGTCTTGGTAAACATTTTTCAAAAATCTCAACTGTATTAGTTAGTAAATCAAAGCCGAAGTCTTTCTGAGTTTTTCCAAAACAATTGCGCAACGATTAATTTTTTTTACAATTTTTTTAAGTACGGCAAAAATTTTAACCTTTCAGCAGGGAACATTTTGAAAATTCATACCTTCTGTTTAAGCTAGAATTAAAAAAAAATATATCAAATTCTCTACTTAGCAAATAGATGCCAATGTATCCCTATGTATTTGCAAAACAATTGCGCAACGATTAATTTTTTTGCAATTTTTTAAGTTTCGGCGAAAATGTTAACCTAACAGCAGGGACCCTTTCGAAAATTTATAACTCTTGTTTAAGTTAACTTTTTTCAAAAAGGTCAACTATTTTAGTTAGTAAATTGATGCCAAAGCATTTCGGAGCATTTCCGAAATAATTTCGCGACGATTTATTTTTTTACATTTTTTTTTGATTTGGGCAAGAATTTTAAATTTTCATTTTTTTTTATTTTAAAATATTAAAGTTAATATTTTTCAAGAATATCAACTGCGTTACTTAGTAGTAGATCGATGCCAAAGTCTTTCTCAGTACATTCAAAACAATTATTTTTTTTACAATTTTTTTTAGTTTCGGCAAACATTTTAACCTTACAGCAGGAACTGTTTTAAAAATTGATAACTTTTGTCTGAGATGGAATTTTTCGAAAATTTTAACTGTTTTAGTTAGTAAAATGATGCTTAAGTGTCTTTGAACATTTCCAAAACATTTTCGCAACGATTTATTTTTTTACAATTTTTTCAGTTTCGGCAAAAATTTTAACCTTACGGTCGCGACCATTTCGAAAATTCGTAACTTTTGAATGAATGAGTTAACATTTTTCAAAAATGACAAGGGCTTTAGTTACTAAATCGATGGTAAAGGATTTTCGAAACAATTGGGCAACGATTTAATTTTTTAGATTTTTTATACTTTTCGCTAAAATTTTAAGCTTTTGTTTCAGTCGGAATTTTTCAAAGAAGTAAACTGTTTTAATTAGTTAATTAATGAGAAATTGTCTGGTAAGTATTTGCAAAATAATTTTTCAATCGTTTATATTTTTTATAATTTTTCTAATTCCTGCCAAAATTTTATGATTATTGCAAGGATGATTTTAAAAATTCATAACTTTCGTTTCAGACGGAATTTTAATATAATGTAAACTGTTTTAATCAGTAAATTATTGAAAAATTATCTCTAAGGATTTTGAAAAAAAAAATCTTCAAATTATCAAATAAGACACACACAAACACACAGAAACACACACATACACAGACACACATTTTTTTTTTCAGAAATTGTTGAAAAGGCATCTAGGGACCCCAAAACGGATATTTCCTTAAAAAAAATTTGAAAAAAATAATCACAATACTTTCTCGTACTTCGTAACGGAAAAAGTAAAAAAAAGTGGTATGCTCAGAATACGTGCGTTAATAATGTTTTTATCCCACGTACAACGTGTCAACATTAAGTAGATAGCATCAATTATTTTACTTTTAAGTTATGTTCTAAACTACATTGAGCAATACATAAGTGATTAATTATTAACTACAAAATAAATTCGGCATTTGAATATTCAACTCAGCATTACCTGAACAATATCCAAGGAACGAGAATTCGCATAACAAACATATCGTAATTAAACGATAAAATTTCAGGTGTGCTAAATTACCAGGTGCTTTTAATTTCCAGGGCTTATTTGGTATAATTAGTAACGCGATAAATAATAAAAAAAACGGAAGATCGCTTTTTTAACCGATCGCACTGTGGGGGTGGGGGGTGGGCGACGAATTAAAAAAATCCCTTCGCATATAAAACACGGTAATTAACTCGTTAGATTTTAATTAAAACTGCGGCTCATATACAGAATGCGTTAAAATAAATAAATTAGCGAAATTTGCCCTTTTACACCCTCAGCATTGCACAGGTCATAACTAACGTAACCCCGGCGCCCTTACCACCATAGCACCGCCACCCTACCTCATAGGCGGAGTGAAATCAGAGTGAATATGTGAATGAGGGTGCTCAACGAGCTGCACACTAACCGCGTTAGAGCTCGACTTCTCTACGTCAAATTTCTAGTGCCCAAACGATTAAATTCACAAATAAAAGCAACGTGCCATCTTCACCACTGAATTTACAAGCGAGAAAATATCTCGGCTGGAAAATAATTTCAAGCATATAATTTTTTTTTTTAATTTAAATATTTATCATAATTTGCAAAAAGTTTCGATGATTTCCACGATGTTACAAAGAATTTAACATGTAATAAATTATTGAAACAGCTCAAAGCCAAAAATTGAACTTCCACAAACATTAGATATGTAGGATATTTGGTGATGCTGCGCGCTGATCTGGAGTATAACATATATATGTATTTGTTTAATAATAATTCTAGTTTTAAAATTAAACCAGAATAGTAATTTACGTAACAAGTTCCGAAAGTGATATTTTACGGGATGTGTTGGAAGTTTCCAGGACGAGCCTTAGACGAGTCCTGGAATCCTGCGAGTCACGTAAAATCACTTTTGGAACGTGTTACATAGAATATTTTTTCTGCAGCGGTTTTTTATGTTAAAAAAAGCAAAAACACTCTCGAATGTTATATGAAAAGCGCTGTCATAAATAAATGTTGATGGTTTTGTCAAGGCCGCCTACATATATACGCAAAATCGTCCCGAAAGTATAGAAATCGTTCCGAAAGTGAAACAAAATCGTCCCGAAAATAACTACTTTCGGTACGATTTATGTAAAGTGGTACTTTCGATTTAATAACTCATACCGAAAGTTTTATTTTCGGGACGGTTGCAGAAAAAAGTTTTGTCAGAAATAATTCAGGTGCGACTGCAGCATATGATAATATACAGGGTCGCTACAAAGTATGAAAACGGCTAAGAACAGAACCACCAAAATTGGGATTTCTAAATCGGGTAATTCACTAAAAATTTGGCGTGAAAAAATAAAAAAATATTCTCAGGATTTTCCCGCACTTGAATTCGATTTTTTTTTATTTTACATTATATGCACTTTTATATACCTTATAATTCTGATTACAACCATATACTCTTTTTTTAAATATTTGTGTTTTTATCGACAAACCGGACTGAAAAATTATGGAAACAGCGAAAAACGGTTTATCGGAATGTCCTGAAAAAAGGTTCAGGGTACCTTCTACTTCCATTTATTTTTTTATTTTTTTAAATTTATTTGTTTTTTAAATACAAGGCTAACTTGATTTTTTTAATGGCACGACAGGTTATGTGTTAGATTTTTAAAAGGAGTGAAAGAATGCTACATACATATTCTATTTGTGGTCGAAACTTAAATTAAACAATTTCAACTAAAAAAAAAATAGTTACCTTTGATAACTGTTTTCATTAGCCTGTCGTACTTGTAAAAAAACATTAGTAAGTAACTGGTTGTTGTAAAAATGCCACATTTGAGTGAAACAGATCGCATAGAGATTCTCATCATGATCGGGTTTGGGGATAGAAAACGAAGCTATGCCGAAGCTGCTAATCTTTTCAACATAAATCACCCAGATCGAGCACCTATTTCCAGGTCAGTTGGATTTAAAACATAGAATGGGTTTAATGAAACTGGAACTGTTAAAAATCGTCCAAAAGTTGGACGACCAAAAACTGTTACAAATGAAAAAAAATCACTTAATTTTATGATTTATGGGTTGTCCTTAAAAAAAGGTTCCCAAGAAGCTGCAGACACGAGGAACGCTGTTACGCGGGATTTGGCAACACTGGCGTGTAGCTTGACTTCCTGTCTTTCAGTCCCTACCCCGGCGAGCTGCCTGAGATGTTTGGTTTTGCCTTGGCAGCCGTTAGAGATCGAGCTCGCAATCGCTTCTCTCGCCAGGTGCGAATTACGCTCTGTGATTCCTTTTTTTTGTGTGCAAAAAACACTGCGCCAGTGGACATTAATTCCCAACTATGCGAAGTTTATGGAGAAATGACGAATAACGTTCTGAACGGCCATCGGTTTCGGACGGAACGATTGCGGAAGTGGAAGAAGCAATGCTGAAAGATCGAAGGGTGGCGGTTCGGGACCTCTGCGAGATGATCTCTGATGTCAGCAAGTCCTGCATTCACAAAATTTTGACAGACCATTTAGGGTATGCCAAGGTTTGTGCAAGGTGGGTCACAAAAATGCTGACGGAAGACAACAAACGGAAACGTGTTGAAGCGGCCCGCGAATTTCTTCAGGCCTTCAAAACCCATGGCCAGGAAATCTTTGTCACTGGGGACGAGACCTGGGTCCACCACACGACACAGGAAACGAAAGATCAATCCCGTCAGTGGAAACATCCAGAGTCGCCGAAGCCACGGAAGTTCAAACAAACATTGTCTGCCGGCAAAGTGATGATGAGCGTCTTTTGGGACAGGAAGGAGTTATTGTTGTGCGAATTCATGCCTGCCGGTACAAGAATCAATGCAAACTGCTATGAGATGTTGAAGAACAAAATGAAAGGCACGCTCACCAAGGGAGTGCGTCTCCGTCACGACAACGCTTGTCCGCACACCGCCCGTTTAAGAACCGATCTCATCTACAGATTGGAAATATTGGGATACCGTCACATTATAAACAGCCTAGCAGTGACGGTTCGCGGGTTTTTTTCTGGTACGGCCAAGAAACAAGAGGTGGTAATACAGAAAGGTAGGGTCAGTTGCAAAGACGGCTGGCTGCGTGACCGCACCTATCTGTATTACTACCTCTTGTTCCTCGGCCGTACCAGAAAAAACCCGGCGAACCATCACTGCAGCCTAGACATGGCCCCAAGTGACTACCATCTCTTCCCTGAATTGAAGAAACAACTGAACGAATTTCAGAACCGGAGAGGAGCTGAAAGAAAAGCTTTTAAGCTACCTTCGCGGCGCGGCGGAAGAGTTACACGATTCAGGCGTAAAGAAGATAGTACACCGCATCCAAAAATGCATTGATCTCAAGGGCGATTATATCAAAATATAGGGGAAAGTCTAAGCTTTCCAAAAATATATTATTCAATGCCAATAAACATGTCTTTCAGTGAGAAAAATCATTGGGAACCTTATTTTACGGACAACCCTCGTAGTTGAAAATCCAAAAACTTTGGTGCAGCAATTGGCTTTTAACCACAACATGAGAAGGAGATAAATTCAACAAATAATGAAAATTCAAAAGTATCATCTCCAAAAATTCAGTTGCTGCAAGAATTGAACGAAGACGACATTGATCGCAGAATTGAATTTTGAGAAACAATGATGAATAGGATAAACCAGGACGCCAATTTTATTAACCGTGTGCTTTTTTTCCGATGAATCAATTTTCTGCTTAAATGGACAAGTTAACCGCCATAACTGTAGATACTGGTCAGACAGAAATCCTCATTGGATGGAGCAGATTCATACGCAGCGTCCACAAAGAATTAATATTTGGTATGGTATAATTGGGCAGCATATTATCGGCCCTTTTCTAATTAATGGCAATTTGACATCTGAAACATATCTACAGATTGTTCCCAGACTTGGACAAATATTCCCAAATTATGAAAATCAGGCTATTCCAAGCAAGATGGAGCACTAGCTCATTTCGGACTAATAGTACGTGAATATTTGAACTTTTTTCGGCAAATGAATAGGGAGAAGAGGAACAATTGATTTTTTCCTGTGGGGACATTTGAAATATCGAGTTTATAACAACAGGCCACACAATATACAAGAATTAGAAGAACGCATAAGAACCGACATTGTATTCGTCCTAATATTTTAACTAATTAATTACAAAACTTTGTCCAGCGTATTCATTACTGCCAAGAAGCTAATGGAGAGCAATTTGAACATATGTAGCAAAATAATATATATAAGCGCCCCTGGCGCTCCACCAAACGGACAAACTTCTCCTTGGTCTGCTCGAGGAACGTGAGGATGTCCGTTTCCCTCCCCTTCGTCTGCAGCGGTGGTCTGCAAGTGCCGCTGCGATCTCAGATGTCCCACCAGAAGTTGAGGCGTTGAAAATTCCACATCGCAGCTGGCACACTTCATGGCGGTGGAGGAGGATAGGGCCGCCTTCTTCTTCGGCGGGGGCGCTCTAGCTGGGGTAGCATTGGCTACCGATCGGCGTCGGAAGTTCCAGGAGCTGCTTGGGGGAGATATTTCTTTACATGCTTCATCAAGTTGCATCGTTCAGTAAACGTTGCCGCACAAATTTCACAAAGAAACATTTTTTTAGCTTGATCGTTACTTGCTAAGAACTTCGAACAGACTGAATCATTTTATCGTCGAACTTGAATATATTACTCATCAGAACATCCGTTGAAATGTTCTAGAATATTCGATTGATGGAATTGCGTCAGAATTTTATCACAAATCGCAGCCATTAATAAAATTATTCGTTTAGATTTTTAATTGTTTTAATCATTTCGCCAACTTTCCTCATGACATCCGGTGTGTTATCGCAAGTTACTGATTTCGATTGCAATTGTCAATGTTTCAAATCGCCTCACCAACTCGTTGTTTATAATTTTTCGCAATTCAAGGTCTCTCCGCAGTTTTTCGATTGTCTTTTCTAATTTGAGAATTTTCACCGAAATAATACTTTGACTTTTACGCAAAAACTTGCGATTATTAACCACAGTGCTAAGATAATGCATCGCGTTACAGGTTGATTACTTCAATAGATAGGAATTCATAATAACTACTCGTTATATTCGATGATGATGAAATAACTAGTTCATTCAACCAATCAGATTACAGAATCAGATTTCTGACGTCACGCATAATACATTATTCGGCATCTACGCTTCACGCCCGTTCATTTGACACAAAACACGAGCCATTTTGGAGCACCGGAAATGAAACTTAAGATTTTCGAGATACGAATGTGATATTCAACATCTACGCTTCACGCCCGTTCATTTGATACGAAACATGGGCCATTTTGGAGCACCGGAAATGAGCTGTCAGTCGACCGGAAGTGGTCATTTTCTGAATCTACTCGATGAGCTCTTTCATTTGCACTGCAATAATCCGGTATCAGACGAGCCGTTACGAAGATATTCACATTTTTAATTCTTTTCAATTTTGCTAATGTAATACTATGATGTTATTGGCTTTTCATTATTTGTTTTCGTTTTGTTAATTTGGCTTTGATATTTTGAAAACATTATTCAGTTTTGAAATTTTTGATTTCTTTTTTTTGACATAGGCCTGAGCCATACCGTCACACACGGCTAGGATTTTTTTGATTTTGATTTGGTTGATTTTGATGATTTTAAAATTTTTATGAGGCACACCCTGTATATTGATTTTAAATTTTGCGCCGTTTTTATTCATTTGCACACTCTATATATTCATTATACCTAAAGAGATTTTGACATATCGAATGCTTAGATTTTGAATTTTGCCGCGCGCCCGCCATTTTGGTGGGGGTGTTTTATGACGTCTTATGGAGAAATTTACATGGGAGCCACTTCCTGTCCCCGTACTGGCTAAAATCATCTACTAATAATATATAATATGTAATAAAATAGTTATTTGTTTAACAAGGCAATAAAGTGATAGATTTACGGACGCGGCTGGAGTTTCACCGACGAGCGAGCTTGCGAGCCAAGTCAGGAAATCTGCTTTATTGCCGAGTTAAACACATAATTTTTTCGCGGATTGTTCAAGAGAAATCAATAATAACTTGCAATGCGATAATTTTAAATATATTTAATGCTATCAACATATCGCAGGTAGCTTTGTAAAAATTAGGTACCCAAGTAAAACAAAAATTGACATTTATAATAGACATTGTGGTGTCCGCATTTTGACGGTGTGTGTGGTGTTATCAACAGTAATATAACGAGTGCCTATGATTTTGCCGGCAATTATTAGCGGCAGGATCACAATTGCTTGTTGCGACGAAAATCGGCACGACTGCGAAGCAGGAGTGCGGATTTTCTAGAAGCAACAAGCAAGAGTGATCCAGACGCTAATAATTGCCCAGTTAGATTCGAGAAGACGATTGGCCGAACAGAAAGTTCACACTTCATAATTTGAAAAGTTAAATTTAGTGACACCATGTGTCAGACGTGTATTAATCTGCGCCACAATAATTGTTGTAAAAATGAGCTTACCAAGATTTTGAGAAATGCCTATGAATACTATTACTGCTGAAAGCACCAACACTTCACCAGAAAATACAAACAGATCGAATTCAGGAGCAAACTGCTTAAAAGTCCGGCAATAACTGACGTTTTATACGTTATAGAAAATGAACCAACGCGTTGCTAGGCAATACCAACATGAGAGATTATCTGATTAGATACCACCCAGGGTAAATTGCCATGTATAACATGCAGCGTGGTCTGTTATGCATCGTAATTAGCATTTTATTGGATCATGTCATCAACAATATTCGATTTTATTGGTTAATAAGTAAATGAGGGCAATTGTCATTTATAATCATAATGATCACGATTTGGTAAGTGACATGCAATGAATATTTAAATCAGATGGTCCGTATAATTTATTCGAGTACAACTATTCAATACATTTCTTTACTGATATGGTTGATGGTGGAAGCCATTACTCTGCGATACATTTTGATTCAGGAATTCAGGAACTTTAAAATGCACTTTCTTAGTATCATATCAATTGTTCAATAAATAAATTGAAATAAAACTTACAGAATACGTAACCTCCAAATCCTTTTCGATAATTTTTCCGATTGTTGCTCGGGTTCAATTACTGGGGAAAGTTGGGCAAACACACAATGTTCGGAGAAAACTTACGCGGGGTTGTTAATACTTCGCAGAAGCCGTTATTGGGTTTCTTTCGCAGGCAACATCTGCAACGTCTTTCATTCTACTGTGCCAGGAAATAAGTGCGCCGGTCGACGACGTTTAAACGTCAAATACCGGGCCACTAGGAGCCGGTCACGCTAAGCAAATTTCGCCACTGTTCGGCGATTCGATTTTTGTGCGTGGATAAGTTAGGGACTCGCATGGAGGTCGGGGAAAACACACGCGGTGTTATTAAAACTTCGGGGAACCTGTTTTTGGCTTTTCGGCACGGGAAATTCGAAGGCAACTCTCAATTAAGCGAAAAATACATTGTAATGTCAAACAAATTTCCGGGCGGCTTCTATTGGTCGACGCGGCGTCTCATCTGATTGGCGAAACAACATGACGTAGTCTCACCTGATTGGCTCATTACTTTAACAGCCTAGGCATAAATAAGCATTTTTAAAGCCTAGTCCGCAAAAGTGATATTTCACGGCCTAAAATCAGTCCTAAAAATCTTACATTTCATAGCAATCCGCTAAAAAATCATTTATTGTTTAATATTTTATTTTTTCATTTTTTTTTGTTCAAAAACAGAACATGCACTTAAAAAAAGTACTCGTTTAGCTGTTTCCATACTTTTCAAAGTCCGGTTTATCGATAAAAAGACAAATATTTTTTTAAAAAATGTATATGGGTGTAATCAGAATTACAAGGTCTATAAAAGTTATAAAACAAAAAAAAATCGAATTCCATTTAAAAAAATTCAAGATGGCGTTCGTGTGGGAAACTCCTGGAAATAATTTCCGATTCTTTTGCGCAATTTTTTTCGAAAAATAATCCAATTTAAATATCCCAATTTTGGTGGTTCTGTTCTTAGACGTTTTCACGTGAGAGCCGAGTTTCTATACTTTGTAGCGACCTTCAAATAATAATAATGAAAGGCATCTATAAAATTATCAAACCAACTAAGATTTAAGTAAACGTCCCGTAAAAATGTTTACCAAATAGACGAAATATTCCACATTGCAAATCCCAATCCGAACATTAATTCCTGTAATGCTAAAATCTCCCGCTACACACACACACACACACACACACACACACACACACACACACACACACACACACACACACATACATGATATTATTTCTCGTCGTGGTAGGCACAGTTATGTCGATCACAATATACGATCCTATAAATCATACGGATTTTATTTCTGATGTAATATGTCCATTCGGATATTACAAAATCAAAGTATGTTTTTTACAAGAACAGTCATCGTCCAGGGGTCAAATATTGTTACACCTATCCTAATTCTGACAACAGCGGTGCCTTTAAAATGTTAGTTTTATGTAAATTTCAGTAAAATTATGGGATAGGTTGGTTTTATAATTAGACTACAATCGCCATCAACTAATTCTGTGGGTTGATTGTTATTCTAAACGTTTCCACATTTATTTCCTATATTTATATGGGGATATATTTCAGTCTACATTTGGTATTCAGTATGAATCGGCTTATATTTTAATCTGTAATCAACAGTTTGTTCTATAGGATACACTGATGTTTTATCGAAATATCGATACCTTACTATGAATACCTTGTAACTGACATTTTTTCCGAAATTGAGGTTTTGATACCAAAAAATCGACAAAAATATTCTGCATCGAGCTAACTCGGTCGTACAGGCATAAACAAGTGATCTGGCCACGTAACCTAGCTTTTAAATACCTCGTATGCTGTGATCCCAAATGACAGGAAGCAATACCTCGTATGTTATCATAAGAGGTATTGCCTGTTTGCGTAGTGTAATATTTTGTCATCTTACAAAGTTTTACGAATTGCATTATTACAGTGAACGGCTCGTTGCAAGCTTGATAAAGAGAGTTAAAACCTGATTAAAGTTGTCAAGTAAGCACCAACACTTTATTCAAAATTATAATTTCGAATTTACTTAGACAAGCTCTTTTGGGACGACAGTCCAGAAATTTCTATAAGCAACATAATTATTTTTCCAGCAAACGAATATGGAAAACAGCGCAAGTGAAGATTCCGAGCAATTCCTTGCCGAGGCTATAATAATGGACGAGCTTGTTGAGATCTCAGGACTGTCTAGAAGTATGTAATTCGCATTTTAGATTTTATTGGCTCAGCAAGATTTTACATTAGGTATCAGCGTATTACGTTTTAAAATTGTATTATCATGATTTATTTTTATTATTGAAGAGCAGCTGACTGTTGCAAGCAATAAAGCAGAAGAAGGACTAAGCATACAAGATCCCACAGGCTTCCCAGCTGAATTATTAGTAGTATTAGAAGTACCTGAGATTGCAGTTGAAATTACTGTACAAACAGTAGAGGAATTCAACACCCAATATAACGCAGAAATTAGAACTCCAATCAAGACACTGGACCCCAAGAAGCGAGGCAGGAAATCCACGCCAGGATATGGGAACAAAATCATTCAAAGCAGCGCAGAATGGAAGGAAAAGCTTACATTGGATATTCCCGAAAAAAATAACAAAATTACCCATGAAACGTCAAGGGAGGCAAGGAAATGGGACCGCCATGTACTAGTGATCGATGTGATTCAAGTAAATTGCGTAAGTGCAGCAAGCTTAGCGAGGAAACGCGCAAAGAAATGTTTAACCATTAATGGGAGGACTTTAACTGGGATCAGAGCAAAATTTATGTTGCAAGTCTCTTCGATTGCCTTGATCCTCGGCGCTCCTCCAGCGTTTAAAGAAGAATATATATAGTAAAGTAGTAATTAATTACTTGAGCTTCTGCAGCGAAGTCTTACTTTTTATAGTAAGAACCACAAATATCAATCAAAACAACTACTCCCCGTGCTAATGCACCCCCGGGTATTGAATTACATGATGTGGTTCTTACTATAAAAAGTAAGACTTCGCTGCAGAAGCTCAAGTAATTAATTACTACTTTACTATATATATTCTTCTTTAAACGCTGGAGGAGCGCCGAGGATCAAGGCAATCGAAGAGACTTGCAACATAAATTTTGCAGAAGCTCAAGTAATTAATTACTACTTTACTATATATATTTTAATAAACTGCAGCTAATTAAACATATGTTTAATATTTTCTATTTAAAGAAGAAGTTCAACCTTGAAGTATCACCTTAAGTCTGTTACGGGCGATAGAGTCGAAGTATGCAAGAAAATGTTTTTAGCCACAATTGGAGTTGAAGAATGGTCGGCACGAAATTGGGCAATTAAGGGTTCGTTAAGCTAAGGAACTACGCCTAGCACAGAAGCTTGTAAACGGAAAAGGTCAGATCGGGCATCAAACGTGGATCCTAGGAAAACACATATTTTATCATTCTTTGACAAATTACCTAAAATGCCGTCCCATTACTGCCGATAAAATATTCGAGATTGTACCTGGTGGCGTTTGTCAATTCGAGTGCCGAGCTCTACAAAATTTACAAGTCTTCTTGTGAAGAGTGGCTCTCTATCAAGGTGTTCACAAGTACTTTCAAATCTTTGAATATCTCTATCTTCCAGCCTACAAAGGACCAGTGCGACTTATGCTGCGGCTATAAAACTGGGTATGTAGACAAATCGGATTATAAACAACATATTCAGAGAAAACTGCAAGAACCGAGAGGGACAATGATAAGCTTTCAGCTGCTAATGGTCTCTGTCACGTCATGACTATGGACATGGAATCTGTCAAATCAGCTCCGTCGCTGAAAGCTAGTGCACTGTACTATCGTACGAAGTGATTGTCCATAATTTCAGCGTTTACAATCATGACTCGCACCACTGCAGTTGTTTCAGGTGGAACGAAGCGGAAGGAGGACTTGAAGCTTCAGTTTATGCTACCTGTGTTATCAAATACCTGGAAGAATAGTTCCCGGACTGCCAAGTTCCTATCATTTTGTACAGCAATGGGTGTACGTGCCAGAATAGAAATTACATTGTCTCGAATGCCTGACTTCACTATTCTATGAACCACGACGTTGTTATTATACAGAAGTAAGCAAACTGAAGAATCGTGATATTCATCTACCAATTGAGTACATGCAGATTACCATGGATGCTCGACAGAAACCTTTCCCGTTCGATGTAAAATACCTCAACTTTGATTATTTCCTGAACCTTCCGCGGTGCGGTATTCCTTGATACGCCCCGGAAAGAAAGCCGGCGACCCAGTCGTGACTGATATTAAGGTATTGAAGTATGAATTAAGTGGAATTACCGAGTACAAATTGAACTTTCAGGATGACTGGCAAGAGCTTCCAAGACGCCCTAAATCTGTGACCGTTGACAACTTTGCTAGTCTGTACAGCCGCCGCCTTGATATTCAACAAAAGAATTCCAAGAATTGAATTCGGTTTTACCTCTTGATACGCACTCATTTTATGATCAATTGCCTCACTAGTATTAGTTATGATTGATTTCTATGCATTTCATTTTAATCATAATTTCAGAATTAGGCTTGATACAATATACAATACCTCGTATCGTGCTTCAGAAAGTTTAGCAGTTTATGTCGAATACCTCGTATGTGTGATATTCGTTTTAAATATGTAACTTTATTATTTTTAAAACGTTTTTAGTCTCTCCTGAAAAGTTTTGAATTTGTCAGTTACGAGGTATTCATAGTAAGGTATCGATATACATAACGGTGAAAAAATTAAAATATTTTTTTTAGTATACACAGAGACCACCAGAGACTTATTGCTTTATATGCAAATTGTTTGCTGAAAAGCTTAAAACTGGGAGTCGTTTAATTGCTGGAACAGACGATTGGAAAAACAACGGTACAATTTTATCGGAACATGAAGGTTCGAGTACACATATTAGGTCAATATGTATTTTTGCATCTAGGAGCGATGATAGGATGGATTGACTCTGCACAATTGACCTGGATCAACATTGAAAAAGCGTACTGGCGTGAAGTACTCAAGCGAGTCATTGCTACAATTAAATATTTGGTATCTTTTGGTTTGGTATTTAGGGGTGGCAATGAAACTTTCTTTAAGGAAAATAATGGGAATTACAGTGGCGCACTCAATATTTGGCTGAGTTTGATCCATTTCTATATGAGCATTTAAATAAATACGCAAACAAGGGCAAGGGAACTGTGAAATATTTGTCTTCGGCCATATACCATTTTTTTTTTCAGTATTGTCAATCAAATTTATGTTTTTTTTTTCTTCGTCGACGCATCCCATGTTCTGCAAAAATGTATTAAAGATGTTACTCTGAAACGTAAATCAGATACGATGTGGTCAGCGCGAGTAGATGCAGTCAAAGCACTACTTGAAAATTTCGAAGACCCGAAAAAAGCTTTGAGCTCAATTTCTTCAAATTCTGTGAAGAAATGTTCTTCACGATCTAAAGCCACTGGTTTGCTTACCAACATCGGTAACTTTCAATTCGTTCTTTTACGCGTCATTTGGAAGAAATTATTAAATCGAATCTACGCCTGCAATTTGAAGCTTCAAGAGAAAGATTGCACTTTACATACTGCTGTTGATCTACGATTGAAGGCTTTCGTGCACAAGATGAGTGACACCTTTCAGGACTTTGAGGTAGAGGCCAGCAAACTCAAGGAAGTGTCTTATGAAAAACGGTACATAAAACGAAAGATATTTTTTGACGAAAAGAAGGGGGGCATTTTAAAATAAATGTGTTTAATACAATTTGCGATTCATTAATTTGTGAATTCGGTATCGTATAACAACATAAACCAAAAATTCATTTTTCTCACGGAGCTTAAAAATGTAACTACAAATAACGTTGATTCTTTTATTGAACATTTGTGTATCTACGACAATGATCTAAATTTAAACGAATTAAGAAACGAATTTATTCAATTTGAAAGTTTTATGACAGATGATTTTATGTCACATACGACGGACAAAATACATAGTTTTATCATGGAAAATCAATTGACTTCTACTTTTCCAAATGTATCAATATTAATCAGGATACATTTAACCTTACCCGTTAGTAACGCCAGCGGGCAAAGATCATTTTCATCTCTGAAAAGAATTAGAAATTGTCTCCGCAGTACAATAAATCAAGATAAACTTACAGATTCAGCTTTATTAAAAATTGAAAAACAGTTATTCAACGATATTAAACACGAATCTTTAATTGATTAATTTCGTGTTTAGTACCCACGGGTATGAAGCGGGGATACGAATATCGGCATTATGAAAAAGGTGGGCCACTCCAGAACAGTGGGGCGAGGGGTAACATTTCAAATTTTCCGCTTTTTAAAGATGGTTACCTGGATGTTGCCAGATTTGTCAAAGTTCTTATTATGGGGATTACCGTTTGGAGGGGGACGTCCGGTTATAAAACTAGTTTAACTCACCGACCCCCAGCTGGGTGGGAAATGGGGATAACTTTAAAATCTTAAATGGAAACCCCTATTTTTTATTGGAGATTCTGGAAGAGCATTAAAAACTATGAAGGTTTTATTCGGGAACTTTTTTTTTCGCAAGGTGGTGCTGCAATCGTAAAAAAAACAATATTTTACTATTTGCAGGTGAAAATCAATAAACCAATGAACACTTTTTGACAACTTTTGATTTATTTGTCAATAAGCATGGTTCAGCAATTTAGCTATCATTTAGGTCAGACTAAAGCTGGTTTTAGGTGAGATTGACTACATTATTAGGTGTTCGAAATGACCTCCATTTTCTTGAATACACAAGTTAACTCGTTTTTTGAAACTGTCGCTTCAAACACAGCAGGTGTTATAACCCTGCACGCTTCTCTAATTCTATATTTCATATTCTCGCGTGTGGTTGAGGGTTTTCGAAACGCAATGCTTTTGACGTATCCCCGCAAGTCTGGGGAAGTCAAGTCGGGTGATCTGAGTGGCCAGGGCCCGAGCCCTCCACGACCAATCCACTTTTTCGAGTATCTCTCGTCAAGGAACTTTCGCAAAATGTGGAGGCGTGTCATCTTGCTGGAACCACATACTGAACCTTGTATCGTATGGTAAGTCGTCGAAAAGCCCAGGAAGGTCGCGTTGTAGGAATCGCAGATATCGCTCTTCATTTAACGTTTTTTCAAAGAAATGAGGCCCAACGATCTGCGAATCTACGATGCCGCACCACACGTTCACACTCCAACGATGCTGGTGTTTTGTTGAGCTCGTATCTCTCCGGTTTCGCAACGCCGTTTGTCGATTTTCTGGCAGAAGTCGTAGCAGCGACACCCGATTTCCAGGTTCAACATATTTATCAGTGTCATTATACTTTTATAGCCATCGTTGAAAATGCTGGTCGCAGGATGGGTAGCAATTTGGACAATTTCTACACCACTTGAACTGGTTTTCGGAGCCATTGACCAAATAACCGCGTTGAGGCTCTCGTTGCTATTTTGCGTGAAGCCTCCTTCACACCGCTCCAACAGTTCATCTGAAGTGAGGTCCATGTAAATTGGTTCAAGGGCATCTTGAACGATTCTTGTGAGTATACTCATCCAAAGTGCCGACCGCTTTTTATTTTTGCCCGAGTCTTTTCCAGGAGGACAGTCGTCAACCTGGGGTTTTTTTTTCTGTCGAGATTTTGTGTTTGTACGTTGCCCAGATTGCCTTCTTCATTTCGTCTTTGGAATGAGAAAATCTTCGAATAGCAAGACTGTTACCTCATTGATTAACTTATCGGTAAGTTTTCCTTTTCCACCCAGCCTTTCATCGTTTCTTTTACGTGACGAAGTCATGAGCCCATCCTTTTCTGCAAGTGTGCAATACATTATTTCTTTATTACTTTTTCTTCGTATTGATTTGCATCAACCATTCCTTTGTAGGTTTTTGAATCCCCATCTCCGATGTAATTCGTGTAACGGACAAAATATTTTTTTATTGACCTCAATAGTAGATTGTGTGTCTAGTGGGAAAAATGAAGTATAGTCCGGGAATGCATTTTTCCTACGTGACGCACATACTATTTTTTTGTCAATCGCTACATCTACTGTCCGACAAAAATTTTCCCGGACTATTATTTCATCGTAGCCTAGCAACCTCTCGGTGTACTGGAATTATCAATTTTCGATTAATGGTGTCAAGTCGGAAAGCCGTCACTTTCACGGCGGTCGACGAATAAAATATTTCCTTGACGCTATCGACTTCCATTTTCCCGGACGATCCTTCATGATTCGTGGAACATTCTTCCTTGTGATATTCATACCATAAGTTGTATTCAAGTGCGAACTGTAGCCTCGTTTACGCCAAGTCCCGTTGCCAGAAACAGTCAAACCTGGACCCTTCCCCATTTCTGATATCAATTTTAGTTCCTCTTGCACAGCATTTTTCATGGACACGTTACACACAGTTTCTGTAGTAGTTTTGATATTCCCGATGATAATGTCGTAGAACGAATGATACACTACGTTCGGTAAATCCGTAATCCCACAAAAAATTTCTTTTCCTCTAAGACCAATCCCTAACAGTCGGAATGCGAGGATAATTCGTCTGTGTATGTCATAGGCTTTGCTGTTGATGAGTGGACTAGAATTAACAGTTGTTGGTTCGCAAGTGCCGCAAGAAACTACTAATTTGAAACCAAGTCCACGAATGCTCGATTCCGTGAACCTTACTTCAACGTTGCATGTCTTATACTTGCTAATTACTTGAAAAACAGTACAAAAATTGAGAATGCTATACCCAAAACTCGCCGAAACCGGTACATCGATATCTTAGCCAGCGTTCAATTTCTTGACTGCTGTGCTGGTACTTTTCGTTTTGTGCTCCATTTCATATTGATTGGCTGGCCAATTTCACTTTTTTACACTGGTTGATCGCCTCTTCCGATTTTTTGTTTGATATCCAGATAAACTCAAGATTCTGGCTGTTGAAATTCCATTTTCGTCGTGAACTTAAACTTTATACGATGCATGTTTCTATTTGCTCAAACTCAAAATAATGCTCTACAGTGGTACGTAATGATGCAACGGACACTATCACCAGCGAACACCTCTCAGGATCCCCGCCCTCATCGTTCAATTTAGCTGATGACGTCTCAAACGTGTCGAGGTCACGCCCTTTAATTTGAACTCATCGGCTTATTTAAATCCTGATTATCCTATTGGTAACGTACCTGCCATTTGATCTTAATTACGTTTTAATTAGATATTCAACTCAAAAATGCTGATCATCTTGTTTCCAATAGACAGATAGCTCAAAATTCCGTGTCTGTAGACAGGGAAACGCGGAAAAGCCAACAATAGGACAACTGTTGATAAATACCCGTGCAGGTCAAAGCTGCTTGCCAAACCGCGCATCATCAGCTCGGAGGTGCGCCGCAAAGTTGTACCTAAGAATAGCTGTAACTTCGTCATTTTTTGGAATTTTACCACGAGTGTCGGATTTAATTGTAGCTAAAGGTTTAGCCTTTATTGCAGAAACGGAAAAAATAATTTTTTTGAAAATTACAGAGTGACCGACCCAATAATAGGGCTTATTATCTCACTCCTGGAAATACTTTCATATAAATTGCTTCATTACAGGATTAACGTTTAATGTGGCCTATTGACTATTATCTCACTCCTGGACAAACTTTCATATGTATACAGGCGTTTTCTTCGGGTTTACTGTTTCTTGTTAAGTGACTAATTCATTATTTTCATACCAGCAGCTCTCTTGTACAATTTGCTTGCTTGTGTCGTTAGACTTCCACTTTGAAAAATTCCCTGCAATAATGATCATGTAATTGCTATCATCTCTTCATGTCTTTGTTTACTACTGTTTCTTCGGTAACAATGAAGAGAACCTCGCCCAGTTTTGCATCTGGTTCGACAATTAAAAACTCTTCGCTCTCACGAAGTTTTTCGTTCGTAGTTTTTTGGTCGATCGGTAAAGATATTGTAGGTATAGCATCAGACGTTAAGGAGTTATTAGATGCATAATATTCGTTAGAAAAATGTATATGGCATTTTTTAAAATTAATCTTTGTAAATTTGTTCTGCAAAGAGTAAAGCATATTTATTTCAGAACCAAATAATTACACAAGGAAAATAAAAGTGTTCCTACTCGCTGACCTTATTGAAACTTTATGTATAATCAATCGAAACCAAAGGAACTTGTAATTAATCAAGTTTGGAAAAAAATGTTTCCGACCCATTATTTATAGTCTCCTGTTGTGTCTAGAATCGTATATAATTTTAGCCGCAGGGGTGTTATTCGTTATAAACGACTTTTCTAATCTTAAAGTTCAAGCAAGCAATATAATAGCTTGACAAAAGAACAAACCATGCAGTATACAATCGCACAAATGCTACACATTTTATTGATTTATTACAGCCGTAAATTTAAAAAAAGCTGTTGCAGCTCAACATTAAAATCATATATCCCACAAAGTATTGCTACCTTCTATTATTATTAATTTGTTGTTTACATATTATATTACATTTTTAACTAATTTCAATTCAAATTAAATTTAATAGCTGGTTTACATCGGAAATCAAAAATTGTATTAAAGTTAAGTACAAAGCACGTAAAAATTACAATCTCAATAAAACTGTATACAAGTTACTGGAATCCATTGAAAACTTCTTATATCCACAGCGTATAAGAATTATATAGATATAATCTCTTCAGATCCGAAACAATTTTGGTAATTTATAAACAATAAAGATAAAACAACTTGAATTCCTGGTTTGGAATTGGACCCTCCGGAATAAATTGTCAATGCATTTGCTCACTTTTCTCAAAATGCTTATACCAGGAGCTCAGGACATTTGAGATAGTTACAATAACACAGGGCAGTAAAACAAAATATATTTCTTGTTGTATGATATTTTTCATTTGATTCTAGTTTTTGCATTGCTGATTTCAAATTATTTTAAATTTAGTTTTCACACAAGCTACGGTTATCATGCAATTTAACATTTTGATTTGTCATTATTTATGTATTTAAGTGTTGAATTTATTTAATTCCTCGCCAATGAATAACGTCCGAGTGATAGGGTTCGCCTAATTTTTGAGCGAAATACATTACAAATAACCTTTCGTTTTTCGTTTTCGTATTTCTTTTATATTTTGCACAGGTGCCGAGGAATAGCTGTTCAACCACGCGCATTCGGCCAATTTAGACATTTTATTTAAATTTAGTTCATCATACTTTCGTAGCAAGAAACCTCACGAATAATCTGGTATTTTCCTTGTGTTAAAATTTTGAATAGGTGTCGAGTTAGCGTGTTTCGGGCGCATCATTAGTTGCCGCGTAAATATCTACACATTAGTCACCTTCTTCGCCACCAAAAACACACATTTCTTCTCGAACGCGCCGAAAGAAAAATCATTAGACGTGTGAATTGTGTATAAAATATGAGTTTTTGTGTACTGGAAGTTGTTGTCTTTACTTGGGTGCAACATGACTATTAAAGTCCATTTCTTGATAAATTCCCAGAAAACTTTGGGGCAGTAAGTCACGAACAAGGTCAACGCTTCCAAAAGGACCTGATGATCATGGAAGAGCTCTATCAAGGACGATGGGACAGGGATAATTTGGCGGACTATTGATTGAGTATAAAACGAGATTGCCCTGAGCAAGTGCACAAAGGCAAGATCGCAAATTTTTGCCAGAGTATATACATAGTTGAACTGTAAGGTATTAACCTTCATTCTGGGCTCATAATATGACCACATTTCTATGCTCATATATGATTTATGACTTGTTATGCATGTCATATATACCAAAGATATGAAAATTTCGCAAAATGTTAATTGTTGAATTGCTTAGGGAGAAAAAATACCGACATATTTGGATTCAGTACGCCCAAATTAGGTTTGAACAAGTTCTTTGATCAATGCAAGAAAAATGTTGTTGCCCAGTGTAATCCACCAACCATTAACATAACCTCTATTAGCCCTACCGATATTCTAAATGCTATAAATAGATTGAGTAGTTCCATGTCTTGTGATTTTGTTCACATATCCTAGTTAAACCTCCAGAAATATTTAATCTCATTTAAAAAAAAACTCTATAATTTGGAAACAAACAAAAATCTGTTCAGTATTTTAATCAGGCGATGCTAACAACATTACCGAATATAGACCTATTGCCCTGTTGCCTACTTTTACAAAAGGTTTTTAGATGACAGTCTACGATTCCATTAATCCGAATGTCAAAAACTTTATTTCTCAATGTCAGCATAGTTTTATGAAAAAACTATCCACCGTAACAAATGTCAGCTGCGAGGTCTATAAAGCAGCTATTGTTTCCTTCTCATTTAGATTAGACTAAATCGCTGTTAATCATCTTTCCCAGGTATCACATTCGATGGCTATTTTTTTTTAATAATTTTAAATGGGTTTTTAAGAGTGATATGTTGACCCTCAGTTAGCTAATCATCTGATCCTTATAATGTTATGGTATTATCATGCTACAGTTATTTATGTGCGTTTTCTTGGGAAAAACGGAACACAAATTAACTATTTTTGGTGAGCAGATTCTTTAATGCAGTAGGAATACTCTGAATAATTTTCGTAGTGATTATAACATCACAAACCTCAATATTTAAGAAGTTGATTTAATAATTTATATCGAATTGGCCTCAACTTTTTATAACAAAGTGGTTTTGGGCCAGTCTGCCACTCGATTAAAATAATTATCATTTTTTTTTGTTTTCTGTCTACTCGGCGCGACGATTTATTAAAATCTTGAAATACATTCGTGGACAAAAAAATCCGCACACCGAAGAAAATGTCTCTTAGCATAATTTGTTTTTTTGTTTTTTACAGACGTGAAAAATAATCAATAAAATAAGAATTGGAAATAAAAAAGAGGTAGTTAACATTTTATTTATCAAGACAACAACAAAAACAAAAATAATACAAAACTCAAAAATCTGGGTGTGCTGATTATTCAGCTTTTATCATGCTTGGCATGCTCGTGTTGAAAGAGTATTTGAACTATCAGTGCTGGTACTTATCTTTTAACAAAATGCAAGCAACAAACGTAGCCAGGGCAGTAGCTTTGAACGAAGATGGACGCAGTATTCGATACATCGCAGCAGTCTTGAATATTCCCAGTAGTACGGTCCAAGACGCAATACAGCGACATCGCCTAACTGGGGAATATACAAGAAGGCCAGGATCAGGCAAACCTCGCACCACAAACCGGCGAGAAGACCGTTTTATGATATTGTCTACACTACGCGATTGTGGTTTACCATCAACAATTTTGTCTCGCCAAGTGGAAGATGTTTATGGTACTGCAATTTCTGCACTAACTGTTCGCCGAAGATTGAAAAGAATACGGATTGAAGTCGAGAAAACCTGATGCTTGCCCACTTTTGCTCCCAGCTCATCGTATTGAGTGACTACGATTTGCTCGTGAACATAAAGACTGGACATTGGAATAATGGAGCTCCGTATTATTTACAGATGAGTCTCGTTTTTGTCTACGTTCTCCAGATGGACGAGAACGTGTGTGGAGAAGGCCGGGTGAACGATTTTCAACGTGTTGTATATCTCTGGGAGTGCCATTTGGGGGTGGCAGTATAATGGTTTGGGCTGGTGTGTCACTGTACGTGAAAACTGATATTGTTCTCATTGAAAATGGTGCCATGACAGCTGTTAGATATATCAACGAGTGTTTAGCTGATCACGTCGTACCATTTGCTTCATTCGTAGGTGAGAACTTGGAAAATATTTGGATGAGGTTAACATTCGTTGTTTGCAATGACCAGCTAGAAGCCCAGATTTGAATCCTATCGAAAATCTCTGGGATTCATCAGGGCGATGTATTCGGCACCGACAACCTATACCAGTAACCATTCAGGATCTACGAATAGCTTTTCGTGAGGAGTGAGAAAACATTACACAAGAAGAGGTCTAGAACTGCATTCAAAGTTTACCCAGCCGTATGGCAGAAGTCATTAAAGTTCGCGGACGTAGTACACACTATTAATCACTTAAATTATGTGACAACGAAGATGTAAAACCTAGCCAATAAGACCAAAGGAATTTTGGAATTTTGTATGACTCACTGTTTCCTGACTTTTTCTTATTGAATAAAATGGTTAGTACCTCTTTTTTATTTCCAATTCTCAATTTAGTATTTTTCACGTCTGTAAAAAAAATTATTTTTTTTATGCTAACAGACATTTACTTCGGTGTCCGGATTTTTTTGTCCACGAGTGTATTTTGTTATTTCAATTAATTTTCTATCTTTTGTATCACTTTTAAGAAATATACGTGGTCTATTATGTGTTGTCTGATGTTAGTCACTGTGAAGGGCCGTGCAGTGTGAAGGGTGACCCTGTTATTTTCAATCCTATTTATAAATTAAATATATACTTTATTATTTGTCTTGTCTGGTAAACCCGAAAACAGTAAATTCAACTAGCAGCAAGTACAGGAATTTATGGGAATTTAGTAAGTAACAAAACTACATGTCCAAAATGTGGAAAATTCTGTCATCCAGTTTACCTTAAAAATCACAGCTGCGATGATAAGGGGAATATAATATCTTACTTAGTCCAGGTGGTGCAAGATTTAAAAAACTCGTGCAATTGCTAACAAACAAAGTGAATATTTTAAGTAACGAGAATAGTGAATTCAAAATTCTTAACTCTGAAATGAGAAATCTCCAAGATGATAACGCCAAATTACGTGCCGACATGGTTCATTTAATTTCAAGAATAGACGTTCTAGAGGAAAACAAAAACAATTTAATAATGTACAAGATTCAAATCATTTTTTTAATGAGATTATTGACCGAAAAAGCAGGGAAAATAATTTAATTATTTTCAACTTAATCGAATCGGATTCTTCCCAAATATCAGATATGATATGATGACATCTCTAGAACCTTAATAGAGTTTCGTAAGATGAATAACCCGTAACTGGTACTACTCATGGGTCACAGTGACCCAATTTAACTTTTTAAATAAAACTCAAAATAGATTCAATAAAACGAAACGAAATATAGCCTGAAAATATGAATATTCAACCTGTTCGTAACTCTGCAAACAAAATTAAGTCTTACTAAGACTATAAACAAATAACTTATTGAAACAACTACTTCCCTGGCTAGTGCCACTCGGCACGGATATTGAATGATTCAAAAGAAATTTGCATGTTATTACTAGTACTACTAGATAAATACCATTGGTTTAAGATCGTTTATGTCTACCCATAGGACTAACTTGAAAATTAAACTAAATTGAATATGAAAACTTTAAACTATAAAACTGAACCCTAAAATTTTTAAAAATTATTAATGAAGTAAATAAAACCTGCTATTTTGTTTGCAGAGTTATGAACAGGTTGAATATTTATATATTCAGGCTATATTTCGTTTCGTTTTATTGAATCTATTTAATGCTTTCTGCAACAAGTAAGGTTGTTACCAATTTAAAACTCAAAATTTCTAACAAATATTTATTCTTTGGTTACTACAACATATAAAAACTTAAAATAATTCTAAATAACCTTATATAGTTTTCAAAAACAATTTGGGCATTTTTTTTTAACATTTTATGTAAACAGGCAAATTGCACAGCTTACAGTATGTGCTTGTTTTGCGGTCCTTTTTTGGAGGGCATATTGCGCATCTCTTTCTTTTGCTGGTAGGATGTTGTTGTGGAGGGTTGGTTGGACCTTCAATGTTGATCTTAGTATTTCTGCCGTACGATGACGCAGTTTCATCGGTACATTTTTATTATAAATTCGCCGAGTCACATGAGTTCTATACAATTCAGAGTTTAGTTGGTTTAAAAAGTTATAGCGTGATATTTCACTGTCCAACGAAAACTGGTATAATACTCGACTGTTCACTCCAGCAATGTTTAAAATTCCATGAAAAATGGCCATCCAAATTGTCTGCAGCACCAATTTGGAAAATTATTCACTTTTGTCTTGGTAAATGTTTTATTCAGTGAAAAGAAATTCTGTTATAATTTGCAAAACTGTAACTTAACTTTTTCATTTTATTACCATTTTTTAATTTCAGCCAAAATTTTGACTTCACTGCAGGGACAATTTTGAAAATTTATAAAGTTTTTTAGGTATTAAATAGATGCAAACATATTTGATACCACTTGCAAAGCAATAATGCAACGGTTTCAATTGCTTTTATTTTTTGTTAATTGTAACCCTACTTCAGGTACAACTTTTGCCTCAGTCAAAATACTTTACAACTAAACTGTTTTAGGCTATCAATACCTATAAAAGTTTTTCTTAGTAAATAACGCGAAGGCGTTAATTTTTACTGGCTAAAATTTGACCTTCTGCAGCGACAATTTTGGAATTACATAATTTTTGTCTTAGTAATTTTTTCTAAATAAAATGATGACGAAATTATAATCTCCAGTATTGTAAAATTTTATTTCTCCATTTAACTAGTTTCGAAGACTTTATGTCTTCATCATCAGTAGAGAAATAAATTTTTACAATACTGGAGAGTATAATTTCATCATCATTTTATTAAACTACACCCAGTAAAGATGGATTCAAATTTAAATATAATTTTTTTTTTAAGATAGATTTCAGCAATAGATTTTGAATTTAATTTTTACCCAAAATATATGCTAACATGTTTACATTTTCTTATTTTTGACTGAAACCTGAACGTAGAGTTGGAGGTAAAGCATACACTTATAATTAAAGTCATTTTAATAAAAAAAAACAGATTTTGTCAATTGTTTTGCGTATAAATGGATATTTTTCCTTATTTAATTCAATATTCTGTTTTAGAATGCCAAGATTAATCGAGGTGCACACTTCCAGTGTAGAAGAAAGAGGCATAATTGTCGGTAAATACTTAAGTGGGCTCTCTGTGCCTGAAATTTCAGAAACGACAAATTTATCGGTAAGCAATCATAAACAATCCCGATAATAGGAATGTCTTTTCCTTCATGGTTTCACCAACTTAAAAAAAAATTAACCAACACAATTTAACACGTATTGGAGATATATTTAAAAAAAATATATTAAAATTAGTTAGAAAACAAAATTTTACGTTACCTTTAAATTTTCTGGCTAATTTAACAATAAATACAAAATAAATGGAATTAAACTCTTGACTGTAAAAAAGCTTACATGGAACAAACTATTCGTGATTTTATTTATATTAGATATTTATAACATTTTAAATGTTTTATTAGAAATAGAAAAGAAGATGGTACTCTTTTATAAACGTAAATAACACTTTATTGAATTAATGTAAAAAACATAAGAATACAAAAGTGTTCTAATTTAATTTGCAAATTTTCTCCCTATCAATATTCAAAATTAAATAATATTTAATGTATTCTTCTGGATAAGTCAGATTTACAGGTGGATTCGTAGAAGCGACGGCAATATGACTTCACGGTGGGCACCAATAAAACCCAGGGGCACCAATCAAGAGCAAGATGCACGAATTGTGGAGATGTTGAGAGAAACACCCTTCACATCAACTTTAAAAATTAAAGAACAACTACATTTGGAATGCTCGTAAAAAAACAATCGCAAACAAACTGAAAGCGGTAGGGCTCAAAAACAGGAAACCTGCAAAGAAACCAATGTTGACAGAAGAGCATGCAGCCAGACGATTAACGTTCGCGCAAAATAATCTCGATAGAGCTTGGAGCTGCGTCATTTTCACCGACGAAAAACCTTCTGTTCGTCAAGTGATGCGAGTGTGCCACTGTGGCGTCCTAATAACACTCGTTATAACAGAGAGAATGTGAGACCGAACAAACAAAGTGGGCAGGTTATTGGGGTTGGATCTCGCAAGCAGGACCAGGTGTCACCTCCCAGGTTCACGTCTCATGTATATTTAGAAATCTTAGAAAATATATTGGTACCATCGGTGAGGCAAGTGTATCCAGAGGATGAAGTAGAAGTAATTACTTTGGTACAGGATAATTCACTTATTCACAAGGCACGTATTGTTGAGGAATGGTTCCAAGACAGAAACGATGTGGAGCGACTCAATTGGCCTGCAAAAAGCCCCGATGTGAATCCTATTGAAAATGTACGGGGGGTAATTGCTAATTCATGGAATCTTGACAACGAAGAAATTCGAAACGTTGATAGACTATCGCTCATACATTTAATAGTTGGGAGGCTTTATGTGGCAAAACATATATGCTAATATCTTCAATTCGATGAGTAGACGTCTACAAGATTCCATAAGCGCCGAAGGATTCTACACTTATTTCCCTGCTTCGTTTATTGACATTTATTTCCGTAATCGTGTATTGGCATTTCCGTGTGTATATTAACATTGTTTCCATGTATTAACTTTGTATGATGTGCATAGAGTTTTCCTAGCTGTGTATTGACTTTTACTTTGCTCCCTGCAGTTGACTACCATCAAGGTAAAATATAATTTCAAACTTTTTTTCCTTTTTGTATAATACCATTTTTGCCAAGATATGACCTTTAAACCAACGAACAATAGGATTTTATTTTTTTAACCACTAAAAAATTATTATAAAAATCTGAAAAAATGCATATATATATATATATATATATATATATTTGACTCAAATACTAAATTATGTAAATTTTTTTAAGGTCATTGATGTTTATTTGGGGTATTTTTTTTTAAGTTTGACAATACCATATCTGTGATTTTTTATCTTCCAATTTTTGGTAATTTTCAAAAACTCGAATAACTAAATTATTTTTATATTTTGTATATATATATATACAACGTGTCCACGTAAGTATGCAACATATGGGAAACTTTTTTATTATTAATTTCTCAGAAAATTTTATTATTTATAAAAGTTGGTGCTTGATCCTAAACTTACAAAAAAGACCAAACAAATGACATTCGACGCTATACAGGGTGGGGCACCGCATACCACACGGTCGTTTTATGGAAAACCATGCAACTTCGCATTTTTTTTCATAATTTACAAATACAATGAATTATTTTATTCATCAAAGTATGCACCTTCATTATCTATACACTTTTGCCATTTAAGCGGCAAGTTATTCAGTCCGGTGGTATAAAACCCTGGCGGACGAGAGTCGATGAATTCTTGGAAGGCCAATTTTACAGCATTGTCAGAACTGAATTGTTTTCCAATTAAAAAGTTGTCCAAATTGCGGAAAAAGTGGTAGTCAGTGGGTGCTAGGTCTGGTGAGTATCGAGGATGATGAAGAAGTTTCAAATCCAATTCCTGCAGTTTTGCCACCGTCATTTGTGCAGTATGTGGTCTAGAGTAATCTTGCAATAAGATAGGAGTAAATCTGTTGACCAATCTAGGCTGTTTTTCCTTAAGTTTTTCCATCATTTCGTCCAGTTGGTTGCAGTATATATCTGCCGTGATCGATGAGCCATATTTCATGAAATCATAATGGATCACACCTACGCTAGACCACCAAACACTTACCATCAACTTCTGTTGATGAACATTTATCCTCCTCCAACCATTGTGCTGAACGTTTGCGATTGTTATATAGGATTCATTTCTCATCACAAGTGATAATTCGATTCAAAAATGGATCAGATTTGTGACGAGAAAGCAACATTAAGCAGGCTTCCAAACACTTTTGTTTCTGTTTTTCTACCAGCTCATGTGGAACCCACATATCCAACTTTTTCACCTCACCGATTTGAACTAAATGTGTTAATATTATTTGTTTGCTAACAACAAACTTTAACGATAATTCAGAGGCACTCTGAGATGATTCAGATTCAACGGTGACCTTTAGTTCATCATTATTGAACTTTGATTTTGGGTGACCGCGTGGCTCATTTGTAAAGTCAAAGTTACATGTACGAAATTTTGCGATCCAACTTGACACTGTCTGTTGCGTATTTACACTAGAGACAAATACATGATTAATGTTTCGCACGGTCTGCGATGCCGTAGTTCCACGCAAGAACTCATATTTTACAATACTGCGAATTGTCGACAGTTCCATTTTCAACAAAAATAATTTATTGAACATGTTTTTAATATTTTTCAGAGATTATAATTATATTATTTAAATAAACCAGATGTGCAACTTTCTACCAAAGAAAACAGAACAGCAAAATGTTAAGCCAATGTCAAATAATCAGCTGTTAAAGTTGCCAATATTTTCAACTACAAGTTTTATACTTGACGACCTGATATATTATTTTTGGTAAAATTGGAAGTCATGGAGAGAAACGTATGTATAAAATAAATATTATCCACAATAAAAAACATCAAATTTAAGGTACAATCGTACCTTGAGACACAATGCAGAGACTGCCAAACAACCACAACTAACAATTTTCGAACTGTAAGAAGTACTTATATAAATCACCATTCTGTAATACATAATATTTCACTTTATCCTCTTAGTGGCCGCAGCGAGACCGAGGTCACGGCACCAAGGGTCGTTGAGGCACTTATATACATTTCACAGTTTGAGTGATTCAGAATTAATACAAAAGTCCATATTTAACTATTCATATATAAGTAATTAATCCTCACACTGGCACTTTCACAGCCAAAAGTCTAAAACTACAAAATAGAAACAAACTAATTTAATTGATTTAATTAATTATACACACATTATATTATATTATACATTTTATTTATATGTATAAAAATACGTTTCCAGATGCTGTAAACTATCTCGCGTTAAAATATAAATATATTTAACTAATTTAATTACTAGCCCTACAGAATACCTTACAAATAAACTTGTATATGGTAGAAAACTTATAAAGCTTAATACAATAATTTTAAATAGATTCAATAAAACTAAACGAAATATAGCCTGAATATATGAATATCCAACCTGTTCGTATTCTGCAAACGAAATTAAGTCTTACAAAGACTAAAAACAAATAATTTTAGGCTGAAAGACTTCGGTCGATGACCACTTGTAGCTCTTATGTATTATAGTGCCAATAAACTGTATTTATTATTATTATTTACAAATATTTAATCAAACCTTTAATTGTTGAATCTCAGAATCTGGCGTGCCGACAAATAAATAATTTCCCTCCTTCATTATCTAGTGGATTGAGAGAGGCCTCACTTATTAGATTTCAATGAAAGGCGAGGTTTATTATTCAATTAACCAAAGACACTTCTCTTAATAAAATGATACCATTCAAATGTTAAATGAAGATACCTTTGCGATAAAGTTTCAGCCGCAAGAAAAGCATTTCCACGTCACTCCACACGAATTAACAACTTTCGGTCCTTTCGTCTCTCTATCTTTTAGCGGAACGGAATTTTATCGTCGACTCGTTTCACTCCTCTCATTTACTATTTTGTGTTTGACAACTTCACAGCCAGTTAAATTAATGCTTTGAGCTGTAGAATTTTAATTAATAGTGACATTTTAATATTCATGCACAAATTAAAGACCTTATGCAGCAAGTTAAATCATGATAGGATTTAAATACACTACAAAGTTATATTCTATAGTGGCTTTGGATTGGCAACATTTTGCAGTTTTGTTAGATAGGTAATTAAAAGAACAAATTAGATAGATTATAATATTTAACATTTTCGGACCTATTCTTATAAAGATGAATTTTACCATAACAATATTAATAGGGAAAAAGGTGAAGAATATTGCTGTTTTAATTATAATTTATTTCGAAAAATCACGTTTTTAATGATTCACCAGCAAATACTATTGAGAAAATATAGACAAAATCCCATAACACGCCACTTTAATAACTTTCGCTTCTAATGTAAAATGTGCCAAAAAGATCTGCTAATCCTATCAAAAAATCCCTTTTTTTCTTATATCTTCGTTATTTTAGGTAATATTTAAAAGCGGTAAAGACTTTTCTTTGTAACATGTTTCGTTTCTTTTGAACCATCATCAGCTTTCTTAATTCTTATGGAAGCCATATTTATTTTTTACCATTATATGCTCATTTTTTTGCGATGGCAACAATATAACACCACGTACATTTAATTTTATTCAAAAAGTATTAGCAATCTATGTGGCGCTTACTAAAAATCACCGGTGCCATGGAATTACAAACAATTAAAAATCTTAATAACTCTTTGTTGCATAGCATACAGCAGTAAAATTACTCAACCACATCAACATGTTTAGATCATATTTACAGAAATTTACACTGAGATAATGTACTGTCAATAATGTAATTTCTGATCACAAACTTTCCGTTATAATTTTGATTTAAATGAAGTAACGGAGAAACCTGAAAGTATGTATAGAAACTTCAATTCAACAAATTTAACAGTTTTTTCAATAAATTAAAATGTCAATACAGGGCAGACGTTTATTCGGAAAACGAATTTAATCGTAAATTTAATAACTTTCACGACACATTCATTTATACTTTTGATAAACATTTCCTCCTTTGCTTTAGAAAACCACCTTCCAATAAATCCCGGGTAAACACAAATGAGGCATTCGGTCGTAAAACATGGTATCTGACATTTTTTAGTAAAATGAGTTATTTATAACAATAAATTCCTTTTAATAAACTTCATGCATCAGTATAGAGTTTTGAATGGATTTATATAAAATAATGTAACAAAATATGGTATGTAACAGCTGAATGCAAGTAAAACATGTGAACTAGCATAGATGGCGGCACGAAGAAAACTGTTTGTAGATGATCGTGACACAGAAAGAAGTTTATTACAGCTAAGCAGTGACGCTGATGACAGTTCTTTATGCGATGATATAGATCAACATCCAGATTTTCATCCCGAATATGAGTGCAGCCGATCAGGGATGAAACTGGTTCTTAGAAAGGTAAGAAACTAATGCCTTATTTTCCTAACCTCTTTGGGTGTAAAATATGGTATGTGTAGTACATAATATGTTCTTTACTTTGCCCCATCTCTGTAGCTCCCAATATGGCATGCGTTTTTTTTTATTATTTCTCTTAATGCGGTACAAGATATTTTACCTAATTTAATTTGTGCACTTTTATTTAACATGAAATACTTACTTTCAACCAATTATTTCTTTAATCTGCTTCTAGCTTCATGTTTTACATGAAGCTAGAAGCTCAACAAGTCAGTTGAATATGGCTTACAGATGTTATAATATTTTGTATTGCGGTACCATATTATGATTTATTTCCCAAATTTAAAATCATAAATATCATAATTTAATAAGAAAATCAAAACAAAGTAAATATAATATATTAAATGGTAGGCTACTATAACTGAGTTCTAAATTACTGATTAAAAATTTGTTTGAGAAATCAAATGGACTTGAAACTGGTAAACGATGCCAACCTGGACCTTCTACTAGTACAACGATTGGAGAAGACGGGCTACCAGAAACATCACCTTCTGTTATGCAACCAGCCTGCGTCAGTGATCCTGCTTTCACAGCTAAAAATTCAATGGATGATTTGGTAAAACAGAAAGAGTCAAGAAAAGTTGGAAGAAAAAGAAAAAGAGGAGTCAACAAATGGGTCAAAAATATAACTACCAGAAATCTGGGCAAGAGTTACTTGTCATATCGGGGTAAGGAGATACCTAAATCTCCACGAAAAATCGGACAAGACTGTGGTTTTAAAAAACAATGTTTTGATAAAATTGATGAAGAAACCCGTAATTTTATCTTTGAAGAGTTTAATGCTATTGGAAATTATAATACACAGAATGCTTACTTGTTTGGTCAAAAAACTGCACGAAAAACTAAAAGAAGCGGGAGTCCTTCCCGAAGAACTTTTACTGCAATATACCATGTTGTGGTGGATGTAGAGAAAGTAGAAGTTTGTAAAAGGCCTTCTTAAGTGTTCATGGTTTACAAAAAAAAACCGGGGAAGAATTGGAACTTTACTTTCCAAAAAAACCAAGGGATCCTCTACTCCTCATTTGGATAAAAGGGGTAGCCATGGTAACCACAAGAAGAAATACTCTGAAACTGATATAACTAATGTCCGTATCTTCATAGATAGGCTCCCAAAATACGAAAGTCATTATATCCGTCACAAGAACCCTTATAAAATGTTTATGTCCATGGAGTACACTGTCAAACGATGTTTCAAAGAATACACCACTTTCTGTTCCGAAACTGTTTACATTTTTGTATCTTCTGATAAATTTAGAAGAAGAATATTTACCGAATAATTTAATATCGGATTTAAGAAACCAAAGACAGATACATGTAAGGATTGTGACTCTATGAGAATCGATCTTGAACAAGCAAAAAAAGACGAAGATGAAACAAAAATCAAAGAAATCAGTGTAAGCATACAGAAACACCACTTGAAGGCTGCTGCTGGGATTAAGTTCATTCAAGAAACCAAACGACAAAGATACTCTCGTACTTACGTTTGATTTACAGCAAGCTGTTCCACTTCCAAAGCTATCCACTGGTCCTGCATTTTATAAAAGGAAGTATTTCTGCTATAACTTTAGCATTCACGGCTGCTCATCCAACACAGGATATTTCTATTACTGGGATGAAACTACGGCTAGTAGAGGAAGTGATGATATCTCCAGCTGCATTTTGAAACACTTCGATCAGCAGAACATACATTGTGACAAACTAGTAGTAATTTCTGACAATTGCTGTGGCCAAAACAAGAACTGGGCTATTGTCGCACTTTCGCTAAAATTATTAGCAAGTGGTAGAGTGAAAAGTGTTCAACATGTCTTCCCCACTGTTGGGCATACTATGTTACCATTAGACAGGGACTTTGGAAGAGTGGAGCAATATGTAAGGGATCACATACAATGTGTATACTCTCCAGAGTAATGGGGAGAGGTACTGAAGAATGCTCAAAAGTCTCATCCCTTTCATGTTTATCGTATGCAGAGAGGGGACCTTTAAAATTTCTTCACTTAAGCAATTTTTCAGGCCACCTAAAAGTGTCATAGCTTCAGCTGATAAACTGTACATTTCCTACGACAAACCAAATTCCATTAATGTCAGCAATACATATTTTGGTCTGGGCGAGAACATTTCAATAAAGACGAAAGGTCGTCCTCTGGATCAACAAGAATTCTTACAACAATTTAATTGTGAACTGCTACCTCTTTACAACAGACCTTGATCAGTTAACAAGGAACAATTTGATGATGTTCTCAGCTTGTTGCAGTACATACCTCAGGCCTATCATAGCTACTAGTATGTGTTAATGGAAGCAGAGACTTCTATCTGTGCTTCCAGTAACACATACTAGACTCTACAGAAGGTCATTGCAGGCTGCAATACATGGTCTCTTTCAACAAAGCACATAAATCTCAAACTATTTTTTTTAAGATCATTATTTTGTCCTATAAGTGTAGTTTTTTTAAGTAAATTAAGAGTGTTTCCTTTTGTTCGTGTCACAAGTTCTGCTTAAATGTATTTGTATGAGGATGAGAGATAAATCTCGAAACGCGTCTGCAGATGGCCAATTACTTAATTTTCATATATTTTTTAATTCAGTGGTATTTTTAGTTATTATCAAATTTGTTTCATCTAGTAACACTAGATAAGTTTAGCACTGTGTGTCCTTGTCAAATTTTTTTCTGGTTTTTTCATTTTAATAATAACATTTACAGTTTAAAGTTTCACATTTCATTTTAGAATAATTTTCAAAGTTAGTCTTGTATGTAGAAATAAACGATCTTAAACCAATGTTATTATCTAGTAGTACTAGTAATAACGTGCAAATTTCTTTTGTATCATTCAATATCCGGTGTGGCACTAGCCAGGGAAGTAGTTGTTTCAATAAGTTATTTGTTTATAGTCTTAGTAAGACTTATTTTTTTGCTTGCAGATTAACGAACAGGTTGAATATTCATATATTCAGGCTACATTTCGTTTTCTTGTATTTATCTAATGCTTTCTGCAACCAGTAAAGTTGTTTCTAATTTGTCTATTATAAGAAAAAACTCTCAACAACTTAACTGCAAACTAAAAAAAAAAAATTATTCTACTTAAGTTTTCTTACCGATAATCAAATAATAATGTTCATTGGTAAATAAAAAAATAAAAAATTAAGCCATTAACTTATCTCATCAATCTTTGGAACAAGGTATTTTTCCTGGAAGGTTGAAAGAATCTTTAATAGTAAAATTGGTAGCCGTCAAAATGTCAAGAACTACAGGGCTGTGGCTTTTGTCTCAGTATTTTTCAAACTATTTGAACTTTGTATGAAATATAAACTTGCGTGCATAGAAATCGGATCACTATAAACTTTTGACTTTAGCTTTTTTTTAGAAACTATTGTAAAGGATAAGCACTTCTGATAAATTGACCGATAACGGCGTGCGCCTGCGTACTCATTAAACGTATGCAGGCATTGTTGTAATATTTAAAAAGACGAAAGAGTGTTTTATAGATTTAGTTATTTTTGTAGATTGGAATAAAACACTTTAAACTTTTTTATACCACTATATTTTATTTATGTGACTGGTTTCGACCATTCACTGGTCATTTTCAAACATAAGTAAATTAAATTACGGCTTTACATTTCTTATATATTACAGGGCTTCAAACAGGGGCGAATACATTATGTCAACCTGGTCGTTAAGCACGGAAATTCCCGGATTAATTTTTGCTTTGTGTATTTCGAGTGCTTCCAGTAGATCCATTTTTCGGCCTTTATCCGCTAAATGAATCACTGAAAGTACATCTGTGCCGAAATTATGCCGATTTTCTAACAAATGGTTCGAGAAGGTAGATTTATTTTGGTTTAATTTGAATGCTCTCTCGTGCTCTTTTAGTCTTGTATTAAAGTTTCGACCAGATTAACCAATGTATACGCCTTTACAATCTGGACATGTTAATTTATATTTTCCTGATTTTTCCATATTATTAATTTTGTTTTTAGGATTATGTATTAAGTTGCTTAATTTATTATAAGGTTTAAACACCACATTGGCGTTGCATTTCTCGGTGATTCTTTTAATTTTTAAACTAACCATTCCAAAATAGGTTAGTGGTTTAAATGAGGTTTTGTCGGGAGAATTTATTTTTCGGTATAAATATTGGTTAATTTCTTTCATTTTGAACTTGTGGATTAATTGATTGACTAGTGATTCAGTATACCCATTGTTAGTGGCAATTTGTTTAACAGTATCAATTTTATTCCAATCTACAATCAAGATGTACCACGAAGTAAACGCCGCCAACATTAAACATTTAGTTATTTTTATTGTTGAGCTCGAAACTAGTGGTAGTGCCATAGCTCCTTGGCTCTATATGACGAGCCGCTAACAGCACCATGGCAGTAAAGCAAATTGCAGTTCGAGTTTAGGCCGTTCTTGTAGATTAGATGCGGTGTCTGATATGATATGGGTGATGTTATCGGCAAGCATAGTCTGAATTATTTTGGGGTCACCCAAAGTTGCCTCAGTAGGTAATACAAAGTCTGGGTTATGACTTAGATCATGGACAGTAAACAATTTATTGACTACTTTCAATGTATTCCCAATGATAAAAGCCGAGATTTTGCGCACGTTTTATGATGTGTTATCCATACTTTTGAAATTGCACGGTTTTCAGTTCTTATTAACGAAGACACCAGTACCCTTTATATATTTAGAATTTTGTAATGCTGCTTTCATTAAATAAATAGTTAAATTTAACAAAAATTGGTCGTTGTCTAGCGGATTTAGGATGACCTATACGATATACATTACAGCAGTGACGGTTCGCAGGTTTTTTCTGGTGCGACCGAGGTAGCAAGGATGGCAATACCGATAGGTAGGGTCGGTTGAAGAGAAGGCTCTCTGTGTGACCGCACCTATCTGTATTACCTCCTCTGCTACCTCGGCCGTACCAGAAAAAAAAACTCGCGAATCGTCACTTCATTACAGATATAATTTCCCGCAACATCCAATTTTAGTTTATCATTAAGCAATTTGCCAATAACTTGACTAAGATTTTCTACTGCAACTTCAGATATACCTACAAAGATTAGATACTGCTTATCGATGTATTCAGTAGTTGCGATTTTCCTTGTTTTCGTTTTTAATTACTGCTAGTTGATCCCGTAATTCAATATTTTCAATTCTCAATGGTTCCATTAAATTGCCAATCAGAATAGTGAAATGTGAGGTTAACTCCTTTAATACATCTGCTTTCAATTTGAGACGTTAACTTTTTGAAAAGAACGGTGTTACTAATATCAGTCATTATGGAAAAATACAAAGTATTAACATGACGACAAGGATACAAATGCTTCACAACACCGGGCCTATCGTGTTGACCAACCGATAGACAAACAAAGAGGGCATCGGTAAATAAAATGAAATGGTTTAATAAATTAATAGTTATTTCAGTGTTGCTAGGAGTAATTTTCAATTTTCCCCAAATATTTCTTAAAAACACCCCAGAATAGCCCTCGCATAAAATACCCACCCCAAAAAATACCCCATCGATTAAAGTTCTCCAAAGTGCACACCAAAATTTACCCCCATTTTGGAGAAAACTCCCGCAATATGATAACACTGGGATTAGAGAAGGCGCGTTGATAAGATTTCGGAATTTGCGAAAAGAAAGGTTTTATAACTCTGTTTTTCCAAAAATATGTAGGTAGTACAAAAAGGCCATTTAAAAAATCAGAAAAATATTTAATCGTGCTGTGATATCCTCCAAATAATTAAAATAATTCTTTAATTTTTCGGAAATCATTGCTAATTAACTACGTAAAATGGTTTGCATTTTTTTTTTATAATTTCCAAACAGTTCCAGTTACACCGGGTGATCAGTTTCATTCCGGGCCAAAGTATTATATTTAACAATTACTAAAAAAACTAAATTGACTGCAAAAATTACATTTTGATTTAAAATTTTTCGAAAAAAAAAATCAAAAATCGAATCGAAATATTTGAAAATTAAGTCATTCCTTAAACACTAATCGCGCAGTCTCTATTTTCTGTATCTAAATATTAAAGTACATTAGTTTTATCTTAAAACAACCACTAAAACAAAAAATTTCACATGAAATAAATAACCTTATTGACTTATTTTAATAATTTTTAATCTTTTAACATGTCTGTATCTTGTCTTTTTATTTATTGACTTTTTATTTATTGACTTATTTTAATAATTTTTAATATTTTAACATGTCTGTATCTTGTCTTCAATTTATTTATTGACTTATTTTAATAATTTTTTATCGTTTAACATGTCTGTATCTTGTCTTCGATTTTAGCTCGTATTCATGTATTTATTTTAATGTTTTAACCTTTTAACATGTCTGTAATTATGCGTTAGGTACTAAGGCCTCCTGTACGTGTTTAAACACAAAATGTTTCATTTTAGTTTTACTCTAAATTTAAGATTACCCATCACTATATATTATGACGTATGTAAAACATATATATGTTAATGCATTAATAAAGAATTGAATTGAACCTAAAATTATTACAAAAATCAAGTACAGGCCAAAAATATCAAAAATTCAGTCTGCAAAATCTAAATTATAGGGCAAAAAAAAAATCAAAGACCAAAAAACACGAAAATATCGACCAAAAATTCGCTCATTAAAATCTACAATTAAACAACATTAAAATTAATAATTAGGGTAACAGAACTAAAAACATAAGTAAAAAATTGAAAATTCTTGGGAAAAATAAAAATGCTGTCAAAAAACAGAAAATTTCAACCAAATCGAAAAGTTTGGTTAGGTGCCAAAAACATCTAAAATATAGGCCGAAAAAACAAAAACTCTGGTCAAATAAAAATGCAGCCTAAACATTGAAAATTAAAGCAAAAGCAAAATAATTTGCCATTTTCAGCCCCAAAACTCTATACCTCAAAGTAAATTGCCGAAGCTCTAAACTCAATAATAATTTTAAAAATTCGCCGATAAGAACAATAATTCAGGTGAAAACATCTAAAATTTGGTTAAAAAAAAATTCGAAAATACCGGCCAAAAGTTTGCACACAAAAAACAATTCAAGTATTGACCATTCAAAAATTCGCTCGTTAAAATTTATAATCAAGGTAAAAAAAAAACTAAGAATATAGGCAAAAAATTAGACCAAAAATCGTAAACTCTCGGCAAAAATAAAAAATGCAGATTAGAAAAAAAAAAAAAAATTCTAACTAAATATTCGAAAATTTTGGTTTATAGGTCAAAAACTCTAAAATTTTATGAAGACGTTCTGAAACCACAATGGTACAAGTAAACTTTATAAATATTTTAAACAATGATGCCTTACACTCAGGACCTTCAGATACTTACCAAATATATGTAACTCAAGTGCAAAATAGTGTATAAAAGTTTTGTTTCATTTTGTATAACCTGTGACTTTAAATAAACATTTAAATGTTTAAAGTCATTTTTCTTCGAATAAATTGTATGCTGCTTATACCGTTATGATTTTTACCCATTCAAATATTACATAGCCTTATACAAGTTACAATACATATATTATTTTTACACTTATTCCCGATTATTTATTTATTTGCCAATTTACGGGACTGCCTTAAGAGGCCGTGGCCTTATATCAGAATGAACTTTAAAACTCTAAACAAAAATGGAATTATATTTAATACAAATTAATGAAAGGTAGAACCCTAAAAAGAGTTTTTTCAATTTTCACTTTATTTTTTAAGAATTATCCAATTTCCAGTTATTTAGGGTTGTTATTATTGGTCGACAACTGATGATGCCACAAGCAAAATTATTTTTTTTAAATTAAGCAAATATAGAAAAAAATCAACGTGGTCTCCTAGATAATTATATTTTCAGGGTTGCACCTTTCATTAATTTTTATTAAATAGAACGCCGTAACTTTTGTTCACAGTTGTTCAGCAAAAATAATAATAATAAAGGTGTTATTTTCTAAAGATAAAGAAATATTCTGAATATATTTTAAATTCCTTTATTTTCGATGAAAACGCCTTATAAAACAGTAATTAGTGATTCTTCAGTGAAAAATAAAAGTTGTTCATTATTTTGATGCCTGAAACGAAATGCTTCGAAAATTTCAAAATGTGATATCTCAGCGAATATTTAAGTTACAAAGATAAAATAAAAACCAAAATATCAATTTTTTTAAAAAAAGCTCTTGCTTGTTGCCAGAAAATGTTGACATATATGGGCAATTCCACAAAAATTGGCAAAAACCGTTAAAAAAAGGTGAAAAATCGATTTTTCAAGAAGCCGCGGCATGATATAAATATGTGTTGATGCATATTTTAATAAATTTTTGCTGGATAAAAATGATGCAAATGTCAAAAATTGGGTGCAAGGGGGCCCTGTTAAAAATCGATTTTAAAACTTTTGTAATTTACTTTGAATGGTCTTGGAAACATAGGTAATTGGGTAGACTATACAGCAGACATGTCAAACACGCGGCCCGTGGGCCGCATGCGGCCCGCTTACAAGTTGCCTGCGGCCCGGCAAGGTTGGTATCAAATATTAAAACAAAATTATATACAAGGTAAAAATAATAACTTTTCTTTTGGTTTCAATTGTAGTTTTTTTTTGGTAATGCGGCCCGCGACTTGTGTGTAATACTTGATGTGGCCCTTGGTGGCAAACGTATTTGACATGCCTGCTCTAGAGACTTCAAAAGGGATATTTCCGTAAAAAAAAAGAAAAATATTTAACAATCACAATAGAGACACACACACACAATTTTTTTTTCCCAGAAATATTTGAAATGGACTTTAGGGACCGCAAAACGGATGTTTCCGTTAAAAAAATTTTGAAAAAATTTTCACGGTCACAATACAAAAACACCCATAATTATTTTTCCAGAAATATCTGAAATGGACTAGAGAGCTCGTTTTTTCACGATTACAATACAGATACACATAATTTTTCTTTTCAAGAAATATTTGAAATCGAAAACGGATACTTTCGTAAAAATTTTCACGGTTACAATACAGACACGCATAATTTTTTTTCTAGAAATATTTGAATTGGACTACTCTAGTGACTTCAAAACGGATATTTCCGCTAAAAAAAATTTTGGAAAAACTTTCACGCTCACAGTATGTACACACACACACAGACACATACACACCACATTTTTTTCCAGAAATATTTCAAATGTACTCTAGGGACCTCAAAACAGATATTCCCGTTAAAAACAATTTTTGCAAAAATTTCACGGTTAGTACAGACACACAATTTTTTTTCCAGAAATATTTAAAATGTACGCCAGGGACCTCAAAACACTAAAAAAATATTAAAAGAATTTTCACAATCACAATACAGACACACACACAATTTTTTTTTTTTTTGGAAGGATGGTTGACGGGAATTCGGGTTGAGGATAATTTTGAATTGGCGTAAGCATGTACTATTCGGCCACTAACGATAATTACTTGAGATTTAATTTTGATAATGATTGGGACATACACTAGACATCCATGGACCAGCACGGCCACTTCTTCGTTCCGAAAAAGTGACCGCACGGATGGGATTCGAACCCACGACCACGAGGCCCAGAAGCAGGAACGCTACCCACTAGGCCACCGTGGCCCTCTCAATTTTTCTTTTCCAGAAATATTTGAAATGGACTCTGGAGACTTTAAAACAGATATTTCCGTAAAAAAAAAATTTTAAAAATTTATCACAATCACAATGGAGACTCACACACAATTTTTTTTTCCCAGAAATATTTGAAATGGACTCTAGAGAGCTCAAAACGAATATTTCCGTTAAAAAAATGTTTGGAAAAAATTTCACAGTAACAATACAGACACACAAACAATTTTTACAGATACACATACAAATTTTCTTTTGCAGAAACATTTGAAATGGACTCTAGAGACCCGAAAACAGATATTTCCGTGAAAAAAAAATTGAAAATATATTTGCGATCACAATACAGATACACACACTATTTTTATTTTCCCGAAATATTTGAAGTGGACTCTAGAGACCTCAAAACGGATATTTCCGTGAAAAAAATTTTGAAAAAATTTTTGCGATCACAATACAGGCACAACTTTACAGGCACACTTTTTCTAGAAATATTTGAAATGGACTCTAAAGACATCAAAACGGATATTTCCGACAAAAAAATGTTTAAAAAAATTTTCACGATCACAATACAGACCCACACACAATTTTTCTTTTCCCGAAATATTTGAAATGGACTCAGAGACCTCAAAACGAAAATTTCCGTGAAAAAAAATTTGCAAAAATTTTCACAATCACATTAGAGACACAGAGAAACACACAAACACATACATTTTTTTTCCCCAGAAATATTTGAAATAGACTCTAGGGAACTCAAAACGGATATTTCCGTAAAAAAAAATTTACGGTCACAATACAGACACACATAATTTTTTTTTCCAGAAATGTTTGAAATGGACTCTAGGGACCTCAAAACGGATATTTCCGTTAAAAAAAATTTGAAAAAGTTTTATGACCACAATACAGACACATTTTTTTTCCAGAAATATTTAAAATGGACTCTAGGACATCAAAACAGATATTTCCGTTAAAAAAAAAATTCTGAAAAATTTTTCAGTCACAACACAGGCGCACACATAATTTTTTTCCAGAAATATTTGAAATGGACTCATAGACCTCAAAACGGATATTTCCGTTAAAAAAAAAATTGACATTTTCACGGTCACAATACAGACACATAATTTTTTTTCCCAGTAATATTTGAAATGGACTCTTAGAGACGTCAAAACGGATATTTCCGTTAAAAAGAATTTCACGTAAAATTGAAAAAAAAAATGAAAGAATTTTCACAATCACAATACAGACACACACACAATTTTTCTTTTACAGAAATATTTGAAATGGACTCTAGAGCAGGCATGTCAAACACGCGGCCCGGCAAGGTTGGTATCAAATATTAAAAAAAAAATTATGTACAAGGTAAAAATAATTATTTATTGTTTGGTTTCAATTGTAGTTTTTTTGGTAATGCGGCCCGCGGCTTGTGTATAATACTTGATGTGGCCCTTGGTGGTAAATGAGTTTGACATGCCTGCTATACAGGGTGTCCTAAATAGAGTAGGATTGCATGGGTATCTTTCTTATTCTTAAAGCTAGAGATCTGGTTAAATGGGCAATGTTGTGCAGTTTTCTATGTTGATTCAGATTATGTTGAGAAATTTTCAAAATTCCGAGCAGTTTAGAAAATATTAAAAAAAAACTGAAAATCGCGATTAAAAAAAAATGAAATATCACAATAATTATTAAAGATGCGAAAAAAAGTTTTAAATAAAAGTTACTTGGTTTAATTAGGCAAACATAGAAATCAAGTCAAAATCAAATTCAAGATGGCGGTTTCCGAGATATTAATACCAACTTTCTTATTTCAAAGGCCGCCATATTTGATTTTTACACGCATAAATAGACTTTTTTTTCTCTTTTCAAAGATGTACAACAACCTATGTCAAAATAAAAAATAATGGAAATATTAATTGTTTAAATTTTAATTTTAATTTTTTAAATTATTTTTAAAGCAAATGTAACAAAACAAAAAGAGGTAGTACAACCAAGTAGTAAAATAACAATACATTATAAAAAATGCTCAAAATGTTGACCGTTATTGGCCAAACACAATTGACAGCGTTTTACAACACTGCCAGTTTGCCTCTGTCACTGCTTCGCGAAGTTCATCCACATTGTTATAATTGAAGTTACTTCCATAAACTTTGTTTTTTAAAGTGCCCCACAAATAAAAGTCAAGAGGCGTCAAGTCTGCAGATCTGGCTGGCCACTGTACAGGTGTATTAGTCGCTATTACTTTATTATTAAAACGTCCATTTAGATAAGTAATAACATCTCTGGCATTGTGTGCCATCTTGCTGGTACCATATTTGCATATTTTGTGCCAAAGGTAAATCATCCAATAAATCTTCTAAGGTTGTTTGAAGAATTTCCAAATAACGTTGTGCAGTTAGAGTCCATCAAAAATTATAGGACCGAGTAAACGATTTTCCATTATGCCACAAAAAACACTAAAGCCGAACCGTAATTGGTTTTGGCATGGAATAACTATGTGTGGATTTTCTTGAGCCCAATAGTGCTCGTTATGACGATTAAATAATCCACAATTAGAAAAGTAAGATTCGTCAGTCCATAAAATTGTGTTTATAAAATCATCATTCTCCGTAATTTTGTTGATTAACCACCTGCAAAATGTTAATCTACGGATGTTATCATTTGGTTGTAAAGTCTGAGATAGGTGCAATTTATAAGGGTGAAACTTGTGCTTTTTTTAAATTGTTGATGCTCTAGACTTAGATACGTTAACTTCATTTTCTATCTGCCGACATGAAATGTTCGGATTAGCTGCCACACAAGCCAATGTTAATTCTTCATCATCAACGATCATATTTCTCTTAGGTTTTTTTAAACTTCCATACAATTGCATATTTTGATCCAATCTTTTAAATACCTTAATGTCCGGCTGCCTTCTTTCAGGAAAGTTTGCTTGGTATGTTTGTGCTGCAAGATGGGGGTTTTTGTAACACTTGGTGTAATTACAAAACATATCGTATTGTTCAGATATTGAATAATTCGCCATTTCAAGTAATTATTATTTATCGATATTACAAGAACTTAAGACAATACACATGTATGAATTAATAAAACAACTGATAAACTAATGTAATATGACAGTTAGTCGTTATAACAAATTTTGTTTTATTTTTATTTATGCCTACTTGTTTTAAACTTACAACAATTAATATTTCCATTATTTTTTTATTTTGACATAGGTTGTTGTACATCGTTGAAAAGAGAAAAAAAAGTCTATTTATGCGTGTGAAAATCAAATATGGCGGCCATTTGAAATAAGAAAGTTGGTATTAATATCTCGGAAACCGCCATCTTGAATTTTATTTTGACTTGATTTCTATGTTTGCCTAATTAAACCAAGTCACTTTTATTTAAAACTTTTTTTCGCATCTTTAATAATTGTTGAGATATTTGATTTTTTTTTAATCGCGATTTTCAGTTTTTTTTAAATATTTTCTAAACTGCTCGGAATTTTGAAAATTTCTCAACATAATCTGAATCAGCATAGAAAACTGCACAACATTGCCCATTTAACCAGATCTCTAGCTTTAAGAATAAGAAAGATACCCATGCAATCCTACTCTATTTAGGACACCCTGTATTCATGCATTTTTTCAGAATTTTTCATTCTCATATTCGTCAGTAAAAAAATTATGTTTTAGAAAAGTAAACAACTTTGATTAATAAAATAATTATTTAAATAAAATAACCGTATAATAATTATTAATTATTTTGATACTGCAAATAAGCATGACCAGCTGATATCTATATGTTATGTAGTATTGTTAATATCGGCGGTTTATCTCTCCCTCTCCCAATTAGTTAATTTACCCTCGATAAAATGTATTGCAATCATTACTGCACAACAGTATTGCGAAATAACCTGTCGGAATAATGGTATAATTTGTGTGGAAATAAGAAACATTTTTTGACTCATTTAGCACGCACTTTCCGCCCCACATATGATCGTTCAGTCTATAACTTTCGCAACGCGCCATTAACTTGAATAAGCCCTCTATCATCAGTATCTGAAGAGTTACTTATGTTTTCGAGTTGGGGAGGCATCAGAAAATTCCCCCTTTGAACAAGGAAGTCAAACAGCTGTACTAAGAGCGTGCCATTAAATCGTTATTACTGAGTAAAGTGAGTCATTTTATATTCGTTTTAATTGCCAGCTCTCCTTTATTTTATCCGTGCTGATCTTGAGCCCGTAGGATGATGCTAAATTAGCGACGAGTCGCCTTTCCGAAAACTTTTAATTTATTCGCCCCCGGAAATAGACGAATAAAGAAACAGAATGGCTACGGCCAAAGTTTAAAAGAAGACTTCTGATCTAATTCCGGAAATACGTACACTGCGTGTGTTTTAAAAATGGAAACTTGCAAAACCGTTTCATTTGTTATAGATAAAAGCGTATGCACTTATGAAATTGACTGCTAAGAAATATGACCAAACCTGCTGTTGCTATTATACTTATGTAGTGTATTATATAAATGGGCCCTTTGTTTTGCATTCATTCATTGTGCTGCAAGTAGTTTTAGCTCTAATTCCGGCGTATTTACTCCTTTGTCTTAAATACAAAAGGATACTCATTTGTCTGCGCTAGTTTTGAATTCTTTTAATATCAGTTCAAGAAAAATGAAAAAAACTGGAAATTTAATAATATACATGCAGTGTAATGATGTATATAACATCTAAACATTTTTCCTGGTTCCGAATTAAAATTAGTTTTGCGTATTTCAGAGGATTGCAGGTAATATAAACTGCGTGAAGCCTTATGTGGATAAAATTTTTAAATCTTAAACACTTTGACGGCCATGTGTACAATTATTGGTACACAACTGTACTTTACCACGAAATCGTGTGTCCACATTTGATCACAGATCGTAGCCTCCTTCTATTCACTGTGTACGTTCAACGGATACGATTTGTATAGGTTTAAATGAGGATTTCGGTAGCCTCGGTTTGTGTGTAGTCTGGTGGACTAATTCGAAAAAAAATCATAGATGGCGCGAGTAGAATCTTTCGTATGCCCGGTGAATCCCCCTTTGTAATTAAAGTCTAATGGGTTAGTGAAAGCATATTTTTTTGTAAAATGGTTGGAAAATATTCGAGCGAAACTGAACTACAGCTGATAATATAAGCGATGTCGAGAATGATTTTGATTTTGGTTCGGATGATTCCGTTGCCGATAAAGACTATATTAAAACATCATCCAGTTCTTCATTATCTGGCATGGAAAATGTGCAATCGCCAAAGAAAATGATAAATGATGACAATTCAGATGATCCCGATAACAACATTTTGGATGCAGGGGTAAATAATTCTCAGCCTCGCGTAATTTGGAATTATTGCACAGGTACGTTTTCTGTTTTATTAGTTATTAATTGCTATTATTGCTCTAGTAAATGAAACACTTTCCATTTACTGCTAATCCTGGATTTTCGAGAAACTTTTTCGAAAGTAGAGAGGGAGATAATCCACTGCATTATTTATTACCGAAGATGTTATATCTCTTATTGTTAGGAGACTAACAAGTATGCGGAACAAAAAATAATGTCGGGAACTACGAACGAAACTCTGAAATCAAACTCTATTCTAAAAGAGTGGAAGGAAATTCTCACATTTTTGGGTTACTTACTTTGGATAGGACTAAATCAGAAACTCACATTGAAGGATGATTTTAGCATAAATATATTATATAAAACTGATGTCAATAAAAATGTGGGAATTAGTAGACACCGATTTGAGCTCTTATTGTCCAATGTGAATTTTTCCGATAATGAAATACCTGGTATTGTCTGTATATACGAGACAATGATTCCCTTTCGAGGCAGACTAAGTTTTCATCAGTACATACCAGGAAAACGACACAAATACGAAATAAAATTATTCAAATTGTGTGGGGATAAAGGATATACACATAATTTGAAAATTTATTCTGGAAAGGAGCAAACAGTTAATGACCAACCGGTTGCATCCAGAGTTGTGTTGGAACTTATGGAACCCTTCTTGAACGCAGGGAGAGTTTTATGTACTGATAATTTTTATACAAGTATGAAATTAGCACACCAACTTCTTGACAAGAATACTCATTTGATCGGGATGCTCCGGAAGAACAGAAAATTTAATCCAAAACCTGTTATTGACGCAAAACTGGAAAAGGGAGAAATGATTTCAAAACCAAGCAACACAAAGGTCATAGTAGGAAAGTGGAAAGATAAAAGGGATGGTTTGTTTCTTACAAGAGAGTCAATTCCAGAAATGATTACAGTTTAAACAAAAAGAGGAAAAATTCAGAAGCCCTCAACAATTGTGCTATATAATAATATGAAGTCTTTTATTGATGTCTCGGACCAAATGGCATCTGGCATCTTATTCCACACCTGTTCGCCGTAGAGTTAAATGGTACAAAAAAGTGGCCTTTGCACTTTTGGCTAATACAGCAGTCGTGAATGCACATATAGCATATCAAAGTATAACTGGATACTATACTCATTTCCGTGAAAAAATGTAAATAAAATATTTGAAGAAAGGATAGCAGAGAGGAATAGATAATTAGTAAATATTGAAAATATAGTAAATATTGAAAATATAGTAAATATTGAAAGAAATCAACTGTCTGACGCTGAAAATAGAGGAAGATGCACCAGATGTTACAGAAAAACAGTGAAAGGAACGGAAGGGAATATGCAATCAAGAGTAAAAATGACGTGCCATGCATGTAATGAGAAGTACTTGTGCATGAAATGCTTTTTTGATACTCATAATCGTGCATAAACACTAGTGATGGGCCGATTCGGATGAAAATAATCGGCGACTCCGATTATTGAAATAATCAGTGACTCCGATTATTAAAATAATCGATTCGAATTCGTATTCCGATTCGGATTCGTATGCCGATTCGTATTCGTATTTCCATTCGGATTCGTATTCCGATTCGGATTAATATTCGGATTCGGATTTGCTGGACATATCAATAGTTCGGCACTTCAAGGACAGTATAATAACATACTTAGCATTCGAGGCGAGACTAGTAAACACTTAAAGTAGCTTTAGAATGTCTAAACATGTGGATCACTCATCCCTTGTTAATATTGATGTCGATCTTCCGTAAATCGCCATTTGGAGATTATCAGACAAATTATTCAACCAATTATTCAATGACTTCATTAATTTAACATTTTATAAATTTAATTTTAATATATCCCTGTCGGCTCTGTGAAAAACTTCGACGCAGCGTTTTTGCGGTACTACGGCGCACCGTGGTACTTTGGATCTTGTTTCATTGCGTCCTGTCGATGTCGGGTCGATAATAAACGTAGAGAAAAAAACGGAGCGTTTCTGTTACTTCTGAAGATTTAAGTAATTAGAATTCGAACAAATATATCTCTACTGTTAGAAATAGGATAGGAAAATTGTTTTTACTTTCTCCGTTATTAAGTACGAGATTTAAATATCGAATATGACCGGTAGGGGCACAATTTTAAAGGGAGAGCCTTTTTTGTTTTCTCCGACTCTCCGATTATTTTTTCCGATTTCGATTATTTTTTTCGATTTCTATTATTTTTTCCAATTCCGATTATTTTTTTATTTTTCCGATTATCAAAAGATACTCCTATTACGATTATCATCCGATTATTTCCGTCATCCGAATTCAAATATTCCGATTATTAAAATCATCCGATTATCCCATCACTAATAAACACACACTTTTTGAAACAAGTTAATTAGATTTTTTTCTACAACTAATTTTATGTTCTTATATTGTATTTTTCAATAAATATAATGATTTTTTTTTTGAAATTTTTCCTTCATTTTTTGTAAAAAATCTTCATTAATACATTGTCAAAGTGTTAACATCAGTTAACCCGTTAGCGCCCTGCGTGACCATATGAACACCCCAAGCGACGGCAAATTTTTATAACTTCCGCCAGACGTGCATACTTATAGCGGCCGAGTTTTAACCAAAATTGGTGATATAAGTCGTATGTTGTTCTAACTCTGCAGCAGTACGCTCTGAATCTGCATCGGTGTGGTAAATAGCCATGGCGAATAACACGCGTATGGCAGTTGATGATACTCTGGCGGCCGATATTTCTTTTCGGTAAGAATTTTATTTTAAATATTATATTTGTTATAAAACTAGTTTAGGTTTCGCAGCTAACACTATATGTTGTGAAATAATGGAAGTTTTGTAGAACTTAGCCTAACATGGTCAATTTGTAAGGTTATGTCAATGTGTTCATATGAACACGCTAAGTTTTCACCAACATTAATTTTAGAATATGTTGTAACTCGCGTTCTCTTCACATGTTACACCATTTATATTACTTACAGGGGCATAACGCTTCAGGAAGCGCTTGATATCCTCGAAACAGAGGACCTGCAAACTGACCGAATTTTTGTGGAACCCCCAGATGTTCACATAAATTCTGATGAAGATTCGGCCGAGGAAGACGAAGGTGGATTGGTAGGCAATTTATCAAGGAACCAGCTACGGAGCGGAGCTGAAATTGTTTTACAATAGAGTACACAATCCAAACAACGTAGATATTGATGAAGACCGGCAGGAAAGCTTGCTTGATGAAGAATGTGTATCGAGGAATGCGAAAAGGCTAAAACCCTCATTTTCATGGCAGCACGCTGATCTTTCAGAAGTGTGCAGTTTTTTCCCCGAAGGAGATTTTTCAAAATATAGAGACCCCTCGCCAGTACAAATTTTTGAAAATTTCATCGATGATATTATAAATTTGCTGGTTGACGAATCAGCAAAATATGCTGCTTTCAAAAATTACAAAAATCCACAAATCACACTGGATGAAATGAGAGTATTTTTAGCCATTTTGTATATATCCGGTTATAACTGTGTACCATCAAAAAGACCATATTGGAAAAGTAGGAGCGAGAAAATCGAATACCCAAAAGTTGCCCTCTAACGCCCGTAGAAACGATGAAAACTAAGAGCCAACGTGGAACGTTGTCGGTGGGTCGACAATAGCTCTTTAACAGTTGCTTTAACATGTCATGTAGTGAATCCCCCAGTCAACGTCAAAAGATATTCTAAAGATGAAAAAAGGAAAATCAACGTTCCCCAGCCAAATCTCATAGCAAATTATAATAAATTTATGGGAGGAACAGACAGGATGGATAAAAATATTGCATCCTACAGAATTGGTTTTTGAGGCAAAAATGGTACTGGCCCTTATTTACATGCAGTTAGATGCTTGGGTGCTTTGCAAAAATTTTGGTTCCAAATTGTCTCAACTCGATTTTAGACGTGACATAGTTCACTCTTACTTAGAGAAGTATAAGAATATGCCAATCTCATTGGGGCAGCCCAGTACTTCCAAAAGTCTAATCAATGTCGGGGTAAGTCACGACATCCGTCTGGATGGAAGAGGCCACTTTGTTGAGCCATAAAATAGGCGACGTTGCCGCGGAATCAAATGCGATAAAACTGTGTGTACAAGTTGCAGCAAATGTAATGTAGGTCTTTGTGTGTCATGCTTTATAGATTTCCATACAAAGTAGAAATAAGTTTATGATTATATAATAATATTTTTGAACAAAAAGTTTTAAATTATTTATATATTTTTGCGTGAAAGTAAATATTTAAATACAAGATTGATAAAAAAAGGTATTCTTTTGATTTTGTAATATTTGTACCTTTGGCCGCTTTGTGTGATCATATGATCACGTCCCTTAGTCTTGCAACGGCTTACCAATCCCTATATAATTTTATATTTAGGATATAGATGAATATCTAAGCTCAAGTAATATCAAGCCGAAATTTGAATTAAGTTATGTGTTATTAATAGTTTTTACTATCAAAGTAACATGTAGTTTATTCAAATTAATAATAAAGATATCTAATATAAATACTAATTAAGTCATTGACCACCTGGCAATATTTTGTATGTTAAGCTAATATTAGACGAATGTTGACATTACACGATTTTCCAAATATTGCTTTTATTAATTTAGCCAATAAATAACCTAAGTGGATAAATCAATATAGTAATTAACGTTAATATCAAATATTGACTTTGCGATATTTTCCTAATTATATTTTCACACATGTATATTACTAACTTTATTACAGAAACATTACAAATTTAATTGTTGCAATTATTTTATAACTCTGGGCTATCGAACCTGTCTTTGAGTTAATAATATGGCTTGAATTTCCATTTGAGATCTACAGAGAGCCATGGAATGCGCGTGGAATGTGCCGGTGCTCGTTACCAGTGACGCAGCATAAATTCTGTCATATTATGATTTTAATGATTAATAAAATATTTTTAAGTATTTTTTTGAATATCACAATATATAATTAAACTTAAAACACATTTAACCCTTAACACCTCAGCCAGGCCACATAGCGGCCCCATGGGGTAATGAGACATATGAGTGTTTTAAAACTTCTAACCGATTGTTTCATGTTTGTTGAAGAGTTGTTCAACATTTCTAATGATTTTTATCTGTCAATTCATAGATGGCGTTCTATAAACTGGTGATATACCTATGTGAACATTCAGCAAAAATGGCTTTTTTTTCAGAAAAAAAATTATTATTCCGCCATTTTTCAATATTAAGGGCTAAAATTTTAGGATTGTACGCATGGCATATACCACTTCCATAAAAAATAACAGTATCCGCCGATCATTCAAAATAGTTATTTTTTTAACAAGGCAATAAAGTGACAGATTTATGGACGCGGCTGGAGCAGCCTAGTCAGGAAATCTGCTTTATTGCTGTGTTAAACACATAATTTTTTCGTGGATTGTTCAGGAGAAATTAGTAATAACTTGCAATGCAATAATTTTTAATATTTACAGGGTGGGACACCGCATACGACACGGTCGTTTTATGGAAAACCGTGCAACTTCATGTTATTTTTTTCAAATGGATAGATGTGGGATCGTTGTATGCACAATTTAAAATTATTACCTGTTATACAGGGTGTCCCATTAAAAAGATACACATCAAAGTTATGTTTTTTTAAACCCTGTATTTTTTGTCATTTTTTGAATTCTAGGGAACAAATAAAGGTGAGTTACTTCAATATTTCCTGTACCTATCGTTCACTGTTTTCGAAATATTTAAAGATTTGTTGAAATGAAGGGTACAGGTGAAATTTTATATTTGCCCCAGTGATTGATGTTGAACTTTACAATCATTTCTATTGTTTGGTTGAAGGTTTGAACTACAGCGCCAACCATGCTTTAGTTTAAATAATTATACAGGGTGATAAAAAAAAACGTGGTAGAAAATCCTAACTTTTAAAGTTGAATAACTTTGTTTTTTCAAATGGCACACCCTGTATTTAGTAACGTATTCTCACTTATAATCCAATTCTCTTTCAGATTGTATAAGGGTTTTCTGTTCCTAATCTTAATAATTTTCTTGTTTGTGGCGATTTTCATATCAATAATTATTATTATAATCTGACAGATAATTGGATTTTTCCTTGTGGTATTCAAATATTTTGAATTTTAATATCATATTTTTCTTATTTAAAATTTGTTTGGAATATTTACCAAATTACATCAACAGAATAGATTGGTCGATTTTTAAAAGAATCTGTTGATCGATTAATTAAATAATCATTTAATGGAATGATCGATCAATAGATTAATAAAATAATCGATTACTCGATTAATAAAATGATCTATTAATTTTAGAGTAATAATAAAATTGTCGGTTAATCGATTATTTATCGATTACTCGGTTATTTTGCCCCGTCCTAGTCTCTGGATCAAGGGGCGACCACCACTTCGTGTCTTCTTCAGCACAAAGGAAGATGACCGTGTTTACCACAACCATCAGCGGGGACTCAAGTTTATGATGTTATAAAATCTTCCAACCCAAAAATCTGGCGTATAGTCCCAAAATCGGTCGGCCCTTTTTATCTGCTTTTCAATTCAGATGTTTAATAGCACGGAACATGGTTGCAATAACGAAATTCATAAAAAAAATCAATAAGAATATCCGCGGTTGAATGAAAAAGGATTGATAAATTATAAATATAAATAACTACACTCCGCGACAAAAGCCTGGGTTCACTAACAATTTTTCAGATTTTTCGTAGTGAAAATTTTTTCTGCCAAAAAACAAAAATCAAAAACCACCTTTGATGATAAATTAATAATTAATCTTTATTTGCTTACATTTTCGGATACTAAAGAATATAGTGTATATAAAAAAAATGTAAAAAACAGGAACTATGGGTACGAACGAAACTTTTAATATCTGGTGTTTCCACCACGAGCCCTAATAACACAGTCCAGACGTCTAGACATGCTGTTAATCAACGTTGCAACATTTTCTTGCGACAGTCTGTCCCACTCATCAACCAAACATGCTGTAAGGTCTCTTATGGTCCGAGGGCGATCAGGGCGAGCTCGAATGGTTCTTCCCAGTTGGTCCCACACGTGCTCGATAGGCTTCAGATCAGGTGAATAAGCCGTCCAATTCAAACACATAATTTCGACTTCTTTTAAATATTGGAGGGTAACGTTCGCCACATGTGGGCGAGCATTATCCTGCATTAATCGAAAGTTGTCTCCAATAAAGTGGCTATATGGTACAACATGTTCCTAATGTACATATCTGCGTTAAGGGCTGCTCTATCACAAATATGGAGTTCTGTACAAGCCTTCACAGAAATCCCTCCCCATACCATTATAGAGCCTCCGAAAAAATTGGATCTAGGAGCCATGGTACATGCAGCGTATCGTTCTCCTGGTCTCCTCCATACCCGAGCACGACCGTCTGGAGCATCCAAGGTAAAACGGGATTCATCAGACCATAAGACATGTCGCTACTCGGCAGCCCCCCTCCCCAGTTCTGATAAGTTCCAGCAAAATTAAATCGATTTTGTTTGTGACAAACCGTAAGTTTTGGACCAGTGGCAGCCCGATATGACTTTAGATTATTTTTTCGAAGTCGGCGCTGAACTGTACGTGCTGATATTTGAAAATTTCTGACAGCAGCAAGCTCATTAGCTGTAATTGATGCAGTAACAGTGGGTTTCTCAAAAATTGTAACAAACATAAATCGGTCATCTTGACCATGAGTTTTTCTTGGTCTTCCTGACCGTGCTCTGGCTATTAGTAGACCATCATCCACATACACCTGCCAAATTCTTCGAACCCCGTTTTGAGAAACTCCATACCTTCGGCCTGCTTCTCTCTGGCTATGTCCTTCTTCAATGTGGGCAATTATCCGTGCACATATTACTGGAGATATCGGCATTTTGATCACAAAACTAAATTTCAGCAAACACTGCCACTTGTCAGAAACAATTAAAGCATGACAAACAAATCCCTGACAACGCCAACTGATTTGTTAACCAAATCCCAAAAATCTGAATAAGTCACGTTGGAAGGAAAAAATTAAGTATATTAAAAATTGTACGGCTATAGATTATGCGACTACGGCATTAAACTTGTTTTTTGATAAATAAATATTAACATTTGGTGTTAATTGCCAGAAAAAAAATTCAGTACGAAAAATCGGAAAAATTGTTAGTGAACCCAGACTTTTGTCGCGGAGTGTATTATACCATCAAATCGGATTTTTTGCCCTTTATTTAATTGGAAATGTGTTCTTCAGTTGTAATTTACTTACTATTAGTTTATAACTAAAAACTGGCCAGAAGGAATTGTAATTAGCCGGTATATTTTTAAACGGGCAGGCCGAGAACAAGGAAAAATGTGATAGTGAATCTGAGTTAAATCTATATTTTTTGAATGTTCAGTGCGCTAGGAATAAAGTGAATGAACTTGAATATTTTATACAAAACAATGGCGTGAACTATGATTTTATTTGTTTAACTGAACATTGGCTAAAAAAACCAGAAATTGAATTTTTTAAATTAGGGAACTATGGTGTAATCTCCTATTTTGCACGACTTAAATTTAAGCATGGGGGTACGATGCAGCTTGCCCAAAGTGTAAATACTACCAAAAATTTGGAAAACATAAATAACATGTCCAAAGAAAAACACTGCGAAATCTCTGCATCGTTTCTCATTAAGCATAACATAACTATCATATGTATATATAGGTCACCCGATGGAGATTTTAATGAATTTTTATCGGTGATTGGAACAATGTTAGAAACCATAGATAAGAAAAATCAGATTATACTTGGTGGCGATTTTAATGTATTGTTCAACACACAAGAAAAAAATGCCGTAAACTTGTGCGATCTACTAGCAACCCATGGTTTATTTAGTTTGGTAAACTTTAAAACCAGGAAAGAAAACTGCCTAGATAATGTTTTTACTAAGATAGAGTCTAAATATATATCTGTTCAAGCTTGTGATTATGACCTTTCAGATCACATTGGTATTCACGTAAACATTAAAATTAAACCAACCGTCTCAAATGTAAAACAAATTATAATGCGGCCGATTACCGAATATGGTGTAAATCAGTTTTATGGCCTACTGGAATCGACGAATTGGAGTTTTATTGAAAATGAATCCTATTCCGCTGAAACCAAATTCGACCTATTCTCTGATATTATGCATAAATATTTTAACATTAGTTTTCCTGAAAAAAATATTGAATGTGGTACTAAAAAACAAGTTAAATGGTTTAATAACAATCTCCGCGAAATGCGCGAAACATTACACTTGCTAAAAGAAGCATATTCAAGAAATCCAAATCTGAAAGGCAATTATTATGCATATTTACAAACATATAAAATAGCTCTAAAAAATGCAAAAATAACTGGTAATGCGTCATTTATTAATGACGCATCTAATAGTCCACAAGCTCTATGGACTGTAGTTGATAATTACCGCAACAGTACAAAATGTCAAAAACCATGTGATATTGATCCTAATAATTTTAACAATTTTTTTGCTAACGTAGCTAATTCACTTGCCGAAGATTTACCCGAATCGAACGAGGACCCCATCATTCTAATGGCAAAGTCATTTCCTAACAAAAGCTCACGATACTTCAAATTTAAAGAAACTACATACGTCAAAGTCAGAGATATAATAAAAAAATTAAAAAGCTCAAAAAGCCGCGATGTTTATGGAATTTCCTCAACTTTACTAAAAAAGATAACTGATGTCATAGTAATTCCCATAACGAAGTTAATTAACTTATGCATAAAAATGAACATATTTCCCAAATCATTAAAAAAAGCGCGGGTTACGCCGATTTATAAAAAAGGTGATACATCTGATCTAAGTAACTATAGACCCATTTCCATCTTGCCAATACTGTCGAAGGTTTATGAAAAGGTACTATTTGACCAAATAATAGAATTTGTGGAAACTGAAAATTTACTATCTAATCAACAATATGGCTTCCGCAAGGGGCGATCTACGGTGGATGCGGTCAGCGCACTTGTTGAGGAGATTCTAAACGGATTTGAGACAGGACTGCACACAACTGCTTCCTTTCTCGACCTCAGCAAGGCGTTTGACTGTGTCTGTTGTGAGACGCTTGTGCGGAAACTGTATTTTTACAATTTTCATCCCAGAAGTTGTCGACTTATAAACTCGTACCTAACAGGAAGAAAACAAACAATAATAATAAATCAACAATCATCAGATGAAGTAGACTTAACACACGGGGTACCACAAGGGTCTATCCTGGGGCCCCTCCTTTTTTTAATCTACATTAATGACTTAACGTACTCAGATATAGAAGGTAAATTTTTTCTTTATGCGGATGATACCACCATTATAAATAAATCGTCCGATTTAAAATCAGCTTTAGAGCAAAACAAAATGAGCGAATCAAATTCATCAAATTGGTTTGCTACTAATAAATTAACAATAAATAAAGAAAAAACGGTTAACATCACATTTTCACTAAGTATTCCTCCTGTTAATCAAATTAATGTCAAATTTCTGGGCATCCATTTAGATAATAAGTTATCGTGGCACACTCATGGTAATAAAATGGCAGGCAAAGTATGCCGACACATATACCTTCTAAGACAACTCACCAACTGTGTACCTCTGCAAGCTCTAAGAACTATATATTTTTCACTAATAGAATCCTATTTAACATATAGCATAATAACATGGGGTCATTCGACCATAATAAATAGATTATTTGGGCTTCAGAGGAGAGCGGTCAGGGTGATATCTGGACTAGGGTATAGGCAAGATTGTAAGGCTGCATTTGCTCGTTTGGGAATATTAACGCTACCCTCACTCTTCATACTAGAATGTCTAATATATGTCCACAAAAACTTTAAACTATATCGTGTACATAATGAATTTCATGGTCATAACACACGGACTAATTCTAATATCTACCTGCATCGTTATCGTCTATCGAAATCACAAAATGGTACAAGTGACCGAAAATTTATAATAAACTTCCAGAGGCCATAAAGCTGCTTGACACTAAACAGTTTAAAATGAGACTAAAAGCATATCTTCTAGGAAAGGTATTTTACAATATTGAAGAACACCTAAGCGCGGATTATGCTATACCAAATTAGGGTTTAAACAGCTACCTGGCTTCTTACACTCTACACAATATTCCATGCAATCTTTGGTCTCATTTTTGGACTATCTTTTAATTTGTATATTTTTTTAGGCTATCATGTAATTATCTATATTATAACATATGTGTTAATTTAGCTTAATTTTAAAACAACTTATTAATATGTTTGTGCTGATTTTAATATGTCGTATCGTACATAAATGTAAATATTTTATCTATAATATCTATTTCATATTATATAAATAAGAAGTCCTTTATTATACAACGTAAGGCTTTACACTAGAATTATATCTACATCTAGTTTGCTTGTTTACTTACGCCAATATGTTTTATCTAAATATTTTTACTATTATGCAAACTCTTGACCTGTGTAAACTTCCTGTAATGCATCAATAAAATTATCTTATCTTATCTTAACTTATCTTATTATTATTTTACCATCCCACTATGTGTACCATAACATCAGCTGAGCCTCCTGTACGAAAGAAAGTGTAAGGTGAATAGACCCATTGAATGTTACTGAATAACGCACCCTTTAAAAGAATTCGGTTTCTGAAAAAATTGGAAAAATGTTAGCGAAACATTCCCTAAAATAACATAATTACCATTCAACCATGATTTATTGATATGACAAAAATTCGGGTTTTAAATTGTGGTTTTCTTTTAGAAGGTGGTTAGCGTATGTTGTTTGAAATTCAAGAATAATTTCTGATGTTCAATTTTAAAAATCAAGTATATGTTTATCCCATGAAAGAACAAGGTACCATTTATACTAATAAATATGGCATATAAGGGGATGGATACCCTAATAGTATATACAATTAAATCCTTTAATATTGGATATGCACTTTTTTGGCAAGAAAAATGTAAGTGGCTCCGCAATTATTGATCCATTAATGTTCAGAAAAAAAAGCATCCTTAAACTGTAATCCGCATTACACATTTTATAGGACACAATCCCCATCACCAAGAGGAGCATTGATGTCCTTATTAATCACCCTATTTACGAAAAAAATCCATCAATAATGATGTAATGCTGAAAAAATGAAATCACGCCGTGTTTGGTCATAATTCATCCGGGCTATATCGAGCCGATTTTAGTATTTTTAGATAAAGCATTGAAAATTATGAGAGTTATAAGATAATTAAAAATGTCTTAATGGTTTATGAGTGTACGATGCTAAATCATTTGAGAAATTTTAAGGGCGCATTATTGTATTATTTTATCTTAATTATTTATTTTGTACACGGATATCAGACCGTATATTTTTTTGTGTATATACAAGGTGTCTCAGTTAAACGTTTTTCGACGAGGGATAGAGTGCATCCTGACGACTCGAAATCATACAGCAATGTGGGGGCGGAAATGCTTTCCTGAAGCGGTGATGTACACAAAAACACCATAAAGAAGGAGACCGTAAGTGATAAATCGTTTTAATAATAAATATTTACAAAAACAAAAGGTACATGGGTCAAAGAAAGTGTTCGAAGTTTCTGCCACCGACCGCTATGCAGACCTCACATCTCCGGCGCATGGAACTCCGAACATTCTGGTATAATCAAGGCTCATATTGAATTTCTCCAGCAGCTACTGCGATTCTGGCAACCAGCTCCTCTGCACTGCCAACGGGGGTGTCATAAACCAGTATTTTCATATGGCCCCAGGCCCCAGAAATAAATATGGTGACCGAGCAGACCAACGCACGGGACCACCACGTCCAATCCACTGTTGGCCAAATCTAACGTCCAAGTAGTTACGAACATTACGGCTAAAATGGGCAGGGGCTCCATCATGTTAGAACCACATCGTCCGTTGCATCGATGCAGAAATCTGTTCGTTACTCAAAAGTTGTGGCAATACTTGCTGCAGAAATATCAGGTACTTACGTCCGGTTAGACGATCACTTAGATCAGGAAAGCATTTCCGACCACGCATTGCTATATGATTTCGAGTCGAAGTTCTGAAATGTTTAACTGAGGCACCTTGTATATTGTCAAATATTAATTAAGTTAATAATTTTATTTTAGTTAATACCTGTTTATTAGTTATACAATTCTTACCCTTAAAACAATAGTTTTGTTAGTAATATTAAGTTTCTATTTGATGTTTCTAAACTTACATGTGATTTAAAGTAACATTTCAACAAAACTAATAAAACCGGATTGTTCTAATTGCGTACCTAATTGATTACATAATATTAGCAATTACTCATTCGCCATGGGGATGCCATTAAGTAAAGTAAACAAGTAAACATAAACGGATATCGAATATTTTATAACCGAGTTTTAGATTACTGGCATATTTGAGATATTTACATACTGTAATTTATTTTCAATTTAAAAAATAAAGGGAAATATAATATCCTTTATTAGTAAAAGCACGAAAGAAGAGACAAACATTTTTGTGGGCCGAAACCTTTTTACCGAGATTAATATGGACTTGAATATCTTGTGGAAAAGGGTCTTCAGGAACCATATAAAATGTTTATTCATTTATGTGAATAAGATTCGATCTCACAGATGTCTTTTAAAATAAAATATATTATTTGCCAGAAAAATAGTTGTTGCAATTGAGATTTTACTTTAGTCTCCATCATGTTAATCATGGTTTTACGAATATATTTCGTTTTAGATTTTATTCATATTTTTTTTGTTTGACCTGCCTGATTTAAATTGATTAATTATTACATTCTAATCTGAACTTAAAAAAATGGTGATGTGGCCATCATGTTACTTTCTCCGACTTGATGCTATCATATCCATTTATATTTACGTTTTCATGGTTTATTTTCAATTAAAATCATATTTTAAATGTACATTGAGCGAATGAAACTGACGTTTAAAACGTCAAAATTATGAAAGATGGAAAAATTATACTTCAAATTCAAAAACTAGGTTTACTCAAAAACTAAAGGGATTTCGAAAAAAATTTATTCTTTATAAGTTATTCACTTTGGAATTCTCTACAATTATTATTCACATAAATTTGCTCTAACTATTATCGCTTCATAATTATAAACCAAAAATAAAAAAAATAAAAAAAAATTTTTCTCGAATAAAAATGATTTTATTCAAAATGTTTTCAAGCAAAAGATGTTCATTTCTTTATCGTCTTCAATGTTTGTTTAAATGTTTTTGTGATATTTTTCATATTTAAGAAAATATTGGCAAAAAACAAAAAACAGTTAAGGTAAACACCCACTTCCGGTGTACGAAATTTTACCGAAAGCTTTTCAATTCTTCGGATTATCAAATAAGACGTATGTTTAAAGTTTCATATCAATTGCTTTATTAGTTTTTAATATACAGCGCGCACAGACAGTCACACAGACACAATTTTTTTTTTCCAAAAATTGTTGAAATGGTATCTAGGGACCCCAAAACGGATATTTCCGTAAAAAAAAAATTTGAAAATAAAATCACGATCACAATACTTTCTCGTACTTCATAACGGAGAAAGTAAAAAAAAAACTGTTATTTATTTTATCCCCATTGACATGTAATGATGTTCTTGCGGAGACTCGAGATTAGTCATCTTGTTATTAGCGAGGTTCACACGTACAATGTTTAGCGCATTTTCGGATAGAGTTAAAGGAAGTTTGAAGTTGATTTTGAACACTTTGGAGGGTCGGGGCGTGAGTGATAAAGGCGATATCATCTGCAAAGGGCAAAGAATATTGTGTTAGGATCATGTAGGTCATGACCAAATATGTTGTATAGGAGGGGCGATAAAGGGGAACCTTGGAGGACTTCTTGTAGGACTGGGAATGGGTTGGTTTTATACACGGTGTTTCTAAATTGATGCGAATGATTTTAAAGAGTCATTTTTCAGCAAAAATTAAGGGAGGTCTTTCATATCTTTTGTGCAAAACCCCTTCCTCTTCAAGAAACAGCCCTCTAAAGTTAAGGGAAAAAAATTGATTTTATTTCATACATCCACTATCGAAGAATTTAGAAGGATGGAATTTGGGAGATAACTGTCCCCTAATAAAATATGACCAAAGTCATTTCTTTCAATTCATCACAAAAAATTTTGAATAGATAATTTTTCGGCAAATACTAGATTTTGAAAATTTAAACTTAATTTCATAGTTCCAAATTTCCAAAAATAAATGTAACCGTGATAACAAGACGTTAATGAAAAAAGTAGATGATAACAGCCGCTACGGGGCCAGGAAGTATTCCCGGAAGTCAAAATGGCGGCGCGCGGGAAATTTAAAATCCAAGTGGCGGGAAATTCAAATCTGAGCTTGGAAGTTCTACAGTGTTACCGAAAGGGCATCCAACGTCTAGGAATTACATCAGGTTTACCTCAAACCCACAACGCTGCAAGTTCAACAGGCGAGAAATTAAAAATCCGAGCTTGCAAGTTATACAGTGTTGCCGAAAATGCCCTCAATTTCCGGGAATTCCATCCGGCTTCACCCCAGAACGGCAACACCGCAGTGCTTTAAGTTCAAGTTAGTGGCGGGAAATTCAACAATTTTAAGGTGGGGTTAAAGTTTTATAGGAGTGCCAACTGTCCGCTAAAGTTCAGTACCAACACAATTCTTATCATTTTCGATTATTATACAGGGTGTGCAAATAAATAAAATGGCGCTAAATTTAAAATCGATATACAGGGTGCGCCTTACAGAAATATCCAAAATCCTTAAAATCAACAAAATTAGTATTAACAAAATCCAAATCAACCAAATCAAAATCAAAAATCTCAAAATTGAAAAATGTTTCAAAAATATCAAATCCAAAGTAACAAAACGACAACAAATAATCAAAAACTAATAACATAATGGTATTACATTAGGAAAAGTTAAAAGAATTAAAAATATGAATAACTTCGTAACGGCTCATCTGATATCGGATTGCTACATTGCAAATGAAAGAGCTCATCGAGTAGATTCAGAAAATGGCCACTTTCCATGCTCTATAAAAAAATGCTACTGTTGATTTTCATTTTTTTTGCAGCTAATCCTTTGAATGAATTTTGAAAATTTAAACATAATTTCATGGATACAATATTTTTGCCTGCATGTATAAAAAATATAGGTAACCATGGCAACGCGACGTTAATTAAACACGGCGACATTTTTCGATGCTCTGTAAAAGTATTAATCAATTAGTTTAATATTTTTTTCAAACAAATTCTTTGAATGAAATTAAAACCTAAACAGAATTTAATAGATACTTCATTCTTGCCTTCACATAAAAAAATAAAGGTAACTAAGGTAACATGAAGTTATTTAAAAACGACGACTGTTTTGGTGCTTTACAGAAAAAATTTGGTGTTGATTTTGAAATTTTTTTTGCAGCAAATTCTTTGAATAAGTTTGAAAAATTTGAACAGAATTTCATAGATACAACATTTTTGCCTTTACATACAAAAATAAAGGTAGCCATGGCAACGCGACGTTAATTAAAAACAACATTTTTTGATGCTTTATAAAAAAAGTGTTTTTTTTTTAAAGGAAGGATGGTTGATGGGATTGCGGGTTAAGGAGAGTGAATGATATTAGGGAAATTGGCGTAAGCTATTTGGCTATTCTGCCACAACCAATTCTTTGTAATAAATTCATATATTGATATGAAAGGAAAAGGAAAACCACTAGACATCCATGGACCCGTGCGGCCATTTTTCATTCAGAAAAAGTGACCGCCCGGATGGGATTTGAACCCACGACCACGAGGCCCAGAAGCAGGAGCGCTACCCACTAGGCCACCGCGGCCCCAAAAAAAAAAGTGTTGATTTTGATAATTTTTGAAAATTTAAACATAATTTATTGGATACAACATTTTTGCCTTCACATAAAAAAAAAATGAAGGTAACCATGGCAACACGACGGTAATTAAACACGACGCCTTTTTTCGATGCTCTGCAAAAGTAGTATTAGTATTAACAGCATTCTTGCCTTCATATGAAAAAAATAAGGTAACTATGGTAACACGGCGTTAATTAAAAACGGTGATTTTTTTGATGCTTTACAAAAAAAAATGTTTATTAATGTGTTTGAATCGCAATATATTTTCAAACAATACGATGTGGCCATCATGTTACTTTCTCGGACTTGATGGTATCGTTTATATTTACGCTTTCATAGTTTATTTTCAATTGATATCATATTTTAAATGTACATCGAGCGTTGCGCAAACTCGGATGAAACTGACGTTTAAAACGTCAAAATTATGAAAGATGGAAAAATTATACTTCGAATTCAAAAACTCGGTTTACTCAAAAACTAATGAGATTTAGAAAAAAAAAAAATTCTTTAGAAGTTGTTCATTTTGGTATTCTCTACAATTATTATTTACTTAAATTTGCTTTAACTATTATCGTTTCATAATTATAAACCAAAAATTAAAAAATTAATAATATTTTTTTTTCTCAAATAGCAATGATTTTATGAAAAATATTTTCAAGCAAAAGATGTGCATTTCCTTGTTGTCTTCAATTTTTGTTTAAAAAATTTTCTGATATTTTTCATATTTAAGAAAATATTGGCAAAAAATAAAAAACAGTTTACCTTTTGGTTTTTGGTTTCAGTTCTTCGGATTATCAAATAAGACGTATGTTTAAAGTTTCATATCAATTGTTCTATTAGTTTTTGAGATACAGCGCGCACAGACAGACACACACACACACACACACACACACACACACACACACACACACACACACACACACACAGACACAATTTTTTTTTCCAGAAATTGTTGAAATGGCATATAGGGACCCCAAAACGGATATTTCCGTAAAAAAAATTTTGAAAAAAAATCATGATCACAATACTTTCTCGTACTTCGTAACGGAGAAAGTAAAAATGATTTATGAAGGAAATATAGTAACTGATAATGCATATTAGTTTACATTTAGAGAAATTAAAGATTATTAATATAATCCACTTTGTTTAGCGAAATTTTATATGCGACCTATTCTTTCCTAAAATCTTTGTTATCAAAATAAAATGTATCGCTTACTGTAGGTATTACAAAAAAGGCAATAAAAAATGCGATTCCAAGTTCTCAATTCTTGCACTATGGAGTTGATCCGTTTCAGTTGGAACACCCTACACAATACAGTAATATGTTTATAATTTTGCCAGTAAGTGTAATAATAATATATTTCTTATTATTTGTAAATCTTGTTCTGTTTGTTAGCGAGAAATACAACGTTCCGCATTATCGTTGTAAGTTCGATGATTGTTTACGTGCCACCGCCATATTTGTGCACAAACCGAAAATCGAATATCTGTCCGTTTCTAGGCCATTGAACTTATTATCCCGTTGAGTAACTCCAATCACTACTCGCTACTTCTACAGTTCGTACCTATTTTCTTATCAACGCTGTGAGCCTGACAGTTTCCCCCAAGATTGTGCCAATTATTTGCTTAACTAACTCAATTTGCCTCTATCAAGAGCACACATTAGGGGGAGTATGTGCGGATAAATTTAGATGTTGGCTAAGTTTATTTATGGAAACCTATTTCATTCAGTCTCTTTTCTAATCAAATATTAAATCAGATTAATGATTAATAATAATTTCAATTAAAAAAGTAGGAAACAGTTCTAGTGGTATTACTTAATTTTCGGCAATATAAAATATGGAACAAATAATTTTAATATCACTGGTAACATTATTAAAAATGCTGTTTTTGTGTTTCAGTTATTGTTTCAGTTATTGAAGCACATTTCGAGTACCTGTTTGGTCCTTACATTTAGATTAAAAAAAACAATTTGTACAATGGCGGACGAAGAAAACGTCGTAATAAATTAAAAACTAACGCCCGGTTTCTCCAACGAATCCTAACTAGATAAAACCGTTTTAAAAATAAGACGTTCTTAAAGTGCACCAACCATAAATCAGATCTTAAGTCATAAGAAGGTCTTACATTATAAGACGCCAGAAATGGCATCTAAGATTCAGATTGTAACCTATAAAATTAGCAATTCGCAATAAGGGCAATTGTCCATATTATTTTTTTGGCCCTAGAGACCCGATTTTTATGGCCGTAATATATGGTTTAGGTAGAGACAGGCGAAAATTGAATTTGACATGTAATGACATCTTACCTAAAATATGTATAAATTTGTTTGGTGCAACAAAACAAAAAATTAAGAACTACTTAACAATAAGACGTACTTAAGTGAGACGTATTTTAAGATTCGTTGGAGAACCGGGCGTTAAGTAGATAAAAGTATTCATTGAAATGGCTAATAATTGATTAAAAGTGACAAATTATAACAAATATAAATTACATAATGTAGTCGACACTCACTCATCTGACTATAAAAGACAGGTCTTAAAATTAGGGATGGGACGTTTCGTCGCCGCAGGTTCGCACCCGCCGGTTCACGCCCGCCGTTTCACCGCCGGGCCAGTTCGCCGCCGGCCGTTTCGCCGCCGCCGCCGGGACAGTTCGCCGCCATAATTATTTAGTAGTAAACTACGTATACAGGGTCCTGCATCTCAGTTCCCGTCTTTATAGCTCAGTTACTAATTAAGTTAGGATTTCGATATTTTGTAGAATATATTTGCATCCTAGTTTACATTTCAGGAAAATATTTTTGATTATACAGGGTGTCCCAAAAAAGCTTGACGTCATGATGATATATTTTTTTAAATTACATGCTATGTATTTGATTACTTATTTGGGCACCTTTTATGGTTGCCTTAATACTCCTGTAATTTTATTGGATCGATTCAGGGATATCAGCAAAAAAAATAAAACTAAAAAAAATCAGTTTTGCACTATTGGTTTAAAAAATGAATAATAGATAAAAATAGTGCCGTGTTAATAAAATCATACAAGGTACTTATTAAATAAGGTCTGATAGTCCCGTTAACTAAGTTTGATTGATATGAATTATACAGGGTGTCCAAAATTTAGTGTCAAACATTTTAAACTTTAAAGCACTTTATTTTTTTTTTAATTGGAGCCCCTGTATATTACAGCCCTGTAAAGCATTGTTAGCTCAAGAACAATATTTTGTCATGGAAAAAATAATTCTTGAGTACAAAGAGCTTAAGTTAACAATGCTTTAAACTTTTACATTACTAAAGTCAAAATAGTCTCTTGCCACCTTGTTAAATTTTAATGTCAATAAATTATTTTTCAAAACCACCTTCGATTTTTATTTAGTAAAATGGTTATTGAAATGGTTGATAAAACGAGTTTTCTGCAAATAACGTTTAATGCGTTAAGAATTGGGACAGGGCTATTATTAGGAAAAATGTTTGTTTTTTAATTCTGCATGGAATAACATAAAAATATACAGGGGCTCCAATTTAAAATAAGAAAAATAAAGTGCTTTCAAATTTGAAATGTTTGACACTAAATTTTGGACTCCGTGTATAATTCATATCGATCAAACTTGGTTACCGGGACTATCAGACCTTATTTAATAAGTACCTTGTATGATTTTGTTAACAAGGCACTATTTTAATTTTTTATTCATTTTTTAAACCAATAGTGCAAAACTGATTTTTTTTTAGTTTTAATTTTTTTTTGCTGATATCCCTGAATCGATTCTAATAAAATTATACTAGTATATAGGCAACCATAAAAGGTACCCAAATAAGCAATAAAATACATAGCATGTAGTTTAAAAAAATATATCATCATGACGTCACGCTTTTTTGTATAATCAAAAATATTTTCCTGATGCAAATTTATTCTGCAAAATATCAAAATTCCAACTTAATTAGTAAATGAGCTATAGAAGACGGGAGGTGAAATGCAGGACCCTGTATATTGAGTGATCAAATGAATTTCAGATTAGAGCAAGCCTTGTATAAAATGTATACAGTGTGCGCCCAAAGTATGGAATATATTCAGTGAAACCGAAATAAAATATTTTTGGAAAAAATCCTCGGACAGGTCGATTTTCTTTGATAGTTTAAAGTAATGACGTCATCATGTATCAAATGTTCAAAATGAGCACCGTTCTCTTGGCAAAAAGCCAATTGCTTATAAAACCCATTCCTTGCCTTTTGAAATATTCCTTGTGGAATTTGTCTCATTTGTTAAATAACAATTAATTAAATTGATTTAATTTCTTAAATAAACAAACAAAACAAACAAAATATTTTTACACAGTCGTAAAGAGAATAAAAAGGGCCAAAAATTTAGTAAAAAAAAAAAAAAATGGTTTCCATTAAAAAAATGGCGATGACGTCATTACGCAAAGGGGTGGGGGTATGGAAAATACACAACTATCAGAAAAGATGCGCGTTCAAAAAATAAAGTTGACGTATCGAAGGATTTTGGGCGCAGATGGTCGGGGATTTTTTTATTTGGAGCGTTCGCACTTTATAAATCTTGACTGTTAAAAAAACAATAAATAATATTAAGCACAGCTGAACTGATGAGAGATAAATCTCGAAACGCATCTATGGATAGCTTACGACTTGACAAAATTTTGGATCAGATTATCAAATAGAGCTTCAAAGTTTCTGTAATGTAACGACATTCATTTGTGTTAGTAGTGCCTCCGTTTAAATGATAGGTGCGCATGTGCATAATTAGAAGAACGATATATTGTTGAGTTCGGCGCTAAGATAATAGTGTAATATTTTATAGTGACGAATAAAGGGTTAGTTTATGTGCAGTAAGTTATACAGGGGTTCAATTTTAAGTTGCCACCTCAAATACCTCGCAACCTGAGCAACATTTCAAAAAATGTTTCAGATAGAAGTTTCAGGGTTCGGAGGGGTACATATGATGATGACCTTGAAAATGACCTTGGAATTAATTTTGAAGGTCAAAAGAAGGTCAACTTTGATTTTTTAAATTGAACCTCCTAATTTTTATTACGGGATCGTATTCTGCGGGAAAAAATACAAATTTTTTGTAGGAAATGTTTTTTTTTAAGGCTTTTTTAAAGAGTTCTTCACAAATTTTGTCCGAATCCAGGATGTGATTCATGCATTACCCTCGGCATTAGGGTCACCCGATGTGCACCACGTGGAGGTTCCTGATGAGATTTTGCACATCATTGGCCGTGAAAAGGGCCGATAATTTCAGTGGCTAGAGGTTCGATTTTGTCCTTAAATCAAATGCTCGATCAAGTGCCCATCCTCGTCAATGCACTTCTGTACCCGCTGACAAAAGTTGACTTGAACATTTCGAAGGGTTTGGATGGTAATTGCTTGAAATGCAGCTCTAATCGTCTCCTTCATGTTCTTCATGTCGTACTAATTAATTGAAAAGTTTGAATATTGATGAAACTTAATGCCATCGGACCTCGCGCGGAACACCTGACGGTTCGTCGCGTTGCTCTGCTTCCGCACCTTTGATGCTAATGCCGAGGGTAATGCATAAATCATAGCCTAGATTCGTCTGAGATTTCAAACAACATGACGGACAAAATTCGTGAAAAAACTCTTAAAAAAAGCATTTTCAAAAAATTACGTTTCCTACAAAAAGTTTGTATTTTTTCCTGTAGAAAACGATCCCACAATAAAAAATAGGAGGTTCCATTTAAAAAATCAAAGTTGACCTTCGTTTGACCTTGAAAATTAACGCCAATGTCATTTTCAAGGTCACCAGCTTATGTCCCCCGCTGAACTACAACTTTTATCTGAAACATTTTGTGCCATGTTGCTCAGGTTTCGAGATATTTGGGATGGCAATTTAAAATAGAACACCCTGTATATAATTAGTGGACCTTACTCCATACAACCCTAGTCAGACAGTACAGTTGTTCTATTCGTTTTTGAGATACAGCACAGACACACACATATACACAGAAAAATATTCCAAATATTTTTGAAACGGATATTTTCGTAAAAAAAAAATTGAAAACATTTTCACGATCACAACACTTTCTTGTACTTCGTAACGGAGAATGTAAAAATTAGGTCCCCCGATACGAATCCACCATATTTTAGAAATGTTTGAATGGCCATGTCTGTGGGCGCTGTGTCTCAAAAACTATTACATATTTTTAAATTAAACTTTGAACATAAGCTATAGTCGACAATCGGAAGAACTGAAAATTTTTGGTAAAATTTCGTACACTGGAAGTGGGTGTTTAACCATTTTTTTTTTATTTTTATGATATTTTTTAAATATGAAGGATATTAAGAAAACATTTTAATAAATATGTATAGTCTTAGTAAGACTTAATTTTGTTCGCAGAGTTACGAACAGGTTGAATATTCATATATTCAGGCTATATTTCGTTTCGTTTTATTGAATCTATTTTAATAAAAGTTGAACACAAAGAAAAAATGAACATCTCTTTTTAATAAATATTTTTCATGAACGTCTTAATTCACGAATAAATAAAATTTTAAAACATTTTTACAGTTTGAGGGCCTTTATAAAATTGTAATAGTTGCATGAAATTTTTATAAATATTTGTAAAAAGTTCCAAATCAGCAATAAAAAAAAATGTTTTGCATAAAATCGAGTCGGACGGACATGTAAATATTTTGAGCCGGAACAAGATTACTTCCCCCCACCGTTTTCGAGGATGCTGAACACGATAGTGTTGAATATCGCATCCGATCCTTAGCAACCCTCCAACGGCCAAAACTCGCCCCCGAAAGAGGTGATTTTTTTATTTTTAAAGCGGCAAATATAATACCCCCCCCCCCCCCCCCGTTTTCGAGAATGCTGAGCACGGTGGTGGTATCGGATATCGCATCCAATCCCCCCACCGGCCAATACTCACCCCCGAAAGGGGTGAATTTCAATTTTTTTAAATATATCTGAAAATATATATTCGGCCCAGTTTTCGAGGATGTTGGGAATACAAAAGATTATCGCACTTTTCTTCTTGGTTGTAATGGTCTTTCATTCCGGTCCAGCAGAAAAATATCATCAAATACCGCCAGAAGGTCTATTGAATGATTGATACATACTTTTATTTTTACATATAAATAACTAAGAACATTTACATATTACGGTGCATGAAATTACATTTAAACAAATTGCTACAGTCTCTTCTCTTAAATTACAATAATTCATACCTACAGAGAACGTTATACTATTTAAAGGTAAAGTCGGCTTACAATAAATATATGTTTCGTTTATACCTTATCTAGACTAATTTAACCTACGCCTGTTACAAGTAGAATTACATAGTTGATACTCTTAGAAATGAATATCGCAATCTTTAAAGTCACAGACCTCCTCAGCAGTTCCCACTCACGTGAATTTCCCCTACAAGATTTATAAACATTTCCTCATTATCAGTACATTCAGTTTCGGGAAGGTCATTTTCATCAATTACTGTTGTATTTGTACAATTTTCACCCCTGCAGTTTTTATAAAAGATACTACATGTTAAACCTAGTTTTACGCGGATACATCTTGTCGAACACAAGCAAATGTATTCTTGTATAAAAAATCACTCCTTTTGATTGGCCGGTGGAGGGGTTGGTAGGGGTCGGACGCGATATCCAACACCACCAGCATCCTCGAAAACGGGGTCAAGCGCGTTTTACTCCGTTTGGGGGTGGTTTTTGGCCGTTTTGAGGTGTAGCGCAATCTCAAAGATAAATTATAACACCGCCATCGTGTTCAGGGTGGGAGGTAACCTTGTTCCGGCTCAAAATATTTACAATTTTCGGGTTTTTTTCCAACTCACACACGCTACTATAGTTTATACTTCAGAAGAGAGGTTGTAGAAATTGATTGATCTAAACCATGATGGGCCGATTTCTATCTTTCTAGAGTCCATTCATTCTGCTTATTTTGCTTCAGTTGAGTCACATTTGAGATACATTATTTTGATTTGGGCACAGTTGGCTATTGGACAACGTATTTTTCACTGCAAAGGCTTGCGATTCGTAATATTGCTAATATAAAATATACACAGTGGCGGCTCGTGAAATATTTTGATGGTAGAGCCACTTCTTCAATACATCCTCCCCCTCCTTTTTTAAAGAAACAACGAACGATTTATCTTCCTAGACCAAATTAAGTGTTTTAAGAATTAATTAAAAATTCTTACTGAACTTGAAACTACAGGTGGTGCCATGGCTCCTTGGCTCTATATAACGAGCCGCCCCTGACTGCGATTACTTTCTATTTGAAACACATTGTATAAACTAATCAATAATAGAGCTCATGTATTGCTTACAATTGACTCCCATCAATTGTTTTTTTATTGTTTTTAAAAGAAAATTCATGAATGGATGACTAGATTTCGAAAAAATTTCAGGTTTGGTTTGGATAATATGCAGAAATTTAATTCGCCCTTCAATTGTTTTTCAATTGTTTGTTTTTTTTTCGGATAACCCTTGAACCAGCGGCGGCTCGTGGATGTCTGGCGAGGAGGCTACGGAAGAAAATTTGACCTAAACAGCAGCGAAATATTTTCTTCCTCTATAAGAGTAAGCAGCGCGGCACGAGAGGCATCTCTATTTTAGTCTCCTCTACAACGATCCACGAGCCGCCGCTGCCTTGAACGAATGATGAATGAAGTCTAGTATTGTACTTGGCAAATAATTTAGATCAGACGAAAAACCTAAATTAGACATTGTTTAATGCAAAAAATCCAAAATTCCTACAAATATTTGAATATTTAATAATTCCTTAAACATCACGCAGACTTTATTTTCCAGATAAATATCAAAGTAAATTAATTTTATCTAAAAATAAACCCCATTTTTAAATTGAAACCCGCGAAAACAAAAAATATAAAATTATATGAATAAACCCTTGAAGATACAGGTCAAAAAATTCAAAATGTAGGTGGCAATATCTAAAATAAAAGAAAAAAATTAAAAACTTTGACCATAAAAAAAATCCACAAAAAATCAAAGATTTCCGCGATTTCAGGTTAAAAAATCTAAAATGTAGGACAAAAAATCAAAAATGTTGACCAAAACGTCCGGCCTGAAAATAAAAAAATGAGGAAATATCGAACATTTTAACAAACCATTAAAAAATGTAGGCCAAAATAAAGATTTATTGATTTACATGCCAGATTTCTTTTTCCGGTATTTTCGAATTTGGTTTGTTGAAATTTCCGAGTTTTCGATATTTTGTCTAAATTTAAAACAAAAGATCAAAAACTCAGGTCTACAAACGAATCGAATATTTTGGGCAAAAATCAAAAATTTTAACAAACCTGAAATATCGGCAAAAAAATCAAAAAACCTGTTCTAAAAATAAAAACGCAGACAAAAAATTGAAAATACAAGCATAAGAAAAATAATTTGCCATTTTCAGCCCCAAAAATAACTCTTCTTTTTAGCTTAAAATAAGTTCTGACGAGAAATTCGAATATAATAGCTAAAAAATAAAAAAAAAACGCACAATAAAATCAATAATTTATGTTAAGAAAATCTAAAAGATGGGACCATCAATAAAAATCGAAGAACAAAAATCTGAAATTCGTACCTAAAAATCAAAGTGGTGGACCAAAAAATAATTCGACAAATCGAAAATTTCGTCAAAAGACCAAAAATTGAAACCAAAATAATCGAAAATATAGGCCAAAAAATGGTGACGTGGCCATCATGTTACTTTCTCCGACTTGATTGTATCATTTATATTTACGCTTTCATGGTTTATTTTTAATTGAAATCATATTTTAAATGTACATCGAGCGTTGCGTAAACTCGGATGAAACTGACGTTTAAAACGTCAAAATTATGAAAGATGGAAAAATTATACTTCAAATTCAAAAACTCAGTTTACTCAAAAACTAAGGGATTTCGAAAAAAACTTATTCTTTACAAGTTGTTCATTCTAGCATTCTCTACAATTATTATTAACATAAATTTGCTGTAACTATTATCGTTTTTAATTATAAACCAAAAATTAAAGAAAATAAATAAAAAAATTTCTCGAATAAAAATGATTTTATAAAAAATGTTTTCAAGCAAAATATGTTAATTTCTTTGTTGTCTTCAATGTTTGTTAAATGTTTTTGTGATATTTTTCATATTTAAGAAAATATTGGCAAAAAACAAAAAATAGTTAAGGTAAACACCCATTTCCGGTGTTCGAAATTTTACCAAAAGCTTTTTAGTTCTTCCGATTATTAAATAAGACGTATGTTCAAAGTTTCATATCAATTGCTTTATTAGTTTTTGAGATACAGCGCACACAGCAGACACACACACACAGACACAGGCACACAGACACAATTTTTTTTTCCAGAAATTGTTGAAATGGGGACCCCAGAACGGATATTTCTGTAAAAAAAATTTTGAAAAAAAATATCACGATCACAATACTTTCTCGTACTTCCTAACGGAGAAAGTAAACATTCAAAATGTACGGCAATATCTAAAAGAAAAGAAAAAAATCAAAAACTTTGACCACAAAAAAATCAAATATTTTCGCGAAAAATAAATAATTTAGGTTAAAAAATCTAAAATGTAGGACAAAAAATAAAAAATGTTGACCAAAACGTCGGGCCTGAAAATAAAAAAATGCGGAAATATCGAATATTTTAACAAACCATTAAAAAATGTAGGCCAAAATAAAGATTTATTGATTTACATGCGAGATTCCTTTTTCCGGTATTTTCGAATTTTGTTTGTTGAAATTTCCGAGTTTTCGATATTTTGTCTAAATTTAAGACAAAAGATCAAAAACTCAGGTCTACAAACGAATCGAATATTTTGGGCAAAAATCAAAAATTTGAAACAAATCTAAAATATCGGCAAAAAAAATCAAAAAACCTGTTCTAAAAATAAAAATGCAGACGAAAAATTGAAAATACAAGCATAAGAAAAATAATTTACCATTTTGAGCCCCAAAAATAACTTCTCTTTCTAGCTTAAAATAACTTCTGACAAGAAATTCGAAAATATTAGCTAAAAAATAAGAAAAAACGAACAATAATTCATGTTAAGAAAATCTAAAATATGGGACGAAAAATAAAAATTGAAGAACAAAAATTTAAAATTCGTACCTTTAAATCAAAGTGGTGGACCAAAACATATTTTTTTTAACAAACAAATCAAAAATTTATGTTAAAATTGAGAAAATTTCGGTTAAAAGACCAAAAATTGAAACCAAAATAATCGAAAATACAAAATATAGGCCAAAAAAGTAAAACTATTTAGTAGGGCCTAAGGTGAAAATTTGACAAAATATCGAAAACGGGCGTGAAGATAAAAATTGCAGACAAAAAAAATCGAAAATTCCCACAAATCAATCAAAATAAAGAAAAATAAAAAAAAATTGGAACACAAAACCGAAAATACAGAAGTCTAAAATATGGGCCAAAGAATCAAGAATCCTGATCTAAAAATAAAAACGCAGACAAAAAATCGAAAACTAAGCAAAATAATTTGCTGCTTTCAGCCGCCAAAAATGGTTTCTGACCAGAAGTGCGAAAATAATAGCCAAAAAATAAAAAAAATCACGAAATGGAATCAATAGTCCAAGTTAAAAAAATCTAAAATATAGGATAAAAAATAGACAAAAAATCTAAAATACCCGATAAAAAATTAAGATCAAAAATCTAAAATTCTGGCATATAAATAAAAAAAATTAATTAAAAAAAGCAAAAAATTTAAAAAAATTAATTGAAAATCGAAAACATCGAAAACTCAGGCCCAAAGATAATAAATGCAGACTAAATGAAAAATTAAAAATGCGGACCAAAAAATCGAAAAGTTTAACAATAAAATCGAAAAGTTAGGTCAAAATAAAGAAAAACTTAGGTCAAAGGATTAAAAAATAAATCAATAATTCAGGTTATAGATATTTTAACCAAAATCAATTCGAAAATTTTAAACTAGAATTAAAAATTCGGCCCGCAAAATCAAAAATGCGGACCAAAAAATAAAAAATTTTAATAATTAATTCGAAAATTTAGGTCAAAATAAAGAATAGATCGACAATTTAGACCAAAACTATCGAAAATACAGGCTTAATAATAAAAATATGCAGAATATTTTGGTGAGAAAATTAGTCTCAAAAGTCACTCTATTGCTCAAAATAATTTTCCAATTTTTTTAATTGCAAAACATTCTTATTTTTTTTATTGATCAAAAAAGTTAAACTAATTTTAAAAAGAACTCAAACAAAACGATTAACTTTGTTGGTATCACTCTTATTGTTTCACTTTTTGTGTCAGCAGTCGAAACTTTAGATTTAGAAAATACGTTTTGAATAATTCAAATAAAACAATTCACATGGTTCGTATCACTCTCGTGGAACATGTTGATGGTAGAGCTACTTATACAATATACTCTCCGCCCCCGCTTCCTTTTTCGAAGAAAGAAAGAACGACTAATCTTCATAGTCCAAGGTTATTTTGAGTTGTAAAGTAAAGGTTCATAATTTCAAACAGCCGAATTCAAACAAGCTGAAAATATGATTTATGTCACGTTTAAGTTCTGCACAATCTCGACAACTACAAAGGGAATCACAAATAGTTTAATAATGAGCAAAAACTGTAAAATAAAAAATCTCATTATTAAACAATTTTTGATATAACAAATGGTCGATTATTAAACCTAAGTAGAAAAAAGTTATTAATGTTGAAAAAAATAAAATCCTTACAATGTTTTATAATTAAATTTAGTATACGCCCAAAAAATTTCAAATGTTTTAGACCTTAAATAAAAAAAGTTTCTAAACCGGAGCCGGTGAAGTCACTTTCGTATCAGTAAACTAATATTATTTTTTTGAAGAGCCTTGAAAAAGAATCACTGTCATTGCTTTGTTGTGTTTCAAAGTCAATGCCTATTGTTCACTTTTTAAAAATCATCAAATAACTCCTATAGCAAACAATTTTGTGACAATTGTGACACATCATCAATTTTAGGAGGTGAAAAGCTACTCGAAAATGAAATAAAAAATCCAAGTCCGTATTTAAAAAAAAATAAAGTTGAACTGGGTATCTAAATAGCCAAACGTCGCATTTGAAGAATAAAATTATTTTCTGGAAGAGCTTACAAAACTGTCTTAATAAAGTGCTCTTAGTTTCTTAAAATAACGTGTAATAAAGTCGTAAAAAAATAAAAACCAAAATGAATTTTTCCGGTTTTTTTTCTCCGGAAGTAGTCCGAATATTTTAAATCTCTTTTAACAAATGATTTAGTATTTGCCTTAATTTTACTAACTCTCTGTCTCTTATAGTTACCGAGATAGCAATGCTAATGCATAGAATTTGTAACACCCTGTATATATGTTTTTGCGAATATTGTATTAATTTTTATATTTATTGTATTTTGTCTGGTAAACATATATTCCTCTTGGACAATTAAGTGAATATTATTATTGTGGTAATATTAACATTATTACACCACCATGTATTACTCTTAATTAATGCTATGCATTTCATTGATTAGAACCTAACTTTTACTTAAATTATTTCAGATCAAATTGAACATAATAAGAATTTACCGAGTTTTGGCTAACATTTTATTTTAATATATTCACTGGTTCACGGGAATATATTTTCGGTGAAAATATGGAGGCGTGTTGAATATATCGAGCGAGATCTCCAATTTCTATTAGCCTGGGGGGACAAAGTTTGGATTTAGTGTTTATGTTAGTCAGGAATTGCAACCGTCCATATATTACAGTCAACTTCAAACTGACCTCTCTCGCATTGCATTGCTAATATAGAGCACGACTTTCCAAAGACCCACTCAATCCCGCCACTCGTACATTTTTATTTTTACGACTTGCCGGCTTTCTGAAATCCTTCGCAAAATAAACCAAAAGTCCTTTTTTATATTTGCACTTTATTGCAGATTATTGTGAGGCGGTCGCACACACGTACCTTGTTTTCCGTATAAATAAGATCGCTCCATTTACACCGTATAAACTTGTATGGGTTTCCGTTTATTCCCGGAAGAAATAAATACAACTGGAATATTGCGCAAATAAAGTTTTCGGGGTGTTAATAAGATGCCATTTTAACCGATGCTTAAAGTAATATAGTAAATACGGGTTATTGCTAAAAGCAGGTGGGGAATTCAGTTGATTTCGGTCTTGGGATAATGTAAACTAGTTTACGGTGGGTTCGAAGTAAAGGGCCTAATGCCCAAAACGTTGAATCGATATTTGTCCAAAGAACTGAATCCCGACCATGCCCGAAGCGTCGATCAGTATATGTGTATACATCGAAAAGTCTAAGGATATTTTTATATGATCATAAAAATGAACTGTATATTATATTAAGGATAGTAATATGAAATATATATATTCATTTTACCAAATAAAACTGCTCTCTCCTTATTACGACGTTTTAAAAAGAATTTTATTAGCACATTATACAAGTTTAAGAGGCATGGTGTAGTGACCTATTAAGGTGTAGTAATTAGTAGAAAAAGGGAAATTAGGGAAAAACTGCTACTTTTAAATCACGTTGCTGCCTGTGATTGCTACTTTCTAATATCAGTGATTTTAATTGACTATGATCACATCGCAGAAAAAAATATAAAAAAACGCAGGAAAAATTCCAGAAAAAATCATCCTCAATGTCCGAAGTATAGTTTATTCAAAATCAATTTGGTTTTTGTAAATTTAACAATTTTCAATAGAGATATGGATTTTTGAAAATTTTAATTTAAATTTTTTGAGCACCTGAACAAAAACATCGCAGAAAAAAATATAAAAATAGGAAAAATTCCATAAAAAATCGTCCTTAATGTCCGAAGTATCGCTTATTCAAAATCAATTAGGTTTTTGCAAATACAACAATTTTCAATAGAGAAATGGATTTTTGAAAATTTTTATTTAAATTTTTTGAGCACCTGAACAAAAACATCACAGAAAAAAATATAAAAAACGCAGGAAAAGCCCATAAAAAATCATCCTCAATGGCTGAAGTATCGCATATTGAAAATCAATTTGGTTTTTGTAAATTCAACCATTTTCAACAGAGATATGGATTTTTGAAAATTTTCGTTTAAATTTTTTAAGCGCTTTAACAAAAACATCGCAGAAGAAAATATAAAACATGCAGGCAAAATTCTATAGAAAAATTATACTCAATGGCCGAAGTACCGCTTATTCAAAATTGGTTTAGTTTTTGTTAATTCAACCATTTTTAATAGAGATAGGGTTTTTTTGAAAATTGTTATTTTAGTTTTTTGAGCACCTGAACAAAAACATCACAGAAAAAAATATAAAACGAGCAGGAAAAATTCCACAAAAAATCATCCTCAAAGGCCGAAGTACCGCTTATTCAAAATTCGTTTGGTTTTTGTAAATTCAACTATTTTCAATAGAGGTATGGATTTTTGAAAATTGTTGTTTTCATTTTTTGAGCACCTGAATAAAAACATAGCAGAAAAAAAAATATTAAAAGAGCAGGAAAAATTCCATAAATAAATCATCCTCAATGGCAGAAGTATCGCTTTTTTTAAATCTATTTAGTTTTTGTAAATTCAACCATTTTCAATAGAGATATGGATTTTTAAAAATTGTTGTTTTATTTTTTTGAGCACCTGAACAAAAACATCGCAGAAAAAAATATAAAAAGAGCAGGAAAAATTCCATAAAAAATCACCCTCAATGGCCAAAGTATCGCTTATTCAAAATAAATTTGGTTTTTGTAAATTTAACAATTTTCAATAGAGATATGGATTTTTGAAAATTTTCCTTTAAATTTTTTAAGCACTTTAACAAAAACATCGCAGAAGAAAATATAAAACATGCAGACAAAATTCTATAAAAAAATTATCCTCAATGCTCGAAGTACCGCTTATTCAAAATTCGTTTGGTTTTTGTAAATTCAACCATTTTTAACAGAGATGGGGTTTTTTGAAAATTGTTGTTTTAATTATTTGAGCACCTGAACAAAAACATCGCAGAAAAAAATATAAAAAGAGCAGGAAAAATTCCATAAAAAATCATCCTCAATGGCCGAAGTATCGCTTATTCAAAATCAATTTGGTTTTTTGTAAATTCAACGATTTTATATAGAGATATGAATTTTTGAAAATTGTTGTTTTACTTTTTTGAGCACCAGAACAAAGACATCGCAGAAGAAAATATAAAACATGCAGAAAAAATTCCATAAAAAAAATCATCCGCAATGGCCGAAGTATGGCTTATTAAAAATAAATTTTGTTTTAGTAAATTCAACCATTTTCAATAGAGAAATGGATTTTTGAAAATTGTTGTTTTAATTTTTTGATCAAACATCGCAGAAAAAAATATAAAAAGAGCCGGAAAAATTCCATTAAAAATCATCCTCAATGGCCTAAGTATCACTTATTCAAAATCAATTTGGTTTTGGTAAATTTAACAATTTTCAATAGAGATATGGTTTTATGAAAATTTTTGTTTCAAGTTTTTGAGCACCTGTACAAAAACATCGCAGAAAAAAAATGTAAAATGAGCAGGAAAAATTCCATTAAAAATTATCCCCAATGGCCGAAATACCGCTTATTCAAAATTCGTTTGGTTTTTGTAAATTCAAGCATTTTTAATATTGATATGGATTTTTGAAAATTGTTGCTTTAATTTTTTGAGCACCTGAACAAAAACATCGCAGAAAAAATATTAAAAAAAACAGGAAAAATTCCATAAAAAATCATCTTCAATGGCCGAAGTATCGCTTATTCAAAATCAATTTGGTTTTTGTAAATTTAATAATTTTTAATAGAGATATGGATTTTTTAAAATTTTCGTTCTTTTTTCGCAGATATGTCCCAAATCATATAAAAAATGATTAATGTGACAAAATCATGTCTCGTGAACTTAGAAACGAATATTATTAGACCATGCTAAGGTCAAAAAACTTGTGAATTTGCCAAGTTGCGTCGATTTTGCATTAAGTATTTTTAATATCTAAATGAAAATACAAAATTCGCTGCATTTTGCAAATTAAATTATCAAAATCAAATAACGCGCTCATAAGTTAAATAATTTATCAAAATCAAAAACTTGATTTTGTTAAAAAAAATGTTGAATTTTGAAAATTTCCATTGTCTCGACTATGCAAAAATTGAAAACAAGAGTTAGTTAACTTTGAACTTGGAATATTTCGAGTTTTCGTAATTTTGGTTAACTCAACATTGAATGTTTCTCAATACTTTCTTAAAATAAAATAAGTTTTCTATATTTTAACATATACAGGGTGCAGATGAACAAACCGGAACATAGAATTTTCAATGTTATTTTTTTTACATTGGAATATTATCTTTTCTGATCATTTTAGAGGAAACATGTCAATTTATTTTTTGTAGAGTAAAAATTCACACATGCTCTCATGCTATTATCAATTTTTTTTTATTTACAAAAACCCGAAAAAATTATAAAATTAAAATGATAATTTTCAGGAAAATAATAGTTGCGCTGAAATGGCAACCAGTATTTTCATAAAAATCATCATTTTTATTTTATTATTCTTTCGGGGTTCTATAAATACAATAAAATAAATATTAGCATGACTGCATGCAGAAATTTTTACTCTGCAAAAAATTTTTTTACATGTTTACTCTAAAATGATCAGAGAAGATAATATTCTAATATAAAGATATTAACATTGAAAATCCCATGTTCCGTTTTGCTCATTTACACCCTGTAAATGATCATAATCAGAAACACGTTAAATACCTTAGCTATTCTTAAAAACACAAAATTTCGAATTTTGGTAATTTTCGTTGACTTGACATGAATCTTAATATTTTTTTTAAACACACTGCATTATCTATAATTTAGCATAAAAAATCATTATAATCAAATAACGCGTTCAACACCTCAGCATTTTTTAAAAATTGGGAACAGAATTTGGTTGCCTTTGAAACTTAATTTTTATATATTTATATCTTAAATTAAAAAAAATTACAACTTCCTTAAAAAGTGATTCCAATTGAGAAAACGAATGAATTGTGTTAAATCAATGATACATCTGTAAATTGGTTAATGTTCAGAATTTTCTCAACACTCTGTATATTTTTTCAACATTTCTAAACCTCACCCGAGTTTCTGCTTTTTGCATCTTTAATTAAAAAAAATCACAACTTTCTTAAAAAAGTGAAAAATTAAAAATATGAATCAATTGTGTTAAATTCATGATACATCTATAAATTGGAAAGTTTCTGGAATTTTCCGAGCACCCTGTATATTTTTTCTATTTTGTTAAACCTCACCAAAGGTTTTATATTTTGGCATCTTTAATTTAAACAAATCACAACTTCCCTAAAAACCGATTCTTATTAAGAAAAGAAACGAATTATTTTAAATCAGTGATACTCCTGTAAAGGAGCAGGTTCTCAGAATTTTCTGAGAATATTTTTTTCACATTTTTAAATCTCACACAAGTTTTTGTATTTTTTATTTTTTTATCATTAATTAAAAAAACCAAAGGGATTCGAATTAAAAAACAAATGAAATATGCTAAATCTATGATACATTTGTAGATCAGCATGATCTCTGAATTTTCTAAGCACCTTGTATATTTTTTCTATATTCCTAAACCTTATCTAGAATATTCGTATTTACGGAACTTTAATTTAAAAAAAATTCAGCTTTCTTAAAATATGATTCCAACTGAAAAAAAACAAATGAATTATGTTAGATAAAAGATACATCTGTAAATTGTAAGGTTCTCAGAATTTTCTGAGCACCCAGTATATGTTGCTACATTGTCAAACATCAACCGAATTTGTTATATTTTTTAATCTTTCATTTAAAAATATCACAACTTCCATAAAAACCGATTTTAATTAAGAAAACAAATCAATTTTGTTAAATCAGTGATACTCCTGTAAATTAGCAGGTTCTCATAATTTTTTAAGTACTCTGAATATTTTTCCGCATTTTTAAACCTCACCCAGGTTTTTGTATTTGTTTTTTGTCATTAATTTAGAAAAATCACTACGTTCTTAAAAAAGGATTCGAATTGAAAAAAAAAACAAATGAATTATGCAAAATCAATGACACACCTGTAGATCAGTGTATTCTTTTAATTTTCTAAGTATCCTGCATATTTTTCTACGTTTCTAAACCTCATCGAGATCTCTAATTTAAAAAGAAATCTCAACTTTCTTAAAATATGACAAAAAATGAATTGTGTTAAATACATTTGTAAATTGGCAAGTTCTAGGAATTTTCTGAGCACCCAGTATATACAAAACTCTCTATTGGCCTATCACTGTTATTAACTGACTATCGACCAGAGCGCCACATACACATCATCTTTATTCAGACTATACAATAGGTTGGATTAATATACAAAATATACAAAAAACAAAAAGGGTGTTAGTCCGTCTGGGCTATCGACCTGCGGTCTTTCTGCCCTGTCTTGATTCTACTGGTGAAAACATATAATACTTTGCTACCTAGCTGAATTGTCCTCATGATTCGCGCAAATGAATTGATGTATTGTGATGGGAGGATGCTGATATTTAGAAGGGATATTCGGGTTTCGGGAAATACAGAATTTGGATAGAAGACCAGAGCGCCCTGTATATTTTCTCTATATTTTTAAAGCTCACCCAAATGATTAATAAAAAAAAACACAGAAGGATTCGAATTTTAAAAGCAAATAGATAATGCCAAATCTATGATACATAAGAATGTTCTCTGACTTTTATATAAATATAGCCAGAGTTACGAACAGGTTGAATATTCAAATATTCAGGCTATATTTCGTTTTATTAAATTTATTGAATGCTTCTGCAACAAGTGAGGTTGACTCAAATTTATTTAGAAAGAATATGTTTAAATAAAACAAGTATTTATTACCTACACGAATGCAAATAGGATATATTACGCAAACCAAATAATGTATTGATTTAAGGGAAGGAAAATCGTTAAATTGTTTATGTGCCATCAGAATGTAAGATTTATAGCGAGGATTAATTTTTTTCTGGATTTCAACACGCGGGCCTGGAAGGGTAGCAAACTAACTTAAATTGAATACTGCGTAAAAGTTTTATTCGAATTTCTATTTGATACGTCATTTCGCTTCCCTATTTTTCTTCCAGTACTATATTTGATTGTCCACTCACAGTTGATAGCATCTGTTTAGTATGTTGACAAGAAACATCTATTACGTTTACAATATGATGGAAGTTTGCGACTTGTTCGATATTGTTTGGCTTTATTTGTATTTTATAATCCCGCATATAAAATAACTTTTTATTAGTTAAGAAGTTTGCTCGTAATTTCCAGATTGAATATTAACAAATTTGTTTTAAATGGAAACGCCCAAAGGTATACATTTAAACTTAATTTCAAAATGGGTTACAATCAAAGCTCAACATTATTAATCATGATTAATCGTGTTAATACCAAATTATCTATAGTAACTTATAATCGGGCTATTCGCTATAGACGTCGTTAAAAATAACACCACTGTTAAAAATGGATTTATAACAGCGACGTTAATTTAAACAAAATGCTATTGTTTCGTTGATTTTAACATGGGGTTAATTTTCAAGTTAAAACTGTGAATTATAACAGTAGCGTTAAAAATAAACGAGAATTTATTAGCGACACAAAAAACTAAGGCGAAAATATTGTACGCCTGCGTATTGTGTTAATTTTTGTGGCGGTAAATTTCAACATAACCTACAGCTTTGTTTTGAAGTTTAGTTTGGACGTTTGTCAGTTAAATTTTCTTTTATTTTAACGAAATCAATATAAAATTTAAGTATGATATAATTTATTAATTCATGTTATTTTTTCTACGTATATTGATTAATTCCCTAACAATAAACAGTACGGATATAAGATTTTTTTGGGTTAGGTGTACGAATATGATATCCAGATTACAGTTAATAAACAACCATACAGAAATAGTATATTGTACAACGAGCACATAATGATGGCTATTAATCACGAGAACGAGGTTTGCGGAACGAGCCGTAGGCGAGTGGAGCAAATCGTTTGAGTGATTAATAGCCATTATATGCGAGTTGTACACTATACTTTGTTCACGAAAATTAAAATCAAGATCAAAATTTAATTCAAAATTACAATTGGAATCAAAATTAAAATCAAAATCAAAATTAAAGTTGTAATTACAATTACAATTGAAAAAAAAAAAAAATCAAAGTTAAATTCAATATTAAACAGGGTAAACAAAATATTATCATAAATCGCGTTCTGTGAATCAAAGCGCGAATTAGCGTGTTTAATGACCATATTAAACACGCAAATGCGTCTGCGTGTTTAATAAGCATATTAAACACGCAAATGCGTGTTTAATAAAATTGAGTGTTAAATGTACCCCATTAATGTTGCCCATACAATTAAATAATGCGCACATTATAACATTTTCGTGAACAAAAAATATTATATGGCTAGATCCTGCAGTGATGGTGCAAAGTACAAACATTGAGATGTTGCGAGTGCGCAAACGTATTTTTTCCATAATGAAATTGACCATCAACCATATTTGGTTTTTAGTCATACGTGCTCGTTTTACTAGATTAAATAAATTAATATTTCCTAACTACAGATTTAAAAATTTCTATATCAAGAATATATATAATCTACATAATTATTATCTAGCTATCTTTATATTATAATAATAAATAACAGGAGTAATTACTTATTTTCTCCTGATAAATTTGTACTTAAGATCCATGGTTCGTAATCGCAAGGTCCATGGTTCGAAATCTTTTGGCCAAGTTCTCAATAGTTTTCTCTTTTTGTAGTTTTTTTTATATATTTTAAGTTAAGTTAATTAATTTTAGAATAAATTATATTAATTTCATTTTCAGGAGAAGCATTGATGAACAAATTAAACAGGAGATTGAAAAATGAATATTTTTATTTCCAGTATTTTGTTCTAAATTAACTATCCTAGTTCTTGCCAGGAGCGGCTCGTTATATAGAGCCAAGGAGCTATGGCACTACCTGTAGACTCAAGCTCAGCAAGAATTTTTAATTCATTCTTAAAACACTTTTTTGCCAGTTACTTTGGTCTAGGAAGATAAATCGTTCTTTCTATCTTAGAAAAGAAGGAGGTGGGGGGGGGGGTATATTGTATATGTGGCTCATCAACACCCAGTTAGCACACTTGTATCAGTAACATATCTGAGCAAGCTCAAACTGAGAACAAGTACTTGTTCTCAGTTTGAGCTCAGTTTGAGCTTGCTGAGATATGTTACTGATTCAAGTGTGCTAACTGGGTATGTTCTACGAGCCGCCACTGATGTTAGGTACGGCCTTTAGCAATGCTACCATGATAAAATATTTCTAAAACATCTGCTCCGTATGTCCGAAAAAAAAAATGTATAAAAGCCCTGATTTTGATAAGTGATTTTGAGTGACAGTGTGTATGGTTTCCTTGGATTTGAACCGAAATTTCACTTATTTCCCAATATTTGTTACAAAAATTGACATTTTCGCGTTTTTAGTGAAATAACTCAAAAACGATCTGCAGAATGTTTTGATATTTTGCATGGATATTAAAGTTCTGATATTAGTAGGTAATGTTGAGTGATAGTCCGTTGTGATTTGTTTTGATTTTAGCCGAAATTTCACTTTTTTCCAATATGTGTTCTAAAAAAATTATATTTTCGAGTTCTTAGTTGAATACCTCAAAAGGCATCTTCGGAATGTTTTGATATTTTGCTTGAATATTAAAGTTTTGATATTGATAAGTAATTTTAAGTGACAGTTCGTTGTGATTTGTTTTTAATTTTAGCCGAAATTTCACTTGTTCCAAAAAATTGATATTTTCGAATTTCAGTTGAGTAACTTAAAAAACATCTGCAGTATGATTCATAAATGATTTTGAGTGACAGCTCATGGTGATTTGTTTTGATTTTAAACGAATTTTCACTTTTTCTCAAGATTTAATGTAAAAAATGTACATTTTCGAGTTTCTGGTTGAAAAAAATCAAGCTGCAGAATGTTTTGATCTTCTGCATGAATATTAAAGCCCTGATATTATAAGTGATTTTGAGTAACAGTTCATTGTGATTTGTTTGATTTTAAACGAAATTTCACTTTTTCTCAATATTTGTTACAAAAAACTGATATTTTCGAGTTTTTGGTTGAATAATTCAAAAAGCATCTCCAGAATGTTTTGATATTTTGTTTGAATATTAAAGTCCAGATAATGATAAGGTTTGAGTGATAGTCCGTTGAGATTTGCTTCGATTTTAACCGAAATTTGAGCTTTTCCAAATATTTGATTTAAAAAATTGACATTCTCGAGTTTTCAGTTGAATAACTCAAAAACCATTTCCAGAATATATTGAGTTTTTGCTTAAATATTAAAGTCCCGATAATTAATTGATTTTAAATGGCAGTCCGTTGTGATTTACTTCGATTTTGGCTGAATTTCAAATAGTTTCGTATTTTCTATCTTAAAGGTGAAATGGCGATGTTTCTTTTTAACTTTTATGTTAGGCAGGGGCGGCTCGTTATACAAAGCCAAGGAACGATGGTACTACCTGTAGTTTCAAGCTCGGAAAGAATTTTTAATTAACTCTTAAAACACTTTTTCGCCAGGTCTAAGAAGATAAATCGTTTTTCTTTCTTAAAAAAAGGGCGGGGCTGGGGGTATATTGTATATGTGGCTCCATCAATATGTTCCACAAGCCGCCACTGATTTGTGCAGTCCTTCATCGCCCGAAAAGCACAACAGCAAATAGAAAATAATATCAAACAAGGATTTTTAAAAAAATAGTCTGGAACTACAATTATTGATTTTTCAATCTCCTGTTTAATTTGTTTAACAATCCTTTTACCCCTAAAGATAAAATTAATATAATTGATTCTAAAATTAAGATATTTAAATACACATGGGTTTATAAAAAAACTATAAAAAATAAAATGAATGAAACCAACTTCAACTAATGGGGTTTGATCCGTCGACCATCCGACTACGAATCAGAGGTTTTGCCGATGCGCCGAAAGCTCGGTGTACTTCTGTTAACGCAAAAGGTATACCGAGTGTCTGGGATAAGGGGCGAACATAGGGATTTAACATGTAAAATTAAATATGTGCAATTATTAGCTCCCCTATTCATTTTAGAGAAAAATCGTAAAGGAATATTTTCTAGAGAATTAAAAATTGTAAATGTATCATCCATTTAATTTACGTTTGTACCAGAATATACCTCAGAAATAATAAAAATAAGTTTATCCATTTACCATTTAATAAAAACCCTTGCAATGACTTTGACAAATGTCATGTTATTGTGAGAATAATTTTGCTAGTCAAATATCAATTCACGCATTCTTATTACTATGAGCAATAATCTGAATTATTCCAATGAAGAGAGCGTATTCATCATCAAAACATTTTGCAGTGGCGTCAGTTTACTCGTGAGTTAGTGACATTACATGCAAACGGAACAGAAGAAACAACGGTGAATTGGAAGAAACAGTTTTGGGTTTGATAAATGCTGAACCAACAACTAGCATACGATGCATTGTTCGTGAGTGCAACGTGTCTACATTCTCTATACAAACAATTCTGAAGAAGCATGGTTATCATTCTTAAAAACATCAATGCCATCAGGAGATACTGTTAGTCGATGAAGAAAGGAGGCGTGTATTCTGCGAAATAATGCAGGATCGATCAAATACAGACCATAATGAATGCTAATAATTTACTTCCATATAACAAAACAGTAAACATTCAGTTTGTTAATAGAAAGACACCAATTGTTAATTTAAATCAGAGCACCAAATTTCTTGGGATTGCTGAGGACGAGCACCTGGAGTCAGCATGTTGATTATGAGTGTAGTAAATTAAATACTGCTTAATATGCAGTTCTTAAACTAAAACCAATTTTACCACCAGAGTCAATCATAAGGTATATCCTCATCTCTCCCATAATATACCAGCTTGGGAAAGAAGTCATATTTCAAGGATATTCATAGCCCAGAAAAGAATATTAAGATTAATTTTTAACAAAATTAGATTGGAGACTTGCCATAGTTTATTTTAGGAGAACAATATACTTACATTAATATGCATTTACATATTTAAATTAGCAACATTTGCTGCGAATTAATAAACTAACTAAAAACTAAACTAAGCTTAACTTTTTGCAGTCTGTCTGTTTTACCGAAGAATGCTAGTTCACACTTTACAACGAACCAAACGTCATTGTTCATAGTAATTACAATGCGTGAATTATCTGACTGGCAAAATTATTTTCACAATGACATATGACATGACATTTGTCAAACTCATGGCAAGGGTTTCTTTTTAAATGGTTCATTGTTTAACTTATTTTTATTATTTCTGAGGTGAATTCTGGGACAAACGTAAATTAAATGGAAGATTCATTTACAATTTTTAATTCTCTAAAAAATATTCCTTTACGATTTTTCTCTAAAATGAATAGGGAAGCTAATAATTACACATTTAATTTTACATGTTAAATCCCTATATTCGCCCCTTATCCCAGACACTCGGTATAAACATACGTATAAGTAACAAATTAAAAAACATTTTTTACTTTCTTCGTTACGAAGTACGAGAAAGTATTGTGATCGTGATTTTTTTTTCAAAATTTTTTTTTACGGAAATATCCGTTTTGGGGTCCCTAGATGCCATTTCAACAATTTCTGGAAAAAATTTTTGTGTCTGTGTGTGTGTGTGTGTGTGTGTGTGTGTGTGTGTGTGTGTGTGTGTGTGTGTGTGTGTGTGTGTGTGTGTGTGTGTGTGTGTGTGTGTGTGTGTGTGTGTGTGTGTGTGTGTGTGTCTGTGTGTGTGTCTGTGTGTCTGCTGTGTGCGCTGTATCTCAAAAACCAATAGAGCAATTGATATGAAACTTTGAACATATGTCTTATTTGATAATCCGAAGAACTGAAAAGCTTTTGGTAAAATTTCGTACACCGTAAGTGGGTGTTTACCTTAACTGTTTTTTGTTTTTTGCCAATATTTTCTTAAATATAAAAAATATCACAAAAACATTTAAACAAGCATCGAAGACAACAAAGAAATGAATAGCTTTTGCTTGAAAATATTTTTCATAAAATCATTGCTACTCGAGAAAAAAAAAATATTAATTTTTTTTAATTTTTGGTTTATAATTATGAAACGATAATAGTTACAGCAATTTTATGTGAATAATAATTGTAGAGAATGCTAAAATGAACAACTTCTAAAGAATAAGTTTTTTTTCGAAATCTCGTTAGTTTTCGAGTAAACCTAGTTTTTGAATTTGAAGTATAATTTATATAATCATTCATAATTTTGACGTTTTAAACGTCAGTTTCATCCGAGTTTACGCAACGCTCGATGTACATTTAAAATATGATTTCAATTGAAAATAAACCCATGATAACGTAAATATAAAGTCGAAGAAAGCAACATGATGGCCACATCACCATTTTTTCAATATGCATTCCTATTAAGGTGTATGTCAGTCTGTACGCGCCGTATTTCAAAAACTAGGACATGAATTAACATGGAACGTTGAACATAAGCCTTATTTGATAATCTGAAGAACTGAAAAGCTTTTGGTAAAATTTCATACACCTCAAGTATGCGTTAACCTTAGCTGTTTTTTGTTTTTCTCCAATATTTTTTTAAATATGAAAAATATTACAAAAGCATCTAAACAAATCTTGAAGGTAACAAAGAAATGAGCATGCTTTGTTTGAAAATATTTTTCAAAAAATAAACGTTTTATGAAATTTTTCTGTCATTTTTGGTTTATAATTAAGAAACGATAACAATTAATCAAATTTATATTAATAATATTGGTAGGTAATGATAAAATTAATAACTTATAAACGATAAGTTCTTTTGGGAATCTCATTACTTTTTGAGTAAATCGTCGGTAAAGATTATTAGAATTTGAAGTATCATTTTTCATTTCCATCTTTCATAATTTTGACGTTTCAAACGTCAGAATCATCTAATACTACAACACGTTCGATGTACATTGAAATTGAAAAAAAATATGATGAAAGTATAAATCAAAATTTCAGAACTTTTTTCACGAGTTTTTTAGGACTCTTTTTTCGGGTCTTTTTTGTAAGACCTTATTTTCAGGATTTTTTCAGGTCTTTTTTTTTAACCTTTCTCTAGAACCTATTTTGCAGGACTTTTCTTCAAGACCATATTTTCAGAAATCATCTTTAATGATATTTTTTTAGGACTTTTCTTTTCTGAATTTTTTTCGACTCTTTCTTCAAGACTTTATTTTAAAAACTTTTTGTTTTTGAGACTTCTTTTCAGAAGAATTACTTTTCAGGAACTTTTAATGCCTTCTTCAGATCTTTTCCGAGTCTTTTTGCAAGACTCTTTTTGGGTTTTTTTGCAGGACGATTTTTTCAAAACTCTTGTTAAGAGTTCTCTTAGAACTTTTTTCAAGACTAAAACGTTTTTGTTTGGGGCCTTTTTTTGGGACTCTTTTTGTAGGATTTTTAATCTGAATTATTTTTTTGGAACTTTTTTAACGCCTTTTTTCAGGTCTTTTCTTAGGCTTTTTGCAAGATTTTTTTTTACAGGACAATGCTTTCAAAACTGTTACGACTTTTTATAGAAGTTTTTTAAGACTTCTGTTTCAGTACCTATCTTTTTCGAATTTTTTTCAGGGCCTTTTTTTAAGACCTTTTTTGGGGCTTTTTTAAATGCCTTTTATCAGTTCTCCAAGGCTTTTGTCAGGACTACTTTCTGAAAATTTCTGGGGTCTTTTTCGGACTTTCTTAAGGACTCTTTACAGGACTTTTTTCAGAAATTTTTTTCAGGACTCTTTTTTAGGACTTTTTTCGGGACTATTTCACAGGCTTTATTCAGGACTTTTTAAGGTCTTTGTTCGGATTTTTTTTGTATGCTTTTTCAGTACTTTTCTTCTGGCCGTTTTATCAGAACTTTTTCTAGGACCTTATTTTCAGGAATTTTTTATCACGATTATTTTTTCAAGACGTTTTTCAGGATTTTTTATCAGGATTATTTTATTAAGACTTTTTTAATGCCTTATCAGTTCTTTTCTGAGGCTTTTTTCATGACTTCTGTTAGGCCTATTTTCTCGACTTTTTCGGGTCTTTTTTAGGACCTTTGTAAGGACTCTTTGCAGGACTCTTTTTAGGACTTTTTTTCTGGACTATTTTACAAGTTTTTTTTCAGGACTTTTTAAAGTCTTTTTTCGAACTTTTTGAAGCCTATTATTTTCAGTACTTTTCTACAGTCTGTTTATCAGGTCTTTTTTAGGACATTTTTCAGAATTTTTTTGTGACGACTCAGTTTTCGGGACTTTTTCAGGTCTTTTTCAAGAATCTGTTTTTCAAGACATTTCTATGCCAGAGCACTTTTTTCTGGACTATTTTTCTGGACTCTTCATCAGGACTTTTTTATCAGATTTTTTCAGGACCGTTTTATTCAAAACTTTTTTGGGGTATTCTCTTTGAAATTTTATAACCAGAACTCTTTCATGGCTTTTTCAGAAATATTTTTCAGGACATTTTTGAGGATTTATCAAGATTTGTTTTTAGGACTTTTCTCAAGAATTCGGATTTTTTTTGTTTTCTAATAAACTTATTTAAGATTATTTGAATTGGAAGTATAATTTGTTATTTTTATCTTTCATACCTTTGACGTTTTAAACATCAGTATCATCTGATCTAAAATGGAAATAAACCATGGTAGTATAAATATAAATAACTGTTATGCAATCAAGATCGGAGAAAGTAACATGATGGCCACATCACCATTTTTTTCGAAAACGGCTGCGCCCTATTACTTGCACCTGTTACACTCCCAGTCATGATCTACACGAGTGCCAAAGATGGATCACACATCAGATCCTCCCCTTGTAAGAAACGAATAAAGGTGAGTTACTTCAATATTCCCTATACCGTTTCCATTTTCGAAATATTTACAGATTTTTTGAAATGTATGGTACGGGTGAAATTTTATATTTACCCCTGTGATCGACGCTGAACCATTACAATACCATTATGGCGCCAGCTATGACTTCTTATCAAAAATTATACAGGGTGATAAAAAATATTTGGTGCAAAATCCTAACTTATAAACACGTTATCATCCTTTGTGTTAAAGTTTTCAACACGAGGAAGATACACATTGTATAGTTCATATTTATCTCCCGATCTTGCAGTAGAGCCGCACTTACAGCGTTTAATTGCCGCTTGATCATTAATAGGCTTGTTAACGCCCGCCATGTTTTTTTTTGAGAAAGGCCTCCAAGTTACAAACTATAGCGGAACACTTAAACTGGACCGGATTACATGTAAGTTTTTCTCTGCAAAAGCATGAAACAAATATCGATGGTATAAAGGAAAATGTTTGACAGGTAACATATTCCTTTATTTATTCATTTATCATAGATATAATTTCTTATTGCTAGTACGTATATTGTATTGTTTCAGAAGTAAAATTTCATGATTTGAACGACTATTTCGAGAAGACCCAGACTTTTTTATTGTCAAAATAAATGGATTTTTAAATCAAAAATTAACAGGATATCTTCTTACAGCAGCAGATTGCAAAAGAGACATTAAGATGTCACCGATTTCGCAAAAAAGGTGCCACACCAAGGGATTGTCATTTTAGGTAATATGCACTTACACAAATCAAACAGGAAACTATATGTAAGAAAGCTGTTACTTCCATATGTGGCATCACTGAAAACCGAATTAGACGTCTTGGTACCGTACTGAAACAACAACAACACTATACCACCCAGTATTTTAAAAGCTGTTCATGACCATATTCTTGGTTTTCCTCGAAAATGAGTGAATTATTCAAGCAAAGAAATTGAATATTTGGATGTGCCCGCCTGCCCCAACCATGCATGCTATGTTCAGAAAAAAAAATTAAAGACAACATTTTTTCTTTATTTTGGACGACCTCCATCGTATGTGAAGAATTAGCTGTACAATCAGAAAGCCCTATGTTAGGTTTTAATATAAAGATAGCATTCGAAGCCGAAAAGATAGTTTACAAAAGGCGGGCAAAAAAATTTCACAACAAAATCGTAGCTGTGAAACAAACTTGCAGTACTTAGAATAACGATGCATGCTTAATCTTTGACTCTACGCAAAATTTACCATTGCCGCAACTACAATTACAAGAAATATTTTACCTGATGCAGTTATGGATTAACTGTTTTGGGAAAAAATAATTGAAGGCTGTGTTTTATGTATGTAGGGTTATTTGGAGCAAGAAAGTCCGAGGATCAAGGCAGTTGTAAAGGAAATCCAGTTTTCGTTGCCCAGGATATGGATATATAAAAAATAATAATAACGATTTTTTTACGTTGGTACACATACCTTAAACGTGAATAAAGTTCCTGTTCTTCCTTTGAGGAATTCTTTTTATAAGAATTGAGCTTTTTTAAAATTTATTTATTTAACACAAAGACGGCTAATAAATTTGTGACCCCGGCGCAGCACGCAGCCAAACGCAGACGTCTCACAACGATCGGCCCTCGCCCGGAGGACCACCCTATCGATTTCTCACAACAATCAGCCCATGCACGGAGGACCAACCTACCAACGTTCTTTGCCTGGACAACATCGTGACTGAACGTAACTTTGGAAGCAATCTGTCGGAAGCACTCTGTCTGCTGGAACCAACGTCTGCTCACACATCCTCACAGTTCCTTGTTCCAGGTAATTCGACGTAATCCTCTTACTTCTTTCATTCTCTTCTTTTACTTCATGCTTTTACTTCTCACACACCATATACTATGAAGGAACAAATTGATACCACAGTCAATACTTTTAGTTCCACCATTTTCAAAATTTAATCCCACAATTTAGTTTATACAAATCGAGTCTGTTTTTCGGAACGCCAAAGTTACAAATTCTGTGAGGAAATTTCACGATGTTGTAGCTGCGTTACCAACAGAGGTTGCGATGGATGTGCGCCATATGATTATAAATCAACCAGAGATCTTACCTTATGAGACTCTTAAAACCGAGTTCATTAAGCGGACGTCAATTTCTGAGAAGAATCGTATGCAGCAACTCTTGTCGAAGGAGATGTTAGGTGATTGCCGTCCCAATTACTGCGAAAATTGCAACAACTTCTAGGTAACACACTTATTGATTATAATTTGTTACGAGAAATGTTTTTAAGTCGTCTTCCGATGGACGTAAACTGAATTTTAATTTCGGCCCAAACTACAAATTTAAGCAATTTGGCAGATATGGCAGATCAAATTCTTGAAATCTCAAATTCCAGTTCGCATGCTATTTATGCGACTACATTCTCTCGTACAAATTTAACACCGATGTCTGATATGAACGAACAAATATTACCACTTCAAAATCAGATCACCGTTTTGACACAACAAGTGACGCAATTATCATTAAATTTTTCGCGTCAATCCTGAAGTCGAAATTCTTCGCAGCCTGGAAAACGCAGTAGTTCACACGCTGGCAAAAATGAGAAATACTGCTGGTATCATCAAAAATTCGCTGCCCAGGCTCGTAATTGTAATCCTCCGTGTGAATTGGTCAACGAGCAGTTGCAAGGCTAATGTCGACCTATTGTTCTGCAATCATTCCAGGTCATTTGTATTTTGTGAGCGACACTAATTCTGGGACCAAATTTTTAGTCGACACGGGAGCTCAGATATTATAAAATGCCTGCTGCTGGAGAAATGATTTTAGTTTATGTTTAAATCTAATATTTGTTAGCGTTGTCTACGATTGTGGAAGTTTATTGTACTGGTCAATTCCGGATTGCTGTGGAGAATTTTCATAGAATGAATGGTTATGCTTAAGTGGTACAATTTTTCCTTTGTTGCGGATTGAATAATTATGAATGTCGCCATGTTTTTTTTAATATTGATTTATTATAATAGACATAACAAAGTATCTTTAAAATATAGGTGCAAGGAAGAGTTAATATTTTGTACTGAATACATTTATTTTTGCAGGTTTCTAAAAAATTAAGTTAAACATTAAACGGATAATACTTTTCTGTAGTACAAATAACATATTAAATTCACTGGATCGACCCCATAAGGAAACATTGTAAGATAGATGTGAATATACTAACGCATAATATATATTGATAATATAATCTTGATGAAATTGATTCTTTATTCTTGAAATCAGATAGTAAGATTTATTAATTTTACTGCAGGTGTTTTCAATGCGATTATTCCATTGAAGATATTGATCAATCACAATGCCCAAATATTTAGTGGAGGCTACAGTTTTTATTTCATCACCATTAAAATTAAATTAAAGTTATTGGAATATTCTTCCTATAAATGTTTGACATGTGCATCAATACCGTTTTATTCGTATTAATTGTTAATCTATTTTGCATACACCAGTTGTTAAATTGCGTCATTACTTTGTATACCTTATCCTTTGCTTCATCTAAAGTGTCTGCGGAGATTAATACCGCAGTATCATCTGCTTACATAAACACATCTCCTCCAGTAATATGATCAGGTAGATTATTGACATACATTAAAAAATAAGCGGCCATAAGTTACTTCCCTGAGGTGTACCCATATCAAGAGTGTATTCATCCGATAATATTGTATTGGACAATATATTTTCTATTGCTTAGAAGAATGATGAAAAGTCTTTAACGAAATGTGTTCAGGTTTTCGTTATCTTAAATATTTATTTAAAAGAACTTTTATTTTATCATATTTTTTAAATCATCGGGGAAAATATAATAAACGCTAAGAGTGCGGCGACACATACAGACTTTTTTAAATGATAGCCTCAGAATAAATATTTCCAGCTGTAATTTACCAAGGGTACTGATAATTACGCGATAATTTGGCAAAAATGCCCGAAAATATGTTATATAAAGCAATACATTTGAGGGTAGTTTTGTCAAAATTACAAGAATTGTTCATTATACGAGGTTATTATTATAGTTTAAAATTTTAAATTTTCCACGAAACCATTTTCATAAGCAAAAATAAAACAAATGTGTTCTTCGTTTTCCATTGTTTTTACAAAACTGAATATGACAAGTAACATATGATTTTCAATTATTTCCCGTTTTTTTTTCAATAGTGTAAAAATTCAGTATATCAGCAAAAGAAACATGTGAACCGCTTTTCTATTATAAAAATGGAAAACGCTCTATTTCGCAGACAATTTCGTTTATTAATTTACCGTATGAAACTAGACTATGGTATTTAAATTGCACAAGAAATTAACTCATTTACTGGTCAATAAATTGCGAGGTGTGGAACGGCTTTCATAAGGAAACACAAACCATTTAGTTGATATACTCTTCAATTAAAAATGCAGTTTATAACAAATACTTAATAACAAAAAATCCGCTACTTTCAAAATTTTGAAATGATTTAATTTTTACAGAAAATCATTTTAGTTTATGAAAATAATGTATTAAGAGAAATTGTTTTCACTTGTGTTCAATAGATTTTGTTGTATTTTTCAAAGACAATCGGGAAAACATTAAAAACATTCGGAGTAAACACCCACTGCATACAAATCTTTCATCAAACGCTTCTAAGTTTTTCGTATTGACCAAAAACCATAGTTTAAAATTTCGTTCAATAACTTTGGTTAAAAATAAAATAACGAATAAAGTCAGGGACATCTAACTCTTCTGACGCAAAATACTGGCGGATATACGAACGATTTCAGAAATAAATATATATGCAATAGATCTAGAACCCGAAATACGGACAACTGAAGCAAAATACAAAGAGCCATAATAAATTGGATGATATTCCATGAGTGCGCATAGTAGCGTGTGTGAGTCGGAAAAAACCTGAAAATTGTAAATATTTTGAGCCGGAACAAGATTACCTCCCATATATGTAACGGTTTTAAAGCCCTCGTATCTGATAATACTCGCGGTTCTAGATGCATTGACAATATATTGACTAATATGGAGTCTGATGACATTAACTGTGCAGTTCTTCATCCTCATCTCTCTGACCATTATGGAATTGCTGTTGAAATTAAATTTATAAATCCGCCAAATTGCAACAACATGGCCCAGTATCGACCAATAACAACTTATGGATTATTTCAATTCTATAACATTATGTATGCTCAATCTTGGGAGTTCATGACCCTAAAAACTGATCTAAATACTAAGTGTCAAAAATTTATTGATAAAATAACATGTGCTATTAATTTAGCCTTCCCAATGAAATCCAAGTTATTTCAGAATAATAACACTTTCACTCCAAATTGGTTCGATAATGAATTAAAGAGCATGAGAGAACATCTAATATTTCTTAACAATTGGTGTAATAAGTACCCAACCAGTAATAATAAACAAATTCGAAATGAATTCAAGAAAACTTATAAATTCACCATAAATTAAAAAAAAACAGTCCAATAATGATTTGTATATTACAAATGCGTGTAATCGCCCTAAAGCAATGTGGGATGTAATAAATCAAAATAGAAATAAATCTTCTTTGCTCTCTTCGACGTTAACTTCTAATGATTTTAATAACTATTTTGCTTCAATTCCTTCCATTGTAATAAATTCGTCAATAAACAAAAACAGTAATAATAAAAAATACCTCGAATACTTAATTTGCATGATAATATCACTTTTCAATTTTCTGAAGTTAGTTATAATTATGTCCGGGATGTTATTACTAAAATGAAAAATAAAAATAGTAGAGATATTTACGATATTAATAAAAAAATAATAATGACTGTTTTGAATATTATATTACATCCGCTAACTGATTTAATAAATGAGTGCATTAGGGAAAGTACCTTCCCGTCGTCTCTGAAAATATCTAAAGTTATACCGTTGTTTAAGAAAGGGGATGCTAATAATCCAGGTAACTTCAGACCCATTTGTAGTATAGCCTTCATTGGTAAGATTATTGAGATCATTCTAAAAAATCAATTGCAGGATTTTTTCGAATCAAAGTTTTATCTTCTGGCTCAGCTAGAAGGTTTGGATAGTTTTCTTCATAGAGTTTGTTTAAGATTGTACTGTCAACGTTTCAATGACCTGTTGAAATAAATGAGGAATTCACAGAGAGATTTTTGCAAAGAATTTTTTTTTGCCATCAATGTTTTGTCTTCTAACGCAGCCATTTCTGTTACTGGAAGGTTTGGATAGTTATCTCTTCATAGAGTTTGTTTAAGATTGTCCTGTCAACGTTTCAATGACCTGTTCAAATAAATGTGGAATTTACAGAGAGATTTTTGCAAAGAATTTTTTTTTTGCCATCAATGTTTTGTCTTCTAACGCAGCATTTCTGTTACTGGACGGTTTGGATAGTTTTTTTCTTCAGAGAGTTTGTTTAAGATTGTACTGTCAAAGTTTCAATGACCTGTTGAAATAAATGTGGAATTCACAGAGAGATTTTTGCAAAGAATCTTTTCAATAATTAAATGCATCTACTAGCGATGCTATTAATAATCTAATACTGTTCATTGTTGATGCCTTTGAAAACAACAATTATTCTTCCAGTATCTTCTTCGACCTATCCAAGGCATTTGACTGCGTGTCACACAATATATTGTTAAATAAATTACCTTATTACGGCATTAAAATAGAATCCATTAAATTACTAGAGTCTTATTTAATTAATAGAACACAAATATCTAAATGGAATGGATCCTTTTCCTATCCTACTTTAAGAAACAATGGTGTTCCGCAAGGGTCTGTCCTCGGACCATTGTTATTTCCTATTTTTATTAATGACATTGAAACTTGTGATCATACAATTAATTTCACTCTATATGCAGATGACACTACTTGTAGTTTAAGTAATAACAATTTACGGTTACTGACTTAGTCATTAGAAAATTCCAGTGCTAGAATAAAAGAGTGGTTCTCTGCAAATTTCTTGACACTTAATGAAGACAAAACAGGCCAAATGTATTTTTCATTAAGGAACTTAGACACCGTTAATACAGCAGAGGCAATACAATTCCTTGGAGTTATGCTTGATCCCGGTTTGACGTGGGCAGAACATGTTAACAAAATCTGTGGAAAAATCTCCAAGAATATATTTCTAATAAAAAATTTAGTCAAGTGTTGTTCTATGGAAACTGTATTAACAGCTTGCCATTCACTATCACTATCTTGGGGTCACACAACACACATCAATCAAGTGTTTAAACTATAACGCAGATGCATCAGAATCATGTTCAAATTAGATTTTAGAAGAGATGTTAGTCATAAATTTAAAAGTTGTTGCATATTAACTGCTCCTGCCATGTACATATTCAATTGTATCATGTATGTAAAAAAGAATTTTCAAAATTATTTCGCTGAGTTTGAAAAACACTCGTATCATACTAGGTCATCTAATGATGTACCAGTACTCTATACCCGAATATATAGATCACGGAATGGGCCGAATTGTTTTGGTCCATTATTTTATAATAAACTCCCAATGGAGTAGAAATCTCTTGATTTTCAAGCTTTCAAGAGGAACTTAAAAATATTACTTAGTAATAAAGCTTATTATACTTATAAAGAATATCTTGAAGACCCGTTCTAGTTTCTAAATATTTTTTTGTATGTATATACTTGTATATATATTTTCTTTGGACGCGTGTATATTTCTTTTGGCACAAATAAACTTATTATTATCATTTTATTATTATTATTATTATTATTATATGTATATACACATACGTGTATGTAATTCTACTTGTAAGAGGCGTTAAATTATTCTAGGTAAGATATAAACGAAAAACATATTTATTGCAAGCCGACTTTAGCTATAAATAGTATTACGTTCTCTGTATATATGAATTTATGTAATTTAAGAGAAGAGACTGTTCTAAATTATTTATATGTAAAAATGAAAGTGTGTATCAATCATTCAATAGACCTATTGATGAAATTTTTTCAGCTGGACCGGAATGAAAGACCATTACCACCAAGAAGAGAAGCACGATAATTTCTCTATTCCTAAATACTCGAAAACGGGGGGGGGGATATATATTTGCCAGTGATATTAAAAAAAAAAAAATCACCCCTTTTGAGGGCGAGTATTGGACGGTGGAGGGGTCGGTAGTGGTCGGACGCGATATCCGACACCACCACCGTACTCAGCATTCTCGAAAACGTGGGGGGGGGGTATTATATTTGCCAGTGATATTTAAAAAAATAAAAATTCACCCTTTTCGGGGGCGAGTATTGGCCGGTGGAAGGGTTGGTAGGTGCCGGACGTGGTATCCAACACCACCACCGTACTTAGCATCCGCGAAAACGGGAGAATTTTCTGCAGGGAAATCGGGTCAAGCGCGTTTTACTCCTTTTGGGGGTGGTTTTTGGCCGTTTTAAGGGGTTGCGCAACCCCAAAGAGACATTCTAACACCGCCATTGTATTCAGCATCCTCGAAAACGGGGGGAGGTAATCTTGTTCCGGCTCAAAATATTTACATGTTCGTTCGACTCACACACGCTACTTGCTTGCGGCAAGTTTGTCTATTTTCTTTATAATATACGTGCGTTATTCCGTGATTCACACTGCTGCATGCTGTGCGTGGAATTTTCCCCTGCATATCCGTATCTTCGCCCCACGCCCCCTTCGCAGCCCTGTTGATTTCGGCAGTTGCCTTGTGGCTTGTGCGAGATTTTCGCTGTGCGAAACTCTTTAGCCGTTCGATCTGTGCCGAATGAGTGCGACCACTCGTTCACATGAACGGTCACGCAAACTTGCGCCGAGCGCCTAAATAAATTTTTGTAATTTTCAAGATGGCGAATGATAACGCAAGCGAGGAAAATATTTATTACAAATGTTGTAATAATGCATTGTGTAAATCCCTGGTGTGTATACAGTGCGGCGTTTCTTACCACAAAAGTTGTGCCGCGAAGAGCAAGGGACTGAAGACCTTCGATGGTGCACTTCTAGTTTGCGTCGAGTGCAGATCCAAGTTTGAGGTTAAACAAAACATCATCCAGGAAAACAAGCATCTAAAACAGCAAGTAGTATTACTTAATAAACTTATTGCGGAAATGGAATATAGTAATACTGTATTGAAAGAGAATACAAATTTGCTTAAACAACAAATATCACAATCGAAGCAGAAAAATGAGACAAATGCAGACACGCTCGCCATCTCAGAGGCGTCGTCTATACTACAAATAGAGCCAAATAAATCAAGACATAAAAATGCAGAAAATGGTTTGAGACTACGGGGAAGTAACACGCGATCCCAATCGTCAAGTGAAATCGAAAAAAACTCGACCATAAATAAAGAAGAAACAATATCGCAAAAACCAGTCGAATGCGGAACGGAATTCTTAAAGATGGCAAAAAACCACAATGGAATCGAAACCCAAACAACTAACGAAAATGCGAATAAAGGAAAGAAAAAAATCGTCGAAAATCAAACAGAATCACAGATTAATAGTTATTCAAAAAACAAACAAGCAGTAAATAACTTGGAAAAATATCAAGAAAATCTCATGAATGAAATAATTGACCTAGGAAAATCCACAAACGAGGGAGAATGGAAAACTATTCGGAGGGAGACACAAAAAAAAAGACCACAGAATACAAGGAACTGCCGACAATGTATCATTTAAAGGCGCTCCAAAATATGGACATCTCCATCTCTACAGGGCAGCCGTATCAACAACAGCCGATATGATAAAAGATTATTTAGACACAAAAAATATAAAAGACACAAGCTGCGAAGAAATGGAATCAAAATACCCCCAGGAATATAAATCATTCAAATTAAGTTTCCCAATAGAGCATCTCGCAGAATTACGAAACCCAAGCATGTGGCCCAACGGAATCTACGTAGAGCGTTTTTTTCATCGAATCTCCAGGAAGAAGAATCAATTATGAATACAAATAAAAAACCAACAAAACAACTCAAAATCACACATCAAAACATGCAGAGTATAAGAAACAAACTGCAACGGCTAGAAGTATTTATTCACGAAGAAAAACCTGACTTTTTACTGGTCACTGAACACTGGCAAACCGAAGAAATTATGGAGGTAATAAATATCCCAAACTACCAACTAGGATCAACTTTCTGTAGAAAATCGGGTTACGGGGGGACAGCCATATACCATAAACGATCTTTCAAAGTCCGACCTAGAAATGATATAAGTAACTTTTCCCTCGAAAATGTTATTGAATGTTGTGCTGTGGAACACGAAGATATGATTATTATATCTATGTACCGCCCACCCTCCAGTGATTTTTACATATTTCTTTTAACTCTAACTGAGATTCTCGAAATTATTATCAATGAAAAGAAAAAAGTCATTATAGGGGGCGATTTCAATATCGATTTCCTAAAAGACAGTAAGTTTAAAAACGAACTATGTGATCTCATGATATCTTTCAATATGAAAGCATCGATCAATGAACCGACTAGAACGGCACACACAAATACGAAAACATGCATCGACAATTTCTTCTCTAATTTTCATCATAAAATAATTCAAGCTTATTGTAAAAATTATAATTTATCTGACCATTTCTGCCAAATAGTATTGTGTAATCTCAGCCAGCAAAATTATGAAAAAAGGGATACAAGATATAAAAGAAACTTAAATTCACATGAAAATACAATGGCATTTTGCAAAATGCTGGAAACTAAAAATTGGTCGAAAATATACACCTCTAAATGCCCAAATGAAACTTTCAATACATTTATAAGTCAGTTTTTAGACTCATTTAATAAATGTTTTCCAATAAAAAAACAAGGTAGAGTTAAAAACAACTATTCATCTCCCTGGATCACTAAAGAATTGATAGAATTGAAAGAGAAAGTCTCAAATTTAAATGAACTCTCCAAGAAATTTCCGATATTCAAACCCACATTTAAAGATTTAAATAAAAGATACGGTATAGAATTAAAGAAGGCAATAGTCAACTATAATGACGAACTAATTTTGAACTCCTCAAATATTACAAAAACCGCATGGAAAATAATTAACATAAACACTAAGAATTCTGATAAATCAGCGAATGTTAAAATCAAGGTTGATGAGACAGAAATTCCCGATAGCGAAGCGGCGAGTTTATTTAACGATTTTTTTGTAAATATACCTAAAAAGCTAACAGAAAATATACCCCGAGAAATAAACAATTCGTATATACAACAATTATCTTCCAGGAACGAAAAAACTATGTATTTATTTCCGGTGACCCCCGATGAAATCATAGATATATCAAAAAAATTAAAAAATACTAAAAGTACCGATTTCGATGGATTATCATGCTCTCTCATAAAAGTATGTATCCCTCAAATTGCAAAACACCTAGCATATTTAATCAACCTTTCATTTGAACAAGGTATCTTTCCAGAGTACTTGAAAACTGCAATGGTAAGACCAATATTTAAAAAAGGATGTGAAGAGGATATTCAAAACTACCGACCGGTGAGTTTACTATCAATATTCTCCAAGTTTTACGAACAAGCAATGAATAGAAGGTTGCTTAAATTTGTTTCAATTATAGGTCTCTCAGCAACTCAGCATGGTTTTCGCAAATCAAGGGACATAAACACAGCGTTTCATGATATGTTAAATTACATATTTGAAGCATTGGACAATGGGCAAATGGTTCTGGGCCTTTTCGTTGACTTAAGTAAAGCATTTGATTGCGTGAATCATGCTATATTGCTGGAGAAAATGTCAATTATGGGTATACGGGGAAACAGTTCATCTTGGATCAGATCATATTTACACAATCGGCAACAATTTGTAGAAGTGAATAAACATAGATCAAATACAGAAGGTATTGCAGTTGGTATACCACAAGGGTCAATACTTGGTCCTACTTTATACATTTTATACGCAAATGATTTAGTAAACTGTGTGCTGGGTAACCAGCACACACTAGTTTCATATGCGGATGATAACAACATTTTCGTACGTGGTGATAACATTAATGATATAGTAAATAGAACAAATATGATATACAAAAATATTGAACAATGGATATATAATAATAAGTTGGTTTTGAATCCTGAAAAAACAGCATGTTCAATATTTAAAAACAGCCGTTCAAAACAAAACTCACCAAATTATGTAAATGTTGGTAACTCCAATATAGAAGTATCGGAGCAAATAAAAGTGTTAGGTATTACGTTAGATGGTCATTTAACTTGGAGAAATCACATTAAATCCCTAAGTTCGAAATTGAGTAAACATTTATACTTATTAAGAGAGCTATCAAATAAATGTGAAGTATTTGCTCTTAAAACATTTTATTTTGGTAGTATCTATTCACAAATAAATTATGGGATTATATTCTGGGGAAATTCTAATCTTTACAATATTACAAAAATATTTTGTCTCCAAAAGAGGGCTGTTAGAGTTTTGTTTGGGCTGAAATCAAGAGATTCGTGTAGAAATGTTTTCAAATCACAATACCTGCTAACAGTTCCTTGCATGTATATTTATGAAGTATTAAAATTCCTAGTGGCAGGAAAACTATCAGGAGCATTAAATGCTGATTACCACCAATATGGTACCAGATATAGACAAGACCTGTCGATGCCTGTACATTCCAAGGCTATATATGAGCAAACAGTCAATTATAACAGTTGTAAACTATTCAATCATTTACCTCAGCCATTGAAAAAATGCAGTTCTAGTCAGAGTTTTAAGAAACAATTGAAAGACTTACTTATTAAACACTCATTTTACTCTGTAAATGAGTTTTTAAATAATTCGTTTATGTAATTTTAATTTAATTTTGTATTGTTATCAAATATTTTGACTTATTCTGTAAATGTATTATATTTTATATTACTTATTTATGGAATAAATATACTATTCTATTCTATTCTATTCTATTCTATTCTTGTAACTTCGGTACCAATTCGCTCAAAAATTTGCCAACAGATTTTTTTTTAAATTTGGCACAGTTATCTATTGTGTTCGTGTTTATCGATTGAAGAAATATAATCATTTTCCGAGCTTAAATAACGACAACAGACACAAAAAACATATTTTTTTATTCAATCTTTACTTTATTTAACCACAGTTTCTTAATGCGTCAAAGTATAACCATCAAACTGTTTCATTAGAAGGATACATGTATTGGTCGGTTATATACCAAATTTCAAGTTCCTGACTAAATTCATTCTTCAATCTATTGGTCTCTAGTGAAATTTTGCAAACTTTGTTAATAATAACAAATTAACAAAAATTAAAAGCTGAAAATATTCAAAAATTAAAAGCTGAAAATATTCACTTACTTTGAAATAATACATTATACTAAAAAAATTGTGATGTGGCCATCATGTTACGTTCTCCGACTTGATAGTATCATTAATATTTACGCTTCCATGGTTTATTTTCAATTTAAATCATATTTTAAATGTATTTCGAACGTTTCGTTGAGTCGGATAAAACTGACGTTTAAAACGTCAAAATTATGAAAGATCGAAAAATGTCAAAAACTCAGTTTACTCAAAAACTAAAGAGATTTCGAAAAAACTTATTCTTCATAAATTGTTCATTTTGGCATTCTCTACAATTATTATTAACATAAATTTGCTGTAACTATTAGCGTTTCATAATTGTATACCAAAAATGAAAAAAAATTAATAAATTTTTTTCTCGAATAACAATGATTTTATGAAAAATGTTTTCAAACAAAATAATCGCATTTCTTTATTGTCTTCAATATTTGTTTAAATTTTTTTGTGATATTTTTCATATTTAAGAAAATATTGGCAAAAAACAAAAAACAGTTAAGGTAAACACCCACTTCCGGTGTACGAAATTTTACCAAAAGCTTTTCAGTTCTTCGGATTATCAAATAAAACTTATGTTCAAAGTTTCATATCAATTGGTCTATTAGTTTTTGAGATACAGCGCGCACACACACACACACACACACACACACACACACACACACACACAGACACACACACACACACACACACACAGACACAAAAAAAAAATTCCAGAAATTGTTGAAATGGCATCTAGGGACCCCAAAACGGATATTTCCGCAAAAAAAATTTTTGAAAAAAAAATCACGATCACAATACTTTCTCGTACTTCGTAACGGAGAAAGTAAAAATATAAGAAATATTTTGTATTTACATAAATATATTCAATTTATTTGTATGCCAATTTTATGGGTACCCTCCCCTTAAGTTTTTTCGTGAGTTTATCGGTATGGACTTCCCATCGCAACATATAATCAACACTTACACCCAAAAATGTTGTATGATTTTAAGAATCTACAACTATGTTATTAATTCTAATGGTCACATGGTTTTCTAATTTACTGTTTCTGAAATGAATACATACCGTCTTATTGACATTAAGAATGAGATTTTATTGCAGTATTCATACACATTTGAAGTTAGAGTTTTTATGTTTTGTTCTAAGTCATTTTGTGATGACCCTTAGACAACAGCTGAGATGTCATCAGAGTATAATACCATAGGATAGCCATATACAAAGTCAGCAATATCATTGATAAAGATAGAAAATATTAGTGGCCCCAGAATTGATCCCCGAGGAACATCGAACACAGTGTTGTGGAAAGACGAACAATTGTTTGAAACTTTTACACATAATCTTCTGCCACTTAAGAGAGAAGTAAGTAGTTTAGATATTTTACCTCAAAAACCCAATGATTCTTCTTTTTCAATTATGAATTTTAGTTCCAGACAGTCAAAGGCTTTAGTTAAATTTTAAAAAAGGGCCCAGCTACATGCACACCTTTATCTTCGATTCGATATTAATTTACAGAAAACTCTGCAATTTCGATAGTATGGCTGGTTTAAATATTATGTCAGTGTGTGCTATCTTACCATCTCAAATGTGTATTTCTAACACTTCTTAATTCGCTTATTTTCATCAAAAATATGTCCGGCAATGTCATATCCGCTTATATCACTTTTGACACAACGAATTCATTCAAACTTGCTAGTTCCAAGTTTCTGCCAATTCTGCTTTTCTCATTACTATCATTTTATATTAGTGCCCCCGTCTCAGTGTATTTGTGTTTCTGTGTTATTTTCGTTTTGCTTTGTTCAATTAGAATGGATTTTACTATTTACTCATCTGTATCTGTATATACATCTGTAAATAAACCCCGTAATGGATAGATATCCATTACCTTCTCTTCGGACCCAAACAGGGTTGCCAGATTTCCAAAATCACAGATCGGGATATTCACACAGTAATATATTACAGATCGGGACACACACACACAAACAATAAAAAAAACCTAACAAAACAGAAATAATATAACCCCCGTTTTACTACGCCATCTAGCGAGTGCGATAGCCGCCTATACACTAGATTTACCGACTAACTTCATGGTGTTAATAATGCGCGCGCATCATATTTGTCCAATCTTTTCGCTTGGTTAAAAATATGTTTGCCATCTTTAAAATTTTTTAATCGATAAAAAATTTCTAAAGTCATTACAATTGTAATCGACATTTTGTTTGATCATCAATTTAGCTTCTACGGTTTGTGCATCTTCAAATTGTTAAATCTGGATTTTCAGAAGAAACTCGGGACTCGGAATAGGGACGTCCGCTCAAATAGGGACGTCTGGCAACCCTGGATCCAACCCACATAATCATGAGATTAAAAAAAAAACAGGGCAGCCCGTGAATGCTATGTTGCTTAATGTACATTTCTTTTAATTTTCTCCTGATGGCCTATGTGGCATGATAGAACATTTTTGCATCGACATTTTCTATTCAGAATTTTAGGAAGAATATCACGTCGTGTAGATTATCCGCCAATTTATACATACCCGATATAGTATCTTCCAAGAAAATATTCCATTCTATGAAGGCATTTTTAACACAAAATAGCATTCCGAGCAAAAACCGCACAAGTCGTTTTATGATTTTTTTTTTACTAAAAAACATTTTATATTTTAACGGTTACTTTTTACCATTTGTTGTAGTCACAAATATTTTTGACTTTGTGGATTTTGAAATGAATGATTTAATTAAATCATAAGTTTGCATTGTTTCTTTGCCTGGTGCGGTTGCTATTTTATTTTTTATAAAAAAAACATTATCAACTCTTTTTGCTATATTTCGTCCCGGGCGGCTTTTATAAATGATGTCACAGTTTTTTCGCTAAATTTTAATCTTCTACTCCTCCCCTTATGTCGGAAGGTTTCGCACTGTGTATCTTTAAATTTAGTTTTACGAAACAATTCCTCTGACATATAGCCGTAGAATACTGTTCGCATCATAAAAATGCAAAGGGCTGACAAATACATTCCATGGAGTACGACGGCGCCGCGATCAATGACCAAGGGCAATCTGCTGACGGACAGGTCATTTTGTTATTAATTAATATTAGTATTAGTACCCATGTAATGTATCAATAAATCAGTTTAGTCCATATTGAACTCCAACAAATACTCAATACTGTATATTTCCTAAAATTAATTAATTGGCTTTGACTTGACTACACTAAACGTAAACCTTAATCGGTATTACTCCTTATTATCTGATAGGATTTATATAATATGACAAGATTAACATTTTAAGAAGTAAATCTTACTTACCGGATATTGTAAAATCGGGATAGCAGTACTTACCCTGTAAAAAAGAATAACATTTGAAAATACCATAAATTATTATTCGCAACGTAAAATCGCGTTTTTATGCGCTACTGATAAAATGAATATTTCGCGAGCCAATACATGACGCTATTTTTCAATATATCACGCTGCAATATCCCCGCAGCGTTAAAAGGGCACATTCGAGTCTATGCGCCCCAGAAATTCGTTCGTATGTAATATAAAAATGTAAAAGCTTTTTTTTCATCGTGTTATTATCGATAGTTGAAAATATTTACAGCGCCGAAAGAACGAACGAACAGAAAGAAGAGGTGAAGGAGGATAACACGGATGTGCAAACATAATTCAGGAGGAGAGACGTTTGCAAACGGAATTGTTGACTTTGCATTATGCTTTCTCTTGTCAAACAATTTTGTACAGAAAGCGAAGCCTAGAATGGCGCATTGTAGTTGTTTTCATAGTCGACAAATATGAGCTACTTTCTTTATACTATGATGTGTAGCAATTTAAAACCGATCCAATATTTGCTTAGGATGGGTAGTTTCAGATCATTTATTTTAATATAGACAGTTGAAAAAAGAAAATATTTTTATCATATTAATTAACGAAAAATTCTAAATTTTCTATCTAAGGAATAGGCAAATTCATATATTATTCCGTGGCATCTTTTTTTAACCATTTTTTTCTAAAAACAATAATTTAATTTATTCAAAACGTAAGCATTTAGTTAGATTTCAAATTATGTGGTTGTTACGTCATATACTATGTTAACAAACTCTACACAATAGATATAGAAATTGCTAGTGGAATTTGTGCTAATCATTAAAAAAATGATTTCAGTTTCCCATGCACGTACTTACGGATTTGCATACTATGTAATTGGAATGAATTCATATTTCCCTTTAGGTATTATCATATTTGATCAGTTATGTGCGCTTCATTGAATTATGCGCTAATGGTTATAAGCCGAAATCAGCACCCCAAAAAACATTTGCGCAATTTTCACGGTATTCAGCAATATAATCAATATATTCCATGTATTTCACGAATGTACGCAAACCTTAACAGATTTAATTTATATTATTGGATCCAGTTGTGATGTTGCTTTTTTAATAATGCGAAAGGAATTTTTTCCTCGAATTTTTTTAATTACAAACTCAATTTTCATTCAATTGTTGAATACATCGATGGGCAGCACAGATCAAGTAATCGAATTTTTGTGGGTATATCTGAAGCACCAGATGAAAATCTGCTAATTATCAGCAAATTGTTTAATGTCAAACTAAAACTGGACATTGTGGGAAATGATATCTGTAATGTATATCGTATAGGTTATCCTAAATCAGCGAGACAATGGCCAATTTAATAACTTAAATTTAACGAAAGCAGCATTGCAAAATGGTAAATATTCAAAGGGTGGGTACTGGTGTCTTGATTAATAAGGATTTTTTAGCTGAAAACCGTGTAATTTCAAAAGTATTGAGAACACATAAAAAACGTGCGCAAAACCCAGATATTCCTGCATTTGTCATTGACAATTGGGAATAAATTTAAAGTAGTCGATACATGGTATACTGCCGATGATATGTCAAAATCCTGACTTTGTATTACCTACTGAAGCTACTTTTGGTAACCCCGAAATAATCCAAGCCGTGCATGTGGATAACATCACGTCCGAATTTAATTGCAATTTTAGTATTTAGATGAATTTTATTTAATTTATTATTGTGATAATACTGTAAGAAGTTAGTGCCTTATCAGTTATTACGGAACTGTAAGAACCTGCCAGTCAGTTACCAATTTGCGGATTAATATCAAAATTAATTATTGGCCCGATTCACTCATGTTATGTTGTTTTTGCACAATGTTCACCTTCGGGTCCGTCAACTTGGCCCCCCATTTTCGATTTTTTGGAAAAAAAGTGTTGCTCCAGAAAGCCCTTAGCTAGTTCCAGCAAGCTCCACAAAAATTAGAGCTGGCTCCAAAAAGGTAAAAAAGTTATAGGGGTTTGAAATTTGGCGAGGCCAAGTTGACGTTTGCCCCCCACTTTCGATTTTCTAACTTTTTTTTTAAGATTCAGTGGGCTCCATCAATTTTAAAGCTAGCTCCACCCCACAACCCCTAAAAAAATTACAAAAACAGTTTTCACCCTAGCCCCCCACTTCAATATTTTTTACTTAATTTTAAGTGATTTTATAGCTTAAACCTGGCTCCAACCAAATATATAAAAAAATTTGGAAAAAAGAATACGGATAAAAAGATATAAGGGTTTTAATATATGACGTAAGCTTTCCTGAATCCTGTATGCGCATTCCCAATTGTGTGATCATATTATAACGTTAAATGCGAATTTTCGGTTAAATCCAACGAAGTTGGTGCCAATTACCAATTACATTATTATACAGGGTGTCCCACGAGTTAGTGGACAGTCGATATCTCTAAAACGGTTAGTAGTACGAAAATGAAATTTGGTGGCTTTAAATGGTTTGAAATGATGCCCCTTTCTGCATACATAGATTTCATTTCCGTTTCTCCATTTCCGAGAAAATGACATAAACTTTAGAATTTCAAATGGGACACCCTGTATATTTATAGATTTTTAGAAATGGTGATTGAAAGACAAAAACAGCAATACCATATTATCAAGGAGTTTTATTGTAAAATGAGGGAATATTGTTGAAGTAATAATCGAAATAGATAATCGCGGTGGCATGGATTAACCTGATACACGGGCAACTGTATCAGGTTAACCTGATACAGTTGCCCGTGGAGATATGATTTCTTCCAGCATTATTGTAGAATAGAACAATTGGACACACTCTCTCAATAACCAATTACTCGTATTGTTGCGAATACGATTTTCAGCGGCACCGTCCATCCAGACCGCATAAATATCACTTCCAAAATGTGCAAACATGTGTGTGAGATTGCAGATATGACTGGCTGATGATTCGTAATAACGATGAAACGCGTCCCAGTCTTCTGCTCTCCCATATATATTTGCACATTTTTCAAAAAAATACAGCTCAAGAATTATCCTTTTCGCAATTCCATATTTTCAAAGTCATCCCACCCTCAATATATACCGGGTGACCCAGGGATCTGTAAAAGCCCCATAACTTATTTGCTATTTGAGATATCGACTTCTAGTTTTCTTGAATTGGTACCCACAGTTATTCTACATATTTTAAAAATATGTATGTTTTTGTACAGGGTGTCCCAATATACATAACAGAACAAAGTTATGTTTTTTTAAATGGAACACCCTATATTTTATACTTTATTTTCAACCCTCGTAAGAAGCTGATAAAAATAGTATAAGATAGTATGGGTCTATTATGGACGGTTGGCTAGTTATGGGCAAATTTGTGGCAAAAACATGTACACATTGAAAATATTGCAGAAGCGTTCCTAGCAAAGATAGAATCTTTATTTATATACTAGAAAATTTTCCACATCATAAAGAATAATACACATCGGTTTTGGTTCCCTTTTATTCATAGTGCTATACAGGGTGTCAACATACGCAAAACAATGGATAACTATTTTTTTTCAAATGGAACACCCTATATAAATTTCCACCAATCTATGGAATTTTTAATAAGCTTTCCAATGATATACAGTTTGTATAACAAAATATTAAGGATTCTTGAGATTTATCAATAAAAACATATTTCTTTTGCCACCTTCTGCAGATTTTTGGAATTTCAGCCAAAAGTATACATTTTCAGGAAAAATTATAAGAGACCAAAGTTGTAGAGCGAAAAATTTCAGATCGATACAGGTCTTTCAACTTTTAGGATAATGCTTGCATTGCCCGCCAGAGCGTGAAAAATCTTGACTGTATATGCATTTTACAGTTTTCTTTTCAAATTTTTTATTAATTTTTATTTTTCGCACCCTCTAGCCGAAAAAACGGAAAATTATAGGGAAATTAAAATGGCCCGTATCGATTGAAAATATTCCGCTCTACAACTCTTAATAGAAGCAGTTTTTGCCAAAAATGCATAGTTTTCCCTAAAAATGCAAATTAAAAATGTATATATCAATTTTTGCGTTTTTCAATGGTTTTTTGCATTTTTAGCGAAAACTATGCATTTTGGGCAAAAATTGTTTCTTTTAAGAGTTGTAGAGCGGAATATTTTCAATCGATGTAGGTCATTTGAATATTTCTATAATCAGCCGTTTTTCTGCTAGAGGACGTGGAAAATAAAGTATAGTGCAATTAATTAACAAAAAATTTGAGAAAAACGCTAAAATGCATATACGGTCACGATTTTGCGTACTCTGGCGGGCAATGCACGCATTATTGGAAAAGTCTAACGACTTATATCGATCGAAAATTTTCCGCTCTACAACTTTGGTCTCTTATTATTTTTTCAGAAAATGCATAGTTTTGGCTGAAAATACAAAAATGAGCAGGAGGTGACAAAAGAAAAATGTTTTTATGGATAAATCTCAAGAATCCTTAATATTTCATCATACAAATTGTACATCATTGGAAAGCTTATTAAAAATTGCATGCATTGGTGGCAAGATATATAGGGTGTTCCATTTGAAAAAAAAAGTTATCCATTGTTTTGCGTATGTTGACACCCTGTATAGCACTATAAATAAAAAAGAACCAAAGCCGATTTGTATTATTCTTCATGATGTGGAAAATTCTTTAATGTATAAAAAACGACGCTAGCATTGCTAGGAGCGCTTCTGCAACTTTGCAATGTGTCCTTGTTTTTGCCACAAATTTGCCCATAACTAACCAACCGTCCATAATAGACCCAAAGTATCTTATACTATTTTTATCAGCTTCTCAAGAGGGTTGAAAATGAGGTATAAAATATAGGGTGTTCCATTTAAAAAAACATAACTTTGGTCTGTTATGTATATTGGGACACCCTGTACAAAAACATACATATTTTTAAAATATGCAGAAGAAGTGTGGGTACCAGTTCATGAAAACTAGAAGTCGATATCTCAAATAGCAAATAAGTTATGGGGCTTTTACAGATCCCTGGGTCACCCGGTATATACCGGGTGTGGCACTTAAGACGCCTCGGACCATAGCTCCTTTACGATAAAAGCTATCGAAAAAAATCTAAGAACAAAGTGGTGCATAGTTACCGTCGCTATGTTTTAAAAATATTTCTAATCATCAGTGGCGTGCCGTACTCCAGTGGCGTACCAAACTTATGTTTTTTTAAATGGAATGCCCTATTTTTTATTGCAGATTTGGAAAGTGCTCGACGAGTACTTATTTTTTTATCTAACATGTTATACCCTTCACTTTAGCGGTTTCACTATTATAACCCCTTCTTTCAAAATTGCGCCCCATTTTTGAGATTTTTTTGTAGAGAAACTAATTGACGCCGGCGCCTAAATTTTGAATTGAGGTACAGGTTAAGACCTCGTATACCTTCACATAATTTTTTTTCGGGTAATTTATGGCAAAAAAATAATTTTTGATTGATCTTCGCATGTTGTCATTTTTTCCGAAAATTTCAAATGGCACCCCCCTAAAAAAATTACGGCGTTGTACAGCCAAAACTTTTTCATTGGTGTAAAAAAATTACACATTGCATAACACAATTTCGGAGAAAAAAGGAATTTCATCGCAAATGTCGGGAAACGTTTTCCGTTCCCAAGTGTGCCATGAGAAAACAAAAGATTGGTAATTGTCAAAGTAAATTATTAGACGTCATTAGCAGCCATAAGTCATTTTTGATAAACGTTCTAAAAATGTTCCGAACTCAAGAGGAAATTGTTGACATGATATTTATTCTTGGAGAATATAACAAGAATTGTTTCTTGGCATCACGAGTGTACGCTGCGAGATATCCGCACAGGGCACATCCAAATGAACGTGCGTTTCAAAAAGTGTTGGAGAGATTTACTACTACGGGAAGTGTGAAACGGCCAAGGAGAGTTAGAAAGAAGGCAGTTATTACCGAAAATAATGAACTGCGGTATATCACCAGAAGTTGCGGTTATGCCTCCAGCAGGAAGGTCGTCATTTCGAACATTTAGTTTAAGTCGTTAAATTTGCTTTATCTGCATTTTTCATATCATGTTGAATAAATAGGTACATACTATTATGTTGACCGTATTTGTGTATTTGTTTTGGTACTTTGGCAATTACCAATCTTTTGTTTTCTCATGGCACACTTGGGAACGGAAAACGTTTCCCGACATTTGCGATGAAATTCCTTTTTTCTCCGAAATTTTGTTATGCAATGTGTAATTTTTTTTACACCAATGAAAAATTTAGAGTTTTGGCTGTACAACGCCGTAATTTTTTTAGGGGGGTGCCATTTGAAATTTTCGGAAAAAATGACAACATACGAAGATCAATCAAAAATTATTTTTTTTCCATAAATTACCCGAAAAAAAATTATGTGAAGGTATACGAGGTCTTAACCTGTACCACAATTCAAAATTTAGGCGCCGGCGTCAATTAGTTTCTCTACAAAAAAATCTCAAAAACGGGGCGCAATTTTGAAAGAAGGGGTTATAACAGCGAAACCGCTAAAGTGAAGGGTATAACATGTTAGATAAAAAAATAAGTACTCGTCGAGCACTTTCCAAATCTGCAATAAAAAATAGGGCATTCCATTTAAAAAAACATAAGTTTGGTACGCCACTGGAGTACGGCACGCCACTGATGATTAGAAATATTTTTAAAATATAGCGACGGTAACTATGCACCACTTTGTTCTTAGATTTTTTTCGATAGCTTTTATCGTAAAGGAGCTATGGTCCGAGGCGTCTTAAGTGCCACACCCGGTATATACCGGGTGACCCAGGGATCTGTAAAAGCCCCATAACTTATTTGCTATTTAAGATATCGACTTCTAGTTTTCTTGAACTGGTACCCACACTTATTCTACATATTTTAAAAATATGTATATTTTTATACAGGGTGTCCCAATATACATAACAGAACAAAGTTATGTTTTTTTAAATGGAACACCCTATATTTTATAGTTTATTTTCAACCCTCTTGAGAAGCTGATAAAAATAGTATAAGATAGTATCGGTCTATAATGGACGGTTGGTTAGTTATGGGTAAATTTGTGGCAAAAACAAGGATACATTGAAAAAATTGCAGAAGCGCTCCTAGCAATGCTAGCGTCGTTTTTTATACACTAAAGAATTTTTCACATCATGAAGAATAATACAAATTGGCTTTGGTTCTTTTTTGTTCATACTGCTATACAGGGTGTCAACATACGCAAAATATTGAATAACTATTTTTTTTCAAATGGAACACTCTATATATCTTGCCACCAATACATGGAATTTTTAATAAGCTTTCCAATGATGTACAATTTGAATAATGAAATATTAAGGATATGCATTTTCTGAAAAAATAATAGGAGACTAAAGTTGTAGAGCGGAAAATTTTCGATCGATATAGGTCTTCCGACTTTTCCAATAATGAGTGCATTGCCCGCCAGAGTGCGCAAAATCGTGACCGTATATGCGTTTTAGCGTTTTTCTCAAATTTTTTGTTAATTAATTGCACTATACTTTATTTTTCACGTCCTCTAGCAGAAAAACGGGTAATTATAGAATTATTCAAATGACCTACATCGATTGAAAATATTCGGCTCTACAACTCTTAAAAAAAGCAATTTTTGCCCAAACTATATAGTTTTCGCTAAAAATGCAAAAATCCATTGAAAAACGCAAAAATTGATACATATATTTTCAATTTGCATTTTTAGGGAAAACTATGGATTTTTGGCAAAAATTGCTTCTATTAAGAGTTGTAGAGCGGAATATTTTCAATCGATATGGGCCATTTTAATTTCCCTATAATTTCCCGTTTTTCCGCTAGAGTGTGCGGAAAATAAAGTATAGTTTATTAATAAAAAATTTGAAAAGAAAACGCTAAAATGCATATACGGTCACGATTTTGCGCGCTCTGGCGGGCAATGCACGCATTATCTTAAAAGTTGAAAGACCTATATCGATGGAAAAATTTTCGGTCTACAACTTTGGTCTCTTATAATTCTTCCCGAAAATGCATAGTTTTGTCTGAAAATTTAAAAATCAGCAGAAGGTGACAAAATAAATATGTTTTTATTGATAAATCTCGAAAATCCTTATTATTTTGTTATACAAACTGTATATAATTGGAAAGCTTATTAAAAATTCCATAGATTGGTGGCAAGTTATATAGGGTGTTCCATTTGAAAAAAAATAGTTATCCATTGTTTTGCGTATGTTGACACCCTGTATAGCACTATGAATAAAAGAGAACCAAAGCCGATGTGTATTATTCATTATGATGTGGGAAATTTTCTAGTGTATAAATAATGTAGCTATTTTTGCTAGGAACGCTTCTGCTATGTTTTCAATGTGTACATGTTTTTGCCACAAATTTGCCCATAACTAACGAACCGTCCATAATAGACCCATACTATATTATACTATTTTTATCAGCTTCTCAAGAGGGTTGAAAATAAAATATAAAATATAGGGTGTTCTATTTAAAAAAACATAACTTTGTTCTGTTATGTATACTGGGACACCCTGTACAAAAACATAAATATTTTTAAAATATGTAGAATAAGTGTGGGTACCAGTTCAAGAAAACTAGAAATCGATATCTCAAATAGCAATTAAGTTATGGGGCTTTTACAGATCCCTGGGTCACCCGGTATATATATATATATATACCGGGTGACCCAGGGATCTGTAAAAGCCCCATAACTTATTTGCTATTTGAGATATCGACTTCTAGTTTTCTTGAACTGGTACCCACACTTATTCTACATATTTTAAAAATATGTATGTTTTTATACAGGGTGTCCCAATGTACATAACAGACCAAAGTTATGTTTTTTTAAATGGAACACCCTATATTTTATACTTTATTTTAATCCCTCTTAAGAAGCTGATAAAAATAGTATAATATAGTATGGGTCTATTATGGACGGTTCGTTAGTTATGGGCAAATTTGTGGCAAAAACATGTACACATTGAAAACATTGCAGAAGCGTTCCTAGCAAAGATAGCATCATTATTTGTACGCTAGAAAATTTTCCACATCATAAAGAATAATACACATCGGCTTTGGTTCTCTTTTATTGATAGCGCTATACAGGGTGTCAACATAAGCAAAACAATGGATAACTATTTTTTTTCAAATGGAACATCCTACATAAGTTGCCACTAATCGATGGCATTTTTAATAAGCTTTCCAATGATATACAGTTTGTATAACAAAATATTAAGGATTCTTGAGATTTATCAATAAAAACATATTTGTTTCGTCACCTTCTGCTGATTTTTAGATTTTCAGCCAAAACTATGCATTTTCATGAAAAATTATAAGAGACCAAAGTTGTAGAGCGAAAAATTTTCGATCGACATAGGTCTTTTAACTTTTAAGATAATGCGTGCATTGCCCACCAGAGCGCGCAAAATCGTGACCGTATATGCATTTTAGCGTTTTCTTTTCAAATTTTTTATTAATAAATTGCACTATACTTTATTTTCTTCACCCTCTACAGAGAAACGGAAAATTATAGGGAAATTAAAATGGCTCATATCGATTCAAAATTTTCCGCTCTACAACTCTTAATAGAAGCAATTTTTGCAAAAAACGCATAGTTTTCCCTAAAAATACAAATTAAAAATGTATATATCAATTTTTGCGTTTTTCAATGTTTTTTTGCATTTTTAGCGAAAACTATGCCATTTGGGCAAAAATTGCTTCTTTTGAGAGTTATGGAGCGGAATATTTTCAATCGATGTAGGTCATTTAAATAATTCTATAATTACCCGTTTTTCTGCTAGAGGACGAGGAAAATGAAGTATAGTGCAATTAATTAACAAAATATTTGAGAAAAACGCTAAAATGCATATACGATCACGATTTTGCGCACTCTGGCGGGCAATGCACGCATTATTGGAAAAGTCGAAAGACCTACGTCGATCTAAAATTTTCAGCTCTACAACTTTGATCTCTTATTATTTTTTCAGAAAATGTATAGTTTTGGCTGAAATCCAAAAATGAGCAGGAGGTGACAAAAGAAAAAAGTTTTTTGGATAAATCTTAAGAATCCTTCATATTTCATTATACAAATTGTACATCATTGGAAAGGTTATTAAAAATTCCATGCATTGGTGGCAAGATATATAGGGTGTGCCATTTGAAAAAAAATAGTTATCCATTATTTTGCGTATGTTGACACCCTGTATAGCAGTATGAACAAAAAAGAACCAAAGCCGATTTGTATTATTCCTCATGATGTGGAAAATTCTTTAGTGTATAAAAAACGACGCTAGCATTGCTAGGAGCGCTTCTGCAACTTTTTCAATGTGTCCTTGTTTTTGCCACAAATTTGCCCATAACTAACCAATCGTCCATAATAGACCCATACTATCTGATACCATTTTTATCAGCTTCTCAAGAGGGTTGAAAATAAAGTATAAAATATAGGGTGTTCCATTTAAAAAAACATAACTTTGGTCTGTTATGTACATTGGGACACCCTGTACAAAAACATACATATTTTTTAAATATGTAGAATAAGTGTCGGTACCAGTTCAGGAAAACTAGAAGTCGATATCTCAAATAGCAAATAAGTTATGGGCCTTTTACAGATCGCTGGGTCACCCGGTATATATATAATAAAAAAAGAAGAAAACAAATCTTTACGGTATTATCATAAATGATCAATAAATCATAAAATAGAGTCAATACACTTTTGTACGCACGAGGAACATAAAACTTTGGCGTGCTTTAGGCGCACACAAATTTTACAAAACTCGCAATAAAAACGGGACTTATTTTTATTTTTGCATTCTTTGCAATAAAACCGTTTACCTTCTGTTATCATGTCATTTGGGGTGGTCGGTGTCTTCTTTCACGAACTTTGACTGGCAAATTTTTGAATTTGGCGCGACGTTTTATGATCATCAACCAACTGCAATGCGATTTGTTTGAAATAATTTCTTCTTTTTAGATTATCTTTACAGTCAGGATGATTTGAAGAATTAATGATTTGGGAATTTATTCCGGCTATATTCATTAAAGAATATAATACTATCATGGGCCAACGTCTTGTGTTACGCGCAACATTATATAATGAGCACAATTGATCCACTGTGTCGACTACACCTTTTGTCTCATTATAAAAAGTTATCATTTCAGATTTATATTTATCCCTCTAATATACCTCTAAGTTTTGTGTGTAGTAGATCTTCGAATCAACGGGAGCAAATATCCTAATGCCATACTTATTTAGGTAGGATTAGCAGCTCTATCTCTTATAATTTTCAGAGCATGTTGATATATATTTGTTAGTATTTACCACTACAATTTCTAACATTTCCTCTGTTAGAAAAAGTGTACAACACTCAAGAGGTGTTTTCGCTTCTTTCGCTCGCACTCTCGCTCCAAGGGCATGGGTAATTTTTTATCACTTATGCGTTTTTACATTCTGTGATGGCAAATGTTTTTTCCATCTAGCTGTGCCATCTTTTCCAATAAAACAAGGAACCCTGGGTTGCTTTGTTGGCACCACTACTTCATCAGCTTCACTATCGCTTCCTTCCTGTTCTGTGTTACCGTCCTCAGGCCTCTCCTCGGTAATATTTTCATCATCTTCAGCATTTTCATCATCTGTTTCTACTTACCCGAGCAAACGTAACAATCTTGCTTACTCGTGTTCGTTAAATTAAATAACACGAATGGTGGCGCGAAGTCCCACAGACTATTTTATTTTTTTCTCGCTATATCGCCGACACGCGGGAAGTCGTGGTTCAATGTAATTATAGAAACTGCAAAGCCAAGAAGACAGAAAAATAACCAACGCCAAACATCACGTGTGACGAAAAATACCGACAAATTACGATTCGCAGAGCATTTTCTGAAAAAAATATAAGAGACCAAAGTTGTAAAGGGGAAAATTTTAGATCGACATAGGTCTTTTGACTTTTCTAATAATGCGTGCATTGCCTGCCAGAGTACGCAAAATCGTGACCGTATATGTATTATAGCGTTTTTTTTTTCAAATTCTTTATTAATTAATTGCACTCTATATTTTATTTTTCATGCTCTGTAGCGGAAAACGGGAAATTATATGAAAATTAAAATGTCCTATATCGATTGAAACTGCTCTACAACTCTAAATAAAAGCATATTTTGCTCAAAAAACTTAGTTTTCGCTAAAAATGCAAAAAACCATTGAAAAACGCAAAAATTGATACATACATTTTCAATTTGCATTTTTAGCGAAAACTTTGCATTTTGGGCAAAAACTTCTTCTGTTAAGAGTTGTAGAGCGGAACATTTTCAATCGATATAGGTCATTTGAATTTCTCTATAATTTTCCATTTTTACACTAGAGGGTTGCCGAAAATAAAGTATAGTGCAATTTATAATTAAAAAATTTGAAAAAAATCGTTAAATGCATATACGTCCACGATTTAATGCGCTCTGCCGAGCAATGCACGTATTATTTGAAAATTTTTTCAAAGTTGTAGAACTTTGCTCTCTTATAAGTTTTCCAGGTAATGCATAGTTTTGGCTGAAAATCCAAAAATCAGCAGAAGGTGACAAAAGAAAAATGTTTTTATTGATAAATCTCAAGAATCCTTAATATTTTATTGTACAAACTGTATATCATTGGAAAGCTTATCAGAAATGCCATAGATTGGTGGCAACATTTATAGGGTGTTCCGTTTGAAAAAAATTGTTATCCATTGTTTTGCGTTTGTTAACACCCTGTATAGCAGTGATAACAAAAAAGGACCAAAGCCGATGTGTATTATTATTCATGTGTGGAAATTTTTTTAGTGTATATAAAATGATGCTATCTTTGCTAGGATTGCTTCTGCAATGTTTTCAATGTGCACATGTTTTTGCCACAAAATTGCCCATAACTAACCAACCGTCCGTAAGAGATCCATAGTATCTTATACTATTTTGATCAGCTTCTTAAGAGGATTAAAAATAAAGTATAAAATATAGGGTGTTCCATTAAAAAAAAAACATAATTTTGATATGTTATTTATACTGGGACACCCTGTACAAAAACATACATATTTTTAAAATATGTAGAATAGGTGTGGGTACCAGTTCATGAAAAAAAGTCGATATCTCAAACAGCAAATAAGTTATGGGACTTTCACAAATCCCTGGGTCACCCGGTACATAGAATTCGGATAACACCTTCACATTTTGGCCACATTTGGAAATACTGCCCCCTAAAGCCGTGAAAATGAGAAAATAATTGTTTGCTTTTTATCGTTGATTCTGATTTAAGAGTATAAAAAAATATATTTTACAATTTTCCGATTAGTCGAAGTGATCGAAATTTGTAAGCAAAGTGGGGAAGGCCAGTTTTATTTTTCAGTTTGTGTACACACTTTTCTTCAAAGCCGTAAAAGCCATCAACACTATTTTTATTTTATTTTAAAGGTGGTATCGAAACCTATCAAAATGGCTGACATTATTTCTATGTTGAGTGGCGGTTTTTTTTTTAAATATAAGGAACTCGTTTTTAAATTTGTTTTAAAATTTTCATGTTGCCATCATTTTGAATCCAAATATTCTTTTACTTCCTCAACTTTAAATGCTAATTTTGGAGCTGTAAACATGTGTGCTAAATTTCAGAGAAATCGGTGCCGTTGTTTTTCAGAAAAGTGTACATAAAAAATAATTAACGAATTTATCTTATTTATTCGCATTTTGAATGCAAAATAATACGAGAACTATATTTAGTTGTTTTATAACGCTTCTACGTCAGGCTTCACTTTAAACATTTTTTTTGCACTGAAACTCTGCACAGAACCTGGTAGTAAATTGACAAATATCTTACAGTAAGTTGACAGTAAAAAATGATGATTGTCATTGGATATTTTCATATCATAGATTACTTAAAAATCTCCCCTCGCATTTTCATTTTTTTATGTAAAGTTTATTACTTAAACACTTGATATATTCCGAAGCACTTTTACATTCACAATAGTTCACAAACAAATAACACTCATTATATAAATATTCTTTATTAATAAGGCTAATAACAATTTTAAAGGATTTTTTTCTTACTGCTTTGAGCTAGACGGATGCATGGGATTTTAAAGTTTTTTTTTCTCTTTTGAGCCACCGGTACATTTCGAATTTTAAAATGTAAACACCGCAATTGGACATAAATCAATTTGAGGTTATTTTTTTATCGGGGAGTTAGTGCCCAGGATAAAGCGCATAAATGAGGATTTGTGTTATAAAGCATCAGGATATTGGAATGCCGCGAGATCAATACATTTTGCCTGCTAGGTGATATCCGTTTCCTGCTTCGCCACCCGAATCATACGGGAAATTATGCATCCAACCTATCACCACTTAGGGATGGAACAATTTACCACAGTAATTATTGCAATGTAATAATACCGAGCTACCGTGTTATACATTAATGTAACCCGTGATGGACATTTTCTCATTAAAATTATTTTCTTAGTAAATAGCTTTATAATCATATTATTTAATAGCATACATTCTCATAAGTACATTAAAAAAAAAATGTTTACCTGATTTATCTAGAGTATGGAGGCATCATAATTATTGAGCTCAAATATTTGAAATATATAAAATCATATCGAAAGATATGTAATTATAACACGGCATGTAGATTTATATCTTTCAATTACACTTTCAGTTCCATTCTTATGATACTTCAATTTTCGTCGTGAATTCTTAAGCAACCCAAAAACTTTTCCTCGAATTTCCTGAAGGTGTAGTTAAAAACTTTTGAGATGAGATTTAAAAATCCTCACACACGTTATGGCATGATTGGATTTTTATGCAAATATTTCTCTAGCAAGTTTGTTACATATTTAAAGTTTTATTCGAACTGAATTTTAATTCGTATCTCGCCATAAGTGCATTAACCCAGTTAAAGTTATTGATACAGTTTAATTTTTAATTAAAATGCGGTCGTACATTTTTTGAATATATTTTATTTAAAAATTTTAATTACAGTTGATTTTAACGCGGGGGATGTACGGGCATGTTTTAATTTAAAACGGAGTCTGTTTTCTACTTCCGATGATGGAGTGACACTGCTGTGAAAAAATTGGAATAAAAAAGCACAATTCTTATAAATTATAAGAAAAAGCACCATTAATCTTTGTAGAGCGTTCACAAGAAAAGCATTCAGGGAAGTTTTTCTTTATTATACAAGTTTAATAAATGCCCTTTTACTGTCTATAAATTAAAATTCTACAATTATAAAACTTATATACGCTAATTATAAAGTTTCTGAATGCCATTTATTAAAATGGGATGATCAACAATCAATTATCTCTGCAAAAAATAAGCTTTTTGAGTTAAGCTCATTAAATTAATATGCTACTTGCTTGCAACGAGTCAACATTCAAACCAAAATATTTGTTTTATTTTTTTAATAAAACACAAATATTTTTATATGATCTGAAGTAAGATCAATGAGTAATTTTGTAAGTTGAATTAAATGGGTTGAATACCCCAACACTAATTACCAGTGTATCTTAAAATCAGGGCCGCCCTTAGACAGTGAAGGCCCCGGGCAGAATTATTTTTGTGGGTAAATGAAAGCTTTAATAATTGGAATATGCTAAATAATTGGATTTTTCAATTTAATTTTAATGATCAAAATATAAAATAATGTTTATTGGTTTTATACAAGACAAGCATGGATTATACAAAGCTTCATTAGATTCTTGAACCTATATATTTAAATATAGAAAAAGAAACAAATGATATAAGCATTCAGTTTGAATAAAAAATAATTAAAGCAAATGTAAAGGGAGAGAAAGCTTGCATAATACCCGTTGAAAAATGGAATAGATTTTTTTCTGGAGGTATGCCACCATTTTAGATTATAGGCAACGTTTAATGACATATTTTATTTCGTATTTTAGCCGTCTTCTTACTAGTTGTACCAATTTGTGGTTGATTTTTATTGTTTGAAACTAAATATACTTATAACAGATTATACAGGGTTGGGAAAATTTATGGGAACACCTGATTTCTGGCTAAACTTTGGTTGTTTTTTTATCACTTTAAAAAGAAAAGAAGTGTATAGTTTTATTTAATCTTAATTTCTTATTTAAGTTAGGTGAAGTGTTTTTCTACAGCTACCATATTTTTCAAGATATAACGTCATCGGCAGTTTTTTTAAAGATCACCCTGTATATTTTTACATTTTCAAATAGACACCTTCTTAATAATTACAATTATATAGGGTTTGGAGGGTGTACGATGTGGTATTTTAAATAATAAATAAAATAATGAAAAATGTAATTTGTGAATTAAAAGAAAAAATAGTTCTTGTAAATTGTGATTTATAATTATTAGAATTTCTTTTAGGGAACGTTACATTAAAATATTGTATGCATCTTGTAGAAATCTCTACCAATCTCCAAAACTTACTATCATTGACAATGTATTTTTTTCACGTTCTGTTCACCAGTAATTGAACAGCAATCCTAATATTTCACATGAATACTATCTGTCAGGTTCAGAAAACATAAAAAACACGAAATTGTTTTATCAAAAAACAGTGTAAAATGATGTAAAAAAGTCAATTAGATGTGGAATTATTTTATTTAATAATGGGTTTTTCAATAGCAACTTGACACTTTTGTTTTCTTATTGTGAACGCACCCTTAAAAAAATTAGTGCCCTGTCACTGTCAAAATACGCAGTAACTCAAACATTTTCATCATGCAAAGACGAACGAAGAACGTTTACAAGTAATTAAAAATTACTACGGAAATTCCGGGTCAGTGATTGCAACTTTAAGAGCGCTTACGCCAATTTTGGGTCGTCATTCTCTCCCGAGAAGACAAGCAGTTCACAATTTGGTGAGAAAATTTCAGTCAACATATTCACTGTTGAATGATCCCGTGCCAGTGAGACAACGCAGCGTCCATCGCAAACGATCCAAATCAGTCCTTCACAGGAATTGGGCATCAGGCAGACCGCACTATGGCGTACTTTGCGAAAGAATCTTGGCCTGCACGCTTACAAGATCAAGTTAATTCAAGAACTAAAGCCACTTGACCATATGAAGCGATGCACGTTCTCAGAATGGGCTCTAGAGATGTTGGCCGAAAATGACGACTTTTATCGCAAAATCATCTTCAGTGATGAAGCGCATTTTTGGTTGAATGGCTTCGTCAACAAACAAAACATGCGTTATTGGAGTGCTGAAAATCCTCATGTGCTTCATGAAACATCACTTCATCCACAAAAAGTGACTGTATGGTGCGGTTTTCATGCCGGTGGCGTCATTGGGCCATTTTTCTTCATTGATGAAAATGACCGTTACGTTACAATTAATGATGAACGCTACAGAACATTGGAGCGTTATTTCTTCAATCAATTGCATGGGATGGACATCAGTGATCAGAAACAAACTTCATCTAAACACTAACAAAACTGAGGTTATATTCTTCAAGACAAACCGGTCAAGAACAATATATCCAGATAGTTTAACTCTTCTGAACACAGAATTTGTCCCTAGAGAAAGTGTTAGGTTTCTTGGAATAACCATTGATGCCACCCTGAATGGACTGTCACATATAATAAATTTGGAAAAAGAGCTTAGTTCAGTATGTTATATGTTAAGAACTTTAAAAAAGGCAGGAGCACCATTAGATGTTTTAAAACTGACCTACCATGCACTTTTCTGCTCTAGACTCCGGTTTGGGATCACCTACTATTGTTCAAGTTATCATGCTCAAAAGTTATTCAGCATACAGAAACGAGCAATTAGAATTAAGCTGGGACTAAAATACCTGGAATCGTGCAGAGGCCATTTTAAAGCAAACAAGCTTTTAACGTTCTATAGTTTTTATATTTACGAACTAATATTAAACAACACGAGATATTACGACAATTATGCATTACCGATCCACCGTTTATCTATGTCTGAGAAAGACCCGCAATATGCTGCAATGAAATACTTTAATTACTTACCAGCTCGTATTAAATCCCAAAAACCCAACTCAAAATCATTTAAAAAGTTACTTTTTTAATATCTTTGTGAAAAAGAATAATACACACTAGGAGAATTGTAAAAATAATTGTTACCTAATTCATGTATAAAATTATTTGTAGTAATGTAATATTGATAGATTTAGATAATTTTAATTGTATTTCTGACATGTTTTCACTAATATGTATTACTTACATTTCTGTTATGTTTACATATTTTTCGAAAATTAAAGATATTTTGAATTTGAATAGTCAACAATAAAATAAAATTTGTGTTATACCAACAAAGTAAAAGTGTTTTACTATATTTACAACATGTATAGCGAAGTAGAAGCCTCCACCATAAACAACATCAAATGCTTTTTTCCATAACTGCACAGTATACTTTCTTTCCAATTTTTAATCTTTTGTTCGTGATTTCTTTTATTGTGAATATGTGATCATGTGTGCTTCTTCCTTTCCTATAGCCACTCTGCACTTCGTTTAATTCCTTCTCTATTTTGTTCTAAAAAATTTTCATAGATGTTTGTTATTGTACTTAGCAGTGTTATCCCTCTGTAGTTATTACAGTCTCTCCTATCCCCTTTTTATAAATTGGTACAATCAGCCCTATTTTTAAGTCTTCCGGTATGTTTTCTTCTGTCCACATTTTGTTCATGATTTCAAGTAGAATTTCTAGACCTTTGTCATATTCCCTCATTACTTTCTTCCTTGTCTTCGCCTATTTCTTCTTGTTTGTCTTCTCTATTTGTGTTGTTATTTATTGTATTTTCTGTTTCAAGTAGTTCTTCAAAATATTCTCTCCACCTTTCAATTACCCTGTTTCCATCTTTTATTATTTCCCCATTTTCCTCTTTTATTCTTGTGTTGGCCTCCTTCTTCTTGTTTTATAGTATTTTGAGTACCTTGTAGAATGCTTTTTGATTGCTTCTACTGTCCTTTTCCAGTTTTTATTCAAATTCTATCCATTTCTTTTTTTTGCTTCTATTATTGTTCTTTGTTCTTTGTATAGTACATGGTTTCTGTTGGTTTTGATTTTCAGATATTTTTGCCAAAGTTTCTTTTTTTGTTTTTCTTCTTTTCTTATGTTTTGATCCCACCATGCTGTTTGTCTTTTGCCTTCTAATTGTTTGTAAGCTCCACATATACTTTTTGTGATTTTAGCTATTGTTTCTTTAAACTCTCGCCACATCTCTTCTAGTTTTTTCTTGTGTCCTTCAGTATTCGTTTCTTGCCACGCCTTATTTAACATATTTTTGAATTTTTATTAGTTTCTTTATTTTTTAGCTTATTTGTTCTAATGCTCTAATGCTTTTTGTTTTTGTTTTTCCGTACTTTTGACATTTCCAGTTCTTTCAAAGAGTTCCCTTAATTTAGCTACTACAGGGTGGTGATCGCTTCCTATTACACTTCCTCTCTTAACTCTTACATCTAGTACTGATTCCCTATTTTCTTTCTCTACTAACACGAAGTCTATTATCGAGTTTTCATTTCTGCTTGGTTCTTCTCTTGTATATTTGTGTATATTTTTAAGTTCATAAAAAGTATTTGCAATGATTATTATATTGTTCTATACAAAATTCTAATAGTTTTTCTTCATTCCTGTTTCTTCTCGCATCTCCATGTTTGCCTACTATTGTTGTATACAGGGTGTTTCAAATTCCAGGCTCACCATGGGGATCTCGCTTATTAGAAGAGATAGAGGGTATGTTTAAATTTGGCACTTTTGCAGAATTTTATGCTGTTTAATAATCGGTTGAAAAAATCTAATTTAAATATTTTGTTTTCGAGTTATGTTACAAAAACTGAAAAAACTGATTTTCTTATTTCCTTTATATGTGCGTTATTTGAGGTGATATTTAAAAACGGAAAAGACGTTCTTATGGCACTTTTTTATTATCTAACAGTTGGCATAAGATTTTTCTTCGTAACCTGTTTCGTTTCTTTTGAACCATCATCAACTTTCTTATTTCTTATGGCCGCCATATTTATTTTTTATCACATCTAAATGCTCAATTTTTTGTGATGACAACAATATAACACAACATATATTTAATTTCATAAATAAACAAATAATCGTTTAAAACACTTTTATTGGCAATTTATATGACACTTACTAATAATCATGCATGCCATGAAATTTAAAACAATTGGAAATCCGAATAACTCTTTGTTAAACATTATAATTCTTTATGAATAAAAATGTCGTTCGATAATTTAGAAAAGCAAGATATGTACCATATTTCTAATTCAGTAAACGGAAATACATTGGCTAGTCAAAAATATTTACAGATGTATCCAGAAAGAAGGCAACCCCTTCGAACAGTTTTTTGTGTAAATACACAATTATTTTAGGCGATATAAAATAAATGTTCTTAATAAATAAAATAATATATAAATCAATACTAATAACCATAATTTTAATATGAAGATTATTAATTATAATTTATGTTCAAATAAAAAAAAAACGGTTTCATTAATGCACAATTGAACGCGTTTTTTAACATTATGTATTTCTCTATAAACATTTATTCTGGAGATCGATTTAAAAGCATTAGTAATCCCATCTCTGAGGTGTTCAATATTCTTATGACTATAACAATAAACTATATTTTTAACAAAACGCCAAAAAGAAAAAAATCAAGAAGTTCAAATCGGGCCAATTAAATTTCCGTTATAAATTCCCAAACATTTATTCCAAAACAGCCTACCACTTTGGACTTGTCTTGAATTTTCTGGATAATGTTCTTTATTGCGATGAAATACGCCACTTTTCGTGAATTGGCATTCATCTGTTCAAATAATGTTTTTAAAAAAATATCATTTTCATTGCACTTTTGTGGCAAATAATTACAAAATGCTTCTTAAATTGTCAGCAGGTGCAAGTGTATGGCCCAAATGAATTTTATATTGTTTACAATAGAATTTATTTCAAATGAAATATGTTTTGAACGTAAACGTAAAATTATTGAATTAAGACACATTTATTATTACCATTTCCAAAATATGATTGCGACTTTCTTGAGTAATTTTATTACCGTATGGTAAGTATATTTTATTACCGACGTATGCGATTGTGTAAGGGTTCCCTGTTCCTAATCTCAATAGTTTTCTTGTATTCGGCGATTATCATATTAGGAATAATTATTATAATCTGAAAGATAATTGGATTGTACTTGAGAATACGTTACTAAATACAGAGTGTGCCATTAAAAAAAACGAAGTTATTCAACTTTATAAGTTGGGTTTTTCCACCGTTTTTTTATCATTTTTTGTATGAAATCATGGTTGGCTCTATAGTTCGAACCTTCAACCAAATAATAGAAATGATTTTAATCGTTCAACGTCAATCACTGGGGCAAAAATAAAATTTCACACAGACCATGCATTTCAACAAATCTTTAAATATTTCGAAAACGGCAAACAATAGGTATAGAAAGTATTAAAGTAACTCATCTTTATTTGCTCCATATAATTCAAAAATGACAAAAAATACAGGGTGTTCCATTTAAAAAAACATAAGTTTGGTCTGTAACTTTGTTATGAGACACCCTGTAGAAATTTTAAAATTTTTAGGGCGTGCAGCTCACTATTATATACAACTTTTGTATAAAACATTTTTCGAAATTTTGAAAAATAAGCACGTGATTGACCGTTCCCAGAGCTCTGAAACACCCTATATATATATTATCTCTTACTCCTACCATTTCATTAAAATCGCCTAATACATACAACTTTCCTTTAGCTTTTTCCACGGTGAGTGTTAAATTATTCCAAAATTTGTCTTTATTTATTACCAATTCGTTTTCATTCGGCCCGTAGACACCTATTATTGTATTTATCTTATTTTCTTCTTTCAATTCTATTGATATAATTCTTTCTGATATAGGTTCCCACTTGTTTACATAATCTTTGTGTTTTTTGTGCAGTATACACCCTTTGCCGCTCTTTCGTTTTGTTTAATTCCGCTCCAGAATAATTCGCTCTCATTATCTAATGTTTCTGTTCCATTTCCCTTCTTTTTTGTTTCTGGAATTACGATTATATCTAAGTCGGCTTTTTCACATTCATATATAAGTTCTTGTTCTTTATTTCCTATGCTTCTTGTGTTCCATACGCCCATTTTTAATATTTTTGTTTTCTCATTTTGAGTATTCTGTATTCTTTGATGTTTCTGTGTTTGTATTTATCATCATATTTTGTGTCTCGTCCTTGTTTTCTTTTTGTGTGTTTTTCTTGTTTGATTTTGTCAGTTTTCTTTCTTCTTTTTCTGTCTTCTGTCTTTCGTGTTTTTTCTTATATGTTTTTTCGTTCTTTTTCTCTGTGTTTTGACTTATTTCAATACTCACTTTCTTTTTCATTGCCCGAGTCTTTATTCCTTTGTCCTTCTCTTTTTGTTTATTTAGTTTTTGTTAATTAATGTTCTCCTTTCCTCACCCCACCACATTTCTTTGTTCTCCATAATTAACTTCTTGTATCCTATTTTGGTGCGATTTCCTTTACCTCTTTCCTCCTTGGCGATTTTTCTTATTTCTCTTTGAATGTCTGCGCCAGTTACCTTGCTTGATTTTGAAGGTCTACGCACGGACGAAGGCCCAGCGCAGTAGTTACTTTGCTCAATTCATGATTATGGTATCGATTTTATTACGTTGACAGAAAATAAAACGAAGAATGTTGTGTATCATAGAGCATTACAATAATAAACACAATGTTTTTCAATATTTCTTTTTAATAATTATACCAATTGGAACTCAATATTCATATTTAAGACAGGACAATGTCTGTCGGGTCAGCTCCTTTTTTAAATAAAAAATTATATGAAATTCAAAACAATTTTTAATGAAGTCGTTGGCGATATAGGATCCGCCATTTTGAATTTTGAAATTATAATATAAAATTTGTACTCAGCGATCTCGAAAACCCTTATATACCAATTTATATGAAATTCCGAACAATTTTTAATGAATTGGTCGGCCGTATTGGATCTGCCTTTTTGAATTTTAAAATTATAATATGAAATTCGTAATCAGCGACCTCGAAAACCCTTATATGCCAATTTACGTTTAAATTTAAAACTTCTTTCTATTTTTGGCCAACTTTTCCACTCTGCGTCGTCTTGAAAGATCATTGAGATGAAGCCGTGAGGCCACAAAAGAGTCTCGAATAGGGCGTAGAAGCGAGAGATCCACCTCAATTACTTTTTTGAAGAGGAGGAGACACTTTATGGCCCGGTATAGAAGATTATCGGACAAACCCCGTAAGTATTCACTATGCCTCCGTAAACTGTATTCGAAACTTTAAAAGCGTTTTTTTTTTCTCAAAACACTTTTGTTCACGAAAATGTTATAATGTGCGCATTATTTAATTTTATCGGCAGCTTGAATGGGGTACATTTAACACTCAATTTCATTAAACACACATTTGCGTGTTTAATATGCTTATTAGTCACGCACACGCAGTTGCGTGTTTAATATGATTTAATTTTGATTCATAGAATGCGATTTATGATAATATTTTATTTACCCTATTTAATACTGATTTTAACTTTGATTTTAAATTTTTTTCAATTGTTATTGTAATTACAACTTTAACTTTGATTTTGATTTTAATTTTGATTCTAATTATAGTTTTTAATTAAATTTTGATCTTGATTTTAATTTTCGTGAACAAAGTATATTGTACAATGAGCATATAATGATGGCTATTACTCACGAGAACGATGTTTGCGGAACGAGCCGTAGGCGAGTGGAGCAAATCGTTCGATGCTATTTTTCCATAAAAATATTGGACCGATCGAGATATTTTTAGAGGAAAAAAAAAACAGGAAGCCTCTCTGAAATTGTCTAGTTTTATGCAGTAAATCGTTCTGAAAATTGAGTCTTAAGCTACGCGCACACTTATAGGAACCGGACGGACGGCACGCATCGGCAAAAATTGCTTAACACAGTTGTAAACGAGTCAACGCAAATTTATCGGTACATCACGGAACGGATAAATGTGTGTTGACTCGTTTACAACTGTGTTAAGCAATTTTTTGCCGATGCGTGCCGTCCGTCCGATTCCGACAAGTGTACGCGTAGGTTTTATCTGGTGCACTGTATGAAACAATTTAAATTGCACAAGAAATTAACTCATTTCTTGTTCAATAAATTGTGTAGTGTAAAACAGCTTTAAAACTTGTTGACTAGGTATAACCCCTTAAATGAAATTTACTTAAAGGTGACTAAACCACAAGGCAGTACAAACATACATTCATACATTCATGGTGCATTAAAACATGCAAAATGTTTAAAACCTATGTACTGTAATTAAATGCTTATAACTGAGTTTCCATTTTCTCATAGCATTGTTAAGTAAGTATTTGCATGAGATTTATAACTTTATTCATTAATTCATTATTCACTAACTTATAAGATTTAAAATTTATTTCATTAAATTAACTTTAAACCTATCCCTGAATACTAAGAGGCAAAAAATGTTATATTCTCGTGTCGATTTCTGAATAATACATTGTCTTAATTTAAATGCGATGAATGCCCCGGATTAAGCGTATCCGTTTTATGTAGGTCGTTCTTTCTGCAAACAAAACTGCGGATAAATGAGAGGAAAGAGCCAATATCATTTGAAGGGACAAGAAAAAACGATTCCCTTACATAGGGGCGAAAGCAATTGTGAGAAAATCTAGATAAATGAAGTTTAATAAAATAGTTTAAGAGAGCGGGATTGAATGTTGGAGGACATGGAGTGAACAAGACGTGAGGTAACTATCGATGTCCTCATTGTGTTCGTTGCCAGTTTACTAACGGCGGGGTAACAGTGGAATAAGGCAATATTAAGTGGCATTACAATGATTCGACGCAGAAATGCCATTTTCGTAAAAATAACTGCGAGTTTTACGATCGTTATCGTTTTACTGCGATTCTTAAAGGGAGATGCCGTGAAAATATTCTCTACGCGGAATGGTAACGACGAAATATTTTCAAATCTGTTTTGGGGTCCTTTGGGCGCACTAACAACGGCGAGTGCTTATCTTCTCAAATCGAGTTTCAACAAATTCGAGAAAATAAAATAGGTGATAAATATTTCATAGTGATGTCTAACATTAATTATTATTGGCAAATGTAATAAATAAATGATTTATCAAAATTTGCGAAAATTATGCATGATAAAATGAATTTATCTCTTTAGCCATTAATATATCCATAAATTAAATCATTTAAAATTACGACGAGATAATCGTTTGATTTTATTTTAAATGTCACCCCCGAATGAATAAAATTCGTCAAGAATATTTGACGTTTATTGACATCCCATTCCTGTGGGAATCACAAGGTTTCATGGCATCGTAAAGTTAAAACTTACTTTCAATAGACATCTGAAAAATGTTACGACTTTTTGGAACAGAAAATTGCATCCGCTGAACATAAATTAAAAGGTTTGCCGTTCGATAAAGTATCAATCGGTTTGTTTGCGATGCTGTAACGGTGAATGCTGGTGGAAGTTCTACAATCGCCAACTTAATTAAGTCGACTTGAAACTTTTAAAACTTGGTCTAATTAATGCACGAGCTTGCTTGAATTACAATCAATTTATATGTTTCTTCTTCGCGATTAGAATTTTATGACAGTATAAATACATGCTCGGTATATAAACACTTTTATTTAAATATATACCGGATGACCCAGGGATCTGTAAAAGCCCCATAACTTATTTGCTATTTGAGGTATCGACTTCTAGTTTTCATGAATTGGTACCGACACTTATTCTACATATTTTAAAAATATGTATGTTTTTGTACAGGGTGTCCCAATATACGTAACAGACCAAAGTTATGTTTTTTTTAATGGAATACCCTATATTTTATACTTTATTTTCAACCCTCTTGAGAAGCTGATAAGAATAGTATAAGATAGTATGGGTCTATTATGGACGATTGGTTAGTTATGGGCAAATTTGTGGCAAAAACAAGGACACATTGAAAAAGTTGCAGAAGCGCTCTTAGCAATGCTAACGTCGTTTTTATACACTAAAGAATTTTCCACATCATGAAGAATAATACAAATCGGCTTTGGTTCTTTTTTGTTCATACTGCTATACAGGGTGTCAACATACGCAAAATAATGGATAACTATTTTTTTTCAAATGGAACACCCTATATATCTTGCCACTAGCGCATGGAATTTTTAATAAGCTTTCCAATGATGTACAATTTGTATAATGAAATATTAAGGATTCTTGAGATTTATCCATAAAAACATTTTTCTTTTGTCACCTCCTGATCATTTTTGGATTTTCAGCCAAAACTATGCATTTTCTGAAAAAATAATAAGAGACTAAAGTTGTATAGCGGAAAATTTTCGATCGATATGGGTCTTTCTACTTTTCCAATAATGTGTGCATTGCCCGCCAGAGTGCGCAAAACCGTGACCATATATGCATTTTAGAGTTTTTCTCAAATTTTTTGTTAATTAATTGCACTATACTTTATTTTTCACGTCCTCTAGCAGTAAAACGGGTAATTATAGAATTATTTAAATGACCTACATCGATTGAAAATATTCCGCTCTACAACTCTTAAAAGAAGCAATTTTTTCCCAAAATGCATGGTTTTCGCTAAAAATGCAAAAAACCATTTAAAAACGCAAAAATTGATATATTCATTTTCAATTTGCATTTTTAGGGAAAACTATGCATTTTTGGCAAAAATTGGTATTAAGAGTTGTAGAGCGGAACATTTTCAATAGATATGGGCCATTTTAATTTCCCTATAATTTCCCGTTTTTCCGCTAGAGGGTGCGGAAAATAAAGTATAATGCAATTTATTAATAAAAAATTTGAAAAATCCGCTAAAATGCATATACGGTCACGATTTTGCGTGCTCTGGCGGGCAATGCACGCATTATCCTAAAAGTAGAAAGACCTATGTCGATCGAAAATGTTTCGCTCTACAACTTTGGTCTCTCATAATTTTTCCTGAAAATGCATAGTTTTGGCTGAAAATCCAAAAATCAGCAGAAGGTGACAAAACAAATATGTTTTTATTGATAAATCTCAAGAATCCTTAACATTTTGTTATACAAACTGTATATCATTGGAAAGCTTATTAAAAATGCCATAGATTGGTGGCAACTTATATAGGGTGTTCCATTTGAAAAAAAATAGTTATCCATTGTTTTGCGTATGTTGACACCCTGTATAGCACTATGAATAAAAGAGAACCAAAGCCGATGTGTATTATTCTTTATGATGAGGGAAATTTTCTAGTGTATAAATAATGATGCTATCTTTGCTAGGAACGCTTTTGCAATGTTTTCAATGTGTACATTTTTTTGCCACAAATTTGCCCATAACTAACCAACCGTCCATAAAAGACCCATAGTATCTTATACTATTTTTATCAGCTTCTTAAGAGGGTTGGAAATAAAGTATAAAATATAGGGTGTTCGATTTAAAAAAAAACATAACTTTGTTCTGTTATGTATATTGGGACACCCTGTACAAAAGCATACATATTTTTAAAATAAGTAGAATAAGTGTGGGCACCAGTTCAAGAAAACTAGAAGTCGATACCTCAAATAGCAAATAAGTTATGGGGCTTTTACAGATCCCTGGGTCACCCGGTATATAGTACGATTATATGTATGTATAGATTTATATATACCGGGTGTTTCAGACCACCCGTACACCCCAAATATCTCGCGAAATACAAATCGGATTGACATACAAAAAAATACGTCTAAATTTGTTTTTTGAGCTCTATCATGTGATGTGAAATGTAATTCAGGCTCCCACCCCCTGGGGCGGGGGGGGGGGGGGGGGGCGGGGGTAATTTTGAAATCTTAAATAGGTACCCCTATTTGTTATTGCAGATTTGGATTCTACTCGAAAATATATTAGGTTTTTATTAAAAAAAAAACAAATTCGATTAGCAAAAAAAAAGCAAAAAAAAATTTTTTTATATTTTTTTTAATAAAAAAAAAAACAGTTTGTTGTTACACACATTCATACAACACCATAATAGAAAATAATAGAATGGAATTTGATAATCAAATTCATTTTTATTCGTTTCTACGATTTTTTTTTTTACAAATAATTTTTCTTTTTTTTTACTTCTTTATGACATAAAATTACGAATGACTTCAATCAACGCCTTATTTGAAAGATGACTACGAAAAAAATGTCATAATCTGTCATTTCATGCGAAAAATAAATTTAATTCAATAAATGTTTTTGCCGAATATAGCGCCATCTGTCGCTCATCGAAAAACATTTTTCGGATAAAAGTCTCATATTTTTTTACATAGAATCCAAATCTGCAATAAAAAATGGGGGTTCGCATTTAAGATTTCAAAGTTCCCCTGGGGCGGGGAGGGGGGTCGGTTCACATTTCACACCACATGATAGTGCTCAAAAAACAGTTTTGGACATATTTTTTTAATCTCAATCCGATTTGTATTTATCGAGATATTTGGGGTGTACGGGTGGTCTGAAATACCCTATATATACCTGGTGACCCAGGGATCTGTAAAAGCCCCATAACTTATTTGCTATTTGAGATATCGACTTCTAGTTTTCTGGAACTGGTACCCACACGTATTCTACATATTTTAAAAATATGTATGTTTTTGTACAGGGTGTCCCAGTATAAATAACAGATCAAAGTTATGTTTTTCTAAATAGAACACCCCGTATTTTATACTTTATTTTTAATCCCCTTAAGAAGCTGATAAAAATAGTATAAGATACTATGGGTCTGTTATGGACGGTTGGTTAGTTATGGGCAAATTTATGGCAAAAACATGTGCACATTGAAAACATTTCAGAAGCGTTCCTAGCAAAGATAGCATAAGAACTACAATACACTAGAACATTTTCCACGTCGTGAAGAATACACACCGGCTTTGGTCCTTTTTTGTTCATACTGCTATACAGGGTAAAACAATGGATAACTATTTTTTTTTCAAATGGAACACCCAATATACGTTGCCACCAATCTATGGAATTTTGAATAAGCTTTCTAGTGATATACAGTTTATATAACAAAATATTAAGGATTCTTGAGATTTATCAATAAAAACCTATTTCTTTTGTCACCTTCTGCTGACCCATATGGATCGAAAATTTTCCGCTCTACAACTTTGGTATCCTATTATTTTTACAGAAAATGGATAGTTTTGGCTGAAAATCCAAAAAAAATGTGTGTTAGATTGTACGTCAAATTCAAAAACGAAGTGAAATAATTTGAGACGAATTCACTGTTTAATTTTCTTTTTTATCCGGTATCAGACATGGTTTACAGTATGGCTAAAGGAATTGCGATTTAGACACCTGACTGAAATAGGTGATTGTTATTTGTTGAAACCTGACCCACTGCTTTGAGTATTTGGAGCTCAAAATTTTATTATCCTTTTTTGAATATAAGAATACAATTAAATAAAATAGCAATTCATAGAAACAGAATTTATTTTATTTTAATTATACTTTTTTGTTCGGCCCTGTATTAAATTAAAAACAAATTGTGCTGGTGAATACTACTCAAAAAAACGTTTAATTTAAGGAATCACATAAGGGGTGATGCCATTTAAAATTTTGGGGTTAGGGTGAATGGGGCCCAAGGGGTCACTCACCCCATAACCAAAATATGGTGGTTCTGGTTCCCCCTACCTGTGTAACATTTGTACCTGTGGTAACTCAGAGTGGTTTTAATTTACGTTTTGGAGAAGGTTCGAATAATTCGCAAGGAAGTCTGAACTATGACTGACTTTATTTTCACCTTCAGTCCCGTACCTCATATTTTACAATGTTGCCAAAAGTACATAAATTAATATAATATAAAATAACCAAATATACAACATCCTTCTCCTTAACTTAAGTCCTAATTGTCCTAATAACAAAATCAAAATTATTTACTAATAACAAAATCAAAATTATTTACTAATAATAAAATCAAATTATTTCCAAATGTATATACTTACATTAGAACAATAATTGTGGCAATATCTTAACCTAACTATATACAATTCTAGACCTTAAATTATAACGCTGTTCTGGCACTTCAGGCTGGACCAACTCTGTGTTTTATTTGCTAACTCATTATTTAAATCAGCCTGATCTGCCACAACAGGAGAAGTTTTAAAATTCGCAGGTAATGAATGTCGCATTTGGTTCGCATGTCTTTTAACAATTTTGTTTTCATCAGTTTTTATCTCAAATGTAACATTACCAGTTTGACCGGCTACCTCCCCTCTTTGCCAGATCGGCTGGGTAGGATCTTGGTAATTTTTAAAACGTACTGAGTCCCCCTCAGTTAATTGTTTTGTTTTAAAATTGGAATAATTTGGTTCATTTTTAATTTCCATATTTGTATTTAAATTTGGTTGTAATAAATCTAAACGCGATCGTAAATTCTTGCCCATTAGTAATTTCGCAGGAGATTCTCCTGTTAAGGTATGAGGTGTATTTCTATAATGAAACAAAAATAATTGCAATGCTACATTTACATTTTTCCCTTCGTAATGTGCCTTTTTTAAAAATGTTTTCGCTGTTTTTACCATATTTTCAGCGGCGCCGTTACTCGCGGGGTGATATGGAGGTGAAAAAATGTGTCGAATTCCATTACTTTTTAAATAAGATTTAAAATTTTCTGAAGTGAACGGTGGACCGTTGTCACTAACCAGACATTCAGGTAACCCATATCTAGCAAAAGTTGTTCTCAAACAACTTATTGTTGAACTTGCGTCGGTAGAACTCATTTTAAAAACTTCTATCCACTTCGAATAAGCATCTATTATTAGTAAGTATTTGTTTCCATATATAGGTCCAAAAAAATCTAAGTGAATACGAGACCAAGCGGTCCGTGGTCTTGGCCACGGGCTGACAGAGACCTTATCTGGTGAGAAATTAATTGTTTGGCAAACATCACATTGTTTACAAATTAAAACAATATCGCTGTCGAGTCCCGGCCAATATACATACGACCGTGCAAAAGATTTGCTTTTACTTATTCCGAAATGTGGTTTATGAATTTCTTTTAAGATGATGTGTTGCAGATTTTTAAGAATAATAATGCGGTACCCCCACATTAAACAATTAGATTCAACATGTAGCTGATCTTTTCTTAAAAAGAAAGGCTTTAATGTTTCATCGTTACATTTTTCAGGCCATCCCTGTAAAACATATTTTATTACCTTAGATAACACTATGTCTCTTCGTGTTTCCCTGGCTACTATTTTAAAATCAATGGGAAGATCATCACTTTTACTATAATTAAGTTCTATATCTTCTTGTCTATCTCCGACTTTATCCACAGGCCAGCGGGATAAACTATCTGCATTGCCATGCTGCTCAGATTTAATAAATTTAATCTCGTATTGATAACCAGCCAAAATAATAGCCCATCGCTGTAAACGGCTGTGGTATACCTTTTTTTTCACCAAAGATGGATAAAAGCGGTTTATGGTCAGTTAATAATATAAATCTATTACCGTATATATACTGATTAAATTTTTTTACCCCAAAAATGATAGCCAGGGCTTCCTTATCAATCTGTGAATAATTTTGTTCTGCCTTATTTAAGGTGCGTGATGCAAAAGCGATCGGTTTAACTACCCCATTTGGGAAACTGTGAGAGATAACACATCCCACTCCGTATGCACTTGCGTCACACGCCAGAATAATCGGTAATTGTGGGTTGTAATGTACTAGAACCTTGGATGAAATTAATTCCTTTTTGATTAATTCAAAAGTTTTTTGTTGCTCATTGCCCCAATAATGGATATAATTTTGCGCTAATATTTGGCACAAACTTTGCATAGTAATTAACCAAGCCTAAAAACCCCTTTAACTGAGTTAACGACTGTGGTGCTTTGGCTTCCACAATTGCTTCTATTTTATCTGTGCATGTACTCAACCCCTCTTCGCTGATGGTATAACCTAGATAGGATATTTCGGTTTGTAAAAAATTACATTTGCTTAGTTTAACACGTAAACCGTATTTCTCTAATTTATCTAAAACTTGGAAAAGACGTTTATTATGTTCAATTTCATCCCGGCCAGTAATTAAAATGTCATCCAGAAACACTGCTACTCCCTCTATATTTGTAAATAACATGTCAATTGCTTTTTGAAATAAACTTGGTGCTGATGCTATACCGTATGGTAGGCGTTTAAATTTAAAAAGTCCCTTATGGGTATTAATTGTCACCAAATTTTGTGACTGTTCATCCAAAACAAATTGAGCGTAGGCCTGTGAAAGGTCAATTTTGCTATAATATTTACCTCCCTTTAAAGAAACGAATAATTCTTCTATGCGAGGGAGAGGATATTTTCCAATTTTTAATATTGGATTCACTGTAATTTTGTAATCCCCACATATTCTTACTGAACCATCTTTCTTAATTACTGGAACAATTGGCATTGCCCATTCACTATATTCAACCGGAGAAATAATATCATTTTTAATTAAATTGTCAATTTCCTTTTCGACTTTATTTTTAATGGCAAATGGCAAAGGCCTTGCCTTACAAAATACAGGAGTTGCGTTTTCCACAGTATATAATTTAAGATTACCCCCGCTAAATTTACCTATACCAGACTTAAATACATTTTGGTATTTTTTTTGAACCATTTCTTTGATAACGTTGGTATCAATTTTAACTTGATTTAATTTCAATGAAGAAAATATGCGTAGTTTCCGCAGCCAAGATCTGCCAATTAGGGGTGGGCCGCCATTTTTTATAACATACAAGGGCGAAATTATTTCCATATTACCGTATTTAATATTTATATCAAAATACCCCTCACATTCAATACATTTACCGTTATACGCTTTCAAACGTAAATCACTTGAATTTAACCTATATTTTGAAAACAACAATTTATAGGTATTGTAAGAAATTACACTAATCGCACTACCCGTATCAACTTCCATTTCAATATCTTTATTTGCAAGTTGAATATTAATCCTTAACGGGTATCGGTCAATACTGTTAATATTAAAAAAGTCAATATCAGATTTATCAGGTGTACTGTGAACTTCATCTAAATAAAAATTATTTTTCGGCCTAAATTTACACACTTTGCTAATATGCCCTGTTTTATTACATTTATAACAAACTGCATTTCTAAAATAGCAATCAACTGATCGATGATTCATCAATCCACAACAATTGCACTTACATCCACTAACACTTGTTCTGTTTTGGTGTACGCCATTGTTGTTTACCTTTTTGGAATGCTTCAGGCCTGCGCGTTGTCCTCCGCTGTTGCCAAACTTCACTGGAGACCCGTGATCTAAATCGCGATGGTGCTTCCCTCTAGCGTTGTCGCGTTGTCGGCTGATAAGGTTTAGCGCCACGTTCCTATCGTCCATTTTTTTGCCTGCCACAAGGTGAGCATCGTTGACCGCTGCCTCGTGGTTGACTGCCTCCTGGAACGCTCTTGCGAATGCTATGTCCCCCAATGTGAATAGGCGCTGTTTGATCTCCTCGCTCCTTAATCCGAACACCATTTGGTCCCGCAGATTTTCGTCCAAATTAGTTTTAAATTTGCAGGTTCGCGCTAAGTGTTTTAACGCGGCGGCATAATCCGCAATCTGCTCGCCGGCTTCTTGAATCCGTTGTCGAAATTTGTATCGCTCGGCGATAACGGATGGTTCCGGTTCCACGTGCCTTTGTACAATTTTAACTAATTGTTCAAAGGTTTTTTCTTCCGGTTTTTCCGGATTACACAAATCCGTCATAAGTTCAAAAGTATTGTCCCCGACAGCACTTAATAAAATTGGCACTTTACTCTCTTCCTTTATATTATTCGCGATAAAGAATTGATTTACACGTGCGATGTACGTACACCATTTTTTGCACTCTAACTTGAACTCTTTTATTTGCCCGATCGACATATTTATAATTTAAAAATTTATGCTCCTCGTTAATGGCAATTATCCTCGTTGCCAGTGTGGTAACTCAGAGTGGTTTTAATTTACGTTTTGGAGAAGGTTCGAATAATTCGCAAGGAAGTCTGAACTATGACTGACTTTATTTTCACCTTCAGTCCCGTACCTCATATTTTACAATGTTGCCAAAAGTACATAAATTAATATAATATAAAATAACCAAATATACAACAGTACCAAATTGCGTTTGTCTAACTCTTTTATTTTTACAGATATTCGCATTGAAAGTTTTCAAATTGACACCCTGTATATATATGTAAACAAATTAGAAACAACCTTACTTGTTGCAGAAAGAATTAAATAAATTCAATAAAACGAAATGTATCCTGAATATATGAATATTCAACCTGTTCGTTAATCTGCAAGCAAAATTAAGTCTTACTAAGACTATAAACAAATAACTTATTGAAACAACTATTTCCCTGGCTAGTGCCACGCCGGATATTGAATGATACAAAAGAAATTTGTATGTTAAATTAATTTTCAAGTTAGTCCTGTGGGTAGAAAGAAACGATCTTAAACCAATGTTATTTCGCTAGTAGTACTAGTAATAAAATGCAAATTTCTTTTGTACTTTTGTTTTATACATCAAAATTACATGGGTAAAAAGGTTAAAAATTACTTACAAGTTGAGTAAACTTCAGTAAAAAAGCCAAGAAACACTAATAGCAACAACTTGATAAAACACATTAAAAACCAATCTACAAGTCGATGTCCGCAGATTAAAAATTATTCGACGATTCACATTTAAAAACATGGCGACACAGAGGTTAGGTGAAAGATGTGTGCGTTATCGGTGTTGACAAGGACGTGTAGAAACTGCATCGTTCCCGTCGTTTCCAACGCCAATACCAACCTAAGAATGAAATAAAAAAAGCGCGAAATTTTAATTTGAAAATGAATGAATTTGTAGTTATTTAAATGCACATCGTCGAAAAATCTTAACAAAAATTAATTTTAAACTAATATTATTAGTGTAACATTAAAATTGAGCACACACAACAAGCAGAAGGCGTTATTGTTTAGCAGAAATTTGGTGGTGTGAAAAATTGTAAAATAAAAACCCGTGTACCTAATGGCTGCTAAAATATTGAATTATTAATGGATTAAAAATATGTCTGTGATTATTTAGGGCATAATGTGATAAATTGGGGTTTAAGATGAAATTTTTTTTTATGTTTGACATGTAAGCAATGTAAAAAAAAATTGTCTGAAGGACCTATGCTAGTGAAAAATGAAAATTATGTAAGTGTGAGAATTGAAGACAATCCACAGTCAGGGGACTGAGGTGGAACCAGGGAAGGGGACGTATCACGGGGGACACAGCAGAGGTCTTTCACCACTGCGCTGTGTAACCCGTGAGAGTAACCTATTCCCTGTCTGTCTCACAAAGCACCCACCACAATCCATGCCCGGGATCATGTCGACCACTCCAATAGCTCAAGAAAAATAAAATAAGTGAATAAAAATTAAAAAAGAGGATTTGGACAATCCACAGTCAAAGGACTGAAATGGTGGCTTGCAGGGCAGGCAGGCGTATCACGGGTGATATAACGGAAGTCTCTACTGAGGATGTAAGCGTACATAGAGCTTAAACCTTCAACGTCGGTTTTATGATTAAAAGTATTATTTACTTTTGTGATATGTACCATTTCTAAGAAGAGTCTGGTCTTATACGTAGGTTCAAGCTCCAGTACCTTAACGTTATTCAAATCCAAATTGTGTGACATAGCATTGGCATGCATCGCCAAAGTACAGGATTTTTTTCCATGTTTTATGTCGCTTCTATATTGTATAACCCGTGACCGTAACCATTTCCCTGTCTGTCCCACATAACACCCACCACAATCCATGCATTGGATCATGTAAACCACTCCACTAACCTGAGAGTTGCACAGTTATATAAAAGTGTATTGATTAAATTTGGAGGATAACCTAACGGTTATCCTCCAAATTTAATCTTACACCAATTGTTTTGTAATAATTACAAAACAGGGTACACCATTGTCTGTTTCTTGTTCTATTGTGAATTGGATATTGTGGTTGAAACTATTGAAAATATCTAATGTTGTTTGAATTAAATTAACTGGAACAGCGCAAATCAGGTCGTCAACGTACTTCCTGATAAAGAGAAATTCAAACGGTAGCAAAGGATAATGACCATGTATGGGACTAATAGGGGAGCCCATCGGGGTTCCTTAATAGTCCCATACTTCCGAACATGGTCATGGACCATCTCTTGGACATGGTAATTTTTCACAAGAGAAACGGTACGGTACGCTTTTCATCGTTTGGAGTATGAACACTCATTGGATATTTTAGTAGGAAAGTTGTTGATTCGATGGTAAAATCAAATTTTTGGCAATCCTGTGAAAATCATAAGCACCTAACGTCAGATTATTTGCCAGATTGATATTTAGGAGCTCACACTGGAAACGGCAATGAGTCTTTGAATAGCTGCATTTGATTGATCGCGCCTAAACATTTGCATTCCGCGAAGAGTGTGGTTGAAATCACAACCCATTTGGCTTATAACGTTCAATGAAGGACAGAAGGAAATATTGAAAGTAATTAACACCTTGTGGATTACATTGGGGCTGCAAGTGAAGGCGTGCCCCACTCAAGTAAACGCGTTACGAATGGACCTTGCCGAGCGAAAGGTGAGCGACGCGGCAAAACGAGAAATAATTCAACAAAGAGAAGAGCAGGTGATCCACCTGGAGTTCGTCTTCATCAGAAAGGCTAACTGTATGGACCTGGCATTGCATATTAATAGCAAGCCCCGTCATTTACACGTTATAATGTTCTAAAACTTCAAACGGGAGAACAACTGAACGTATCGCGATAATTTTTTTTTTATAATCTACAGTCAACACTTGGCAAGGTCCCGATCGTTCATTTTTGGGAAATTCCATTTTGCTGATTTTTGACAGCTTCGAGAAGGACAAGAAACATGGTAAAAAATTACTATTTTGGAAAAATGTCCGCCTTTTTGCGAAAAACGGGAATTTTGAAAAAGCGAGCGATCGGGACCTTGCTAACATAACAACAATTAAAAGTCTTATTGAAAATTATATTTCAGATCACTGGGATTGACCCAATCCTGTACACCGTTTGACCCTTCACTTCTGACAGCGGCGCTGTCAATGCCATCTCCAGGTCTTTGAAGTCAGCATTGACATGTAAAAAAAAATCTACAATAACATAAAAAAGTTTCGTATCGAAATCTTCTCTAGTTTTTTTACAATAAATTCTTGAAAATTGGCTCCGAAATTGCCCTACAAGGTGTAAGTCCCCCTTAAAAGTGAGATAGGTGTGTGAGAAGCACCGGGACATCGCGAATGTTTTGGATAAACAGTGAATTCTCTATAAGAATTATTGATACTCCTATAATTTTTCCTGAGATAAATTACGATAAATACATGATCACACCGGGTTAGCCCATCGAATACGTATTTAAACTCCGCAAAAATGTATTATTAATAAATTTATATTAGATGCCTGCATGGGCCAGGCTTGAACAAAATGGATTTTTTTTTCAATTTACAAATTCAAAAAAATAAACATTGAAAGAATATTATTTGATTTAATTAATAAACTTTCTTTCGAAATAGTATAATCAAAATGAAAAATGTTCAAACCTATTTGGGCTAGGCCGGGCCGGGGTTTGAATATTCAATTCCGGACCCGCAGTACATTTTCTTTTAACAGAGCCGGACCGGGCTGCGTTTTAAATTTTCACTGTCGGGCCGGCCGGGCCGAGCTTTCAAGAACCTGCTCCTGTTGGGCTCTAATGATTGATATTTTCTTTCAGACAAAAAAAAAATTCAGATAACATGTATAAAATTTAAAAATCGGGTGTATACTTTCGCTATTGTAATTTATTAAATTTTGAGTCTGTTTTTAAACTATTTCTTTTCTTTTTTAATAAATTTTAAATCATACTGCATATTATTGTTCAATAACGGTGCGTTTTTTATCAATGCATCATAGAGATATTCATTTTTATTTATATGTTTTCTCGAATTTCAGCACTATTTCTTCTTCAGACTTTACAACTTCCTAAAAATATTCAAATAGTTTTTATAATAAAAAAGTTGAAAATATTAAGGAAATTAACGAAATTATTAATGTTTATATGTACGGTTACCTGAAATTCCCGCGGAAATATTCAACGTTTCATGTGATATAAAATATTTAGATTTTCTCAAGCCCATACTTTTTTATTCTGTATAATTACAGTGCCGTTCAGTATAAATGTTTTGTATCAGCCAAATGTAGGAGTATTAAGTTTCAAACATTTGCATTTTGGTTGAATCGGCTCATCAACTTACGAAATTCCATTACGGCAAATAATCTCTAGTACAACTTAGGAATTATGTAATTTGTACCTCTTAAACTCTTCCTCTTTCAACTGCTTCGACTAACTTGACTCATACACAATGGAGTGAAATGTTAAATATTTAGGTGATAATTTTTCAATATATATTCACCAAAAAAATCATTCCATTTTACAGGTGTCACTCGACATTTTTGATAATTCGATAATTTTATGAGAAACTTTCAAGGCAACTTATATTAAATTATTAATCTTGATTTTCATGAATACTATCAACAAACTTGTGTAATTTTATTAATAATAATAATAATAATAATAATAATCTTTATTCCATGAACTACAGCAAAATATACATATATAATGTTACAGTGTTGGACGCGTCATCATCGAAAAAATATTAACATAAAATGAAAATTACAATATCTCGTTAAGATTATAAAATAAATTAGCAAGTAAATACTTTTTTAATGTTTTCTTATATATAATTAGTGATGTGATACTTTTCATGTCCTCGGGTAAATTATTATATAATTTTGGTCCTAAGATGTCTGGTGAATGTTTTCTCATGTTTAAGCGACAAGGTGCGATGTGAATATCACTGTTCTGCCTAGTACTATACGTGTGTACCTGATTATTCGTAACAAATTTTTGTTTGTTTGTAAAGACATACAAAATCAGTTCATACATGATCAAACAAGGGTAAGGCATGATATTAAATTTCCGAAAGTATGTTTTACATGATTGGCTTTGTGGTATGCCGGCGATAGATCTGATAACCCGCTTTTGGGCAACAAACACAGATTGCCAATGAGTTGAAACTCCCCAAATTGATAATCCATAAGTCAATCGGGACTGAGCATTTGCATAATAGACATGAATCAATTGTTGTGTGTTCATTACTGTTTTTAGGCATTTAATTTGATATGAAACTTTGTTTAAGGTTTTGACAACGCTAATACTTTGATTCTTCCAATCATTATGTTTATCAACTTGCAGTCCTAAAAATTTAACATTATCGCTGGATGTAATCGGTCGATCATTGACATTAATATTAATATTTAAATCAGTTGTACATTGTTTTGTACTAAATCTTATATAAGCCGTTTTACTTGTATTAAGTAAAACTTTATTTTCTAAAAACCAATTGTAGAGACGGAGAAGAGTGTTATTACATTTGTGGAGTAATTGTTGCTCATCTCGATCACTGACAACCGTATATGTATCGTCCGCATAAATAAATATGTCATTAGGAACTATATTTGTAATATCATTAATGAATAAGATGGGTATGGGCCCTAAAATCGAACCTTGAGGGACATCTAGTTGAATATTTGACATTTCAGATATATTAATTTCATTATTGTCTTTAATCCTGACATATTGCCTTCTTCCCTCCAAATAGGTACGAAACCAATCCAATGCTACTCCTCTTATACCATATAGGTTTAATTTATCTAGTAGTATCTCTGTGTCGACGCAATCAAATGCCCGACTGAGATCTAAGAAGAATCCAATGGGGCATTCCCCCATGTCGAGATATTTAAGAACGGTTTCATAGAAAGAGTGAATGGCAGTCATAGTTGATCGCCCTCTTAAGAACCCATGTTGCTTTTGACTGAGTATATTATTTAGTCTAATAAATTTTAGTAATCGGTCCATCATGCATAATTCAAATATTTTATAGAATATTGAAACTAACGACACTGGTCTATAATTTTTGATATTTAGTCTATCTCCCTTTTTATATATTGGTACAACTATACTCAATTTTAATTTATTAGGGAAAATTCCCGATTCTAGAGATATATTTATTAAATAAGTTAATGGTTGTAACAATTGTATAGCAGCTGTTTTAATGACATGATCCGGTACTCCGTCGAAGCCTGGTGACCGATTAGTTTTTAATTTATTTATTACTAAACTTAATTCCGCTTCAGTAAAAGGTTCCAAAAATATACTATTGGAGACTTTACTCACACTGAGATAAGGTGATTTATTTGTTGCAGAGAAACTTGAGTGAATACTTACTGGTTCACTGACAAAATATTTATTGAACTCTTCAACAAGAAGCTTAGGATCAGAAATGGTAACTCCACCCATGCTAAGTTCAATGTTTTTATTTACAACCGCTTGAGTGTTGGATAGTTCGTTAATAACATCCCATGTGGTTTTTTGTATGTTGTCTGATGTAAATATTTTATTTTGGTAATATGTCCTTTTTACATTTGATATAAGTGCGTTGTGCTGTTTTTTTTTTGGGCTTGATATATCGATTTAAATTGTGGGAAGGCTTTTTGTATTTTATAGGTGTCGTACAAATCATTACTAGATTTTTTTACAACTGCGTTTACCCATGATTTTTTTTGTCCTGTACGTTCACTACAGACAGTGGAAAACACATGTTGAAATGATGCATGAAAATGTTATGGAACACTTCAAATTTTTCATTAAAGTCGTCCGTCTGATACATGTCAGTCCACTTTTCCCGGCTTAAGTTAGAGATGAATTGCTTCATGTTCAATTCGTTAAACGACCGCAAGTGCTTTACAGTACCAGGTGTCTTTGATGTTTTTAAATTTGTGTTGCAAAGTAATATTTCGTGATCAGATGTATGATTATTAATTGTTTCACATGTTATTTCCCCTGAAATATTAGAATATAGGTGATCAATACATGTTGATGTTGTCTCAGTTATTCGCGTTGGACTATTGTTAATTAATTTGATATTAAATGCTTCTAAAACCTCCATAACTTTATTCATATTTGTAGAACTTACCAAAGAGTCAATGTTAAAATCTCCACATATTATAATTGGTATGTTCACAGAAAATATGTGATCAAGAATTGCCTGTAACTGAATTAAAAATATTTGTATGCTGCCCAAAGGTGGTCGATATATCGTGATTATAATTATCTTTTTATTGTTACCGAATAACCAGGTTACACCGCAAATCTCAATAATATTATCAACTCCAAATGATTTTATATCCAATGGTTTCGTTATTACATTCACATGACGCCACATCGCAACACCACCACCTCGACCATCTCGGCAGTAAAATGACTCTAAGACGTAATTTTTAAAAGAGTTGGTTGTAAGAAAATCCTCATCTACCCATGTTTCCGTAAGGCAAATAAATTTGATCTTTAAGGTATTTGTATCTATAGTGATTTGGTTAACTTTATCGTTTGTTAAAGATCGTGTATTTGATATATAAAAATCATAGTAATTTATTGTGTGTAATTCACATCTCGGATTGTTATTAGTGTGTATTATACTTGCTTTTTTATTTTTGTTAAATGCATTAAAAAAAGGATTTATTCCTACGTTGGCCGGCCAGGTATTGGGATTAATAATAATTTCGCCATGTCTTTTTGGAACAGATATTTTGAAGGAGCTATAGACGTCCGGTTTCTTGGAGTTTTGCTTTTCACATGTTACCTGATCAATATTCAGAGATTTTAAGTAGTCCTGGAGTCCTTGTGCGGTGGTTTCGGGATCCAAGTTATTAATATAATAATGCGAAAAGCGTTCACTTCCTCTAATCGGTATGTTAGTAGCGGTGCCATAGATAGTCCTCTTCTTGTACGTAGATTGTATTGCTGCTGATTGAGCAGGTGCTATAGTGTCCACCGGTCTTCTAAATCCTCTTCTTTTTGCGACCTCCCAACTTTCTTCGTCTTCTTTATTTGTCAAGTTTATTATTTCATTAAGTTTTATTTGCCTATCTACGACAACTTCTTTAAACGTCTTTACGGGATTGTTTAAGGCTTTATTCGTATTTTCTTCATCGGAGTTCAATGTACCTGTTATTTTGAATTCCTTTTTGTTGATTTTGGGAATTCTTTGTTTTTGCACATTGTCTGTGGTCAGTTTAGAATGTGGAATTTTAGTCGAATTGTTTTGAATGCTTGCTGCCCCCTGTTGTTCTCGGGATGCATCTCTGTTTAGCTGTTTTGTGTAATTTACAGATGCCTCGAAGATTTTTAACCTCTTTTCGAGGGTAATTATTTTCTCTTCAAGCAAACGATTTACTTGTTTTAGGATGTTGTTTTTATCTGTTGTTTCGAATACGATTTGTTTTAGTAATCTATTCTCAGTTTCATACCTATTTTCTGGAATTTCTTCTAGAGACCATTCTTCTCCCTCGCATACGTGGCCAGAAGCTTGATCGTTTCTTCCCTTATTATAGCAGCTAGGGTGAAAAAACGCGTCACATTCTTTGCACTTAAACTTGGTCTTCACTATTTCCTTGCGACAGTGTTTATACGCACAGATAAAATCACATTTATCGCCAGTAATTTCAGATGTATCAGAGATCGACTCACTTCTCTGTGCCATAGTTATACTATATATTTTAAAACGTCAAAATGGGATGTTTAACATTTAATTCAAATCGAATTATTGAAAGTATTAAAGATACTCAACCAGTGAAGCAGTGAAATCGAAGCAATGTGTTTAGAAAAAGTTTATGCAGTTTTGTTCAGAAAAGCAGTACAATTTAAATGAATTCACCACGAACGGAAACATTGTCGAGATATTGAAAGAATGGGCATACAATATCAGAAAAGTTGAACGAGCAAGATTATAAAGAAAATTTCGTAAAAACAATATGGAACGTAAATGCAAAACAAATTCAATATAAATACCTCAAAGAGTATCAAAGAGTAATTGACTTTTTCTCAGAGCCTATTGTTCAACCTGCACTAGACGCAAGAAATGCTAATCGCAGAATGTTGCAAAGTATTCCCAAAATCAGTATGTGCAACATAGAAAGTAACGAATTTAATAACAATCATTGTGATTTGAAATATATTATTATGGATTGCCACGTAGTAGCGGCCGCAACCATCATCATTATTAATAATCATCGTCATTGCAACAATTATTCTAATATAACTGTTTTTATAAATTTTTATAACTGTCAAATCCTATGAAGAGTATTACTATTAAAAATTAAAGCAACCGTACCTACCTACATTAATTTCGTAATTTCTTTAAAATTGTTAACTATTTTCATTATAAAAACTATTCGAAGTTCTCCAAGAAGGGAACACTTAAAGTCTGCCAAAAAAAAGCTGAAATTTCCAATATAAAAACCAATAACATATAATTTTCAACATCTAAATCCCTATGATGCATTGATAACAAAATGCATTGTAGAGGTAGAAACTATAAAAAAGCTAAACGAAGAGGTTCGTTCAACAACAAAGCCAATGTAACAAACATTACGAAAAGTCGTGAGAAAGTATAAAATGTAATTATTTTCTCATCAACATAAGGTAATAAGAGTATTTCCTCCTGCATTTGTACCGTTTCTTTATGATTAACGTTTTACAAATACACAAACATATTTTCTACAGGGGCTCATAATTTTATCAGAGATATAATGGAATTCTTCTCGGATATGATTCTGTTCCGGGTCGTAGAACCGTCGGCGTGGGGAAGAATGGGGGCGAGGTCCGTTTTACTGTATGTATTTTTACAGCGGTATATAAAAAAGAAAATAAAATGCGTCAAGCTATAAGTGAACACGAGGATAAAGGAGTGTAATTTAACGCTAAGGAAAAGGGGCCGCTGAAAATATGGAATTTCAAACGTTAGTGTATGTGTTTAAATAGAGACACACCACTTCCAAGAATTTAAAATATTAAAAGGGAATCGATCATAACTACAATACATGCAAGCTTATTACCTGGAAATCTATTTATAAATTTATTCTGTGCAACTTGTAGTAAGTTGTAATTTATCTCAAATACTGTGTGTTTAAGAAAAGCGGGATATTCATAAATAATACAATAATCTTTTTCTACTAGGGCTTAATAATCGACTTACTGCTATATCAAAAACTGCTAAACAGTGAGATTTCTTATTTTACCTACTCCCACTTTGTAATTGATGAATTACCGAACTGTTTTCACCAACCGTAAGCGACCCATTACGAATATATAGAGCATATATAAATGTTAAATGTGGTACATAAATGTGTAACATGTACTATTACCACTTACGTACCTCGCTATATTATATACTTATTAGCCAATTGCAATTAACGTCCGCCGAGTCCCCTGCATTCGTCTGTTCGTCTTTAAATATTAAGAGTGACAGTGCATTTTTTTCTACAAGTTTCATACTTGACGACCTGATACATAACGCGAGTTGTAACGCAATTACGCGCTCGTGAAATTACGTTACTCGCCGCTATGCGGCTCGTACGCAATATTTTTTACTTGCGCGTAATTTACTACTTACAACTCTAGTTACGTAATATACTATTACAGCTTTGGCCCATTATTAAACTATTATTGCTGAAATTTTAGTAGTCATGATTGGCAGTACTTATACCGTGACAGTCGTCGACATAAAAAAGTAAAATTTTCGTAACAATAATTCATAGGATAATTGGAAGACTCCTATGCGTTACAGATTAGTACTGTTCGATAATGCATAGTGGGAAGTTCGCCACTGGTACCACTAATGTTAGAAAAACGGAGGCCTAGTATTGTTCAATTTCTTTCGGCGCGGAAAAATCGTGTAAAATCGGTGCATGAATTCACTGAAACACGCGGCGGTGTTTGCAAAACGAATAGTACGGAAGAAACTGCGAGGCTACAATGTATGTTCTATTCGCTGAGAAAAAGAGACGCTTTTGTTGTTTTTATTGGGTATAGATTTTTAATTGGTGAGGATCGTAACTTATACGAGAAACGAGAAACAAGTGTAAATATAACCTAAGTTTCTATAAACATTTAAACAAGTACGTAGCATACTATAAGCATAACTTAGTTTCAACTTACTTGGAAATAGTTTGTTTATTGCATCCTTAGCAACCTTCCTTATTTCAGGAGGTGTGTAAGTAATATTCGAGATTTATAATGTTTTAAAATACACTACAAAAATCGCAACGGAATTGCTTCTTTCAAATATTAAATTAATTCATTCATAAGCCGTTCCTCTTGTACCCATAGGGGGTAGAGGTTTGTTTCATTTGTTTCTTCTCTCACAAATCTGAGCCATTATTTTCGAAATCACTCAGTGTCTTTATTTGTTGGGCCACTTACACTTAAAGTTTCGCTTATCATGTCTTTCCAGGTATTAGCTGATCTGCCTCTGCTTTTTCCCCATCGGCCTTGCCTCCCAGATTGTTTTTGTCTGTCTTGTTTCATGCATTCTGTTTAAGTGTCCCAGCCATCTGAGTTTGTTTCCTGCTTTTTTTCTCTTTATCGATGTTACCTTTAGTCTTTCCCTGATATCTTATATTTTTATTGCATTTAGCCTTAGTTCAAAGGGGGATGTTGACCCAAGGAACCAACATATATAAATCAATTACGTTATTGACTATGTTTACTTTTATTAATTGCGAGACTTCATTGAGGGACAGGTTGAACGTTAGCAGGATGATTATTATTTTATTGTAAAAATACAGAATTAGCGTGTATTTCACAACTAAATTTTCTCAATATATTTTTAATTTTTCTTCTTCTCCATAGTAACCGAATTTCCTCACGGTTACCCGTGATCCTCTTTTTTCGTTTTCCTATTTCCCGGTTCAGGCAGTCGCACCACTCCCCGTCTAAAAGAGGCTACGGAAGGAAACAGTACACGAGAAGGATACGTGTTTGTGAGAGGTCGAAAGTTTAGAAGATTTGTTATGCTTAGGGCCGATCCTAGACCCTTGGCCGCCCGCGTGCAAATGTTGAGTTGGCCGCCCCCTCAAGCGCAGTAAAATTTTTCGGTTCGAAATATTTAAAAATCCTCTGGAATGTTTTTGTAAGGTTTTAAAGCAGAAAAATATCATGTAAGACCATAATCAACCAACTTATTTATTAAAATATGTTACATAGAAAATAAGTAATACATATATAAAGGTAAAAAAAAATGGAAACAAAATATGAAAATAACAATGATCTAAATTCTAAAATAACACTTTTCGCGACTTTTTTAATGCAAATTCATCAACTACGTTTGAAATATCTATTGTTTCACCAATCTCATTTTCAATAGAAATTAAGGCTAAATTAGCACATCGCTCTTGTGATACAGTTGACCGTAAATAATTTGTAATTAATTTTAATTTAAAAAACTCCTTTCGCCGGAAGCCACAGTTATCGGTATTGTTAAAAATATTGTTGTGTAATCCCCGAATTAGCGTATTTATTATATTTAGTCAGAAGTCATTAACATTGGATTGGGCAACCGCATAGTCCGCATATTTGCACGCTTATTTTATTTCGTCACAAGTCATTGGCACATGTTGTGAAATACCACGATGGTATTATTTTGTTAATCTCAGCATGGCCTCATTAACGTAGCATTTAGTAAATTTGTAAACTTGCACTTCCTATCTCTCTGGCAATTGGCTACACGGAAAAGAGGTAGGAAATGCGAGGTATGAAATTATTGTAAAATGATTTGTAACGACAGTCTTGAGCAGGTGTTCGACGAAAATAAAGCTTCATCCAATTTTAATTATTACGAGTGGGTTTTATTCCAACCATAGAACCCCAACATAATTTGGTGTCAGGTGTGGGGTACAGCAAAAATTACCCTTCAAAATCGACAAGTTCGCAAATACCGAAAATATCGAGAAGGCCAGTATATGCAGTACCCAAAATAATTGGCTGAGGCTTCCGACGAGAAATTCGACCCTATCCAGCAGAGCGTTATCCAGCGAGAGCGAGGCGCGGAATCTACGAGATAGCAGAGAAGAAGTCAGACCCCTGGAACGTCCCACATCGATCAATTCTCAACGACTCCATCCATCAGCCACCTTCAAGTGTGCTGTGCGCGGTAAAGTGAAGCGTAATCGTATAAAAGTGCGTAATTCAACCGATTGCCAAATTTTTTCCTACATCCGAACGAGACTTTCATGAGCAACGACGGGCAGCGATTAGCGACGAGCGGTCCAGCGACAGATTTGGAATTTCCTACCGGTGAGTTAAACATTGAAACCATGCCTTTAAGTTCAGACTATGCACTCAAAATTATTCCGGAATTTGACGGACAAAGAACCTTACTTCACAAATTTATAGCGTGTGTCGATATTGTAACGACGAGTTGCACAACTCGGGCGGACACAGAATTACTTATTAACATTTGCAAATCAAAATTAAGCGGAAGTGCATACAATTTGATAAAGTATAAGGAGGTCGACTCATGGGAAACTTTAAAACGAATTCTTCAAGATCAGTTTCTAGAAAAACGTACGATAGGTCAGTTGCAAACAGAGATTTTGAGTAGTAAGCAAAAATTTAATGAGGATGTGCGTTGTTACGCGAATAAAATAGAACGTTTGGTATCGGATTTAACGGACGCATGCATAGCGAGCGAAGGTCAGGCGGCGGCACAAATAATTCAAAATCTAAATGCTAAGTCAGCTCTCAAGGCATTTGTCGACGGTTTAAAATATAATTTGAGACTAATTGTAAAGGCGAGTCGTCCCGGGTCATTTCACGAGGCGGTAGAAATCGCGGTTGAGGAAGAAAGAAATTCGAGTATGGCTCCAAAAAATTACACTAATTCGTCAAATAATAATTACCAAAAACCCCAAAATAAGTATCACTGTACGAATTGCAATAAAAATGGTCATAGAACCGAGACTTGTTTTTCACTGCCACGATATCCTCGGAATTCCCCAAAGGTGGAGCCTAAATTCGAAAATATTCGAGCAAATGTGGTAGTATGTAATTATTGCCGAAATCCGGGTCATCATATTTCAGAGTGTAGGAAGCGAAAATTTAACAATGATAAACTAAATCGACGAGATATACCAAATCCAAATTTTACTAGCTCGTCTCCAAGTCAATATTCAAAAAACGAATCAGCTCCGGGAACGTCAGCGGGTTTCCAAGGAGCTCAACTTCTCAAAAAATTTCACTGAATCACGCTGGTAATTACGCGATAAATTATAATGTACGCGATAAAAATTCATCCCAAGAAGTAAATGCCAAATCTGTAAATTCATTTCCAACCTCTATTAAACATATTAATACTAATTCTAAAGGTGTGAATGTAAGTAACTCAAATAATATATTCGAAATCAATGGCGACTTATTTAACGCGCCCGAAGAGTTTTCCTTAGCGCACTGCGTTAGCTCCGATTTAGAAATGAGGAGGGGCATTGCGGCGGTTTTTAGGGAAAGATTTAAAAATGTGTCCGAATTAAAGTTGCAAGTTCCAAAGATACACTCCTTTTGTTATTTAAAAATACAAAATCGTTATATATTCTATCTCGTTACAAAAGCACGATATTTTGAAAAACCCTCTTACAATGATCTATATTTAACATTATGTAATCTAAAGAATTTTCTTCTAAAACACAATATTGAAACCCTCGCAATTCCTCGTTTAGGTTGTGGATTGGATGGATTAAACTTTAAAACGGTTTTTAAAATGATAAATGAAATTTTCGGAGGTTCTAAAATCATTATTTATATTTATAATAGGGATTCAAATCGTACTGTCGACGTGAAATGCGATGAAACAAAAACGTTAAGCGTGTCCTTGCCATTATCAATCGGTTCTGAGGTTAACACTCCGATGTTACTTGATACCGGTGCTGAGTTGTCTTTACTAAAACTCGCAAGCACTCATGACAGCGCAATCGTAAATACAAACGAACAAATGTGTCTCAAGGGCATCACCCAAGAAACCATAACAACTCTAGGCTCGTGCCTGGGCCGTATCCCTTTAAATGAAACAGAGTCGGTACTACATAAGTTCCATATAGTGCCAGATAGCTTCCCGGTCTCCGGAGTTAACGGAATTTTAGGTAATGACTTCCTAAAACGACATAAAGCTAAAATAGATTACGACGTCGGTACTCTCTCCATTTCAAATTCAAATTCCTGTTCCGTTTTCAATATTTATAGTTACAATAATAAAATCAAGGTCCCAGCGCGAAGCGAGGTCATCGCTAGATTAAGGGTGGATGTAAAGGAAGAATCAGTCTGTTTTTCGAAGGAAATTCAAGAAGGCGTGTTCATAGGAAATTGTATCGTCAGTCCAGTTGGCGAATACTCTTACGTATCTATTTTAAATATAAATGAACATGACATCGAAATGACAAATCCTAAATTGAATTTTGAAAGTTTAACTGACTACAACGTTTTAAACATTGAAACTCAGGTAGGGGGCGATAGACTAGCACGGTTAGAGCATTCATTGCGGACGGATTACATGAATTCAGAGGAGCGCGAATCGATCATTGATATCTGCAGAGAGTTTAATGACCTATTTTATTTCAAGGACACGGACAAACTCTCCTGCACAAATGCTATAAATCCCTCAATCAATATCCTACCCAATATGCCTGCAGTTTATGTTAAACCTTATCGGCTCCCAGAGAGCCAAAAATCTGAAATCCAACATCAAGTAAATAATATGTTACAAAATGACATAATAGAACCTAGTAAGTCAGCATATAATTCTCCTTTGTTACCAGTGCCTAAAAAACCAGATTCAAACGGGAATAAGCGATGGCGAGTCGTCGTGGATTTCCGAAAATTAAACGACTTAACAATCTCTGAAGCTTTCCCACTGCCAAACATAACTGATATACTGGATCAGTTGGGAAATTCTAAATATTTTAGTGTTATCGATCTGGCCGACGGTTTTTATCAAATTCCTATTAACGATGATTCTAAGCATCTAACAGCATTCAGTACTCCGTATGGTCACTATCAGTACAAACGATTACCCATGGGATTAAAGAACTCTCCTCGGATTTTTCAATCATTAATGAACAATGTGTTGTCAGGAATTCAGTCTATTAAAGCTTTCGTGTTCATGGACGATATTGTGGTATATGGGCAAAGTTTGCAAGATCACAATTCAAAATTAGTAGATGTTTTCCAGAGATTGCGGAAACATAATCTAAAAATTCAGCCCGATAAATGCGAATTTCTGTGTCGGGAGGTGACTTATTTGGGCCATACTATATCCGAGAAAGGTATTCATCCTGATCCTAGGAAGTTGGAGGCGGTGGCTAATTTTCCAGTTCCCACTTCAGAAAAGCAAGTTAAATCTTTCTTAGGATTGGCTTCATATTATCGAAGGTTTATTCAGAACTTCTCTAAAATCGCGCAACCACTAAACAATCTACTAAAAAAGAACGTCGTATTTTCTTGGGATAGCTTGTGTGCAGAATCATTTTTGATCCTAAAACAAAAGTTGATGAACCCTCCTGTTTTAAAATTTCCGGACTTCGAACAGGAATTTCTTTTGACTACCGATGCGAGTAAGAATGGACTCGGAGCCGTATTGTCACAGGGTCCAGTTGGCAAGGATAGACCCATTGCGTACGCTAGTCGTTCATTATCTAAAGCTGAACAAAATTACTCCGTTATTGAAAAGGAACTTTTAGGAATAATTTTTGGTATTAAAACATATAGGCCCTACCTGTATGGCCGAAAGTTTAAAATTTTGACGGATCATAGACCCTTAGTTTGGATCTGCAATGTAAAAGATCCCGGATCGCGGTTAATGCGATGGAGAATTAAGTTGGAGGAGTATGATTTTGAAATATCGTATAAACCAGGCAAACAAAACACCAACTCAGATGGTTTGAGTCGAATGTACCTAATCAATAATAATACTTCATCCTACGAGGATTTCCTTAAAAATTCCGAAAACAAAGTCATTCTGAACTCAAACATTGTCGATAGTGATGAGCCTTGTCCAACTGAGTTTGACAATATTTTAAATTTAACAAGTAAAGATCTTGATGATAACGTTGTGTTTCACGATGCGAAGTTAGAGCTGCAAATTCAAACTCCAGAATTGTCAGAACCCGTTTATTTTTGCCGGGATGGTAAATATTTCATTTATCTTATCGGCAAGGTTAAGAATTCAGATATATATCGTCCAGAAGATATTTTTTATGCTTTAGAAAAATTCAAACGTCTTTGTGAGGAGAAGGATCTAAAATCATTTGTGACAACAAACATTTTTTCAAAAGAGGATCAGATTAATATTGGCACTTTTAGGGTAATGTTACGTTACATTTTTAAAGGTACAAATGTCAGAGTAACTATTTACCATAATAATCAAACCCAGAGCTTAACACGTTCCGAGATAGAATCTATTTTAAGCGAATTTCATGTTACTCCTGTAGGGGGACATCAGGGGATCAATAAAACGTTTTCTCGAATTAAAGCATATCATAAATGGAAAAATATGTTCATGGATATTAAAAAATATGTCCGAGCGTGTGAACAATGCCAGAAAAACAAGGTTTCTCGACAAACCCGGAAGCCCATGATTATTACAGGTACAAGTAAAAGAGCATTTGATAAAATCTTCCTAGATATCGTTGGGCCTATGACCCCGACTCATAATTTTAATAGATTTATTTTGACAATCCGAGACGATTTAACGAAATTTACTTTAGCGGTTCCTTTGGAAAGTCAGGACGCTAAAACTGTTGCCGAGAAGTTTGTAAAGCACTTCATTTGTATTTTTGGAGCTCCTTCTTGTATAGTTACTGATCAAGGTAGCAATTTTATGAGTTCGACATTTAAGGAGATGTGTAGATTCTTAAAAATTACTAAGATAAATTGTACAGCGTTCCATCCGGAGAGCAACGGAAGTTTGGAACGGCATCACAGAAATCTTATAGAGTTTCTCAGGAGCTTTATCAATAGAGATACTGACAATTGGGACGAATTTTTAAGTTACGCGATGTTCAGTTATAACACTACACCTCATAGTGCAACGAGCTATACACCTTACGAGTTGGTGTTTGGCCAAAAGCCTTCTCTACCTACCTCTATATATCGTAACCCGGAAGTTCATTACAATTACGACAACTATGTCGTTGAGTTGAAGTCTAGATTGCAACATTGTAGCCAAGTTGCAAGGGAAAAGTTGATCGCGAGTAAGCTATCATCTAAAAATCAATATGACAAACATGTTCATGATTTGAAGCTATCGGTGGGAGATAAAGTTTTATTGAGGAACGAGGCGAAGGTTAAAGGCAAGTCGAAGAAATTGCAATCCCTTTATGTGGGTCCTTATGACGTTATTTCGGTGGACTCTGAGGTAAATTGTACTATTCTGGTCAAAAATAAACCACTAAAGGTACATTTCAATCGGCTAAAATTTTTTCGCGAATAACGTATTACAATAGTCTCTTATTACTGTGTATTTTTACAGGGTGTACCATGTTCCGCCCTGGCATGTTACTCTATGCTTGCATTATGTGTGCGTTCGCCATCTCGATCTCTGTGTGCAGCGAACCAGGATTAGAAATTCTCCCCATGAACAGTACCAGCGGTATCTACTACGATAGTGTCGGGAAAATTAAATTTTATAATGACATTTGGAAAGTTTATGCGTATATTAATCTTACTACTTATGACGCGGATTTTAGTTCGCTTTTAACCCTATGTGAAAACATAAATAAAATCTGTTCTGAATCATTTTCGGTAAATAAGTTCTCACACTCTAGTGAGTGTAATCTAATTGAACAACCAATGGTTGCAACCGTAAATCAGCTTAAGCAACGCGATAATTTAATAAAACAACTTTTGGGAGCAACTAGACCCAAAAGAGGGCTATTTGATGCTGTGGGTAAAGTCTCTAAGATATTATTTGGCACATTGGATGACGAAGATAGAAAAAAATTCGATTCCATGTTTTCATTTTTAAGTTCAAAGAGCGAAAAGTTTTCTAGTTTACTATACGATCAAACAACTATTTTGGATCGATCCGCTAATGTTTTAAACTCCACGACTTATCAGATTGAGCACATTTTGCAAACTATTAAAGACATCCAAGATGAATTGAAGGTTCAATCGGTTTATAATATTGGCATAGAGTCTGCGGTAAAATTAAATGCACTAGTTTCTCTGTTTAACTTATATGTCACTGAATTCACCGATCAACAAAATGATTTGATCGATATTATCTATAGTTCATATAATGGAATTGTACATCCTTTAGTTTTAAGCCATGTAGATCTAGTGAATGTTATTTTAGGTATTAAGCTAAACTTGCCCCAAGGAAAATATTTTCCCTTGGAGGTTTCAGAGGGTAATATTCAGGAATTGTTGGAAGTTGTTAATGTTAAAATTTGTTGCGTAAACGGTAAAATATTTTACATCATTTCTTTCCCCTTATTCGAGTATCCCATTTACGATGTGTATCATATTTTTAGTATTCCTGTCAATCTTTCGGATCACATGTATACTTTTATTATTCCAGATTATCCTTTTTTGGTAATCGAATCTAAATTATACCAGTATTGTTTTCTAACACGTGATGAATTTGCTCAATGTAAAAAACTAACTAATTCTGAACATCTTTGTAAACTAGACAAGCCAATTAATATGGTCCATATGCATGATGTTTGTGAAGCTTCCTTATTCACGTCTACGACAACAAGCATTCCGTCTTCCTGTAATGTTAGGCTCATGAGTAATTATCAACCTATTTTTATTCAAATCTCTCAACCTAATACTTGGATTTATGTTATACCTAGTATAGAGTTTTTTGACTTATCATGCAACACCAATCGAAAGGTTATTAAATTAATAGGTGTTGGTTTACTTAGATTATATTCAAATTGTAGCATTAGAAGTAAGTCTCTATTTTTAAACTCTAATAATGTTTTTGTTAGTAATACTAATTTTAATGTTGGTTATCTACCATCTTTAGATTTAAGAAGTTTTGTTGGTTCACACCTAGCTAACTTTCGGACTATTAAACCTGCAAAAAATTCTTCGTTTATCGTGGGTAGTAACGATGTTGATACCTTAAGTAAGATTAGTTCGGATTTGCAAACCTTAAAATTGAAAGAGCATGAATCGTTAGCTAATTCTGCTAAGCATTATCATCATTTTTTTGTATTGTATATTGTATTGTCATGTTTGCTTGTGGTTGCCTTATATAAGTTGGTCTCTATGTTGTTGCGTGGGAAACCTGTTGTTTCGCCACCTCTCGAAGATGTTGAGAATTTAGAGGAGGTTTGTCTACAAAACGTAGCTCCTCAGCCTGCTGAGCGGTCTGAAATTTGCAACAACAATCCTAGGTACAAATTTCCTAAATAGTGGGGAGGTGTTGTGTAATCCCCGAATTAGCGTATTTATTATATTTAGTCAGAAGTCATTAACATTGGATTGGGCAACCGCATAGTCCGCATATTTGCACGCTTATTTTATTTCGTCACAAGTCATTGGCACATGTTGTGAAATACCACGATGGTATTATTTTGTTAATCTCAGCATGGCCTCATTAACGTAGCATTTAGTAAATTTGTAAACTTGCACTTCCTATCTCTCTGGCAATTGGCTACACCGAAAAGAGGTAGGAAATGCGAGGTATGAAATTATTGTAAAATGATTTGTAACGACAGTCTTGAGCAGGTGTTCGACGAAAATAAAGCTTCATCCAATTTTAATTATTACGAGTGGGTTTTATTCCAACCATAGAACCCCAACAATATTCTTAGACTAATACTAAAGTTTGGAAAACATAGAACTAAGTCCTGGCTAATTAAGTGATTTAAAATTGCTAATAGTTTTAATTGGGAATGATTGGGAAATAATTCTCGAAAAGATAACAATTCTTTTAGGAGTTCCATTCCATCTAAATCTTTTGTTAAATTTCCGTTTTCTGTTACCTGTAATTTAATATCTAAATCCATACAACATTTTCTTAGATATTCGGGCTCTGCAGAATGAAATACTAGCAAAAATTCAAACAAGGAGTAGCAATTTTCTAATAGTTCAAAACGTTCGGATATCGAATTAATAGCGATGTCTAAAATTTCAAAATAAAAGTGAATTCTAAATTTTTCCTTAGGATCCAAAACACTTTCATCGCATGACTCATAATTGAACATCCGCGGTTTTTTTCTTATACGAACTTCTGGGAATGCAACTTCAACCCCATTTTTCTGCCCAAAATCGGACGTATCATTAATAAAATTGTCAACATTTTGTTCGTTCCTTTTGGAAACTAAATATTTTTTTAAATTTTTTAATGCTTCCATACACTGCTAAGTTAATGTCTGATTTTTGCAGCATTTTGCTCACAATATTTATTTTCTCAAGTAAATCATGCCATATTACCAAAGAACATACAAATTTATAGGAAGAAAGTTTTTTTGTTAAAGATTTTGCCATATCTTTAACTTCTACGTTTTTTGCCTCATCCGATATTTGAGTAAGGGCTTCGAGTACAAGTTTTAAATTTTGCTTCAATGGAATTAATGCGTTAAGTCGACTCTCCCACCGAGTGTCACTTAACGGCTTTAGTGAAAATTGTTCAATGTTTTGTTTTAAAATATCCCACCTAGAAGGTGAAGCTGAAAAAAAAATAAAAACTTTCTGAACAATCATGAAAAAATTTGAAATTTCACCGCTTGAATTGGCAGCATCATTCACAACTAAATTGAGAGAATGTGAGGCGCATGGTACAAACATTGCTCTTGGATTAGTATTTAACAAACGTTTTTGTAAGCCTATATTTTTGCCGCGCATATTTGACCCATTATCGTACCCTTGACCTCTAATATTTTGTACATCTAGTGACAAAATAGGAAGCAACTCATTCAATACAAAATCATATAACCCTTCTCCGGTGGTATCTTTAATTGGGTAAAATCCTACAAAATATTCCGAAATACTGGCGTTTGCGTTGGAAATATTTGCGCATCGTATTATAAATGTAATTTGTTCCGTATGACTAACGTCCGGTGTACAGTCCAAAATAATGGAAAAATATTTCGAATGTTTTACTATTTTTATAATTTCCTTTTTTATGGAATCAGCTAAAAGAGTTATTATCTCATTTTTAAAATGTTGGCCTAAGTAATGTTGCATACAACTCGACTTTTCTTTAGATTTTTGAATTTTATTTAAATGATCTGACAAATAGGGTCAAATTTGGCTATCATTTCTACAGCCTTTAAAAAATTTCCATTATTTTTCTCATAAAGATCGGAACTACTTCCTCTAAAAGCAAGACATTGACCTGCTAAAAATTGCACAATGGCATTTATTCTTTCTACAATAGCCCTCCATCGTTTATCGTTTTCTCTCTAATTCAAATTGTTTCTGTTGCTCTTTGTCTATGGTTTCATTTTTATTTAAACGGATTTTTAACTCCCACCATTTTTGGAGACACTTTATATGCTTTGCACTGTTCTCATGTTTTCCAAAATAGTCAACACAATGGCGCCAGTCTTTAAAACCCGTAGCTATAATTTTAATATCTTCTTTTCCAAATAATTTACATGGAAAACAAAATGCAGCATCTTATGAAATTGAATATACTTGCCAATTTCTTCTAATTTTTTAGCCGTTCTCTAAAATTTTATAAAAATATAAAAAACTAAATCTTCGACCAGACTCATTAACAGGAAAAGTAAAATTTTCTTTTAGTGGGACTTGTTGAGCCTCTACTAAAACTTCAATCGCTCTGGACGACAAACTATACGGCCAAGTACCTGCATCACTAACATCGAAGTCCTCGAGTCCTTTGTTTGATGTGTTCGGTAAAATCTCAGGAATATTGATTCCATCCGATGTTAGAGAAACATTATGTGGGCTTAAATCAACATCCATTCTCATGGTATTAACTTCGGAGACTGGAAGATCTTCTTGTTCTACGCAACTAGAAGTAGAAGCGAAACTAGAATTTCTAGGAAAACGTTCTGGGTTTTGATTTTGCAAAAATTTTTGAAGGATCCTCGAAGTTTATTTGCTTGCTCTTGTTTCGTAGCTTGTATTCTCCTGTAAAATGCTCCACTCTCTCTTTTTTTTCTTCTTTCATTTTGGGACATTTTTGAAACCTACCAAGAAATCATCTATATTTATTTCAAACAGCTAACAGGAAATACAAAAAATATACAGGATGTTACAGGATCATGGTACACCCCTTAATTTCTTTATTTTAGAAGATTTTTTTTTTAATTTGGCCCATCATATATACAAACTAAACAACATTTTTTTACACTCTTTACATTTTTCAGTTCTACATCATTTTCTAAATCCAATGACACCACAAAAGTCGTATTTCAAGTATTTCACAGTTTTTTTTTATTATTATTTTTTTAATATGCCTTGATTATTTCAATTCATTCACATTGGCCTATGCTAGGAAAATGTTAATCAGCCGGAAAATACTCAATTTTGTCATTTATGAATAATCAAAGTTCTCCAAAATGTTTTTTTGGGAAAAAAACTCAATATTTATAAAGAAAATAACGGTGTATCATGATCCTGTAATAATAAATAATGTATAGTCAAAAGAAACGGTTAAATTTAAATTCTACAGAACTTAATTCGGTAATGAATTTGATTCTTAAAATAACTATTACTAATTAATAGTGACATACCGTGTGATTGATCTTAGCAAGTTAACATGGGAAAACTGTTTTTTTTTTCTAGATTGCTGCTCCCCTATTTAATCTAAAAGAAATTCAATACCAGTGTTGGATAGATTATTTTATTGCGCTTCAAATGGTACCATATAATTATGTATTAATGTTTTTTTACCATCTGTATGAAGCTGTAAACGTAAATCAATTTATTCAAAATAATCAGGCTACTTTTGCTTTTTAATTTACGTTATTAGAATCTCCTTTGTCTGACGTTTATTTTGATGCCAATTTATTTGCAATGAATAATAATTACTATCCAAAATCAGGTGTAATAATCGAATTACAGTGGCCATTTGAGCCATGTAATGTTGCTCATTACCCCCTAGTGAGAGAATAAGTTTCTCTCACGAAATGCATAGATGCTTCATAGAATTTTTGAAATATTTCAAATTGATACCACGTACGTCAAAATTTCTTGTCAAAATTTTATAAACATTATTTCAATATTTAATGCAATTACAGACGATTTTGGATAAAATTTTACATTATACTCATCTGGAATTCCTCATTAGTCCCTAAGAAAATTACTTTTTCTTACGGGACTAATTACGTACATTCCACATTCGTATAATAAATAACTATTCTAAGGGTTTTCTTGATAGAAATTTATTACTGTGGAGTTTGTTAAAGCTTCATACTGATAGTAAAATAAAGTTAATACATAATTGTATGATACCATATGAAGCACGATACATTTATCTTACCAGCGGTGGTATTGGATTCCTGTTAAATAGGAGAGCAGCAATCTAGAAAAAACAGTCTTCCCATGTTAACTCGCTATATTCCGTGGTAAAAAAATCACACGGAATATTTATCAATTGTTCATTTATTTGACTTTACACATACCTAATATTACACATTTGTAGTTTCATTGCTATTTTCTTCAGAATTAAATTTTGCTGTGGTGTGTTCCATTTAATAACTTATTTTAAATAACTATTTTATCCGAGGTTTAGGTAGTTCGATATAATTAACTTCTTAACAGAACAAACATAAATTAAAAAATATTAGCTATTTAAATTTGGTGGCTTTATATTAAAAATATAACATTATTTATCATTATCACGGAAAAAATACTAAAATATAATATTAACCATCATATGATTTATATCCATAGTTATAAAGTGGATTTGTAGTAATTTACGATACAAGTAACGTTATGAAGGCTTTTACATTACGAGAGAAAAGTTTAAATTCTCGAGTAATGTAAAAGCAAATAACGTTACGTGTGTCGTAACATGGTTTATTTTATTATATTTATATTTTTTTTATTTAAAAAAATCTTTAATGAAAACCGTCCAAAAGCGAAATCATATTTTTTGCCAATATCTCAATACATATAACAACACTAGTGCTGTTAAACGTACCTTAATGTTACTCGTTGCTAAGGAGTTATTGGCATGATAACATTACAGGACAAAATAAAATTTATTTACAATCCAGATTATTTATTAAAAAATAAAAAAGTATACTTACGTTAGTAAAATTATTAACTTGATAACTTAGTAACACAACACTTACAAATAAAAACAACTTGAAAACTTTGCGAACTGATAATACTGTGAGGGTGTGTTCTGTGCAAATTGACAAATTATACTGAATAAACAAATCTTCTCGTGTAGCACGTGCTCTTACAGTATTTGTGATTTATTAACAATAAATACTTCTAGCGAGACATCATAAATCGCTGAACATAGCTGAAACTAAAAGGCAAAAATAATTCTTTTGTGAAAACGCCATAAATTAACCTTCCGTCCTCAGCGTCGTCCAGATAACACAATCCAGATGCTTTCCAACACTTTTTCCGCTTTTTGACAAAATCGTACCCCGTTTGAAATCGGATACACTTCAGGCAGGGGTCCAGGCGGCTGGCTGCTATTTCGGGGCGTTCAAACTCAATTTTACAGATTTCGGACGCCGCGGACCCACTATTGGTGGTCTGCCCCCCCCCCCCCTATGAAGTGGCCGAAATAGTGGAAATATATCCAAGTTTTAATCGGTCAATAGAAACGTTGTTCTGTTTACCGTCAATTTCTATTGTGTAGAATTTTGAATTTCGACTTAAAATTTTGGACGGCTCGTCATAGTATGGGTGCGTAATGTTTTTGATACAATCTCGGCGGACGATCACATGTGTACAATTTTTTAAGACGGCACGACCAAGTGTGACGCGCACGCATGAAAAAAATGGTAGTTTTCAAGTAATAGCTATGTCGGTTGTGTATAAATTGGCAGATAATCTACACGTGGCGATATTCTTCCTAAAATTCTGAATAGAAAATGTCGATGTAGTATCATGCCTTATAGGCCATCAGGAGCCATTTAAAAAAATGTATATTTGGCAACATAGCATTCATGAGCTGTCCTGTTTTTTAGAAATCTCATGACTAAATATGCAGGTTGGGTCAGAGTAGAAGAGTAATAATGATAGAGCAGGGCTTATTAACAGATATATTTGCAAGGTAAAACAGATTACGAGTAAATGTGTCGACAGTGTTTGACACGCGGGAACCAGTTCAAACGGATAATAACGAGGAAACCAGAATTGGCACAAAATTGGAACTAGAAAGTTTGAATGAATTCGTTGTTTCAAAAGTGATATAAGCGGGTGTTGACATTGCCGGCTCTATTTTTTATGAAAATAAGCTAATTAAGAATTGTAAAATACATGTTTGAGATAGAAAGATAGAACACACTGACAAATAATTTTCAAACTAGTTATATTACCGACAATTCAGGGTTTTCTGTAAATTAATATGGAATAATAACGCATATTTACTTTTAATAATAATTCCATTTCTGGTTTAACTGGCAATGACCTTATCTTTTCTATTTCAAATCAAACACCCTGTATATTTTAAGGAATTTAAAGCGTCTCTAAATTCTGAGTTTAAAGATGTATCATAAGTTACCTTTTAGTAGTTAATTTCTTATTTAAATAACAAATAAATTGTTTGAATTATTTAAATTAAAATTAAATTTACACAAAAAAACAAATTTAAATTAAATTTAAACAAAAAAACAAACAACCTAAAGGTGACTTATGATACATCTATGAACTCAGAATTTAGAAACCAATTAAATGATTTAAAAATACACAGGGTGTTACATATGAATAGAAAAGTTAAGGTAATTTCTTTTAAAAGTTTACATATTGGCATATTTTATTCCTTAAAAACACTACTAAATTTCATAAAGATATATGGAAAAATGCAAATGATATTTGGGACTCTGACCCAACCCACATATTTATCAGATTGTTGAAAGGTCATTTCCTGTTAAACCGGAAATAGAATTTTTATTAAAATTCCACTTGCTGACACACATTTTCTCTTAAAACACTATACCAAATTTCAAAAAGATATAAATCAAATCAAATCAAATCATTTATTGGTGCTTTAACAAAAGAGTTTTACACAGGTCATTACAATGTTCAAGTATAAAATATATCTAAAATACAAAAGAAAAGAAAACAAAAATACAATAGCTAAGAATGTAAACAAAATTAGGACTTAATACAATTGAGTAAATAAAAATGAGTTGGCTGAAAATTATAGGGCAATGGTTATGAAAGCAAATAGTAAAATAAATAGAGATAAAAACAATGCTGATCGAAACATTAAACAAGAGCAATCATAGAAAATTATAATGTACTCAAGATACTCCTCCCAGCTGTAGAAAGAGTTTACTAATAGAAATACCTTTATTTTTTTAAATTTATTAATTGGTAAATTGCTTACATTGATTGGTATGACATTAAAAAAAATTATACCCAGATATCTTACTCCCGTTTGAGTAGCCTTTAACGTACAGTATTGATGACATATATCCGCCCCATGTAAAAATGAAAAAGACATTCGGGGTCTACCAGAATTCAGTTACACCCGGTATATTTGATTTAATTTTTTTGGACTTAGAGCCGAAACTATGCATTTTGGTTAAATATTACCACAGATCAAAGTTGTAGAGCAAAAAATTTTCGATTGATATTAGCAATTTGGATTTTCCGATGGTGAGCGCATTTTCCGCTAAAGAGGGTTGAAAAATTTCGCAAATTGTAACCTTCTGATTTTTTTTTTGATTTTCTGCCAAAACTGGAGAAATTATAAAAAAACAAAGTTGTAGAGCAGAAAATTTCCAATCGATGAATTATCCTATAATTTTCCGTTTTTTCCGCTAGAGGGTGCAGAACATAAAGCAGATATACAGGGTGCGTAGAAAGTATCGCACCAAATGGGGTTATATGGAAACGGTTTGACGTTTAGATTTGACATTTAGTAGGTTTAAATTAGATATTTTAAGATGAGTTTCATTTGCTTCGCACGACTTGCTTTTTGTCAGAGGCCGCCATGTTAAATTTTTCTAAATAGCATCCTAGATTTTTTTGGTATTATTTGAAAGGTTATTTAATTAGAAGTACAACGTGGTATAACATTAGCATGTTTATTCTGAAATAACTTCGAAAATAAATAATTGAAAACAAAAATGAAATCAACAAGAAACCTCATAAAATCACAATAGGTGCTGAAATTGTTGTCCATTCACTTTTCGTATCAGGTCTGGAGACCTAGGTGGCCATTCCCCTTATGATTTAAGAATTCTCGAACATGATGACCGAAATGCGGTGGAACACTATCTTGTTGAAACCATGATCTGGGTGCAAGACTTGTGGATTTATTTAATTTGGTTTAATCTCCTTTATTTATTACACAATTTGGTTTTGCGATAGTTCCAAGTAAACAACAGATCTTAATGTATCACGTAAAAAGAACGGGCCGATGACGTTACCATCCAATATTCCACACCAAACGTTAAGTTTTTGTGGATATTGGGTGTGAGTTTTCAAGTTGACATAGGGGTTAGTAGGGTACCAGTATCTACAGTTATGCCTATTTACTGAACCATTTAACATAAATGTAGCTTCATCTGAAAAAACTATATTTTTGACAAAATTATGATCAGCTTCTGTTCTTTCCATCATTATTTCTGCAAATTGTATCCTCTGATTAAAATCCTTTGTTAACAGTTCATGAAGTAAATGTGGTTTATAAGGACGATACTTAGACCGCTTTAATATTATTCTAATTGATTCCTCAGACACATCATGATCTGTTGTAAGTTGCCTGGTTAAGGTTTGTGGTGTTTTCCAGTAAAACTTGTAATTAAGTGTCTGTTTTCGATCTTCCATGTGTAGGACAATTCTTTACACTTTTTAGTTCTTTAAATCGGTGCACTGTTCACGTTACTGTAGATCTGCTAATTGGATTTCTGTTGGGATCTGTCATTAAACACATAGCAAGCTTCAGCATAGGTTCTTCTGCGATCACTAGATCCAACAATTATTAATATTTCAATGAGCTCAATTTCGGACAAATTCATTTTCGCTTACCTATCTTAACTTAAGGTTGACACACAAATGACAAATCTAAATGTCAAAACGTTTCCACATAAATTAATTTTTCTTGTTAATTTAAGTTTTTGTTTAAATGATTTATTTTTGTCGTTATTTCGGAATAAACATGCTAATACAATACCATGTGGTACTTCTAATTAAATGACCTTTTAAATAATACCAAAAAGACCTAGGATGCTATTTAGAAAAATTCAACATGGCGGCCCCTGACAAAAAGCAAGTGGTGCGAAACAAATGAAACTCATCTTAATTTCTATAAAACGTCGATTTTTTGTTTAATTTAAAGGGTGTTTCAAATTCGAGGCTCATCATGGGTATCTAGCTTATTAGAACACTTTGCAGAATTTTTGCCAGTTAATAATCCGTTGAAAAAAATTAATTAAATTATTTTGTTTTAGACTTAAGTTAAAAAAAAGAAAACACTGATTTTCTTTTTTTCTTTATGTATTCGTTCTTTGAGGTGATATTTAAAAACGGCAAAGAGATTCATATAGCACTTTTTATTATCTAATAGTTGGCATAAGATTTTTCTTCGTAACATGTATCGTTTCTTTTGGACCATCATCCACTTTCTAATTTCTTATGGACGCCATATTTATTTTTTATCACATCTGAATGCTCATTTTTTGTGATGACACAGTATAACACAACAAACATTTAATTTCATAAGCGAACAAATAATCGTTCAAAACACTTTTATGTAGCGCTTACCAGAAGTCACAGTGCCTAGAAATTTAAAACAATTAAAAATCTGAATAAATCTGTGTTAAACATTATAATTCTTTATGAATAAAAATGTCGTTCAATAATTCAGAAAAGCATGATATGTAACGTATGTTTAATTCAGTAAACAGAAATAAAGGATTGGCTAATCAAAAATAAGAAGGCAACCCCCTCGAACAATTTTTGTGTAAATGAACAATTATTTTAGACAATATAAAATTAAATGTTCTTAATAGATAAAATAATATATAAATCAATACTAATAACCATAATGTCAATATGAAGTTATAAATTATAATTTATGTTGAAATAAAAATACCGTTTTCATTAATTCACAATTGAGCGCGATTTTTAATATTATTTATTTCTCTATAAACACTTCTTATGGAAATCATTTTAAAAGCATTCATGATCCCACCTCTGATTTGTTCAATATTCTTCCAAGTATATACTAATGTTTTTCGGGAAACAAGGTGGCGCTCTCATTTTACTTGCTCCGAGACAAAATGTAGAGTTATGCCACTGTTTCATGCTGTCGTGAAGAAAAGAACATAAAATTCGGATTTTTGTGTAAGTTTACATCGTTTTATAAGTCGATTGTAGTTGTCAGTTTACAAAAAGAAAACACAATAAATTTGGTTTTGAATCCCATAGACTTACTTAAGTTAAAATTTGAATCTTGTTCGCGCTTCGTAATAATCGTGTTAGCCAGCGCATCATTTGTTAATAACGTATACCCGCGTGAGATGTATTTCACAATATTGCATCAGCATTTGATCGAGTGCACATGTTGGATGCCACAGTACAACGCCAGGTGACGCCATTTTAACGAAGCACGCATGTCTTTGTTTGCATCTTTCAATTAAAATCGTCCTAACATACTTTAGTTTTATTTGTGAATTAAATAATAAATGTATAATCATCAGGAGCAGTGAGGTGTTAGGAGATGAGAAACAAACTGCGCATTAAAGGTGCAGAGGGCAAAGAGCGGTTGGTGGGTATGATTTATATAATTAAATGCCTTCTCTACTATTAGCCCTCAAGTTCCCAAGATTATTAATCGGCATAAACTCTGCAAAAGTGCCAAATTTAAACATACCCTCTGTCTCTTCTGATAACCGAGATACCCATGGTGAGCCTCGAATTTGAAATACCCTGTATATCATATATTTAATTTTCGCCACCAAACATATTATTATTTGAAGTGGATCATTTACTTTAACTTATATACAACGGGCAATAAATTTCAACATGTTATGGCTCACTTAGCGAGCGGGATATAAATAAAAGGAAAGTGAGAAACAAAGGCAATAGGTTCCAACAATTGATTAAGATGTAGCAATAAATTTGAGCCTGTGCAAAGTTAAATGGCCGATATTGTGCAAGTTGCGTCGTTAAGGGGAAATGAGAATTAATGAATGCCACAGATTAGGAATACCTAACTTTGGCATTTCCATTAGTTACATTAAGCATAAAAATGTCTTCTGAAAACAATAATTTACCTTTATGATTTAAATACGTATATGTGAAGTGAACATATTTTATAATTATGATGATTTATAAATTTCTGCAGAAAAAAATAACAAAAAAAAATACAGTAATTTTTATGTTTTGTTACACAAATAATAATCATATATTTTCGAATAGAACATGATAAATTCTTACATAAATAAATTGATCCACAGCAACAATAACATAACTGTGCCCTTAGATTTGCGTGGTCATACCTGCTCACTATTTACAAATTAATTCTATACATACAAAACTACACATCAATCAATTGCATTTAAAATTAGAATATACCGTGTGACCCAGGGATCTGTATTAGCCGCATAACTTATTTGCTATTTGAGATATCAACATCTATTTTTCATAGACGGATACCCACACTCATTCTACATATTTTAAAAATATGTATGTTTCGATAGAGGGTGTCCCAGTGTAAACAACAGAACAAAGTTATGTTTTTCTTTTTTTAATGGAACACCCCATTTTTATACCTTACTTTTAACCCTCTTGAGAAGGTGATAAAAATAGTATAGGATACTATGGGTCTATTATGGACGGTTGGTTAGTTATGGGCAATTTTGTGGCAAAAACATTTACGTATTGAAAAAAATGCAGAAGCGTTCCTAGTAAAGATAGCGTCAATTTTTATACACTAGAGAATTTTCCACATCATGAAGAATAATACACATTGGCTTTGGTTCTTTGTTCATACTGCTATACAGGGTGTCAAGATATGCAAAACAGTGGATAACTAATTTTTCATATAAAATACCCTATACATGTTTCCATCAATGCATGGTATTTTTGATAAAATTCCAATGATATACAGTTTGTATAATGAAACGTTAAGGATTATTAAGATTTAGCCATAAAAACATTTTTCTTTTGTCACCTTCTGCTGATTTTTTTAGATTTTCAGCCAAAACTCTGCATTATTTGGAAAAAATATAAGATACCAAAATTGTAGAGCGGAAAATTTCCGATCACCAGAAAACCGTTTCTATAATTTATGTTAAAATTCAAACAAATGTTGGTGAAACAATTCAACAAGTAGAACCTAAAGTATCGTTTTTACGTGAGTAAATACTTAATACAAAAGGAAAGGAGGCTGTAAATATTCCTACTTTAATTGGGTATTTGTAAAATCACTTGTACATCTTCAACTGGTTGAATTATACTAAGGTGGGGCCCACCCACCACACATTGCACTCCCGTCCTCCCCGACTCCCCCCACACTTAGATTTAATTTAACGCTTACAGTTAATGAAAATTTTTAATTTAAAAGAAGTAATGTACTGTTGAGATAAATAAAAAGCTGTTTTTGCAGTTTAACCTTAATCCGGCCGCGTCATTTATGTGACACAACCGGGCGCCTGACGGTAATTTACCGCATTCACGTTTTCACTTCATTATCATACGATATGCATTCTAAATATTTCGGATTTGGGTATTCTTGATATAAGACGTCTAGTACACATATTCAAAAATAGGATTTTATTATTTTATAAACTCATAATACAAAGTTGGTATATCCATTGGTACTAACAGTACTAAGAATAATGGTAAGTGTTAAGCGGTGTTTGGCTTAATAATAACTCAGTGGCGGTTCCAAGAAATTCCAACGAAGTTCAATGATAGCACATTTATTTACACGAATATATACATCTTTTTGGTACCGTGGTACTTATCAGTCTGTCTTTGCGGGTGCAAGACACCCTTAGCGAAACCTCCGACGAGCGGAGGCGGAGGGGCGCGAGCAAGCGCTAACACACTGCCCCCGATTAAAAGTTGACTTTTAATGACTAATATTAAAATATACAAAGACTTTAGAACACGTAAATTTAATAAAAATTAAAATATCTATTTACAATTACCGATTGTTTATAAAACAATTTAATTATGAAAATATTTAATAAAAAATAAAGAAAAGCCACTTTTTTAAATTCAAATAAACGTTCACAAAAATATCCCACTTCAACTCAAATCATGAAACAAACAATTTAACAAATAGAAAGTAAATATTATGACACAAACATATTAAAAATAATGAATCCTATAAAATTATGAAAAAATAACACATAATAAAAATTAATATATAAATATTCATCGCCCGATCGGAATTTATCGAACGTTATCGCTAATTACGCGAACTTTTCATTACGCAACTGAAGCACAAACACCTATTCATTCTGGAACTTCTGTATCAGAATCTGTAGTGGCAGACCCCTCTATAGGCAGAATGCATATCCTTCTTACTGTTCTCTTGGTTTGTGCTCCTCCAGGCATGATAATGGTGACAGCCCGAACGACTCCATCCTCTCCTGGGTGAACCTGCTCGATCCTGCCAACCGCCCATTTAGATGGTGGAATGTTGTCCTCTTTAATTAGGACTCATTGCCCAATTTGGCAATTTTTATTTACAAATTTCCATTTGTTGCGATTTTGCAACTGTCCCAAATATTCGATAAACCATCTCTTCCAGAAGTCCTGCTGCATCTTCTGTACATATTGCCATCTTGATAATCGATTAATTTTTACATCGATTAACCTTTCACAAGGCAGAGACGCCATAGAATCGCCGATTAAAAAATGGCCAGGGGTCAAAAAGGTAAAATCGTTGGGGTCATTTGATATGGGGGTTAGTGGACGGGAATTGAGAATTGACTCTATTTGCACTAATAATGTGTACATTTCCTCGAAATTTAATCTGGCTTCTCCTACCGTACGACGCAAATGATGCTTTAGTGATTTAACCGCAGCCTCGCAAATCCCACCAAAATGAGGTGAGCGCGGTGGCGAAAAATGCCAATTTATATTATGATTTGCGAAAGCTTAAGTTATTAATAACTTATGTTGTTCATTGTTTACAATGTCGTAAATGGCTTGCAATTCTCGATTTGCACCGACAAAATTTGTCCCGTTATCGAAATAAATGTTTGTAACCCTTCCCCTTCCAGAGATAAACCTGCGAAACGCGGCTATAAAAGCTTCGGTTGTTAAATTATTAACTAATTCTACATGTACTGCCTTTGTGGCAAAACATACAAAAACAGCTACATACGCCTTTACTGTAGTTTGTTTTCTTTTACCTTCCGCTAAGAGTACCGGCCCACAATAATCTACTCCGCAATTCGTAAACGGGCGAGCAATGTTAATTCTCGATTCCGGTAAATTGCCCTTTAGCTGATTTTGAAATCTAGGCTTATGTTTGTAACAAACTATACATGTGTGAATAGCTTGTTTTATATATCGTTTTGCTGCGATGGGCCAAAATTCTAACCGTACATTTGCCAAAGTGGTTTGAATACCTGAATGCAAATTGTTTAAATGAACATGTCTATAAATTAATTTAGATAAATGATGATTTCCAGGTAATAAAATCGGGTGTTTATTATTAAAATTAATGTTGGCCTTTTTCAGCCTTCCGCCAACTCTTATAACCCCGTTTTCATCAATAAATGGATTTAACGTTAAAATTTGACTTGTAGCTTTAATAGTTTTATTACACTTTAATGCATTGTATTCATTGGCAAATGTTTCAGCTTGAACTGTTTTAACAATAGATACTGTTGCCCTATTTAATTCATAAGGTGATAGTGGACCACTTAAAATATTATTTCTATATTTACAATTATGTACAAATCGCAGCGAATAAGCAATAACTCTTTTGAGTTTGGTAAAAGACGAAAATCTCAATATAAAATTTGAATCATGCACGAACGTTGCGTGACACCATATTTTCAGACCTTTTCTTTCAGGTATATGTGAATTTGAAAACAAATCGCATAATTCTTCTTTTATAATTTCATTTTTAAGAAATGATGGACCTTCCCACCACAATTCATTATTAGTTATTTTCTCCACGCTTGCACCTCTACAACCTATATCAGCTGGATTGTTGTTAGTGTTTACATAACGCCACCAATTTGCCTCTGTGATTTCTAAAATTTTATGCACACGAGCAGAAACAAATTGTTTCCACTCATCTTTATTACTTTTGATCCAATGCAACGCAATGGCTGAGTCGGAATAATAATATACATTTTTAATTTTAATTGTATCACCTATACTATGCAACACTTTATTTGTTAATTGAGCAAGCAACAATGCAGCACTCAATTCCAACCGCGGAATTGTTAATTTTTTCAAAGGTGCAAGACGTGATTTTGCACATAATAATTGTGTCAAAATATTATCATTAATACTGTTTTTGACTCTTAAATATATACAAGCGGCATAAGCAATTTGACTGGCATCTGCAAAGCCATGAATTTCTAAAATAATTGGATTTTTTTAATTTACAATGTTAAGCGTAATTTTTATATTTTTGAGAAATTGTAGATCATTTAAGTAACGCGACCAATATTCATTATCCTGCTGTGATAATTTTTATTAAAAAATAAATATATAATTAAAATTAAATTTGTTTAATGTAAATTTACCTATTTCCAAAAGATTAATTAAGTCATTACGAACACGTATTCCGGTGTCAATATCAAAAAATCCTGTGATTAAATCGTCAATATAAAAATCTGTTTTTAAAATAGACGCTGCCTCAGGATAAACTTAATTATATTTATCGGCTAAATAAAATAAACACCGTACCGCTAAATAAGAGGCAGGTGTAGTACCATAAGTTACGGTTGTTAATTCGTAAACCTGAAGTTTATCCTTTGGATTTTCACGCCAAAAAATTCTTAAAAATTTTTGATCATCAGGATGAATTAATATTTGTCTGTATATCTTTACAATGTCAGCAGACAAAACAAATTTATACAATCTAAATCTAATTAGAATATTAAACAAATCATCTTGAAGAACGGGACCTTTTACAAGCAGGTCATTAAGAGACACCCCGTTGTTCGTTTTTGCACTCGCATCAAACACCACCCTTAATTTGGTTGTCAAACTTGTTTCTTTGAACACCGCATGATGCGGAAGATAGTAATGTAGACAATGGTCATTTACATTTTTGACCTTCCGCATGTGTCCCAAAGCAAGATATTCATTCATAAATTGACAATAGTTATCCTTCAGAGAAATATCTTGTTTCAACCTTTTTTCTAAATTAAAAAACCGCTTAAGTGCGATTTTACGGGATGCTCCTAAACACGTACTGCTGACAGATTTATTTTTGAAAGGGAGAGATACCATAAATCTCCCGTTATTGGTCACTTTCACCGTTTCTGAGAAATGTTTATCCGCGTCGGACTTATTGTCCGATTTGTTGTCGCCCGGAATATTTTCCAATTCCCAAAATTTTTGTACATCTGTACCCGTTTCAATTGTATTGTTGTAAACGGTAACATCGAGCGCCCGTGAAGAGGAAAAATTTATTGAATTGCCTCCTCCGATTGTCCACCCGAAAAGAGTATTTTGTGCGACAGGTAGATTAGCGGATGTTTTTATTTGTTCAGGCAATAATATTTGCCAAAATAATGTTGAACCGAAAAGTAAATCAATTGATCCAGCCTTATCAAACTGCGGGTCAGCCAGTGGCAACCGTTTTGGAATATTAAGCGAACCACGATTAAAATTTAAATTAGGCAAATAATTAGTTATTGTATCAACAACAAGACATTTTATTTTGAAAGTTGTATTATTAACTTTAGATTGAATTAAAATATCTGCAAAGAATTTAATCGGGGTTACACTATTTCCAATACTTGATACATTAATTAGTATAGGTTTACATTTAATTGCAAGTTTATTTACTAAATCTTTTGTAATAAAATTTGATTGTGAAGCAGTATCTAGTAAGGCGCGACCAGATTTGATTACATTATTTTCAATTACATTTACAACTGCCGTACATATAAGAGCACGACCCACATCAATATCAGTTGGCATTGCAACAACAGAGTCGTTATTCGCGGGATCTTCGCGATGCAAAAGCGTATGATGGAAACGCTTGCAAATATTGCAATTAGAATCAAAGCATTTATTAACCAAGTGATTCGCTGGCTTTAAGCATATTACGTATAATTTGTTATTTATAATAAAAACGTATCTCTCTTTTTGACTAATATTTTTAAATTTAATGCATTTAGCAATCAGCAACTTTACAGAATGCGCAACTTTTAACAAAGTTTTTTGCAACGGGCAATTTTGCCTCAAAAGAATTATCTTTAAATTCTTGAGCTAATGAAGCTCATTTTAATTCTATAAATTTATATATATTCTCAAATGTAGGAAAAATGTCTTTTTTCATTGAACGATCCCATTCTTTTCGCGTATCTACGTCGATTTTTATACGAGTAATCATAATTAGAATATCATCCCAATGTTTAACGGGACGTCCGAGAACTTCAAGAGTTGTAATATTTTTTGATATTCCGCGAATTATTTTCAATAATTGATCAGGACATTCTTTTATAGCGGTTGGCAAATCAAAAATTGCAGCCAGATGACCTTGGGCAAGTAACAATCGATTATTATAAGCATTCATTAGTGCATTTCAAGCCTTATCATAACTAGCATCATTTATTTCTGACACAGCAATTAACTCCGCCATTTCCCCTCGTAACGCACTTATTAAATGATGATATTTTTGAGTTTTACTTAATGAATTATGATCATGAACCATGGACTTATATGCATTGTAAATTATTTAAATTGCCATCAAATTTAGGTATTTCAATTTTTGGCAAATCTCCTTCACCTGATTGTTTATTATTAGCAACAATTTTTAGCAAACTATTATTTACTATGGGTTTATGATTAAATCCAACTAAACTTATATAAATCTCCATGGCTTCAAAATACGCCTCTTCAAATTCACCTATTACATCGCTTTCACTGGTTTCAAGAGCTTGAATTTTTTCTTGAACTTCAATAAATTCATCCAAGCAACCTTCAGCTCGTACTTTTCGAGAGTAAGCGTGATCTTTATTTACATTATCCGCAGTGAGACTTTTCGTATAATTTAAAAATCGCGTCAACGTTCCCCTTAATGTACCCCTTCTTGACTTTAAGTCTTCAAGAGAAGCCATATTAAATAATTCGCAAAACAATAATAATAATTAAATTTGTCAGATTGACTTAAATGCGAAAATGCACAATGCAGTTAAATAATGTCAATTCACAATAAGAGGAAAAGGAAATAAAGGAACTGCCTTTTTTTTAAACTTCCTGGTGTTGACTCCGATGATGTACCCCTTTGAATACGACGTCTTCCTGGAGATCCGATTCGAAGGACCAAAATGTTAAGCGGTGTTTGGCTTAATAATAACTCAGTGGCGGGTCCAAGAAATTCCAATGAAGTTCAATGATAGCACATTTATTTACACGAATATATACATCTTATTGGTACCGTGGTACTTATCAGTCTGTCTTTGCGGGTGCAAGACACCCTTAGCGAAACCTCCGACGAGCGGTGGCGGAGGGGCGCGCGCAAGCGCTAACAGTAAGTATAGAATAAAGTATATGGACTCAATGAAATTATAGAATATTAATAAGTAGGTATAAAGTAAAATAAAGTGTAGCCTTAAAATTCCAAAATCTGCATAAAGAAATTAGTTACAATTTGTATTAACGAAAAACAAAACATAATCCTAAAACTATGAACAATTACTTATCAAAATAATAAAGATGGCACAGAGAAGTGAGTCGATCTCTGATACATCTTAAATTACTGGCGATAAATGTGATTTTATCTGTGCGTATAAATACTGTCGCAAGGAAATAGTGAAGACCAAGTTTAAGTGTAAAGAATGTGACGCGTTTTTCCACCCTAGCTGCTATAATAAGGGAAGAAACGATCAAGCTTCTGGCCACGTATGCGAGGGAGAAGAATGGTCTCTAGAAGAAATTCCTGAAAATAGGTATGAAACTGAGAATAGATTACTAAAACAAATCGTATACGAAACAACAGATAAAAACAACATCCTAAAACAAGTAAATCGTTTGCTTGAAGAGAAAATAATTACCCTCGAAAAGAGGTTAAAAATCTTCGAGGCATCTGCAAATTACACAAAACAGCCAAACAGAGATGCATCCCGAGAACAACAGGGGGCAGCAAGCATTCAAAACAATTCGACTAAAATTCCACATTCTAAACTGACCACAGACAATGTGCAAAAACAAGGAATTCCCAAAATCAACAAAAAGGAATTCAAAATCACAGGTACATTGAACTCCGATGAAGAAAATACGAATAAAGCCCTAAACAATCCCATAAAGACGTTTAAAGAAGTTGTCGTAGATAGGCAAATAAAACTTAATGAAATAATAAACTTGACAAATAAAGAAGACGAAGAAAGTTGGGAGGTCCCAAAAAGAAGAGGATTTAGAAGACCGGTGGACACTATAGCACCTGCTCAATCAGCAGCAATACAATCTACGTACAAGAGGAGGACTATTTATGGCACCGCTACTAACATACCGATTAGAGGAAGTGAACGCTTTTCGCATTATTATATTAATAACTTGGATCCCGAAACCACCGCACAAGGACTCCAGGACTACTTAAAATCCCTGAATATTGATCAGGTAACATGTGAAAAGCAAAACTCCAAGAAACCGGACGTCTATAGCTCCTTCAAAATATCTGTTCCAAAAAGACATGGCGAAATTATTATTAATCCCAATACCTGGCCGGCCAACGTAGGAATAAATCCTTTTTTAATGCATTTAACAAAAATAAAAAAGCAAGTATAATACACAATAATAACAATTCGAGATGTGAATTAAACACAATAAATCACTATGATTTTTATATATCAAATACACGATCTTTAACAAACGATAAAGTTAACCAAATCACTATAGATACAAATACCTTAAAAATCAAATTTATTTGCCTTACGGAAACATGGGTAGATGAGGATTTTCTTACAACCAACTCTTTTAAAAATTACGTCTTAGAGTCATTTTACTGCCGAGATGGTCGAGGTGGTGGTGTTGCGATGTGGCGTCATGTGAGTGTAATAACGAAACCATTGGATATAAAATCATTTGGAGTTGATAATATTATTGAGATTTGCGGTGCAACCTGGTTATTCGGTAACAATAAAAAGATAATTATAATCACGATATATCGACCACCTTTGGGCAGCATACAAATATTTTTAATTCAGTTACAGGCAATTCTTGATCACATATTTTCTGTGAACATACCAATTATAATATGTGGAGATTTCAACATTGACTCTTTGGTAAGTTCTACAAATATGAATAAAGTTATGGAGGTTTTAGAAGCATTTAATATCAAATTAATTAACAATAGTCCAACGCGAATAACTGAGACATCAACATGTATTGATCACCTGTATTCTAATATTTCAGGGGAAATAACATGTGAAACAATTAATAATCATACATCTGATCACGAAATATTACTTTGCAACACAAATTTAAAAACATGAAAGACACCTGGTACTGTAAAGCACTTGCGGTCGTATAACGAATTGAACATGAAGCAATTCATCTCTAACTTAAGCCGGGAAAAGTGGACTGACATGTATCAGACGGACGACTTTAATGAAAAATTTGAAGTGTTCCATAACATTTTAATGCATCATTTCAACATGTGTTTTCCACTGTCTGTAGTGAACGTACAGGACAAAAAAAAATCATGGGTAAACGCAGTTGTAAAAAAATCTAGTAATGATTTGTACGACACCTATAAAATACAAAAAGCCTTCCCACAATTTAAATCGATATATCAAGCCCAAAAAAAACAGCACAACGCACTTATATCAAATGTAAAAAGGAGATATTACCAAAATAAAATATTTACGTCAGACAACATACAAAAAACCACATGGGATGTTATTAACGAACTATCCAACACTCAAGCGGTTGTAAATAAAAACATTGAACTTAGCATGGGTGGAGTTACCATTTCTGATCCTAAGCTTCTTGTTGAAGAGTTCAATAAATATTTTGTCAGTGAACCAGTAAGTATTCACTCAAGTTTCTCTGCAACAAATAAATCACCTTATCTCAGTGTGAGTAAAGTCTCCAATAGTATATTTTTGGAACCTTTTACTGAAGCGGAATTAAGTTTAGTAATAAATAAATTAAAAACTAATCGGTCACCAGGCTTCGACGGAGTACCGGATCATGTCATTAAAACAGCTGCTGTACAATTGTTACAACCATTAACTTATTTAATAAATATATCTCTAGAATCGGGAATTTTCCCTAATAAATTAAAATTGAGTATAGTTGTACCAATATATAAAAAGGGAGATAGACTAAATATCAAAAATTATAGACCAGTGTCGTTAGTTTCAATATTCTATAAAATATTTGAATTATGCATGATGGACCGATTACTAAAATTTATTAGACTAAATAATATACTCAGTCAAAAGCAACATGGGTTCTTAAGAGGGCGATCAACTATGACTGCCATTCACTCTTTCTATGAAACCATTCTTAAATATCTCGACATGGGGGAATGCCCCATTGGATTCTTCTTGGATCTCAGTCGGGCATTTGATTGCGTCGACACAGAGATACTACTAGATAAATTAAACCTATATGGTATAAGAGGAGTAGCATTGGATTGGTTCCGTACCTATTTGGAGGGAAGAAGGCAATATGTGAGAATTAAAGATAATAATGAAATTAATATATCTGAAATGTCAAATATTCAATTAGGTGTCCCTTAAGGTTCGATTTTAGGGTCCATACTGTTCATCTTATTCATTAATGATATTACAAATATAGTTCCTAATGACATATTTATTTATGCGGACGATACATCTACGGTTGTCAGCGATCGAGATGAGCAACAATTACTCCACAAATGTAATAACACTCTTCTCCGTCTCTACAATTGGTTTTTAGAAAATAAAGTTTTACTTAATACAAGTAAAACGGCTTATATAAGATTTAGTACAAAACAATGTACAACTGATTTAAATATTAATATTAATGTCAATGATCGACCGATTACATCCAGCGATAATGTTAAATTTTTAGGACTGCAAGTTGATAAACATAATGATTGGAAGAATCAAAGTATTAGCGTTGTCAAAACCTTAAACAAAGTTTCATATCAAATTAAATGCCTAAAAACAGTAATGAATACACAACAATTGATTCATGTCTATTATGCAAATGCTCAGTCCCGATTGACTTATGGATTATCGATTTGGGGAGTTTCAACTGATTGGCAATCTGTGTTTGTTGCCCAAAAGCGGGTTATCAGATCTATCGCCGGCATACCACAAAGCCAATCATGTAAAACATACTTTCGGAAATTTAATATCATGCCTTACCCTTGTTTGATCATGTATGAACTGATTTTGTATATCTTTACAAACAAACAAAAATTTGTTACGAATAATCAGGTACACACGTATAGTACTAGGCAGAACAGTGATATTCACATCGCACCTTGTCGCTTAAACATGAGAAAACATTCACCAGACATCTTAGGACCAAAATTATATAATAATTTACCCGAGGACATGAAAAGGATCACATCACTAATTATATTTAAGAAAACATTAAAAAAGTATTTACTTGCTAATTTATTTTATAATCTTAACGAGATAATGTAATTTTCATTTTATGTTAATATTTTTTCTATGATGACGCGTCCAACACTGTAACATTATATATGTTTATTTTGCTGTAGTTCATGGAATAAAGATTATTATTATTATTATTATTACTTCAACCTAATAATCTCTCATTTCGTCTTCGTCCTCGTCTGATGTTTTGTTTGTCATTGCATAGTTGTTACATCTATGCTGCGAATGTTTTTGACAAACGCTCTTACCACATGCATGGCAAGATGGTTTTGTTATATTATTTTTTCTTGACCCACATATGAAGCAAAAACGACGTTTATTGGGAACGGCCTCTGAGTGCTTCTATTTTTATTTTTTTCATCTCTGTATTTTTTAGCAAAATAGACAATTTTTTTGGCAAATTTGGGATTTTTGCCCGTTCTATCAAATTTTCATTAATCAATTGCATGTTCAGGTCTTTGAGCTAATCACGCGTTGGGAAGGTTTCCCCAGGATTATTCATTTGATGAATCCTCATCGAGTTAATTCCAGCAATATCAAGATTTTTATAGAAAATGGTCATTGGCCATCTGCTAGTTCGTCTGGAAGTGGAGATTCGCGAACACATAAGATCAAAAATGTCCACTCCTCCTTTCGTGGCATTATAATCCATTATCTGAATCGGTTTCCCGGTTTCATTATCGACCTGATTGTCGTCATGTAATTTAGAAAGAACCAGTACAACCTTCTTCTTTTTTGTAGCGAAAGAGATCAAAGTTGATTCGTCATTACAACCAAATTAATGATTGCCAGCAACAAGATTTTTATTTTCCGACACAAATTCAGGGTGAATGAATTTCAGCCTTACTTTTTCGCAGTGTCCCTAGAAATGTCAAGCCAACCGATAATAAATATTGGGCCAACGGATAACTACTGAAAAAGTTATCTGTGGTAACGTTTCGATTCGTCCGCTTTAGTCAAGTTCTTCATGATATCGTAAGGTTTATTCAAGGTGATGTCGGGCCCAGGAGGTTAAGTACCACAATAGACCTGCTTATTATACATATAATACGTTTGTGAGTCACAGAGGGCGTAAATATACCATACTTGGCCGGCTTTTGAGCCATGTATTGAATAAACTTTCAGCGTCCACGAAAAGCCACCAACATTTCATCAATAGTTACACTCTCTCCTACATTGTAGGCTGCTTGACAATTGCCAATGAATTTTGAAAGAAACTCTCGAATTTGAGCTAATTTATCAATTTTCACTCGCTCTTCACGAGTCCTAACATCATCAAAACGAAGAAATCTGAGTAACAAGCGAAATCGTCTTTCACTGAAATTAGCTCTCAATATTATCAATCCTATCTTTTGTAAAATTCTGAAAAATCAGCACGGTTGCCTCGTTCTAATGCAATTAGGAATAAAGCTCCAAAAACTGCCTTTATTTTTGACATTGAGGTCGGCTTGTAATCTTTCTCGCGTGTCGGAGTTTCAGACAATTCTATACACTCAGCTAGCCTTTCAGCAATAAAAATGTTTGTATAGTTGACTATGGCATCAATCATTTCCAATCAAATAATTTGAAGAAAACATTCAAGTTTTGATTTGCATTTTCCAGCCTCTCCCTCGGGACCAGGAATGGTTTTTATAATGTTTTTTACCATGTTTTTCTGGTAATCTGGATACAATGTACCATTATTTTTTCCAATGAAAAATGAAACGTTTCCGGTCTGACGTTGGTCACTGAGGATGGCCATCACCTCGAAAAACGGAGTGTCGTCTAATTCAACCTCAGAGTTACTGCTGTGTTCATCAATGTGAATCTCTTGAGGATCAAAATCAATATCGTCTAGATCATCAATTTGAATTCCTGATTGAGGCTCTTCATTAGAACCCTGGTCTAAAAGAGCCAGAATCCTTTCACCTTTACAATGAATACCTGAAAGAATGAAACCATACTTACTAAAGACACATAGGTAACTATATACCCAATGAAGGTAAACAATTAAGGTGAACAGGACAATAATGTAGTATTATAAGAAGGTCCTTACTGCCAGAAATAGTAGAGCTTAGGTAAGAATAACTACCTATTGGGTTATGAAAGGTAACTACAAATAAAAACGGATAAAATTGTTACTTACATATTGTTCGGAGTCCGGTGAGAAAAAATCACGTCTTAGGGCGCTTGACGGCAAACTACCGCAATACGCGCCTGGCAAACTTTTAATCACTACTGAAGTTAAATCTCGCCGAACCAAGATAAAAATTTTAAGACCCCTAGCGTCAAAATGCCGAACTGGAGAATACATCTCCCTCCCACCTTCCAATGACTCCTCAAGGAACGATTACATGCACTTTATTAACGCGCCCGGATGAAGGTTAAATTAAGGTGAAAACGAGGGGTAGTGCTTATCTCACAATCTAACCAATTAAAAAAAGTATAAAATTTTTGCAAATGACAAAACGAATCAAATCTACTTACCACCACCAACATTCAATTCAGTAACACTACAAACTGGATCAATTTTAAATTGCATGTAACTATTATCATTTCACAATTGGAGATAAAAAATTACAAAATTTGTTTATTTTAATTTTACTTCAATAGTCAAGAATTTAGGAAAAGATTAGCAGTTAGATAGACAAAAAGATAAATAGCAAAGGCTTACGGTCTCGCACTTTTCGCAAGTTTCATTAAGTTTATGATACAGCGATCCCAGATAAACACACAGCATTTTCAAAAATGGTTACAATCGTCTTGGGGATGTCATAATGGATATTTTCATAAAACTTTCAAATTAAAAAAAAAACCTGAAAACAGTACTTTCTACTATATACGGAGAAAGTAAAATATATTCTACAAGAATTAAAATACGATATACGAGAACTTTCTTAAATTCTCTAAAGTATGCACGTTTCAGCATAAGTCAATAGAACTATATAAAAATCTTCAACATGCAATATGGGCTTTTATTTTAAGAAAACTCAGAATTGTTTGTAATTGTTTCATACTTGGTAATTGGTAACGCAAATCCCTATACCCAGGAGGATAATTAAGAGGTATTATATTTACCCCTTTTATAATTAGGTACAATAAATGAAATCAAGAAGTATGAATACAGTAATATTCAACCTGTTCGTAACTCTACAAAATTAAATCTTATGGAGGCAACAAAATTTAATTTTGCAAAAGTATAAACATGTTGAATGTTCATATTTTCAGACCACCTTTCATCTTTATTGAATTTATTTAATGCTTCTGCAACCTAAGGGTTTTTAATTTTAACATGTTTGTAACTAATTAAGATAAATTTTCAAGTCTGTCCTCAAACTGTAAAGACAATTAGTACTGTAAATAAATAGAATAAGATACAGCCATAAACCCAAAACAAACAATTCCCAAGCCGAACGGCGAAGAACGAAAACACCAGGATAAGGTTGGAAACAACAAACTCCTCGGTCCTATGAGGAATCAACACATTGTAACAGAAAAGTTAATTCGTGAATTGAACTGACCACCACTGCTAATTGATACTGATACTCTCCTAAACCAGATGGACCGTACCAATTTCAAAACCCGCTTTTTTATATATTTTTAAATGTGGCTTTAAATATTAATTTTTAATTATCATTTATTTCCATTATTTCGTTATTATTGTTACTTTTCTATATTTTCAAATTGAATTTGCTGTAGGTATTGCGTGATTGTGTGTATGTAATTCTATCATTTATATGGATAATAATTATTTTTTGGAAAACCGTCTGCACGTACGTGTACCAGCCCGAGAAAATAAAAATAAAAACTAAACCTTTAATTACTTATTCTCCACTGAACGCCCGCAGGAATGAATTGAGCTTACGCGATAAGCGGGGGCGAGTTACAGTACTGTAAAAGTTTCTAAATGCTATCTGCTAATTTGACAACAAGGGATTTTTTAACAATGTAACCAGTAATAGAAAAGTCAGGAAAGTTATGCTATACTTTTGTGACGAGCGTAATACACTATTTTTTTTTAAATCAAATACGTCATTGAATTTAATAGTAGATTTTTTTAAATATAGGGTTATCATAAAGTAAGGGTTATCCTTCAAACGTTTGTATAATTTTAAGAAATTAAGCTGGCAGCAAAAAGTGAATGGATTCTAGTTGCTTCAATCATTGGATTTTACTGTATATGAGGCATTCTTTTACAAATCAAACAGAAATATTGGATCTATTTTTCTAGTTGCCTCAATTTTTTTTCACGCATTTCCTATACAAAATAAGCCGACCCGTATTTTCGCATTTATTTTTGAAAATACAGACAGCAAAAGTTTTGAAAACTCGCTAATTATGCAAGTCTTTAGATCGTTATAACTCCCTTTATATTAGTCATGTGGAGGTCAGTAAATACTCATTTTAAAGGTAATAGAATTATTTTCATTTTGATTAATTAATATTATTTTTATTGTTATATAAACAATAAATTCGTCTTGGTTTAGTGATACTATGGTCCTGAGTCAGATTTCTAGCTTCCCGGTCCTTATTTGGGATATTATAGTTATTATTTGATATATTACTATAATTTGGTGTCTTTACTTTTTCAGCAAAAGCTGCAATTTCATCGTTTATTGGCCATTCGGCGTTTCTATTACTAATATCTATAATGCCGCGGTGGCTTTCGTTATGTAATTTTAAATCATTTCAGATAGTTTGAAAGTATCGTCTTTAGATTTGTTTCGGCTCACTCTCGGAATCAGAGAGATCATCCAGATGTATTGTAGCATCAGTAGGGTCTTCCGCATCTGGAAAAATTGGCGCATTTGACCACGATTCTGCCTGGTCCGGCAAATCAGAAACAAGTTTGGCTTCCTCCATTGCATAAATTTGACTGAAAGAAAAAATAGAACTTCTTAGCAAGATTTCGGTGGTGAAACTGATACATTTATTTCACTTCAACGATAGAACCATCAGTGGATTAATCCATTTGTACATCAGAAGTAGTGGATGTTCCAAAATTAATCCTAAAAATCTATATATTATTACGGGGTGTTAAAGAGATTATCAGAAATGGTTGCCAATAATTGTGGTACTGAGCATGAGTCCAAACTGTTAAAAACTTAACTGTTTCTGTGATATACCTGTCCATTTTATATTATTTTATTGGGATGAAAATTACAAAAGAAATTCAGAAGACTTTACAAGAACAATAGACAATTTAAAGGTAAATACCCTACATGTCCACCGCTCTTTTCCGTTGCCTGAATTATTTTACAGGTGTGCAAAGACATTGTTTTAGATGTTCCCAAATATATCGGGTGTAACTGAATTCTGGTAGACCCTAAATATCATTTTCATTTCAAGATATATCTTTACAAAATTTAGTATGCTATTTTTAGGGAATAAAATGCATCGATATGTCTACTTATAGCAAAATTTACATTTCCTGTTTAACTTTAAAATGACTATAACTTTTCTATTTCAAATTAACCATCCTATATATGTTACGTAATTTATTTCATCTCAAAATTCTGAGTTTATAAATGTATCATAAGTGACCTTTTGGTTGTCAACATTCAAATTGAATTTAAACAAAAAACTAATAACCAAAAGGTCACTTATGATACATCACTGAACTCAGAATTTAGTGACAAATAAAATTATGTAAAAATATACAAGGTGTTCTATTTGAAATAGAAAAGTTAAGGTCATTTCCGGTTAAACCGGAAGTGGAATTTTTATTAAAAGTAGACACTTCGACGCACTTTATTCCCTAAAAACACCACACTAAATTTCATAAAAATATGTGTAAAAATAAAAAAGATATTCGAGGTCTACCAGAATTCAGTTACACCCGATATAAATCGAGAGGTACAAATAACTTAATTATTTAAAATTAGATTATAGGACCTAATAGGGTCCAGGATCACTGGATAAAATATCCGACAACTATTAAATTCGAAAACCCTGTATAAAGTATTTTTTAAATATTATATTTCAACTCACCTAGACCTGGAAGCATGATATGCTCTTTTTGCACGAAGTCGACGGCTTTTGGGGCAATAAACATGTCGATTCTTGCCCATAATAATAGATTTAAAGGCTTATCTGAACAAAAACATCTGAGAGAATATTTTTGCTTTACATAGAACGTAAAAGAATATCCCAAATACCAAAAATGTATTGATATGTGAAGTTAACAGTAGATATAGAAGTGGATCAAACGATTTTTGTGAATTTTGAATTGTTAAAGTAGGATGCATTCAAAATGTTAGTTTTTTCAATTGATTTCCTTTGTTATGAAGCCCTCCTTTATCCCAAAACGATGGAAGATATCCACTAATTCTTCTCTATTTAGAATAGAATTTAATGTTTTAAAGTATTTAGAGTAATGATTTTTCAAATTGTCGATTTTGTTTTATCCGAGGATATGAGTTATTAGTATATTTATTTAACGGTAGCATCTTTTATACAAAAAATGGTGATGTGGCCATCATGTTACTTTCTCCGACTTGATGGTATCATTTATATTTACGCTTTCAATTAAAATCGTATTTTAAATGTACATCGAGTGGATGAAACTGTCGTTTAAAACGTCAAAATCATGAAATATGGAAAAATTATACTTCAAATTCAAAAACTCGGTTTACTCAAAAACTAACGAGATTTTGAAAAAAACTTATTCTTTATAAGTTGTTCATTTTGGCATTCTCTACAATTATTATTAACATAAATTTGCTGTAACTATTATCGTTTCATAATTATAAACCAAAAATTAAAAAAAATAATTAATTTTTTTCTCAAATAGCAATGATTTTATCAAAAATATTTTCAAGCAAAAGATGTTCATTTCTTTGTTGTCTTCGATGTTTGTTTAAATAATTTTGTGATATTTCTCATATTTAAGAAAATATTGGCAAAAAACAAAAAACGGTTAAGGTAAGCGCCCACTTCCGGTGTACAAAATTTTACCAAAAGCTTTTCAGTTCTTCGGATTATCAAATAAGACGTATGTTCAAAGTTTCATATCAATTGCTTTATTAGTTTTTCAGATACAGCGCACACAGACACACAGACACAAAAAAAAAATCCGGAAATTGTTGAAATGGTTGAATCTAGGGACCCCAAAACGGATATTTCCGTAAAAAAAATTGAAAAAATCACGATCACAATACTTTCTCGTAACGGAGAAAGTAAAAATTATTTCCAGTTTTGAAAGTTTTGAAAAATTTGCATTTACTATTTTTTATAATTTTCTTAAACTCAGAGGTGATTTTAAAATAAAACGCAATTTTTTTAAAATTCAAAACTAATTAAAATACTTTTCGTAAGATTAACAATTAAAGAATTATTCCTGGTCTTGAAAGTTTCAAAAATGTGCATTTACTATTTTTTTTAAATTTTTTTAAAGTCGGACGATATTTCAAAATAAAACTCAATTTTTCAAAAATTCAAAACTAATTACAAAATTTATTTATTTATTTATTTGTTTATTTACGGACGAACCTTTTTACAAGAAAAATTTAAAATAAAAAATGGTGATGTGGCCATCATGTTACTTTCTCCGACTTGATGATATCATTTATATTTACGTTTTCATGGATCATTTTCAATTGAAATCATATTTTAAATGTACATCGAGCGTTGCGTAAACTTGGATGAAACTGACGTTCAAAACGTCAAAATTATGAAACGGAAAAAATATACTTCAAATTCAAAAACTCGGTTTACTCAAAAACTAACGAGATTTCGAAAAAAACTTATTCTTAAGAAGTTGTTCATTTTGCTATTCTCTACAATTACAAATTTGCTGTAACTATCATCGTTTCATAATTATAAACCAAAAGTTAAAAAAAAATTAATAAATTTTTTTCTCGAATAGCAATGATTTTATGAAAAATATTTTCAAGCAAAAGATGTTCATTTTTTTGTTGTCTTCAATATTCGTTTAAATGTTTTTGTGATATTTTTCATATTTAAGAAAATATTGGCAAAAACAAAAAACAGTTAAGGTAAACATCCACTTCCGGTGTACGAAATTCTACCAAAAGCTTTTCAGTTCTTCGGATTATCAAATAAGACGTATGTTGAAAGTTTCATATCAATAGCTCTATTAGTTTTTGAGATACAGCGCACACAGACAGACACACACACACACACACACACACACACACAGACAGACAGACAGACACACACACACACACACACACAGACACAAATTTTTTTTTTCCAGAAATTGTTGAAATGGCATCTAGGGACCCCAAAACGGATATTTCCGTAAAAAAAATTTTTGAAAAAAAAATCACGATCACAATACTTTCTTGTACTTCGTAACGGAGAAAGTAAAAACTTACACTTAAAAAAAATCATAACCTAAATCTAATAACTAATATAAACTAAAACAAACACAAAATTATCCAAATTTACTTTAAATAGAGTCCGTTTAAACGTATTAAAAGACCGTACAAATAAATCAAAATTCGGATTAGCGTTAAGGATGTTAGCAAATTTCGTTATTCTTTGAATAGGATTATTGAAGCAGTAATTGTTAGTTGCTACGTTCAATCTAAAAAGAGGTTTAGATCGTAAAGGCCTCATAGATATTGAATTATGAAAATTAATAGACCTAATTATTTTACAATTTATTGAACCTGATGTAATTTTGTATAAGTTCTGAGTTCTCGTAGTTCAAGCGAAACATCTGCCATTCGACGTCATTTACATTTATGTTTTCTTTATTTTTTGCCTTGACATATTTATTAGTTATGTTATTAAGGTGTTTGTGTGATTGGATGTTACGAAAGTGAAAAACAAAGGTTACACGTTTCACGCCCGACCCTCGAGGGGCTTTAGGAAAGACAAACAAACAGGATGGAAGAGCTAACTCGGAGTAAAGCAAAAATAACAAATAAGGATATCTATATATTTGAATGAACAAAATAAAGTATAGATATTAATAAAGTTTTATTGATTAAGCCTAAATTGCAAAGGGGCAAATAAAAAAAAAATTTCATTATGCAGTAATTAGATTCATTGTCGCACGTGCAATGTTATTTTACTGGTAAAATGTAAACGTCAGCACTGGTTTCATTTTAATTATTCTTCAGTCACAGATATCGGTTGAATTTATTTGATGAATAATAATTACAACTGAAATTTCACCCAACATTTTAGTTACGAAAATGGCACACAAAAACAAATAAATTACTATTTTCGAATTTATTATTGAAATTGATAACTGCTAAAATATGTTTTTCTCAGAAGCGAGGGAGAAATTTGAGATTTTTAGGTGTCGAAATCGTGACTATTACCCACCCAAGGGAGATTAATTATTACTTGTCTCCATTGTGAGGAATAAATATTTCTATGGCTAAGAGGTTATTTCAACTCTCACGGCAACGTTAATTCATGAAATTTCCGATTTGCTAAAAAAGAAAATTTCATGAAGTAAACCAAGCATGCTCTGTGAAAAGTCAACTATGTTCAGAAAATCATTCCCATGTAGTTACTAGCTTGAAATCTATCTCTTACCGTTCGAAAACTTAGAGTTTGGGGTGTTCCTGCTTCTGGATATGTTTGGCGATAAATTCTTCAAGCCATTACAATATTTCGATCAACTTCTCTAATGCAATAAACCATATTTATAAGTTCTTGACGTGTCTAAATAATTTTTACAGTAAGAAATTGTTTCTAAAAAAACATGGAATGCCTCAAAATTATTACCAGAAACCAACTTAACACTTGAATTTCTAAAGCAAATATTTTTATTGATAAATCTTAATTTTTTATTATACAAACTATATGTCATTGGAAAGCTTATCAAAAATGCCATGCATTTGGTGGCCAATTAAAAGGGTGTTTCATTTTATGCAAGAATGTATATTTTCATTAAAGAAAATCGACCTGTTCGAGGATTTTTTCCAAAATTATTTTATTTCAGTTTTACTGAATTTATTCTATACTTCAGACCCGCACTGTATAATCCACTATTATTACATTTTAACGGGTCGCATATTAAGTACTTATAATTTTTTTTCTGTATATGGAAAATAGACGGTTTCTTTATTTTGCTTTTTTATTTTATTATCATCTATTAAATCTTGCCTATAGGATAGAAAGACCTCGGTCGATAACCCATTTCACATCATAAGATAAAAACAAATAGTATAGTTGTAAACACTAGATGTACTTTAATATCGTGAAATAAATGTATTATTATTATTCTTGCCTATATTGATCCCCTGGGATATTTTTTTAGTCCAAAAAAGCTTTACTTTAAATGAGTAACATTGCTCCGAAACTGCGATTCCTTGGTTCTTGTACATACTTTTGGAGAAAAAACGAAAATATTTTATTGATGCTAATTCTGTTAACTCACAAATGCTGTAAAGTAATAAATGATCAATGAAACGGTGCCGTACTTAAGGCATAGGCGCTTACTTAAAGAGCTTTTTAAGAAATTAGATTTATTGAAATCTAATAGTTTCCTTTTAAATTTAAGCACATATATACATTACAAATGAGCCTGTAAGATTTTCCGCAGCCAATCGACCTCGTCTACATTACAAATATCTGCTATCCTCATTTAGAGTGCTCGTGCGAGAAATGGTCAGCGCCGGGATCGGCTCCAAAATAGGTCAACAGGAGTCAAGTAATGCTTGACTTAGAGGCCAACGTCTGCAACGGCCCCGGAATTCGTCTACAAGTGTGGAAACTGCTGATGTGTAGATTGCGAGCAAACGCAGTTTTACACGCAGTAGATACACAAGTGGTATTTAACAGTTTTGGTTTTGATTGGTATTATTATTTTTTAACGCTCATTTTTTGAGATAAAATTCAAATATACAGGGTGTCCCAAAATCGAGATACGACCACTAAGTTAAAATTTTTAAATGTGAACCCCCATTTTTTGTTGCATTTATGGATTCTACGTAAACTTCTGAGTATTTTTCATGTAGCGTACCCCATGTCGATATTCAGCTGTTTTCGAAGAAGTACAACTGCTATTTTATTTCCGGTAAAAGATAACATGGTTTCATCGAAATATTGGAAAAATCACTTCATTAAGTAAATATGCCTCTCAAACATATCATCGTACTCTTTCTTATACACATCTGTTTTTCCTGTCCTTCCAATTAATTCTCCTTCTCTTTCATCCATGCTGCCACATTCATTCCCCACTTTAGCCATTCCTTCACTGTCACCTCCGATAACCCCACCCTCTCGTACATTTTCCTTCGCTCTATTCTCCACTTATACTCTCCTACACCCACACACGTCTTCCATACCGTTTTGACCAATCTCTCCTCCTCTAACTCACACAACTTCATCTCATACCTGACCACTCTCACCATTGCCTCACTCTGTAGATTCACTTTGTTTGTCTCCTGAAGCAATGTGTACCCGGGTGTCGATTCCTCTACACCCAACATATGCTTCAGGAACCACCGCTGTTCTTTCTCCACACATTCATAGCTCCCTGTACCCCATACTCCCACCCCATACATTAAAATCGCTTTCACACATGCATCCCACACTTTACATGCTACAATAAAAGTATTCACCATCCATTTTCCCCACTTCTCGCTTTTCTTGCCTTCTCTTGGGTCCATCTCACGTGTTCTACGTACCCTCCCTTACATTTAAAAATAAATCCCAAGTACCTGAACACCTTGACCCTCTCAATTACCTCCCCATTTCACTCTAGTTCTTTCACTCTTCCCTCTCTACCTTTATTTCTAAATCTCATCCACTTCAGTTTTCTTCACGTTCACCCGCAGTCCCCTCTTATCCATATACCTCTCCGCTCTCCTCAACATATCCTCCATTCCTTCCCAGTCTCTCGCCATCAACACCAAGTCATCCGCATACGCCAGCATCCACACCTTATTTCCCTCGACCTTTCGTCTCCTAATCTATCCGGTTGTCCACAGCTTCCCGTGCACTTCTTCGTCCATTCCTGTAGAGATACTCCTATCCTCCTCTTCTTTTCCCCTCTTTTCAGGATCTTCCACATTTCCTGTTCATTTCCACACTTTATCAATTCCTCACTTGTTCTTTCTAGTGGCTGTACCTTCTCCTTTCACATATATACTATCATATTTTTTTCTTGCTGCCGCCACCCGCCTCTCTCCCTCTCCATTCCTTGTGCATTCCCCCATTGCCTTCCTTACTCCACTCTTTGCTTGCCTACACTCTTCATCGAACCACGTACTCTTGTTTCTCTTTCCTCCCTTACTTTTTCTTCCGCATCCCACTATGACCTCTTCCATCTCCCCCATTGATTTAACTTCATCCCACTGCACCTTCTCCAGCCTTTTCTTTATATTTCTGATTGCATCTACCCCACCCTCTATTCCTCCACCTTCATGTTCTTGCTCCCCTTCTTCGTCCTTGAATCAATACTTTTAATGGTAGATGATCTGATCCCACGACTTCCTCCACTTCCATTCTTCTTACTTCTTTCCTTGGGACCCCATTGGTTGTTACATAGTCAATCACAGACGACCACTGCGGCCCAATATATGTTCTTTTCCCTCCACAATTATCTTCCGTGCATCCTTTTAATATCTCCCAGCCCTCCTCCATCACCGACTCCTTCATCCTCTTTCCATCCCCATTTATTTATGTATTTATTTAATACACGGAAAACTCCTTAATTTACAAATCAATATATTATAAATATTTATTATCGACAATTCGAACTTATAATAATTATTTCCAGGTTGATTCTGAGCAAATGCTTGTGAAACAAAGTAGTGTTAATGTTGAATAAATCAATATTATTATTTAAGTAAATAGCATTTGCTGAACGCATAAACCTGGAAATTGGATTGTTTAGACAATAATTGGTGCGATACGTTCTTGGGCGAAATAGTATATGCTGGCGGGTATGAATGCCTTTCGTTTGGTTCCAGAAATTTAAAAGTGATAAAAGCTGAGGGCAGACAAAGTGCCCATTTATGATTTTGTGAACAGTACACAGGTCTTGTATGATTCGACGATTCAAAAGGCTGCTAATATTAAGGTGACATCGCAAATATTCATAATTTATGTTTGATGAAGGAATACCCAAGCGATAAGCGACAATTCTTAAAAATTTGTTTTGAACCCTTTCCAAAGCATTTACTAAATATTGTTGGTAGGGACTCCATATTACTGATGCTTACTCAATAGTTGAGCGCACTAGGGAACAATATAACAATTTTAAGGTGAATATGGAGAAATCTTTCCCAATTCGCAATACAAAGCCCAGTAGTTTCATTGCTTTGTTTACAATTAGATTAATATGAGCGGCGAAGGAGAGCTGTTTAGAAAAGATTACACCAAGGTCACGCATTTCATCAACGTGCTCTAATATTGTGTTATTAATTTTATATTCGAAATATATTTTTGGTGTACTGCGGGTAAATGATATTATTTTACATTTACTAGTATTTAAAAACAATTGGTTGGTAAGACACCAATCCGCCAATTTGTCCAAGCAACATTGTAATCTTGCAGAATCATTTGGAGAGTTGATCTCAGTAAATATTTTTATATCATCGGCGAATAATAAGAATTCACAACCTTCTTGACACGCGATTACATCGTTGATGAATAAATTAAATAGGATTGGTCCAATATGTGACCCTTGAGGGACCCCGGAAAGAACCTCTATTGGTCTAGATTTGTACGAGTCAATCTTAACAATTTGGTGCCTATTTGATAAAAAACTACGAATCCATCCAACTACTTCATTACTAAGTCCTATTAACGATAGCTTATGAAGGAAAATGTTATGATTGACTCGATCAAATGCCTTGGAGAAGTCAGTATAGACTGCGTCTACTTGAACTCCCTTCTCCAAGGCATCGGTTATATAATTCTCATAAAGTAACAAATTTGTAACAGTTGATCTACTAGACACAAAACCATGCTGTTCGTCAATTACGACATTTTTAACCGCCCATGATAATTGTTTTGACAATATTTGTTCGAACATTTTGGGTATGACCGATTGAATACAAATTCCCCTATAATTACCGACGTCGTCCTGGCTTCCATTTTTGTGTATTGGTGTTAAGTAACTTGTTTTCCAAACGTTTGGAAAACATTGTTCTCTGATCGATCTCTCAAATAATACTGCGAGTGGTTGTGACAAAGTGCAAATGCATTGTTTTAAAAAACTAGTAGGAATATCGTCAGGGCCGCAGGTGGAAGAATATTTTAACGCATCAATGGCATTGTACACTGACAAAGAGTCGATATTAAATGAAAATGTTGAATTAAGGACATTGAAACTACGAATGTCATTAAGATCTTGACACTTATTATCAGTATAAACATTTTGAAAAAAATCCGAGAACAAATTCACTGTACTCTGTAGGTTGTTACTTGTTTTGCCTAGGTAGTGCATTGAGGCCGGGTAGCCGTTAGTTTTATTACGTTCTTTAGCAAATTTCCAAAACATGTTACTATTTTTAAATATTTTAGATTCTATTTTGTTGATATATGATGCATATAATTGATTAAGTAGTTCTTTACACGAAGATCTTAAATTACTAAATATTATATAATCTGAATATGAATTAGATGATTTGTACTTTATGTGAGCTGCTTTTTTTCTTTTAATTAATTCGATTAATTCTTTGGTGTACCATCTTGGGAATTTACCATTATTTATTTTTTTACGAGGAACAAATAATTCAATTGCGGTATATAGTACTGAATAAAAACTATCGACTGCAGAGTTTAAGTCGGTTGTCAAAAATAGTGAAGTCCAGTTCGTTGATGCCAGATAGTCATTAATCAAAATATAATTAGCCGCAGAAAAATCGTAATAAAAAATTTCACTATAGGTTTGGAGACTTAAATTATTACATTTAAAATTAACATTGTACGCAATATGGTGAAGACTAGTATTAAAAATCAAATCAGTTGCTTTACTAACCGTGCACGTGTCACTGTGACCAAAAACTAAATCCAAGAATACGCCTCTTGTTTGAAATATTATTCAGTTGACATAAATTTAAAAAACTTAGTGTATCTACTAGTGCTCTGCACTGAGCGGATGATCGATTATGAATACATACTCCTAAATTATCATTATTCCATTCATCGGAAGGAAGATTGTAATCGCCGCAAATAATTATGTCGTCGACTGTATTATTTTCAATGATTTCGTCAATAGATTGGCAGTGTGATTCAAACTTATCTAATGGGGAATTGGGTGGCAGATATGCCGCGCCTATAACATATTTCTTATTGTTAATATTAATATTAATGAATAATTGTTCAACATTATTACAAGATATTGAAATAGTGCTAGAGTTAAATTTCTTTTTGACGCACATCAGAATGCCACCACCCTTAGATTTGGAACTATTATATAATGAGCGATCGACTCTATGAATATTATAATCATGAATACAGATTTCAGCACTATTAACATCATCTGACAACCAAGTTTCTATAATAACGACTACATCATAATTTGACATTGAGATATTATGCGCAAGTTCTTTTAATTTTGTTTTCACACCACCCGCATTCTGGAAATAGATGTCCAAATTCCTTAGTTTTTTGAGGTATTGGTGGATTTCACAATCTTCGGGGTCCCCCCGAAATAGCGAATGGTTAAATTCGATTCACCAACTTCCATGCGACGTTTGAGATCCTCCCGGAGGTTGAACAGGTAGCTTTGCTGCAACTGAGTTATGTCTGCTTTCACTCGAATGCCGGTTGACGATACTGTTTTGGCTTTCTTTAAAATATCGACTACATGTTGCGGTGCCGAGAATATAGCTTTGATGGGTCTTGCGTGTTGAGATTTCTTACCCACCCGGATCACGTTAAGAGGTTGAGCTTCAATACCTGTATCATCGAGGAATTGCTTTACTGCCTTTTTATCATCATTTAATTTGTCACATAATTGTGATTTATTTGATTCAGGTACGTTGTAGATCATAATATTGTTATGGCGGCGGCGCCGATCCTCAAACTCCATATAATATTCTTCAAAAATGCATTCTTTTTCTTTTTTTACTAATTGAACTTCAGATTCAATAGCAGTTTGCCTTTTTTCAAGAACATCTAGGCGTAATTTAACTTTGTTAATTTCAAGGCTAATTGTTTTCATAAGATCAATTTTTAATTTATCCAGAGCCGTACCAATTGCTGACTCAAGGGATGCCATGTTCATATCAGACGATGAAAGCACATTAATATCCACGCCTTCAACATTACAGCAGATCCAATGATCCCCATTCTCTTTTTTAGATTCAGTGATGTAATAATCCATTCTATCGTTGTCCATATCAGTACACTCAATATGATGCCATTTTTTGCATTTGGGGCATTTTAATGCGGCAGCACGGGGTTGAATAAACTTGGTACATACTGAGCATTTCATTTTCCCAAAATAAACACTGAGGTTCGATGGCCCGAACTTTTTGCAGTCTTTTATCGATAGCGTTTTTGTTTTCGCGGATGGATTCTCCTTCGGAACAGCTGACGGATAACGGCACTCTCGTGTGACTTTAATCACTAATTATAGCGTAACTAATTGTTCCACAAAAGTTTGTGATGTAGTATTAGAATCTACACTTTTTACACTGTAGAATGCACAAGTCCTTAGTTTTAAATGATGATTTACCCACTTATGCTGAGATCTTTTTTCCAGCACCGAGCCATCATCACTAATCGCTCCCCCCAACAGCCCCACTCTTGCGTTAAAGTCACTCCCGACCACTCACCTTCCCCCTTCATCAGCTCTCTGATCTATTTCTTTTCTTATTTAACTCCAGTTTTTGTTAACCATACCAGTCCTTCGCCGCGCCCCATAAACTCCATTTTGCCCTCCTATCTTGTCTCTCTCATCCCCACTATGATCCCCCCTTCGCCCTCCCTTTCACCGCACTTGCTTCTATAATTGACCAGTTAACCCCCTTGGCAGCCATCCTTTTACTTGCTTCCACTACCCAATCTTCCAGATCGTTCTGCCATCTACCCTGCTTATATTTCGACTTCAACTCTGCTATATTCCAAAACCTTATCATTACGACTCCTTCGTCCTCCCTCCTCTTGTTTGTTGTTTCTCCCCACTACTATTTCCTCTGCTACCTGCCTTCCCCACCTGTCATGCCACCTCCATCAGCGGTGTCGCGGCGCTTACTCGCGCCTTTTCTACCGCCTTTTTGTAGTTGTGGCAGCTGGCACTGCCGGTAGAGGGATCCTCCCCTTTGCCTGCGTCTCTACATTACCCGTAGCGAGGCTTCTCCTCTTTGCCTTTCGCCTCCAAGTGGCCGTCCTCCCGCATTTCCGACAAGCTCTGCTCCTATCGGTACCTGTACACTTCGCGGCCAGGTGCCCGTACGCCCTTTCTTCTCCAACATTGCTGTGGCCTCTTCATCCCGGCCTGCACCTTACAGATCGACCACCCGATCCTTAGGTTTCTTTTAGCCAACAAGGCCATAATGACCTCGCTGATTCCCACGACCAGCGCGATACTCAAATCCCCCCGTAGTTCTTGATCCATTTAATCTCGGCCTCTCCCTTTTTCTCCGTGGCCTTCTCTATGGCCTCGATTTTTCCACTTCCGTGACTTTCGCCATCTGTTCGCTAGCCCTGGTTTAGCCTTACCCTCTCCTACAATGGAGGTAATCTTTCACAATACCTCCTCGCTGCTGGCCCCCCTCGCTACTTCTAGCACCACGTTGCCAGCCAAGCTCCTCCTTGCCGAAGACACTGCCTCGGCATTCGCCCCTGCCCCAATTCCCCTATTGATCTTCCCAAGGACCTCTCTGTACGTGTCCCCAGCTGCCTCGACCATGATTTTGGTCGGAATAGGCCTTGTCTTCTGGCTTCTTCGTCCACCTTCGTCGCCAGCTGACCGATCACTCCCCTGAGCTCGGCCACTTTATTTTGGGCTTAATTCGGCCACCCCTCTATTGTCACTGCCCTGTTGTCCTCCTCAGCTTGGATGTCTCCTCCGTCTGCGATTGGCCATCCTTTGATCCTGGCCCGTCCAACATCTGATAACCCACGTCGTTCGTTGCCGCCCCCTCTTGGTACGCCCTTTGCCATTTCGGGGAAGAGCGCAGCGTGTACAACACATCTTCCGACCCCATTTTCCCCGCCTGCTTCTCGATGATGGCAATCCATTTAATGTCCTGCCGGTTCTGAATGCCTACTTCCTTGTCCAGAAGCTTCCTCAACTCCCCTGTCGTGGCTAACAGATTTTTTAACGTTCCCTTTACCATGCGACATAGCCCAATAACCAGTGAGTCCTCCCCTTCCACTACCTCACCCCTCTTCCTCTTTTTGGCCGACTCATCCGACTCGGCCCCGCTTATAGAGCTCTGTCTGCTTACTGCTGGCGGGTTTTGATAACTGCTTGGTGAAGAAGACCTGCTTCCCTCCGCTTTCTCCAGCTTCACTATGGTGTGCGGCATTGCCTTGGTTGTTGCGCCCTTGCCTTACGCCTGCCCTTTCTTCTCATATTCGGTCCCCGACGCTAATTGACTCTCTGTACTAACCCTTCTACCCACATCTGGTGGGGTCCTCATAGTTTTCGTGTTTCAAACCAACTGGTCGATAGGGTCCCCGTCCATCGTGGCCCCTTCTAGTGCTCCCTACCGTCGGCTATTTACGAAAAGAATCTAGTCCGCGAATTTCACCCTTATCAGCCCGACGATTCCCGAGTAATAGCGATCTTCCTTAGAAAACTCCTTTTGGCGAATGGTCGGTCCCCGTTTATCGTGCGCCCAAAAATATACTCGGCGTCGCGTAGAGCTCTGCGCGATGGACCCGAGGGCCAATTTTTAGGCCTTCTGGCCTTAAGATGCCCGAGATGTGATCGGATTCAAAAATTTGATTTCCTAACCTTCAAACCACGTGTTAACCAAATGTTAACATTACATATATAACACTAATTTTTCACAAAATAACGAAATCAGTAGAATGACAGGTAAAGCAAATGATATGTGTAAGTTCCTATGGTTTGAATTATTTGACTCATCTTCTGCCAAATTTAAGAGGAATTTAATAAATAAATTGTAGCAGGTACCCTTTTATTTGCTACTCAAGTTGAGGTTTCATGAGTTTGTATTTTCGTTTGATTGTTACAACTAGTAATTAAGTAATTAACTGATTTATACACAGTATTTTTGTACTGTCATAACTTCACGAGTAATTAATATTTTATTAATATAATTAATATCACAGTGAAAAGCCCAATTTTCATAGATAAGATAAAGTACTTTTGCTCTAAAAAACCGCACTTAAACCTGTGCCCAGAGCACCTTCTTGACTTGAATTAATGCATGCATGCATTCAGGATATTTTTGTCCCAAAAACTAAAATGACCGATAGAAGTGACAGCTAATGTTTAAGATTGATTATAAAACCAAACCAAAACATGGCCCATTAATTTTAGTACCTGCAAATGCGATGCGACGGTGCATTATAAACTTTCACCTTTGCAGAGCCTTCATTAATGTGAAATATCTTCGATAAAAAGAACTTTTCAAAAATGTAATTAATCATTTGTGTAAACATTTTCTCCACGACCACCGTAGAATTTAAGCATTCTGAAATCAATTTTGATTATAGAACGTACACATTCTCGCTCTTGTTATGGAACAAAACACTATGCGCTTATGCGTTTTGCATGTAATTCATTCCATAACAAGGGATAGAATGAATATTCTCACATCGTTTCGAATAAAACAATTAGCCTTGGATTTCACAATTGTCAAAATACTATAAACATAACCACAAACGTGATAATAAAACGTAAGTTCTTTGTGTTCATTATTTGATTAGTCTATTTTATCTGGTCGAGGAAAAAGTATAGTCTGATACTCGGTAAGAATGGAAATTCAGATGCTCGTGGTTCCTCGCGCTCGCCTCACGGCTCGCGCTCGAAATATTCCAGTCGCATCGAATTTCCATTCTAACCTTGTTACAGAATATACTATTCTCCACGACCACTGTAAAATTTATGCATTCTGCAATCAATTTTGATCATAGAACGTTCACATTCTCACTCTTGTTATGGAACAAAACACTATGCGCTTATGCGTTTTGCATGTAATTCATTCCATAACAAGGGAGAGAATGAATATTCTCACATCGTTCCGAATAAAACAATTAGCCTTGGATATCACAATTGTCAAAATACTATAAACATAACCACAAACGTAATAATAAAACGTAAGTTCCTTGTGTTCATTACTTTATTAGTCTATTTTATCTGGTCGAGGAGAAAGTATAGTCTGCTACTCGGTAAGAATGGAAATTCAGATGCTCGTGGTTCCTTGCGCTCGCCTCGCGGCTCGCGCTCGAAATATTCCACTCGCATCGAATTTCCATTCTAACCTTGTTACAGAATATACTATTCTTCTTCAAAGCAATATTTAATGCGTTAATTATTATTGAAAATATGAACCGTTTCTTTTTCGGCCCACTGTATATTTGTCAACATGACATCCGGTACTTTACGCGTGCGCGTGTAATCTTACTTGAGACATGAATTTAGTGCCAGCTTCGTCGTCGATTTTTGTTGTACGTTCGTTATATCATAAATATAATTTCACCATCTGTCCATATACATTTGAATGGTTCTAAAAGAAATTCTGTCAAATAAATGATTTACCTACACGTTCTTCAAATACCACATATTTTATACTGCAGGATGGTACACTTTGAATATTAATACAAGACAACAACATTAGGATAACTTGGTATTGATTAGTTTCACCTCTCCTAATATACAGGGTCTTCATTTCAAAAGGAGCCACCCTGAATAACTCTGGTTCTGAAGTAGTCACGGTTACCGGAATAAAACATCTATTTCGTTTTTGAGGAGGAACTTGAAAAACACCGTTTTTAGAATTTTATCTTTCACCCCCTCACCCCCAGTCACCCCATCTTTATAATTTCCCTATTGTGCGATACCTCATTTTAAAGGACATACAAAATACTATCCAGCAAAAGAAAAATATTTGAAATGAATTCATTTGTTTCAAAGGGAGAGAGGGTCTTCATTTCAAAATAAGCCACCCTAAATAACTCTGGTTCTGAAATAGTCACAGTTTCAGGAAAAAAAAACGAGAATTTTATTGTTAAGGGGGAACTTGAAAAAAACTGTTTTTAGAATTTTATCTTTCACCCAATCATCCCCAGCCACCCCACCCCAACTTAATAATTTTAAATTTCAGTGAAATACGATTTCTTTATTTCAAAACAAGCCACTAATGACGATTCTCCGATAATTATTGATAAAATAGACACACGGGCGAGGAACGTCATACATGTAATTTGTCTTCAAAACATCGATTTTTTGCTATAGTGCATAAGAAATACTAATAAAGAAATTAAAAATATTATTCGTTTATTCAAAGGGATAACTGCAAATGTTTAATTTAACACGGATTTATGAAACAAAAAGAAAAATTATTTGTTTGTTGAGGTTAGGTTTACACGTAATATTTTGTTATTATTCGTATGTCAGTATTAATATAACGATGTAAACATTAAATATTGTTTCCCCATCAGAACACCTACAGGCCGGTTTCGACCTGTCAGGTCTCATCAGTTTAGTTAGTTGCTGATGGGGAAACGGAGATTACTATTGGAATATAAGTATTCCAAACACCGTTATAGGTAGAAACGCCAAAGTAGCGGAATCTATTGCCTGAATGCTGTACTGGATCAAATCCGGATGGCTTCAACACCGACAAGATATGGACATTTGGTCCAGTACAGCAATCAGGCAATAGATTCCGCCATTTTGGCGTTTCTACCAATATAACGATATAACGATATAACAATATAACAATATAACGATGTTTATACGTTAGCAGAAAGAATAGAAATTGTATTTATTCACGGAGTGAAAATTTTTGCGCTCGTATGTAATGTGTTACAATGTAGCAGTTACATTGTTGCGTGACCTTGGCACGGTGCCACTGCCAAGTATAACCTGGAACAGTGCCTAGTGTCTCGGGAATATAACACAGGAACGCTCACCACAGTGCCCAGTGTTATAGTGGCTGCCGAAAAAATCTCCTCTTCACTCAGTCTTGGACCCCTCCGGCGGATACCGTTATCCGCTGGTTGACTCCAGTGTTCAGTGCCTCACCTTGTCGTGGTACTGGAGCTCAGGTAGGAAGCGCAATGTCCAAAACTGATTAATCGATCCACTGATTGCTAATCGACCAGGTTGCGGTTGTTAATCGGTGCACCCTTGCCCCAACCCTCTATCCACTCAGCGGTCCAGAAAGTCCGACATGTGCTCCTTACTTGCTAACGAGGTCACGGGGGCCACCTCACACGTGCTATCCCTCATTTAATAACCAGGCGGACTAAATCAAATTATTGCCGCCAAAATACGTTGTTGTGATTGGCCAAAGGGCCGCCGTTTTTACACAGGCCAAAATTCCTGAAAATAGTAATGGCGGTTGTTATGATCAGCTGATCCATCACTGTTGCTTGCGTCTTACCGGTTCCACGTGTTTCGTTCAGTTTTTGTGTTTTCTACCAGTTATTTCTCCCGTTGGTTAGTGTAAAAAATCAGTTCTTTTAAGAGCTTATCCCGTGATTTTCTTGGAAAGTTATTTTGTTTATAACTATGGATGCTGTACCCGGCACCAGTTCGGCGTCGATTTCGCCCCCCAAGAAACAGAAGAGTTTGGATTTGGGAGCTTTAACCCTATTGAACTTATATAAAGTTTTGATACAAGGGTTTAAAACCTACTGCCGTTGTACAAAAAATTGTCGATTCATTAGGTAAGTGTAGAGAAAGTACGGTGTATCGCACAATTAGGGAGTATAAGGAAATTGGAGCTTTAACAAGTCCTAAATGTTTTGGAGGACGTCCGGTGACCAAAGATGTTCACAATGAAATTACGAAATATGGTGTGCGGAGAATTATACATAAATAGCAAATTTACTTAATTTAATAAAATTGTACTTTCCGACAATCTAGTATTTATTTCAAACCTTTTGCAGAATTATATGTATTTTTACTTTCTACGTTAGGAAGTATGGGAAAATATTTGTTTGTAAGTGAGTGTATGTGTCTGTCCGTGTGCGCTGTATAAAACGAATACAGCAATTTCCATAAAGCTTTGTACGTTTTATTTGATAATAAAGAGCTGAAAAGGTAAAATTTCGTACACCTCGAGATGGGTGATTACCTTAGCTGTTGTTGTTTTTTCAGATAATTTTTTTAATAAGAAAAATATTGCAAAAACATTTAAATAAATATTAAAGATAACAAAATAACATCTTGTTTTCTTTTTCATAAAATCAATTTTTCGAAAAAATAATTTGGTCTAATCTATTCCTAGTATATGTCCATCCTACGCCCCAAATAGAAGACTTGATTTTTACAAAAGCGTCTCTCTATAATAATGCAATAATTATAGGCGATTTTAATATAAATAAGCAAAAATCACGGCATTTATCATCATTTATAACAAACTCTAATTTTATCAAAATAACTACTCCACCCACTTTCATTATGAATGATAACCAGTCAAGCACTCCCAATATCATGCTATGCACAAGTAACATCAGACATCTCATACATTCAGTCGAGCTTATCCCAGACCTTTGTTCAGATAATCTATCCATTCAATTCCAGTTAAATATCCAAAATTCCCCCATTCCAACCATCCCTGATTACATTTTTAATTTTAGAGAAGCCAATATAGACCAAATTTCATCCGATATATCCGAATTTATCAACCTCCATCCTGAAATATCCGAACATACCATTTCCCAATTTAACCAAACATTATCCCGGTCCGTTGAAAATAACACACCTAAATTATCCAGACAACAATACAAATATCCACTTCCAAGATACATACTACGACTTTTAAAATACAAAAGACAGTTATATAGAGACATAAGACAGTTAGAAGACACACAGTTAAAACAAAAATTTAATAAACTTAGCAAGGATATACATAAACTCATCCTTGAATACAAACAACATAAATGGCTCGAAGCTTGCAATAACATAAACTGCCTCGAAAGCAAGCAATTCTGGACAGAAATAAAAAAACTATCTAAATATCAACAAAATCAACAACTTTATAAGATCCACAACTTACAAAACGACAAAATTTTGACTGACGACAAAGAAATAGCAGAAGAATTTGCCAATTATTTTAAAAACATCTACTGTGAGACACATGACAATGAATTTGACAAAAACATGTATGACAACGTGAACGACTGGTATGACAACTACGACATGACCTCAAGCATTCCCCCTCCAAACGACGTTATTGAAGAGACAGCATACTTTGACTTACTGACGAAAGGTAAAAATACAGCTCCCGGACATGACAAAATCCACAGACGAGTACTAAAACTGCTTCCATACAACATCCATTCCTACATCCTCAAAATCTTTAACTTTAATTACACCACCCAATATTTTCCACCAGAATGGAAGTCTGGCATTATCACCTGCATCCTAAAACCTGGCAACGATCCCTTACTACTCCCAAGCTATAGACCCATAACTCTCTTACCTGTCCTTGGAAAGCTATTTGAAGCATTACTCAAACAAAAAATCCTAGCACACGTGTCCGAACAAATACCTGTATACCAATTTGGTTTCCTTCCTAAAAAATCCACAACTTTACCCATCACCATCCTTACATGCAATTGTCAGACAGCACACCTCGAAGGCCAAAAATCCGCAGTTATGTTTCTGGACATCAAAAAAGCATTTGATTCTGTTTGGCGGGGTCTGCTGTACAAATCTCCTTAATTTCCCAAAACATCTAATAATCCTTATCCATAAATTCCTCTTTGGCAGAAGTCTTAAAGTCAAAATACGTGAAATATTTTCACAGGCCTTCATCCCTGAACAGCGTGTACCCCAAGGCTCTCCTTTATCACCAATCCTCTACAATATATTTTGCCATGATATGTACCATCCCAATCCTAAATACTTTAACCCCAAGTCCTATATGTTGCAATTTGCAGATGATACTGCCCTGGTTTCTCACTCCACGTCCATCCCAAAAACCCTTGACCAACTCCAAATACTTCTTCAATCCATACAAAAATGGTTCTCTAGATGGCGTATTAAAATCAATCCTACCAAGTCACAACTCCTAATCCCATATCATAAAATCCCACAAATTCCATACAGCATATCCATCAACGGCATAGCAGTTCCATCCAAACCATCCTGCAACTACCTTGGAATTACCATCGATGCCAAATTTACTTTTAAAAAACACGCACTAGCCATAAAATCTAAGATCAAAGCGCGAGCAGCGTATTTTAGGAGTCTGACATACGGAAACAAAGGCATTAATATCAATACGGCTACTAAAATATATAAAATGATTTGTCGCCCTCTATTGGAATACGGTGCTGTACTATTTGCTAATCCCAACCCTTCCAATTCCCTTCATCACCTAGAAATTGGTGAACGTGCCGCACTCAGAATCCTCACAAAATTACGACATCCCTTGAATCCTCTCCATAATCCATCCTATAATCTTCTGTACGAAACAACCAACGTAAACCCAATTCAACAGCGTATCCAATCTCTCTCAGAAAGATTTGCCAATAAAGAACACAATATGAAAATTATTGATCAACTGTGTAACTCCCGAAATTTGCTTAACCCAAATATAAGTCGGCAAATATAATATAAATAAAATACATAACCAACGCAGTTGGCAGAAAGACCGTTGGTCGATAGCCTTTTAGAATTTATATTGCTGTAAATAAAAATGTAAACATATAATGTAATACTAAATAATAAAGATAATTAGTAGTAGTAATTTGGTCTATAATTATAAAATCATAATTTAATTAATTAATTAAATTAATTCATTAATAATTTATTGATGATAGTTATAGAGAATGCCAAAATGAACAACTTATAGGGAATACTTTTTTTTAATTCATTAATTTTTGCATAGACTCATGATAAATATTATTAGAATGTAAAGTATACATATTTTAAATAATATTTTTATAGTACATACTAAATTATTGACTATATAATCAAGAAACTTTCACTACAATAAATATATGGGTTGGTATAATTTTTGAATAAATGTTGTGGGTAAAATAATTTTAAATAAATTTATTTTTACCGCCAAAATATTTCTGGTTACTTTTCTGGTGATTTTTTCTAGTGTAAATGTGGCTTTCGCGTTTAGTCCGCCTGGTTATTAAATGAGGTATAGTCATTAATATCTAGTTTGTTTACAGAGTCGTACCATCTCTCATTTGCTACCCTGCTGAGCTACGCCGGTAACAAATGTAAAACATGTTCAAGCAAGAGTACTTAGCGAAGCAGCCCAAATTGAAGTTATTGGTCATTTCGCCATGCCTCCAAACACTAGCGTTTAACATTTCAATTGGTTCAGTGCACAAGGTGCTGAAAATAAATAAGTATTTTCCATATAAACTGAAGATTCACCAACAGCTCAGTGATGATGACTATGACAGAAGGATTCAATTCTGTTAAGAAATGAGTCAAAAAATCGCACATGAACCAAAAAATCGCACATGAACCAAATTTATTAAAACAAATTTATTTTAGTGACGAATCGACATTTTTTTAATGGATTTGTCAATAAACATAATTGTAGATAATTCATTGTCCAATGAAATTACACATGTGTTTTGAGAAGATCATACACAATTTCCGGTAAAGATTACTGTGTGGGCCGGTTTACTCGGAGATCAGATAATTGGACCAATTTTTATTGAAGAAAACCTGACGAGAGAATTGTATTTAGACATTTTAGAGAATTTAATTGACCCACTCATTACGCAGTCATTAGAAAACCAAGTCGACGAAGAGGTGCTCAAGAATGGCCTCCAAGATCTTCGGATTTGACGCCGCTTGATTTTTTTCTGTAGGGTTACATATAAAGTCAAGTTTACAACACACAACACTCCCCCAGAAAATATACTTGATCTCAGAAATGGGATAACTTAAACTTGCCGACAAATTCCCAAAGAAATATTCAAGAAAGTCCGGCAAGAATTTGAAAATAGAATATATTATTGTTTAGAAAATAACGGAGCATATTTTGAGCATTTAATAAAATAATTTTTTTCTTCATTGTTATTTGAAAATTTAAAGAAGAATCGTGTCGACTTCAGATCCAGAGTTATTTATTAAAATGAAGACTCTTTCTCTCTCTCTCTCTCTGATACAATTGAACACATTTCTATTATTTTTTGTTTGCTGAATAGCATTTTTCACGCCCTTTAAAGTGAGGTATCGCACAATAGGGGGTGCCATTTAAAATTATAAAGATGGGGTGGCTGGGGACGAGGGGGTGAAAGATAAAATTCTAAAAACAGTGTTTTCAAGTTCCCCCTCAAAAACGAAATTGACATATTTTTTCCTGTAACTGTAACTATTTCAGAACCAGAGTTAATTAGGGTGGCTTATTTTGAAATGTATAAACTCTCTCTTTAAAACAAATGAACCGATTTCAATTATTTTTGCTTTTATGGATAGTATTTTTTATGCCCTTTAAAATGAGGTATCGCACAATGGGGGGTGCCATTTGAAATTATAACGATGGGGTGGCTGGGGGTGAGGGGGTGAAAAATAAAATTTTAAAAACAGTGTTTTTTAAGTTCCTCCTCGAAAAGAAAATAGATGTATTTTTTTTTTAACCGTAACTACTTCAGATCCAAAGTTATTCAGGGTGGCTCCTTTTGAAATGAAGACCCTGTATAGTGTGCGTATTAATATTTTATATCTTTTAAATATGACATTTTTAAAACAAATACAATATTCACAACTTCGATCACAATGATGCGGTAGCTTCAAAAAAGGGTAATATGATGAAACCCGTTATTTCATCACTGAATTAAATCACGGTTATTATAACCAAGCATTATAGCTTTGTGCAAAATATTATAAGATTGGTAATTTCTCACACAAAAATATTTACGAAGGGACAATAATATAATAAATTTAACCAACATAAATCAAACCTCTCGTATATGTATTAAAGCAATGCATCCATTTAAAAAAAGCATTGAATAGTGAATACACAAAGTTCTAAATTGTTTAAATTGCAATTTATTATGTAACTCGATATAAAATGGAATGTGTGAAACCATAAATTTCCTATTTGCATAAGCAACTAGCCGGAAACTCTCGAATGGAGGAATATGTGCCGACAATAAAAAGGGGATGTGTAAGATGGCCCGGATTTATGGAAGCGCAAATTCAAATACATGCAGAATATACCTTGGAAGCTCGAAGCCGAATTGAATGGGAACATGGAGCGTTTCAGTTTGTATGTAGGAGGGAATTGCTGGATACAATATATCGATTTAGAAACTTTGGGGAAACCAATGCCGCACTTCCCGCAACGAACGACTATTACAATGCATATATTAATGATGCTGCCATATAATTAACTTCCGAACACGTTTGCGAGTGTGTTTGCATATCAATTCAAATAATGCCCATATGTTCACGGTTTATGAACATGTTAGTAAATTTTATGCGGGCAGGGCATTAGCAAACCACCGATTAACTTTTGTGAATTAATCGCGATGGGATATTGCGATAAATAACAATTCTGTAAATTAAATTTTAATTATCTGAATCGTTTTAAAATTAACAAAAACGAAAAACGAAAAATATTTTGTTGCAGCCTATTCCTCATTTGCATGGAAACCCAATTTGTGCATGGAACTAGTATAAAATTATAATTCCAAACAGACGTGTCCCTGAAAATTTTTGGGTACAATAAAGACAATTCATTTAGGGTAGTTGTGTGCAGAAATGATTACCATTATATTTATTATTATTTATGAGTGTAGTACGTCATTGGTACCGGGATTTAGGTAAGCCTATCAAAAACATTTATGGACCTACTATCAGAGGCGGCAGGACCTCTTCAAAATGTCTACAATTTATTCAAGGCGGGTGCTGTTTGCGGTGTTTGTTTACTACCATCAATTATGGAAACTATTCAGAGCCGTAGTGAATAGAAATTGAGATTTATGGGGAACCGATTTCCAGGCGACCAGCAGGTAGTCGCCAAGGGTCGCACCAGCAGGTAGTAGGGTTTGCTTTACCGCTTGCTGGAATAATGCGGATAATTGCCTCATGTTGTTGGTACTTTTTAATTATGCATAACGAGAGGATTATTTCCTTGTTTGAAAACTTCGGCGGATTCCCAAAGCTTCGCTCTTTGTGCCTTTCGTACAGGTATGTAAAAAAATTAGTTTTTGAATATTGGGGAATAAAAGTTTGCTTCTAAAGCTTGTTCGGAATTGAATCCCAGCAGCTGTAGAGCTTTATGGCACATGTGAGATGTATGCGTGGAAAAGGTTAACTAACTGTCAAATGTAACACATAAGTCGTGAATGTAGCCGATATTATATTATCATTATTACGAAAATAAGATAGGGCGATTTTTGTAAAAATGAATTCATGTTTACGTTTAAGCTATTAATTTCGAATTTCCAATAACCTGTTTAGATCCTTTTGTATAAACCAGTGATAAGAAACACTTTTTACGATTTGTACGATATATTTTAACATCGTCAGCAAACACTTTACTGTTCTTAATTAAAAAGGTATGTCCCTAAAAAAAGTAATAATAATATTGCAATATCGGATCTTTGTCTGATTAGAGTAGTATACACATGTGATATTCGTAGTTTAGATACATAGTCACATATTGTCAAAATTATAAATTATCAATTTTTGCCAAAATACTTATTGATTCTCTCACATTGCTAGTAATATGAAGAGATACGAATTTTATAAGTAAGATGTGAAAACATAGGCATTATTACACACTTTATTTTTTTGTAATTTATTCTTTAAATAGTATTCACCCTTCACATGCCCAGGCATCAATAATTTATTACAGAAAAAAAGTTAAACATGCATTTCTTATGTTTACACTAACATCTTTGATCTTGTTGAAAATGTAATTGCAAAACTGAATTTGCTTGCGTTTAGTCTGGCTTAATCATATTATAACGGCAAACGCTTTAACACTCTGTAGATTCCTTTTTATACCTTGTACTAGAAATGAAATTCATTAAGGGCTACGTTTTATTTTCACTTTGTGAAAGGTAAACTGCCTGCAAAATAGCTACAAAATAAATATAGGGGAAATGTTCGAGTTTCACCCATTATTTGCACATCAACTTTAAGAATTCAGTGCAGCGAGGAGGGAACGTTAGGTTTTGTGCAGATCGCAGCTTTATTCTGAATGCATACATCACTTAATGCACAACGCATCCATTCCCAGGATATGCACCGAGTGTTCCATACAATAGTCCTAATCTGAGAAAGCACCTTTGTATTGTAGAGAATTAAATGAATACCCTACAATGAGACAAGGGCGTTTTATGAATTGATATAATTGATAGGTTGTCTGTAATATTTCGATTAATTTAGTTTAAATATTTCAATATAATTAAATTAAAAAAAAATACCATGTAGAAAACTATTATTGTGTCCATAATATAAATTCTTCTTCTCGAAGCCGAAAAACCTTTCGCCCGGGCTGGGATTCTAACTCACACGGCCGCGGTGCAACCGCCACAAGCTGTACCCACTACACCAACGGACCCCCCTCCTCCAATTTTAAATTATAAAAGATATTTGGTTTATTTTTACATTTTTTAAACAAACAATCGATTAAAATACAATCGAATGTTAACGGTATAGACCTATATTAATGTATCAAAATTTAAAGTATAAAGCAATTAAGTTAGTTTTTCAGGTAAAGTGCTTCAAAATGTTTCTCCAGCCTTAGTTTAATTTTACCCTTGAGGTAAAGTAATACTTACGTTAAGTTTTTCAATACTCAGTCATATGGATGTGCAATTATTTACCTGCAACAAAAAGAGAGTAAAATTATTTATGAGTATTTTATAAAGGTCCTAGCTGACCCGACAGACGTTGTCCTGTCTTAACTATGAATATTGAATTCGAATTGGTATAATTCATAAAAAGAAAATATTCAAAAACATAGTGTTTATTATTGTAATGCTCTATGATACACAACATTCGCTGCGCCGTCGTCCGTGCGTAGTCCTTTAAAATCAAGCAAGGTAACTGGTGACGAACGACGGCTCCGCTGCGCTGCGCTGTCGTCCGTGCATGGTCCATATATATTTATATATATTAAGGTAGATAACTGGTGACTGACGACGTCCGTGTGTGGCCTATTAAAATTAAGCTCCGCTGCGCTGCGCCGTCGTCCGTGCATAACCCTTAAAAATTAAGCAAGGTAACTGGTGACGAACGACGGCTCCGCTGTGAAGCGCCGTCGTCAATATGACGCTCATTAAAATTAAGCAAATAAACTGGTGACGAACGACGGCTCCGCTGCGCTGCGCCGTCGTCCGTGCGTAACCCTTAAAAATTAAGAAAGGTAACTGGTGACGAACGACGGCTCCGCTGCGCTGCGTCGTCGTCAATACGTGGCTTATTACTGGTGACGAACGACGGCTCCACTGCGCTGCGCCGTCGTCCGTGTGTGGCCCATTGAAATTAAGCAAATAAAGTGGTGACGATAGTGGCCGAAAACGGTTTAGGCTCTAATTTTTGAAATTCACGATCGCTTTAACGTGCAACTATTGCTTCAAAAATTCATAATTTTTTTAATAATCAACGGATTTGAACTAAATAACAAAATTATTAAAGCTTAAGAATGTAAGAAGTGTATTGTTAATAATAAAAACATCTATCGCCAGTTGAAATATTTTTTTTCGAATTTTTGAAATTCATGATCGCTTTAACGTGCAATTATTGCTTCAAAAATTCATAACCTTTTTAATAATCAACGGATTTGAACTAAATAACAAAATCATTAAAGTTAAAGAATGTAAGAAGTGTATTGTTAATAATAAAAACATCTATCGCCAGTTGAAATTTTTTTTTCGAATTTTTGAAATTCATGATCGCTTTAACGTGCAATTATTGCTTCAAAAATTCATAACTTTTTTAATAATCAACGGATTTGAACTAAATAACAAAATCATTAAAGTTAAAGAATGTAAGAAGTGTATTTTTACTAATAAAAACATGTATCGCCAGTTGAAATATTTTTTTAGAATTTTTGAAATTCATAATCGCTTTAACGTGCAATTATTGCTTCAAAAATTCATGAATTTTTTAATAATCAACGGATTTGAACTAAATAACAAAATTATTAAAGCTTAAGAATGTAAGAAGTGTATTGTTAATAATAAAAACATCTATCGCCAGTTGAAATTTTTTTTTCGAATTTTTGAAATTCATGATCGCTTTAACGTGCAATTATTGCTTCAAAAATTCATAACTTTTTTAATAATCAACGGATTTGAACTAAATAACAAAATCATTAAAGTTAAAGAATGTAAGAAGTGTATTGTTACAAATAAAAACATGTATCGCCAGTTGAAATATTTTTTTAGAATTTTTGAAATTCATAATCGCTTCAACGTGCAATTATTGCTTCAAAAATTCATAAATTTTTTAATAATCAACGGATTTGAACTAAATAACAAAATTATTAAAGCTTAAGAATGTAAGAAGTGTATTGTTAATAATAAAAACATCTATCGCCAGTTGAAATTTTTTTTTCGAATTTTTGAAATTCATGATCGCTTTAACGTGCAATTATTGCTTCAAAAATTCATAACTTTTTTAATAATCAACGGATTTGAACTAAATAACAAAATCATTAAAGTTAAAGAATGTAAGAAGTGTATTGTTACTAATAAAAACATGTATCGGCAGTTGAAATTTTTTTTTTAGAATTTTTAAAATTCATGATCGCTTTAACGTGCAATTATTGTTTCAAAAATTCATAACTTTTTTAATAATCAACGGATTTGAACTAAATAACAAAATTATTAAAGTTAAAGAATGTAAGAAGTGTATTGTTACTGATAAAAACATGTATCTGCGGTTGAATTATTTTTTTTAGAATTTTTAAAATTCATGATCGCTTTAACGTGCAATTATTGTTTCAAAAATTCATAACTTTTTTTAATAATCAACGAATTTGAACTAAATGGCAAAATTATTAAAAAAATTCTCAACCGCGCACAGAATCTTCCGTAGAATATTTTAATTCGTAACACCACCGCGAGCGACATTCCAACCACCAAGAGATGGCGCGCGTATTATAAATCAATCGTTATCACCAATTTATGTATTTAAAGTCGACTTAATTGTTCATCGGATGCAAGTGTTGCAATTGAGCTCAGTGCAGCATTTGCTGTTAATATTTTGTTTATATTTTTTTTTATAATTTCAGCTACTTATTTATTTACATTTATCGATACGAATCTACAGGGTAAGCCCATTAAAACCCATTAATAACCGTCGGCGCAAACAACGGAAAAGGAATAACTGATCGAGCGGTCGATCGCCGAGAGTAGAAAATTGTTAAAGTACTAAAATCGCTATTAAAAAATAGGGGTTAGTGGTGGAAGGGTGAAAATTTAGGGTTGTATGTATTTTTTAATGCCGAATCATAAAAAAATAAAAATAAAAAATTTTGTCCAAAAAATAAAAATAAAAAATTTGCGGTGGACCACCCCTATCATTTAGGGGTATTAAAAATAGTTTACGTCCTATTCTCAGACCCACTCAATATACACACAAAATTTCATAAGAATCGGTCAAGCCGTTTCGAAGGAGTTTTGTTACAAACACTGTGACACGAAAATTTTATATATTAGATATAAAAATACAAATTACTGTATTCGTACGTTTAAATAATTCATTTAGTGCTATTTTAATTATCCGACTTAAATTTCGAATGTTTTACAACTGCCCCATCATAAAATATAATAAAATTTACAAAAGTTACTGTTTATTTCCCGACGGACTTATTGAATATTTTACAGTACCGCCATAGTTTTGTATGCAGGGTACGAAAAGAACTGGGTTGAGGATGCTTGTGATTTTGCAAAAATAAGCTAAAGTAGAACACCCTGAAATTTTGAAAAATGGTTTTATTAAACATTATATCTATTAATTGAGTTTTAAAAACTTGAATAGTGAAAAAAGTAACAATCGTAGAGAGTTGAAATTTTGCAGACGGATAGAGGGCGTCAAAAAGTAAAAAACCTATTAGATTTTGGACATCAACCGCCACCCCCAGAGGGCGCGATTTAAGGTACGCTCGATTTTTACTTTCTCCGTTACGAAGTACGAGAAAGTATTGTGATCGTGATTTTTTTCAAAAAATTTTTTTACGGAAATATCCGTTTTGGTGTCTCTAGATGCCATTTCAACAATTTCTGGAATTTTTTTTTTGTGTCTGTGTGTGTGTGTGTGTGTGTGTGTGTGTGTCTGCCTGTGCGCGCTGTATCTCAAAAACTAATAGAGCAATTGATATGAAACTTTAAATATCCATCTCATTTGATAATCTGAAGAACTGAAAAGCTTTTGGTAAAATTTCGTACACCGGAAGTGGGCGTTTACCTTAACTTTTTTTTGTTTTTTGCCAATATTTCCTTAAATATGAAAAATATCACAAAAACATTTAAACAAACTTTGAAGACAACAAAGAAATCAACATCTTTTGCTTAAAAGCATTTTTCATAAAATCATTTTTATTCGAGAAAAAAAATTATTATTATTTTTTAAATTTTTGGTTCATAATTATAGAACGATAATAGTTACAGTAAATTTATGTTAATAATAATTATAGAGAATGTTAAAATGAACAACTTATAAAGAATAAGTTTTTTTCCGAAATCCCTTTAGTTTTTGAGTAAATTGAGTTTTTAAATTTGAAGTATAATTTTTCCATCTTTCATAATTTTGACGTTTTAAACGTCAGTTTCATGCGAGTCTACAGAACGCTCGCTGCACATTTAAAATGTGATTTAAATTTAGAATAAACCATGAAAGCGTAAATATAAATGATACCATCAAGTCGGAGAAAGTAACATGATGGCCACATCACCATTTTTTAATTAGACTTGGTTTCCTTTTTTTCTTTTTATTTTTCTTTTCCAACGTTCAAGTACTAGTTATCAAAAATTTAAAAAATTTGTAACTCGTTTAAGAATAAATAGATTTTCAAAAACCAAAGTTTTTTTTAGATGAGTAATGTTTTCTTAATTAGGTTTAATTTATGTGAAATTTCTTGTAAACGTTTCCTTTTTTATTTTCTTTTCCAACGTATATTGGTTGTTCGCAAAACAAACATTTCAAAAATTTGTTACTCGTTTAAAAGTAAATGGATTTTCAAAAACCCAAGTTATTTTAGAAGAGTGATATTTTCGTAATTAGGTTTAATTTATGTAAAATTTCTTTTACACGTATCCTATTTTTTTTTCTTTTTCTTTTCTAACATCCAAGTATTAGTTGTTCCAAAATCAAAAATTTAAAAAATTTGTAACTCGTTTAAAAATAAATGGATTTTCAAAAACCAAAGTTGTTTTAGAAGAGTCAATTAGGTTTAATTTTTGCATTTTTTTTTCTTTTAATACGTTTCCTGTTATTTTTAATTTTTTTCATTTTCAAACGTCCGAAAATCAAAAATATCTAACTCTCTTAAAAACAAATAGATATTCCAAAAAACAAAGCTTGTTTAAAAGGGCGATATTTTCTTAATTAAGTTCAATTTATGTAAAATTCCAAATTCCAATGTCCAAGTATTAGTTGTTCGAAAATCAAAAATTTCAAAAATTTGTAACTCGTTTATCGCAGGACGAATTGGCAAATATTCTGATATTTGGTCGGCATTTCTTTAAATGACTAGATGTTGGTTCATGCCCGAAATCGAAAATTGCACTTGTTGCAATGTGCCGTGTAAGAAAATGTAAAATATGCATTAAAAGACGAAATGTGCGTTAAAGTGGTAAATATGAAAAATATGCAAAAATATGCATTTTGCATAAAATCCTCTCTGTAGTGATAAGTATGTGAAAGCAAATTCAAATTTTACCAATCAACATTTCCGGTTGATTTGTCAGTATATTTGAGTCAAAATCGGTAGATCGGTAGAATATCGTAGAAAATTGTCGTAAGATCTACCGACATATCGGTAGGGTTGGCAACACTGCTCGTGGATACATTGGGATACCGACGGGTGTGAAGTTAGCAATAGATTTCAGCAATAGATTTTAAAATTCATTTTCTTGCCATAAAAATGTACATTTTCCAAAAACCTTCTATAAGGAGGGTGGGGTTACTACTAAAGAATACACATGAATCTCCCCCACCCCAAAATTTCAACCCCCTACAATTTTTCACGCTATATAAAAAAAAATTCCTTTTACGCTAACTTCAATGACCGATAAAAAAAATGCTGAAAACATGTAATTATTCTACATACTTCAAAAGAAATTCAAAACTTGTCCGCCCCATGTACCGTGAAGAGGTACGCGGGCACACTTACTACAGTTTTTTACGATGTTCGATGTCCGTCTCGAAAAAGTAAAAAATACAAAAACAATGTAGATATACAGGGTTAACAACAGAAGAAATAAAAGAAACGTGCCGGCCCCTTGATCACTTTGAAAAAAAATAAACAATCCAACACACTCTCCGAAAATGTATGCGCCGTCACATTAACTGAAGTTGCTACCTCAATTTCTGGTCGCAAAAGTTGCTCGGGGCCCAAGTACGCATCAAATCCCACTTACCAAAATTTTGTAATCCAATGTCACTAACTTCCCCTGTTATCTGGCCTAGCTACAGTCAGCAGAGTAGGAGGGTACAAAATAACCGATATTAAAAAGGGCCCCACATGATTTAAATTTCAGATAACAGGCATAAGTGACAGCAATCATGAACCTTGGATTACCACCTTTAAATACCAACTGGGAAAATGATATCTCGACAACAAAGAGAAAAATATAGTTTTGAGTAAAATTAATAAACTGAGTTTTAATTAAGCCGTAGTTGAGTCAAAAAAAACAAAATTATCATCTGCGATTGATATTTCTAAGGGTAAAGAAAAATGACCCTTTTTTAAACTTATTTTAAGTGCGGTTGATATGGGAGAGTTGTAATAACGTTATTCCCTTACATATTGGCCCCAAACTACAATAACTAGCTTTTAAATATTATAGTCGGCTGGGAGCAATTTATGTGGGACAAATTTTGCTAAAATTTATACCAATAATATAATACAGTCTTGATCATAATTAAACGAGTCGCTACTTTAATTACTCTCAATTTCGCGTAACATATAAAAATAATCATGTATCCGCAGGTAATCAGTTACTTTACAAATTAAAAACGGTAGTAATTAAATTCAAATTTCAAACCGATAATAATTACTTTAAAAATTCAAACAGGTAATAGTTAATTTCAAATGCAAACAGGTAATAATTAATTTCCAACAGGTAATAATTAATTTCAAAATTCAAACAGGTAATAGTTAATTTCAAATTTAAAAAAAAAACTTCTAATATGAAGGTTGAGATAACAAGTTGGGAAATAAATTGAAAGGGAAAAAAAATATGACGAAAAAAAAATTCTCAAAAGCGCGAAGCGTTACGTATTTAACAAAATAATAAAACCTTATTTTTCCCTTGTTGTGCCGAGGATTCTCCCGTTCACGCGGTGGAAAGGTGTAACAACCAGCTCCTCGAATATCCAGCGGAATTCCGGAATCGACGGTGGTTCGGCAGAATATCTTGAGGATCGACACTCCGTTGGATAATCCAAATTTCGGAAATCCAAAAGTCAGAAACCAAACGGCAAACAAACGGAAACCAAATGGAAACAAAATGGAAATCAAATGGAAACCAAATGGACCTAAATATATCGACTCAGTATTAGAAACTTCAACATCGAGGAAAACAAATTACCACTCATCTAAGTTTTAGTGCGGTCCTTAAGAATAATTTTTCGATTCGGGATAAGATCCGTAAAAATTACGTCCCACGCGGTCTCAACCCCAAACTCCAATTGCTTCACCCACAATGGTAATTTCACCCCCTCCACATAGGAACACTAACTATGTAAGTGTTAAATATTCCACGAGGTGGTATTCGCCAAAATCGAAAAAAAAAATTACTTGTGCTAAAAGCCGAAACGGAACAGAATTCGAAGCTCGATGGCTCCTCTCAAGAAGAGAAGAAAAAAAAAATTCTTGAGGAAAGATTCGTCACATCCGAGAAAAAAAATTTAAATATTTTCCACCATTTTCCCTTCAATAAAAAAAAATAAATTAGTCCGATGGCCCCTATACTAACTCCGCCACTGGAAAAACGACTATCCCCCAGTAACCGCTACGAGTCAGCTTCCGCTATATTAATAATAATATTTATAATAATATTTATTTAGTGCTATAAGACATACGTCCTTACACAAGTCAATACAATGGTTACATCAAATGCTTCCAAATCGTATATAGAACGATAAAGATACAAATTAAATATACAATATATACAAAGCGAAAATTTACAACATTTAGGATAGAGTAATGGATATAAATCAAATAATATATGCATACATTAAATCTAAGTTATGCAATAATAACAAAATAAGATACATCGAATTTTTACATTTTGAAACTTATATTTAAAAGCTTTTTACATATTCGTCAAAAGAGTAGAACGCTTGTTTTAATAGGTAGTTTTTGCACCAGTGTTTGTACTGTTTCGTAGGCAGCTGCTGAATATTGCTGGGTAACAGGTTATAAAATTTAATACAGTAGTATCTGGTGCCCGTTCTGGATTTTGATAAGCGATACTGTTTTGTACGTATATCATTTAGCCTTCGAGTGAGAATGATACGCACTGTTGCAGGTATAGTCAGTTATGTTAATCTTAATGTATGTTAAACATTCCATAATATAAATGCAGGGTACAGTCATTATGCCAAGTTTAATAAATTGATGCCCACAGTCTTCCCTGTAACCAAGACCAGTTAGCACACGAATCGATTTTCGTTGTAAATTAAATTTATCTGGCATTATCGCTGAGTGGCCCCATACGATTATGCCATATTTTATATGAGAATGAATGAAATAATAGTAAGCAGTTGTTAGCACTTTTGTATACAGTGACCTCGACAGATTTCTTAGTATGTACACACCTTTTGACAATTTACATCCCAGTTGATTACCATGTGTATCCCATGTTAAGTGAGTACTTATGTTAAGGTCCAACATTGCCGATTTGTAGTAAAACATGGGCCTCCGCGATGTATTTTCTGGCCAAATCGTGTTACCTTCAAAATCCGTAAAATAGTATGATGCACAGAAAGGTTAGGACCGGAGACAAGCAACGCTATATTTTTGCTTTTTTATTGTTTTGCTTAATAAATAAATGTTGAAGTATACCTAAAATGAGAATTTAACGTTAAAGTTTACTCTATAAATTCGATAAAATAGTGAATTATGAGATAGGTATTATCTGCATAACACTTTAAGTATTAGAGGACCATCTTTGGAATTTGAAAATGTTGTTTATTTTTGTAGATATTAATAAAAACAAATTTGCCCCTTAAATGTAGCGTTATTGTATCAGAGTAGTGATGTCTAAGTTGCCGCGTTCGAAGGGGCAGAATTTATAAATTAAATTTGCACCGTGCCCGGACACACCCCAATATCTTCACGATAAACAAACTTGCCGTGATTGGTGCGAGGCGCGATTCTCATGATTCACATTTCGGGGAAGTACAGACGTGTGCCGCAATCTGGTTTCGCGTTTTCCGTGCTAAACGGATGAGTCTGTATGCGAAAATTTTGAGGTTTCACATGAAAACTTGTGCAAGGAATCAAATTTTATTTGCACAAATCTTGTCGCGCAAGAAACCATGATCTAATGCTTGCGCACATAATTACGTTTTTATATGGAAATTCAATATTTAAACGTGCGGGCGGTTACAACTAGAGCTGCTTCAATTATTAAATTTAAAAGACAATCGATTGACAATTAGTCGGCATTTATGTACCGATTAATCAGTAAATTTAAAAATAAAAGGACTACATAAAGTAAGGAACATGTGTTTGCATTTATAGAGGAAAAACTCTTTTAATTATTAATATTGATTTTAACTATGTCTAATGTCTAATAAAAGTGTCTAATGACGCATTCAAATTATATTTTGCATTTTAGTCCAGTCAAATTAGACTTTTCGAGGAAAAATAATCCTGGAGGTTTAAAACTTGGCATGTCAGAATCAATCGATTATACAAAATTTTCAACGAAAACTAGCGGCCAAAAAATAGGACACCTTTTTTGACGAGTGTGAATTAATCTCTATTTGAATTTTCAATGGGACGCAACTATACCCACAACGTGTATCAATTTTATTTATAATGTGACAGCGTGTAGACACGAATGGATGGCAATCTGTTCTTTTGCCGGTTTTTACCGGTCATACGTACCAGAGGCCTGCATGGGCCGGGCTTTGGCCCGGTCCCGGAAAGCCCGGCCCGGCCCGACGTCGGGCCGGGCCAGGTCGTATTTTTCAAACTCCGGGCCGGGCCGGGCCGGGCTTTCCGATGGATAATTTAACCCGGGCCGGGCCGGGCCGGGCTTAGATAAATTTAATGTTATTATATTATGAAACGCAGCAACAAAGTGAATTGAAAAAAAAAATGTTATTAACACGAATTCAGTGTATTTTAAGAATTTTTAGGAATACATGGGTCCAGTAATTTTATTTATTTAATTCAACATTTTTCGGAAACGGGTCGGGCCGGGCCGGGCTTTGAATATTCAGCTTCGGGCCGGGCCGGGCCCGCAGCACATTTTCGTTTCATCGGGCCGGGCCGGGCCGGGTTTTAAATTTTCACTGTCGGGCCGGGCCGGACCGGGCTTTCGAAAACCCGCTTCTGCAGGGCTCTGATACGCACTAGTGCAAATGATCACTTCTGTCAAAGCCAAGACTAGTTTATTTTAAACTGATTCCAAATTGATCATTTTGATTTTTTATTGTAGGCAGGGGTAATTCGCTGAATAGCTTTTATTATTTTGGCAAGCGAATTTTCGCCAAAGCGTTGGGACTTTATAATAACTTATTAACTTACTTCTTTAAAATTGTATTTATAAATTTCATAAATATTACTTCTATTACATCCTTTTAAAATCGACCAATATTCTTCTGAATGTCCCTAATGCTTCAAATTCCCGGGATCATTCTTTCAGTTCATTTTTGTGATTACAATCGGCCCTCGTGTTCGACTCGTGCCGATTCTTGATACAAAAATGCACTAAAAAATGATCGGTAATATTTGACGCGTCAGGGATATTACACAGTGCGCCAAAAAAACGGTACAAATTTTAAATATGTATATTTCCAATAATAATTAACGCATTAAATATTGCTTTGAAAAACAAAATATTTACACTTTCTAGATGACCAAAATAATTAATTACATTTTTGAAAAGTTTTCTTATCGAGGATGTTTCACATTAATGAAGGCGCTGCAAAGATGGGAGTTTATAATGCATCGCCACGTCGTATTTGTAGGAATCTCAGACATTAGCTGTCACTTCTATCAGTCATTTTAGTTGTCACAAAAAATATTTGCCTAAGTAAAGAAGATAAAATTAAACATTTGTTTCACAATGACAATTTATGTGCACGAAAGATTGTGGACAAATACCCACAAAAGGGTTGGTCGGTTACAAGTATTCAGTGATTAATAATTAAACTCAGAACGTACGGTAACAATAATCGCAAACAAATAAGTGGAACACCACGTACAGTACGAATTCCTGAAAGGTGCATTATAAACGCCCATTTTTGCAGAGCCTTCATTAATGTGAAATATCCCCGATTCAAAAACTTTTCAAAAATGCAATTAATTATTTTTGCAATCCACAGTGTGGATATTTTGTTTTTCGAAACAATATTTAATGCGTTAATTATTATTGAAAATATTTTAAAAATTGTACCGTTTTTTTGGCCCACTGTCTATTAATGAAAATAGTGTATTGTGTATTTATCAAAAATATTGCCGCGCTTAGAAAAAACAGTATGCAATGATACAGCAAAAATAACAGCAGTCTATGAGCGCGGGCTGGGGTTTCGGGGTGAGTGACTCACATTATTTTCTTTTGCCGTCAATGACTAATTATTACTAGTGATCGCATAAAATATTACATGTAGGTATTAAATTGAATAGTCATCATACAACATTTTCCGATTTGATGATACAAAAGGTATTTTTAATATTTATCAAATACCAGAATGGTTCCCAGAAAAAATGACTCGTTATAAGTTTTTCCTGTAACTGTTGGCACCAAATATAAGGAAAATATATTCTCTTGTTTGCCTCCAGTTTCCCCTTCTACTAACACTGGGTGGTTACGATACGCACACTAAGCCGATCCCCATTTCTGCTAGAAAGAGGCAACATGTAAGGGATAAAATGACTCGCGTCTTGAAGTCATCTGCAAGAGATGCACCTTAAAGCCAAGCAGCTTGGTCGACGAGTTTTCCACTGTCTCTGTACGTTTGAGTGAGAACACTTTCTGTACGGTCTTATTTGCATTTAGTTTTAATTTATTGCTGTCGAACCAGTCGTTTGCTACCTCCATTAAGTGTTCTAATTGACATGTTACATTTTCAATTGTGTCACCTTTTACCGAGATAGGGGTATCGTCGGCATAGAGTACGGTTGATATATTAGAAAACTGTGCTGGTAGATCGTTTATATATAGTAAGAATAATAGAGGACCCAGAATTGATCCCTGGGCCACCCCATGTATTATATTGCGCTCTTCCGAGATTGTATCTCCATGCACTACTTTCTGGCTTCTGTTTGTTAAATATGATAGAATTAATCTACAGCTTTGGGGCATAAAGTTATAAAAGTATAGTTTTCTTAACAATACTGAATGTATTACGCAATAAAATGCTTTGCTAAGATCGAGCAGGTTACTTGCAACTATGCTGCCATCCTCAAACGCGTCTACGATATAGTTGATAAAATTTTCTATCGCCATTGTCGTGGATTTGCCACGCCTGAAACCAAACTGCGAATCAGATAGTATGTGGTTACTATCTAGATAGCTTGAGATTTGTTCTGATAGTATTAATTCTATGATTTTAGATACTAATGGTACGATAGAGACTGGTCGGTAGTTATTTTTGTTCGATTTATCACCGCTTTTATGTATTGGAATACACTTTGACAACTTTAACGCATCGGGAAAAATACCTGTTCTGATTGTTGGATTTATTAAATATGTTAAAGGACCTATTATTATGTCAATGACGGACTTGATTAAGCTGAGATTAAGTTCATAAATGTCTTTTGAAGCTTTGTTTTTACTTTCTCTGTTACGAAGTACGAGAAAGTATTGTGATCGTGATTTTTTTTTCAAAAATTTTTTTTACGGAAATATCCGTTTTGGGGTCCCTAGATGCCATTTCAACAATTTCTGGAAAATTTTTTTTTGTGTCTGTGTGTGTGTGTGTGTGTGTGTGTCTGTGTGTGTGTCTGTCTGTGTGCGCTGTATCTCAAAAACCAATAGAGCAATTGATATGAAACTTTGAACATACGTCTTATTTGATAATCCGAAGAACTGAAAAGCTTTTGATAAAATTTCGTACACCGGAAGTGGGTGTTTACCTTAACCGTTTTTTGTTTTTTGCCAATATTTTCTTAAATATGAAAAATATCACAAAAACATTTAAACAAATATTAAAGACAATAACAAAATGAGACTATTTTGTTTAAAAACATTTTTCATAAAATCATTGTTATTCGAGAAAAAAAAATATTTTTTTTTTTTTCCTTTTTGGTTTATAATTATGAAACGATAATAGTTACAGCAAATTTATGTTAATAATAATTGTAGAGAATGCCAAAATGAACAACTTATAAAGAATAAGTTTTTTTCGAAATCTCTTTAGTTTTTGAGTAAACTGAGTTTTTGAATTTAAAGTATAATTTTCCTATCTTTTATAATTTTGACGTTTTAAACGTCGGTTTTATGCAAGTCTACAAAACGCTCGATGTACATTTAAAATATGATTTAAATAGAAAATAAACCATGAAAGTGTAAATATAAATGATGATATCATCGGAGAAAGTAACATGATGGCCACATCACCATTTTTTAATTTCATTATGGTTTCACGCACTTTTGCGGTGGGTACCTCCATAAAACAAAAAAAAACTGTTTGCGTTCTATGGCCAATTTAAGCATGCAGACTATTGGGTCCACTTCACAATCAGGAATTGACTTAATTACCTCATCCGCGACCGTTGCAAAGAAGTTATTAAAATCATTTGCAGTAATATTCGTAGCGCTACTAGTTTCTACTATGTTATGAGTTTTCGAATTTACAGCATCCCAAACCGCCCGTGAGTAGTTATCTGAAGATCTTATATAATGTTCATTGGCTCTCTGTTGTTCGTATCTAATGCACTGTTTATATTGATTACTAATTTTTCTATATTTAGCTTTCGAATAATCATTCCTATTTTTATTTTTAATATCCCTGAGCAAGTGAACATTCTCCCTCATTTGTTTAAGCTCAGGACTGAACCAGTGAATATTATTTTTATTGTTTCCTACTTGTTTTTGGCGTTGGGGAAACGCCATTTTTAAGGAATTTGTTAATCTATTCATCAACAAAGTCCATGCCAAATTGAAATCGATAGAGTCATTCATAACGCCGGTCCACTCACAACGGTCTAAGATGTTATAGAATTCAATTTTATCCGCTTGTGTTATCGGCCTAACTGTTCTAGTAATTTCAATATTTTGAACATGGGGGATTTCAATGAACAGCCCAAAGTGATCTGATACTCCTATACCAACAACTGTAGCAATATCGACATTCGAATTATATGTATTTGTAAATATATTATCAATGCATGCTCCTTGTCGTGTGGCCTGTGTCGTAATTTTGTATAAACCATAGCTTGCAAATATATTGCATAAATGAACTGCCTTTCTGTCATTCAGATCGAAATGCACATTAAAATCTCCACAAACATATACCATACTTGTGGATAAACTTAGACGATTCAACATTGTTTCTAAAATGGCAAGAAATTCGTCATAGTTGCCGTTTGGTGGCCTATACAAAGATATAATAGTTTTATTATACTTACTTAAAACTAACCCTGATATTTCACATGTCTTTTCAGATGATAGTTCATTGAGAAATGTTAAAACTACGTACTCGATGCCTTCTCGCACCATCACTAGAGACCCGCCATGTATCGCCGTGTATCTACTATAACAAGCCGCAATATTAAAATCATTTATTTTATACGCCAAAGCTTCACTGTTCACAGAGAGCTATTACCGTAATATTTTTATCAATAGTATACGCTTCCAATTCTTCGATTTTGTTTTTAAGACATTGAATATTTATATAAAATCAGAGTGAAGATTCATTTTTCAGACCGTTTTCTGTTCCGTCGGAGAATGCTTCTGCGGTGTTCGGAGAGGCTGTTGGAATATTCCAAGGGACATCATTCCGCGATGCATCCAAAAGATGGCGCCACGACTATCCCGATAGTCCAGGTTTAATACGATCATCCAGTAAACGTAGATCACTACTAATATTGAAATCATCAATCAACCCCTATTATTATCCCAGCCCCAAGTACAACATCCAAGAATTAACGATCTAATTTATCCCATATAAAATTTATCAAAACGAAACCTGTAAGTTGCTTTACTATCTTGGTAATGCATCATCTACGGGGTTATCTGTCATTCCATGGTTATCTGTCATTGCTACTACCCGAATTGTAACCAGAAAATCATAAACAAGAAATTTACCGAATTACTGCGGTAACTGACTGCATTGTGATGTCAAGGATAAGTTTCTTAGGACGTGGAGCAACCTGACGTAGGTACCGGCTTAGTAACTTAATTACAAACATCACTCATTTTAACCTCAATGTTATGACAATATTGAAGACCAATCCCAAGCTCTCATCACTCCGCAATTATCTAATCCCATACTACGTTGTTTAGGTAACACATCGACTTGAGGACCATCCCCCCTATGCACCCCTAAACTGAGCATACCAGTGCAAATGGAAGAGTCCGAACCTCTAAAGGCAAAAAGGAACCGTAACAAAGTTTTTTTTTAAGTTTGATGACCGCCATAAAAAAGTTACAAAACAAACTTCAGTTAATGTGACGGCGCATACATTTTCGGAGAGTGTGTCGGATTGTTTATTTTTTTTTTCAAAGTGATCAAGGGGCCGGCATGTTTTTTTTTATTTCTCCTGTTGTTAGGCCTGTATATTTAGATTATTTTTGTACTTTTTACTTTTTCGAGACGGACATGGGGCGGACAAGTTTTTAATTTCTTTTGAAGTGATCTAGGGGCCGGAACGTTTTTTTAATTTTTTGTATTAGTAGGTCTAAGTATGTAGAATAATTACATGTTTTCAGCATATTCTTATCGGTCATCAAAGTTAGCGAAAAAAGATTTTTTTTTTATATAGTGTGAAAAATTGTAGGGGGTTGCAATTTCGGGGTGGGGGAGGTTCATGTGTATTCTTTAGTAGTAACCCCACCCTGCTTATAGAAGGTTTTTGGAAAATGTACATTTTTATAACAAAAAAAATGAATTTTAAAATCTATTGCTGAAATCTATTGCTAACTTCACACCCGTGGGAGACCGACGATTGGCTTACTGCAAAGTAAATTTTATGCCCAATAGCCATTTGGTAACTACCTGTTGCAAAAAATCGCAACGCCATTAACACCTATAATAATGTAATCATTACTTCAGTAACAAATTGAAAAGACAATTATCATTAACACTTACGATACAATGAAACATACCTTTGTTGGAACATCTAACGCGGAGGATCGTGACCGAGGCACGATATAAGGATTTAACGAATCAATAAGATCTTTAACTAAGATTTTGGGCAAACAAAATAACATTAAAAACGCATAATCGGATGGCTAGAAAGCTATATGTGGTTTCTTCTATCCGCTATTTCCGCTTCCTCTAAAGCCGCAATTACAGCCAAATTGACCATAATATTCAAATTATTTATTTGTTAATTTCCAAAAACTGTCACACCACCAACAAGCGTATGCGCAACGAAGTTACGAGCGCTAAAAACCACTCTTTACGTTGCGAGCGAAAATATACGCATACGTTTCTTTACACACGTTTGAGAATACAGTTATTAGAAAAGCACACGTTTATCGCGGAGAAACGTATACGCAAAGTTTCGAGAATAGAGCCCCCAGCGCTGTTTTGATGTGGGAGGAGCGTACATTAGAGTGGTTCTTATTTTAGAAGTATATAAAAATCAACGGGACAACCCGGAAACTTGTTCGTATAGATGAAAAACTAATAACCGTAAATTTTGAGCCATATCGAACATTGCGTAACCGAGCCCTAGCCCTCTAAAATTTGAAAAAGTGGGTTTATTCCCTTTTTTTAATTTTGGTCCACCCTAATATTAAACGGTCCACCCTAATGGCCAAATTTTATATTATGTCGATAGAAGACGTTAATGTGAATCCAAAACGTGTTCATTTGTTGAAATTGGACTAAAATTGACGAAGTTATTAATGTTTTACGAAACTACAAGCCAAAGATCTAAAATATCGGCCGGAAAATCAAAAACCCTGGACTAAAACTAAAAAATGCAGACCGAAAACTTGAGAATTCAAGTAAAGGAAAATTAATTTGCCATTTTCACCCCCAAAATAATTCTTAAGCTCAAAGTAAATTTCTGGCCAGAAACTCGGAAATAATAGCCAGAAAATAAAAAATAAAATCACCCAACAGAATCAATCATTCAAGTTAAAAAATCTAAAAAAATATGAAGAAAATCATAAATTTAGACTAAAGTCGAAAATTCGGAACTAAAAATCAAAAACGCAGATTAAAAAAATTGAACAAAATTTCGGCCAAAATAAGGAAAAATTTATACCACAAAGTAGAAAATGCAAGTAAAAAATCTAAAATATAGGCCAAAAAATTAAAAATCAACAATCGTGGCCAAAAATTAAACATTTTGACTCGGGCCTAAAAATAAAAAATGCAGACCAAACAAATCTAAATTTTCTGCCAAAATGAAGAACATATAGGTCAGAAGATCTTGAATTTAGACAGGTCAAAAATAAGAAATATATACTAAAAAAAATCCACAATCGGGACCAAAAAATAAAAAATTTTGACCAAAACTAGAAAACCCTGGTTTAAAAATAAAAAATGTAGACACAATAATCAATCATTCAAGTTACAAATTCAAACTATAGGTCCAAAAATAAGAAATTCGAGCCTAAAAATAAAAAATACGGACCAGAAAATTGAAAATTTAGGCCAAAATAAAAAATATTTCGACTGAATAATCCCAAAAGACCAAAAAAATTAGTAAAAAATCGAAAAAACAGGCCAAAGATCTTAAATATGAGCCAAAAAATCAAAAACCCCGGTCTGGAAATAAAAAATAGTGACCAAAAATTTGAAAATTTAAGTAAAAGAAAAACAATTGTTCTTATATATTTTTATATTAATAGAATTAACATAATTTTTCATAATTTCGCGCTCTGTTCAAAAAATTGTATCACACAATTTGATCGAGGTGTGTGTCCAGCTTTTTCCAAAATCTTCATGTCGAATGAATTTTGAGTTTTTTATGAAAGTTTCAAATAGATTTTTATATTTATTTCAAGCCACCAAAATTATAACAATTTTTTGCGATTTTTCGCAGTGATTACATGAAATTATGACAAAATCTGGTGATAGTGTATAAGCAGTTTTCCGCATAATAATAATCTCAAATAATTTTTGAGTCATTTCGGAAAATTTTAAGTTTTTGTTTGACAATTGTTTTTGCATATTCTTGAGATCAATAAAATGATTAAAATTTTTCATCAGTTCGCGTACTGTTCAAGTAAAAAATTGGTTTTGACATTTATCCAGATTTTCCCAAAATCATAATTTCGAATAAATTTTGAGTTATTTTGGTTTTAAATCGTTGGCAGTTGTTTTTATATTTATTTCAAGCCACCAAAATTATAACAATATTTTTCCGATTATTCGCACTGATTACAAGAAATTATCACAAAATCTGGTGATGGTGTGTAAGTATTTGTTTACGTAATAATAATCTCTATGATTTTTGAGTAATTTTAGAAAATGTAGAGTCCAGAACAATTGTTTTTGTATTTTTTTTTGAGAGCATTCAAATTATTACAATTTTCATAATTTCACGCGCTGTTTGAATAGAAGTATCACAAAATTTGGTACAGGTGTGTATCCAGATTTTCCCAAAATCGTAATTTCGAATGATTTTTGAGTAATTTTGGGAAGTTTCGAATTGATGGCAATTGTTTTTATATTTATTTGAAGCCACCAAAATTATAACAATTTTTCACGATTTTTCGTGATAACTGATTACATAAAATCTGCTGATTTTTCACATAATAATAATAATTTAGAATGATTTCTAAATAACAATTGTTTTTATATTTGTTTGAGAGCATTAAAATAATTACAATTTTCCATAATTTCGTGCGCTGTTCAAATAAAAGTACACAAAATTTGGTTTTGGTGTGTGTCCAGATTATTCCGAAATCATAATTTCTAATGTATTTTGAGTTATTTTAGAAAGTTTCAAATCAATGGCAATTATTTTTGTATTTATTTGAAACCATTAAAATTACTACAATTTTTCATAGTTTCGCGCGCTATTGAAATAAAATGTATGTAAAATTTGACGTTGGTATGGATCGACCTTTTCAGGAAAATATAATCTCGATTGAATTTTGAGTAATTTTGGAAATAGAACCATAACCACAAGCATAGCATTTATCAGTGAAGGGATCTCATCTGCTTTAGACAAGTGTAAAATAAGCGACAGAAATGCCGCGCAATTACCGTCGATGAAGGATTAGGTCACAAAACATCGAAATATACAAGTATGATCTAACAGAAACATTCACAACTCTGTCAATTTTAGTTAGGTTTTAACAAATAATTCGTTTTCAATTCGTATTAACATCCTCTGTCGACACAGTATATCATTTGACCATTAGGGTGGACCGTTTAATATTAGGGGGGCTAAAATGAAAAAAAGGGGGAAAAAACGATTTTTTTCAAATTTTAGACGCCCAGGGCTCGGTTAGGCCATGGTCGATATAGCTCAAAATTTACAGTTATTAGTTTTTTATCTATACGAACAAGTTTCCGGGTTGTCCCGTTGATTTTCACATACTTCGAAACTCCCCCATATATGCTATAACCACTCTAGTGTACATTGAATCAAATTTAAAAACAAATTACATTCTGACTATTTACATTTTTTTTAGTCTTAAAACTTTATAGCCACTCCGTGTATATAAGCCATATAAGCCATGGACAGAAGAATTCCAAAAACAAAACTCAAAAGACCCAATCGGTACCCAGTTTACTTTAATCAGGACATCATACAGAAGATTCGTCTTAAAAATAGACGTCTAAATATATATCGTCGTTTCAGATGTGAGCATTCGAGGATGCGGCTCAAAGAAGCCGAGTTGAGCCAAAAAAGAAAGATCCACTTAGCTTATATAAGGTACATTGAATCTTCTGAACAAAATATAACTTCTGCTTCTGATAAATTCTGGGGATTTTTTAATGCTAGAAGAAAACAAGATCAAGTACCGCCAGTAATGACGTGGCAGGGAATCTCTCGACGAAGGTCCTCAGATTGTTCAAGCTTTTGCTGATCATTTTAACGCTAGTTACTGCGCGGGATCCAATCGAGATGGGTAACTTTTCAATAAGCGAAGACATGGTATTCAAAGAATTCGGATGAAAAAAATTCTTGAAAAGCATCATTCGTCTCAAACTTGTTCTCGGAAAAAGTTTACATCATCATCGAGGCATGAAAACGTTAATAAAAGGTCAGAAAACCGATTTAAAGAATTTCAGACAAAAGATTCATATTTTCTCCTCAAAAATCTTACTCCGTTAAGAAAAATAGGGGTTGATCACCCCCACCCCTTGCGAAGGGGAGAGATGGCTTAGTATCTAAAGAATTCGTAATTCGTAAGCAAGCAACTTTTGTACCAAACTTTTTTTTGAAAACCTACGCCCGGGAAAATATTGACCCCTTGCCGGACTCTGCATACCCGGTATAAAATCATGTAAATTAGATAAATGGAATCAAGTACTAAATACTCAAAAACTTCGTTAATATAACCATAATAACGATAATAATTTGATTGGCGAGTATATTACAATAAATATGAGATACGAAAATATTTACATTCTGATAACAAAGTTGATTCGGTCGATAAGAACAATATGCTGGAATCATTAACTTTACACAAATTATACCCAACTCTGTAAATACAACGTTGCAAAGTTGAAATTATATGGCATGTGTTTTCGTGCGATGCAAAATGGCAAAGCGTTGAGCTTTTCTTTATGTCTTATTTTAAAATTATTTCTCGCAAGTGTGACCCATATAAACAAGCCGTTATTTTCCTAGTGGAATTACTCACGGCTAGACAATGTATTACTAAAATATGGACGCCTCTTTGTGCGAACAATTTGTAAATATTTTGCTATTCCAGTTCCAGTCTAAGTTACTATCGACCTCGTGGCCATTGTGTTGGATATTTCTAAAACATAGCCATTTTTATTGTAAAGTTGACTTAAGTCAAACTGCACCTAATAAAACAATAGGGCAGCAAGCATAATGATGTGTTTAATTTTATTTATTACCGATCTCTCTTATGTCTTTAATTAAAGAAGTAAAATGTAGGAGAATTTAGGAAACAGAAAATCATGTCCATAATATTTAATATTACGTAATATTACTTATAAATAAAATTTTAAGAACTATCTTGAATAAAAATATGTTGCCACAGAAAAAGATGTGTTGTTACTCTAAATTACTCTTTTGGTCATTAAGCTTTATGCATGCATGTTACATAATTAACAAGATAAAATCTTTATTTTTTAAATTATAGCTATGTTTGTTGGATTAATGTTGTTCGTTTGTTTATTTATTTTCTTTGTAAAAATTAGTAGAACTAAGAGACTGAATAAATTCTAGGCATAAGCCTCATTATAATAATAAAATAATACCACATCTACGCATCTGTATGAAGAGAACTTTTTACTGTTTTGTTTACGTATTAAATTATCGTTTTCCTGACAAGTGTTTTACCAATTGCTTGTCATTCTGAAAGAAGTATAGATAAATAACTAAGATAGAAGTAATGTGGCCAAGTATTTATATTAGAACCAATGGTCTCTAATTACATAATAATTGTATATAATCTAATTAGGTCAATAATCCAGGGAATGCGATGAGAGGATGTATCGGACCTTATTAAGCGGCCATTTAATCTCTATTACCTCAGAGATGTTAATTTGAAGATGTGACACAATAATATTGTTTATCTATCTGTTGAGTTTACACTACTTTTGAGTAGAGATGAGGGCGAAGTGACTGAGTCACTCATCATGAAGAGTCAGCTGAAAAGAGTTGATTCTTGATGTGACTCAAATAAAAAAGTATGTCTAGGAAAAAGTGATGTGCAAAAAAGGAAAGATCCTCATTCTATTTATACAGTGCGAATTTTTAATCTCTGAACATCCTAATTGCGAGCATGTAAAATTTCGTATGTTAGATTAAAAAAAAAACACTTCAATCGCATTGTGCCTTAACAGATCGCTATGTGTTACCCACGGACGTAGTTGAGATTCCAAATTTGTCACTCCGAAGAGATGTGATTGGGTTTTTCTTAATACCATCTCTTTAGGTAAAACATGGCAAGTTCTTTTCCGTTTATTGTGCTCATTTGCAACACTGCCTTGGGTCTCTTATGTTTCAAGAATATTATGAACGGTTCCAATTGAAGGAATTTGCCGATCAGAATATTTAACAGCAAATAGATTTCTCACATTCCGCAAACTATTTTTGTTAAAATACCAATGTGGAATTTCCAATTGTTCTTTCTTTGCATTAGGGCCGGCTCGGTATGTAGAGCCAAGGAGACACAGCACTACCTGTAGTTTCAAGCTCAGCCAGAATTTATAGTTAATTTTTACAACACTTATTCGCCAGTTTAAATATTAAACAACGCCTGTATAACTTTAATTAATAGAGAAAAATCGCAATGCATTTGTTCCCCAACGCAACGCCAGGGGGGGGGGATTTGGAGTAAAAAAAACAAAATTCAAAATTTCGAGATAAAAACATATCCACTCCATATCAGAAGGGTTTCATGTATCTGAAACCCTTCTGATCTTTAATATATATGTATATTTTTAACCCCCTATATTATTTACAATTAACGCTTAAAATTGATCGATTTATACTATTATTTTTCTAAAGTGGCGTTCACGTCATCGAAATAATAATCATAATAATGATGACACAATTTTACAAGGTTGCCAGCTCTCCTGTATATTTAAAAATGGCTGCAATCAGCTGTTGTGTCAATTATACAAATAAATAAAAAAGTAATCGTTTTCTGATATGTTTACATATATTGTATTTTATGTTCGACTGTACGAAAATAGTAACTTTGTGGGTTTGTTTTTAGGCCAAAATGTACGCCATTTCGTATTAGTCCCATAATTGATAAAGTAAATTGGACTCTTATGTCAGTGTCAGAAATGACACATTTTAATTTTGGTTAGAACACCTAATAAATACAATGCAAATTACTAATGCAAAAAATGGTGATGTGGCCATCATGTTACTTTCTCCGACTTGATGGTATCATAGCCATTTATATTTACGTTTTCATTGTTTATTTTCAATTGAAATCATATTTTAAATGTAGATTCGATATCGAGCGTTGCGTAAACTCGGATGAAACTGACGTTTAAAACGTCAAAATTATGAAAGATGGGAAAATTATACTTCAAATTCAAAAACTCGCTTTACTCAAAAACTAACGCGATTACGAAAAAAACTTATTTTTTAAAAGTTGTTCATTTTGACATTCTCTACAATTATTATATATTGCTGTAACTGTTATCGTTTCATAATTATAAACCAAAAATGAAAAAATTAATAATATTTTTTTTTCTCGAATAGCAATGATTTTATTAAAAATATTTTCAAGCAAAAGATATGCATTTCTTTGTTGTCTTAAATGTTTGTTTAAATATTTTTGTGATATTTTTCATATTCAAGAAAATATTGGCAAAAAACAAAAAACAGTTAAGGTAAACACCCACTTCCGGTGTACGAAATTTTATCAAAAGCTTTTCAGTTCTTCCGATTATCAAATAAGACGTATGTTCAAAGTTTCATATCAATTGCTCCATTAGTTTTTGAGATACAGCGCACACAGACAGACACACACACACACAGACAGACAGACACACACACACACACACACACAGACACAAAAAGTTGTTTTCCAGAAATTGTTGAAATGGCATCTAGGGACCCCAAAACGGATATTTCCGTGAAAAAAAATTTTGAAAAAAAAATCACGATCACAATACTTTCTCGTACTTCGTAACGGAGAAAGTAAAAAGAGATCAACTATGACAGTGGTTTATAGCGATAGTACTTACTATTATTCATTACACTTACTCCTGAAGAAGTGTGCAAGTGAAAAAGCAGCGAAAAAGATTTGGCATCGTCGCGAATAAAAAATCACGGCTGCCAACATAACATAATTTGCTACATGATTGGCAGGCGAAAATTGTGTGCCAGGTCAACACGCCGATTACTTATTTATAACCACCAGTGATCAATTTTATGTAACAAATGATTCTCAGATTAATTTCGATTCTTCAACTAATTTTATGCATATTCTCGAAAACAATCACGTTGGTACGAAAAAACGTCATTTCACACGTGCTTGATGACGTGAACGCCACTTTAGAAAAATAATAATATAGTAAACTTTATTTTTACGGTATTTCATGCGCACGTTTAAAAAAATTATTACATGGATTGTAGGCTTACTATCAATATACCATAATACACAATTGTTTACAACATAATACTGTAACAAGTCTCAAAATATTTTAGAACAAAATTTAAAAATTTTTGAATATGATAAATATTTTAAATATACATTTTACCTTTAAGAAGTTTTATAAAAAAGATGCCAAATCGATGAGGTCTGGGACTATCGCCAAAAATTAGTTCAATGTTTTCTCTAACTACCCTCAAAATTTTGTATCTCCACCGGTGCGTTTTCGGGGTCTTTTTAATTTTTTTATTCGGCGCCACGAATTAAAATTGCGTCGACCGAGTATCGCGTCGAGTCGAGCGCACTATCCTCGAGCAGTACGCAACACGATTTTCACTTTGGCACCAAGCAAAAAAAAAATAAAAACGCACTTAAAACGCACCAGTCAAAATTCAAAAAATTTAGGGCAGTTACAGAAAATATTGACAAATGTTTATATGATAGTCGTAATCCTCACGATCTACGATTTTTCTAATACATATTTATACACTATTATTATTGCACTATTATTCATTTAAATCACATAAAAAAATAGTTTTATGGGTTTCTTGGTATTGATATATTAGGGCGGATGTTACCGAGAAAGGTCATCTGGTTTGTATTTAATTTTTATGGTAACGGTCCGTTTGGGGCAAAAAAATGGAATTGTTGTCACACATTTTCTACGATTTAAGTATCTGAAATGGAAATATACGTTTAGATTTGAACAAAGTCTCGAAAAGTTCACATATTTTTCTGTGCCTTAAGCGAACGATTGAACAATATAAGTTGTTATTAATTCATTAAGTTAGTGTTGAGTGTTATTTAATTTTTTTGATTATATACTCTTTCTTTGATTTAGTGTATGTTTTGCGTATAAAATAGTTTGGTTTAGTGTTTAATAAACTAGTGTTTAGTGTTAGTGTAATTTGATTAATCCAAAACGCTCAGTGATAGTGGCGAAAATTAAAATTAAAAACGACGATTTATATAACGTATGGTACGAACTAAAACCTAAACACCTTATTCAGTCGCACTACAATTGATAATTTAATAATAGTTATTTATGCAACAAGTAAGTAAAGTAGTACTTTTCTTCACCAGCCGAAGGCGAGTGCGGCAATTCCTACAAGTGAAAAAAAGTTGCTTTACTCTCGAGTTTCATACAAAATTTTTCTACGTCCGTAACTTTAAATAAATTCGATAAAACGTTAATCAATAATATAATAAATAATATAATAATATAATAATAATAATAATAAAGTAATAATACTTTTTTTTAATGAAGAAAATAATAATCATCAAGTTTTCTTGATCGAAGACGAATGTTTGACATTTATCGGCGGAACTCTCGGCGTGTTGCGAAGCGTTCATGACACACTTTACGCAAACAATTTTATAGTAGCGTTAAAAAATGAACCGCGACGGCACTTTCTTTCACGCAAAAGAGTGAAAAAATGAACCGTTATGGCACTTTTTTTCACGCTGTTGTAGGGTTCAGGAATCACATATTTTATGAACCCAAATTAATGAAAAAAAATAGAATAGAAAAATAGAAAAAATATATTAAAAATGTTTCCACAAAAAGCAATAGTGAAAATGATGACAAGTTAAGGGTTTCTGCAGTACTCTTAATGGAAAGTAGAAAATGTGCACAAGATCTCATATCAATTTTATTTAAAAAAAATAGAAATTGGTTACTACTGCCTCTTAAATATAACGAGGCTTCTACCTTAATTGAAAATACAAATCTCTTTGAAAATATAGAAAATATTTCAGCAATACCAAGTACATCAGGTATACATTTCACAACACGTCTTAAAGAAGACAAACTAATTTATTAATTGGGGGTAATACCACAAGAGGTTTAATTTGGCCGGATAAATTTTATCTGTTTGCACGAGCCATTGAATTGACACAAATTTCGAGAATGAATTGAGATGGAAAAATCCATGAGCGCTTTAGCGCGAGTGGATTTTGCCTAATCTCTATTCATTCAAGAAATTTGCGATGAAATGACGAGTGCTTAAAATAAAATTTATCCGAAAATTATAAGCGTGAGTGGTATTTTTTAAGATAATTTAACGAATAAGAACCATATAAGCAATTTATATTAATTAAAAGTACAATGGGTGAAAGAGCATAGTTTATTTGTAATGGAATTGGATGAAGCACCAATCGTCAAAATCGTGTGTGGGTAAAATGAAAATGGTTGAGTGCCACGGGAATAGCAAAATTCGCACCTGCGTGTTTGCGAGTGGTACAAACACTGAGATCTAGCCGTTAAAATGATATTTATAATTATTGCTTTGTATACGTAAATATTATTACTTACATTTAGTATACATTCACACATACACACACACTACAAGCGACACAAGTTAGGAGACCAATAACGGCTGATCGTTTAATCGCCGTTGCCCTTATTTCAGACACACATAAAAGTGAAGACGCCAAGTGCACAAATATAAAAATGTTTATTTTATACTATTAGAACATGATAGAATAAGATGGATATTAAATGCAATCCAATTCTGCGTTTCACGCATTGTGGCAGCGCTACCGTACACTTGCGACATCTCACGACACTAGGCCGAAGTACGAAATACTATGTCGGGCTTTCATTGCAAATGTACGTAACTAAATGTGTATTATTGGTGAATGGACAATACTTACTCAACTTATACATCGATCGGAATGAAAATCCTGAAATAATTTTCACGTGGAAGCGTGCCCGAAACGGATTTCAATTATATTTCACCGCATATGTATTCAGAACTGACACGAACTACCCCTGTTCAACTGAAGTTGGCTGTTTACTAAAATTGTTAATATAGAGATCGTTGTCATGGTGAAGGTAAATAAATTTTTAACCATTTGCAAATTTTTTTGTCCGCCGTTTTAAATGCACCTTTTTATACATAAGTTGAATTATCATCGAAAATTCACCAGAACAAATATTTTCAGCAGCAAAAAAAATTTTACGCGACAAAGGAAATATTGCAGCAGCCAAATTAGTGGAAAGTGTTTCCTCGGATTCAGCGGAAAAAATACAAAAAGATGTAACTTATTAAAAAAAATGAAGTTGAAACTGTAAGAAAACTTACAGATGAAATTTATTTATGCCAAAGGAACAAAACAACCTATTATATATGAAGTCAGGAGGTAAATTTATTAAAAAAATAAGAAATTTATATTAATGCTAACCATGTAGAGGTAGAATTTAATTTGTTGTTTACAATAATCGACGGCAAAGTTATAAATACAAATACTCCGAGCTCAAATTGTTTTTTTTTTGCAAATTCCCCAAAGGAGATGAATGATATTAACAGAATTTTAAAAAAATCCTATTATCGAGGATAATTTAAATAACGCTATTTCTTTCTTCCATGCATGGATTAAGTTCATGGAATGTGTTCTTCATATCTCCTATAAGTTAGATTTGAAGAAAAGAACTACTCACGGATGTACGCTAGAAGAGAAAAATAATATATCTAGTCGGAAAACTAGAATACAAAAACTATTACGTAAAGAGTTAGGGATAAGGGCTGATATAGTTATGCAAGGAGAAGGTACTTGAAATACTCCCAAAGTTGCTCGATTTTTTTTTTCGAAATTATGAGATTTTATACAATTCTTATAACAATTTCGAGTTCTCGTAAAATAAAAGTATTAATGTTTGATAAATATGCAGAAGATACTTCCCGACTTTACACCTCATTATATGGATGGTATAGAATGCCTCCCAGTGTCCATAAAACTGCTCACGGGAGCAAAATAATTGGACAATGTCTTTTACCAATCGGAGAACTTTCGGAAGAGGCACAAGAAGCAACCAATAAAATATATAAGAGAGTTAGAGAAAACTATACTAGGAAAAACTCTAGGCTTAATACAATTCAAGATTTATTTAATATGTTTCTTATATGTTTGGATCCAATGATATCGTCTTTGAGAAGCGATGTAAACATTAATAAAAAAACAACTGCCTGCAATCGCTAAAAATGTAATTATTTGTAATGTAAAAAACGGACACAAGTGACAGTAAAGACGAACAGACTGATGAGGATACTGACTACATTTCATTTTAAATATGTAGGTAAATAAAACAATATAAAATAAATTACTTCGTTCTGCAAAATCAGACAAATGTAATGTATATTCTGATTAACAATTCATATTTTAAACCAGAGTTTAAAGTATTTTTAACTACAGCAGATACTTTACACATTTGTCCATTTTTTGGAGGTGTTATATTTTTTATTAGGCGCAACCAATACCGGGTGTGGCACTTAAGATGCCTCGGACCATAGCTCATTTACGATAAAAGCTATCGAAAAAAATCTAAGAACAAAGTGGTGCATAGTTACCGTCGCTAAAAAATAAGTACTCGTGGAGCACTTTCCAAATCTGCAATAAAAAATAGGGTATTCCATTTAAAAAAAAACATAAGTTTGGTACGCCACTGGAGTACGGCACGCCACTGATGATTAGAAATATTTTTGAAACATAGCGACGGTAACTATGCACCACTTTGTTCTTAGATTTTTGTCGATAGCTTTTATCGTAAAGGAGCTATGGTCCGAGGCGTCTTAAGTGCCACACCCGGTATAAATCGATTTGGTCATTAGGGTGGAGTGAAAAAAATTATTATTTTTTTTCAAACTTGTAATAATGCGGAAAAGTTGCCTTTTAGGACAAACATGAAGCCCCAAAATTTAGGTTTGATTATATTTTGAGGGTCTGCCTTATAGTTTCGCCGCTTATGCCGAAAACTATAGTTTTTCAGAAATTTTCCCCCAAAATAATTTTTATTTTCCATGCGCTTGTAATAGTGCACAACAGCATCACTTTTAGTCATTTATTAACGCAAAAAAGTTTGGTTGATCTAGGATTATGTCTTGAGGGTCCCCGACGACCATAAACTTTTGCAGTTCTGGACGAAAACACTACTTTTTCGTAACAAGAAAAACTGCAATATAAAAAAATGCACTTGCTGTAGCGCAAATAAAAGTCACCACGCAGAGTCACACTTAAACTAAATGTTCCTTTTTAATTTTCTCGCAGGAAATGATGGCTTCTGAGACTACAACTACGACCAGGCGAACTCGACGAATGGTGATTTCACCCTGTGATCCGAAGCCCTCAAGAATTGCCAGCGAATGTTTTACCAACGTACGAAGATGTAATGAAATATTACCTCTTCGTACGTTGGTAAAACATTCGCTGGCAATTCTTGAGGGCTTTGGATCACAGGGTGAAATCACCATTTGCTGAAGTGTCGGAACCTGTGGCAATAAGAATTGAAGAACTTTGGCATAAATCATCTATACCTATCGTATCTCATACACGTATTCAGCAAATTCTTCATGCTTACCACACCAAATTCAAGATTTTATTGACGCCATATAAAGAAAGAAAAGACAATATTAACTACCAAATAATGTTACAGCTCTTCAGAGACGAAAACAAAGTGAATTTATTCGAAATTTCTGCTTGTAAGTGTGTATTTTCAGAATGTAACTGTGATAAATTTTGTAAGGTTCCAAATCACGAACAGACATTTTTTGCAAGACCAAAGGACATCAAGAAATATGGTTATAGGAAGTACTGATTCAAAGTCTTCAAAGAAACTAAAGCGCACGATGGAAAGAAAGGAAAAAGAAAAATCACGAATAAAAAGTCTTCGCTTTTCCAATGAAAGTAACGATTCTTATCTACAGGTGCTTTAGAAAGAAAAAATGGAGCAAAGGATCTAATTCTGAAACACAGTTTACGACAGATGACGAAGATTACCAAGTTGAGCCTACACCTTCAACATCAAAACAACATGCGAAATCTGGGCAATTGTGGCCCCATCTGCCAGCTTTATCAAGAACCACTAATAGATACGGCATTTCTGACAGAGCAACCGCTGCAATTGCCTCTTCTGTGCTTCAGGATTTTTGTCAGGTGACAAAGGATGATGCTACTCAAGTTATAGACAGAACTAAATTAAGAAGAGAGAGACAAAGAAAGAGAAAAGACGTAACAAAAAGCTGCAGTACTTAAAGCTTTTTATTTCGATGGTCAAAAAGACAAGACTTTAAGCATAAGCAACGAGGGTGAAGGCACAAGACAGTACCGTACAACCACGTTGGAAGAACATATATCTCTCGTATAAGCGCCTGCATCACTATATGTGTCGTTCATTATAAAAGTGGTGTAACTCCATATTTTTAAAATATGCTTTTTATGCTTCACGGTATCACATTTAGTGATATTTTTCATTATAACATTGAAGTAACTCCAATAATTGCTTTATAATCCCATAGATGGCGTTACTTGTTTACTTGGGGCTCTAAATTCACCAAATTTTCATTATAAAAGTGAAATAAGTCACAAGTCACTTTAATAGTGAAGTAACTCAGGAGTTGATTCATTTTTATTGTGAATATATATATTTCGATGGATACAGAATATTTTAGTGATTCCGGGAATGAATATCAACCTACTTCTGAAGAACGTTGTACTGAATCTGGTAAGCTTATATAAATTCATTATTTTTCTAACCTCAAAATATTGTTTACATTTTACTTTCTTCTCATTTTCTTTCTTCATTTTATATTTTGTTTTGTTGTTTTAATACACACGTGTTGCATAACTTAAACTTTTGTATTCCACACTTGTTTCAGAAACAGATACAGGCAATGATGAAAATGTTAACGAAGATAATATCCAGCCAAACCTTCAACCTGAACCCGGACCGTCTAAATCTAGAAAAAGGTCACTCAACAAAGACAATTGGGCAGTTAATCAATAGTTATTTATGCAACAAGTGAGTAAAGTAATACTTTTTTTCACGAGTAGGAAAGATTGCCGCATGAGCCGAAGGCGAGTGCGGCAATTCCTACAAGTGAAAAAAAGTTGCTTTACTCTCGAGTTTCATACAAATTTTTTTCTACGTCCGTAACTTTAAATAAATTTATAAATTTGATAAAAGCTTAATCAATTTTTATAAGTAATTATACTTGTTTTAAATAAAGAAAATAATAATAATCATCAAGTTTTCTTGATCGGAAACGAATGTTTGATATTTATCGGCGGAACTCGCGGCGTGTTACGAAGCGTTCATGACACACTTTGCGCAAACAATTTTGGAGTTGCGTTAAAAAATGAACCGCTACGGCACTTTTTTTCACGCAAAAGAGTGAAAAAATGAACCGTTATGGCACTTTTTTTCACGCTACTTGAAGGGTTCAGGAATCACATATTTTATGAACGCAGATTAATGAAAAAAACTGTACATTTTATAACGGACGTAGAAAAAAGAAGTTATTGCGTAACAGTGGAAAAGAATATTTAACTAAAACAGGAGTAAGGAAGGATGGAAAAAAATTCGAAAATGTTGATTGTGGATGTCCTAAAAAGTGTATTATGTTATTTACAGAAAATGAAAGACAAGAAATATTTCACTCATTTTGGAATTTACAAAACTTCAATTTGCAAAATGCATATCTGTATGCATTAGTGCAAAAAACAAGAGTTAATAGAAAACGCCCAAAAGATCGGTCACGTGCAGGAAAAAACGTTTTATTTAAGTATTTCATAAAGTCTAGTATCAAGACACAATCAGTGTGTAAAAAATTATTTCTGAGGACTTTTCAAATAAGTGATGGAAGGCTATATCGAAAGATGATGTCTCACAATGTAAGGATAAACGTGGCACAACTAGTTCCCAAAAACTTGATGATTCTGATATTGTTGCCCACATCCAAAGTTTTCCTGCATACCAAAGCCATTATACACGAAAAAGTAATCCCAACAGAAAATATTTAAATCCTGGGCTAACTATCCGTAAGATGTATGATCTTTATAAAGAAAAATGTGAGATCGAAATGACTGAACCGAAGAAATTAAAATATTACATTAAAATATTTAACACCAAGTTTAATCTCCATTTTAAACCACCGCGGCAAGACACATGTAAGACTTGTGATGATTTAAATTTGAAAATACAAGGAGCTGATGAGGAAAATATTAAAAAGAGTTTGAGATCCAAAGAGAACTTCATCAACGAAAAGCAGATTCAGCAAGAGAAAACCTTCAGAAAGATTCAAAAAAGGTTGATGAAGCATACATACTAACTTTTGATTTGCAGAAAGCTTTACCCTACCCAAAATTAACTACCTCAGTAGCATACTATAAAAGAAATCTTTATTTGTACAATCTAGGAATACATTGCTTTAATAATAATACAGGATACATGAATGTCTGGGACGAGGTTGAAGGTGGAAGGGGTTCTCAAGACATTGCAGCATGTCTTATTAAGCACTTAAAAATTTATGCCGCATTACAAAACCATGTCATTATGTACTCCGATTCGTGCACTGGACAAAACCGAAATATCAAGACAACTCTTTCTCTTTTGAAGCTTGTACAAGATCCTGAAACTACAATTGACACCATAGATCACAAGTTCTTGGTATCAGGACATTCCTATCTTCCCAATGATGGGGAATTTGGAATAATAGAGAGTGCTAGTCGCCGCCTTGGACAAATTTATAGCCCAGACCAATGGGTCGACATTATAAAGAGAGCAAAACGCAAAGAACCTTATTTTGTGGTTACTGAAATGAAAAATGACGACTTTTTAAGTACGGCTGCCTTAGAAAACTCTATTACAAATAGAAAAAAAAACAACTTGCGGTTATGAATTTAGCTGGCTCAATATTAGATGGCTGAGGTTTGAAAAGAATCATCCTTTACAATTTCAATTTAAAGAAACACTAAATTCTGAAACACCTTTTTATAAAGTAGATGTATGTAAAAAAAAAGCAAGGACGACAGGCCCACTTGTACAATATTCAACAAGATCCACTCTATCCATCAAGAAGACCAGTCACTAACGCAAAGAAGAAAGATATGCTTGATCTCTTACCATACATTCCGCCTATTTATCACAATTACTACAAAAACTTACCCATAGATATACCAACTCGTTCGAGCACACGTAATGCTGATGAGCGTTCGTCTGATGATGAAATTTCATATGATGAAAACAAAACATTTCACTATAACAGTGAAGTAACTCCAGAAAAAAAAGTTTCAGTTCATTTATTTAATTAGTATTGCTTTTATTTTCTAAGTTGCTGAAAAATATTATAACTTTGATTTGCAATAAACAATAAAGAATAAAAAAACTGAATTAATAGTTGTATTTTTTTTCTACATATTAATTTGCAATAGGCTCATTACTGAAAAATTCAATTACAAGGAGATAATTCACTTTTACAATGAACGACAGATATGTTGGGTACTTCACACCAGTTAATTCAAGTTCTGCTGTGAATATAGAAAAAGGTACTTTGAATTATCTATTAGAAAATGCATTGATACATAGTACTTGTTAGCTGTAGGGTGTGATGGTACTAATACAAACACTGGAAGAGTGGCTAATATGCCAACTGCACGCGAATTAACTCCCCCTCAGGCATTTAGTTAAACACTTGGATGGACCCACATCAGGACTTACAAGATTTGCAGGTCCTATTGGTAAGGCTTTTACAAAAAAGATTCCTGTGGCAAAGTTTGACAAAATCAAAACAAACTTACCCGAAGTAACCAATGACCTCAGTGCAGATCAGGAGTATTTGTATGTTCTACAGATGGCTAAACGTAATCCTGGGAAAATTGCACACTCCAGGTGGCTTACGTTGGCAAATCGGATTCTGCCATTATATGTGGCAACACTTAACCCATCCAAAGAGCTGAAAGAGTTGGCAACTTATGTTGTGAAAGTTTATGCCATGTGGTTCTGGATTAAAACCAAACCGTTATGCACGAATGGTGCAAGTCATTTGTAGAGAACAATAAAACTTTCCCACTACCAAAATGATGAACTAAAGGAAGTTATTGATCCGGTTTTTAAAACGTTTTTAAAAACGTCAGTTCGCGAAACTCGAACTTATTTTGTATAAAGTCGAAGATTATAAATAACAAATATTATATTCAAATTTAATTTCAAATGATCATGCAAAAAATAGTATACGATACTCTCTCGGTATGTGCTCAAACGTCTCGAAAACATGCAAAACTCGTTTTGCAAGAATTCTTTCTCGATTGTATGAACGCACCTACTGATCTTCGTAATATACTATTTTGATTTCGGTGATCTGACCCAGCCATTCTGTATAATATTAATATATAGAAAAAGAACTGAAGATTTGTTTTTAATATTTTTAACTTTATTCAACAATATCAAAACAGTGTGCATGCATTTCAATAAAGGAAATGATAGTGTGAGCCACAAAATTTTGTTCTAGAGTTGGCTGTGAAATAAATGAGGTATGTCGCATATTATTACGTCATGAGACTAGATTACTTCCATTAAATTAGATTTAAAAAAATGAATTAATCTCAGATATGACTGCTATTTTTCTCTCTATCTGGCATGGCCAACTCAGAAACAAAATTATGTGGCCCACACTTTATAAATCAAATAAGATTTAAACTTTATTAGATTAAATTAATAAAAATATTAAACTAATTCAGTCAATTAAATAAATCACAACGCGTTCGTTTTGGATTCATTCTGGTCCCTGGTTGACATTTAAAACTTTCAGCAAACTCTATTGAATTCTGGAGGGCGGCTGTGACTCTGTATCTGTTTGCACTGTGATTGTCCAAGAGAGTCATGTTAATCTCACCGCACCAGACCTAAAAATAAATTTCTGTAATAACACATTAATTAGTGATAAAGCGAATTCTTACATTGGCATAAGCAATGAAAAATAATTGGTCGTGTGTATAACTTTCAAAACCCGGTAATTTCAGTTTCAAATCTCTCAATTTCTTATAAGACGTGTACGATAAATGTATTCCACTGGTATCGGCTACGTTTTCACCTATCGTAAAGAATCCTTTCAAATGTGTAATTAAACTTCTACGAGCTGTTTGGTGATATTCAATGTATTGGTTTTTGAAACACTGTAATTTATCCTCCAATTGCGAACTCTCGTATGAGTTGGAATTCTTGAACACATCTGTAAGAGTATTGCAGTATTAGATTTAATAAATATATTTGTATTCATTTTATACCTTTATAACTGAATCCGTGAGTAATTTCGTGGCCAATAATAGAACCCAATGCTCCGTAATTTAAAGCGCTAAAATTTGTGTAATAGTTGTGGATTACGTTTAGTTACGTACAGGGCCGGATCGTGGGTATGCAAACTGCACTGGGCTATGCGCTGAGAGGGGCCTCGGATCGGGCTATTAATGTTTTCTATTAACTTTTTTGTTTGAAATTAAATATATGAATATTAAGGCTACTTTTCGTCTTTATTTCATTTTTTTTTTAATGCTACTGCAGCAAGTGAGAGTTTTCATTTTTATTTATAATTATTTTGTTTAGTATTAAATTTATATGGCTATATTAAAAGAAACTAAATAATAGACAAGTATTACCATTATGAAAATATTAAGGTAACAGATAAAATAAACTAATAAGGGATATTAATACTGGGTGTATTATAGTGGAGTGAAATTAGTGTGTTATCAGATTAAGTCTATTTCATAAAATTGTAAAAAGTTTTTGTCTGTCTTAAATGAATATTTTAAACCATATCCTGAATTTTGCATACTTTTTGGCGCAGCACCGAGTTTGCGAGTGTGTCAAGTTGGCACCCCAATGGAGGGTTCTGATAGTTCTGAATAGAGTTCTCAATTCCCTGTGATGTATCTAGAAGTACTATCAACTTTTAAAAAAGAGTTCTGTAAAATTGGGCTGTCAGGATTTTTTACTTTCTCCGTTACGAAGTACGAGAAAGTATTGTGATCGTGATTTTTTTTCAAATTTTTTTTTTCGGAAATATCCGTTTTGGGGTCCCTAGATGCCATTTCAACAATTTTTGGAATTTTTTTTTTGTGTCTGTGTGTGTGTGTGTGTGTGTGTGTGTGTGTGTGTGTGTGTGTGTGTGTGTGTCTGTGTCTGTGTGTGCGTGTGTGTGTGTGTCTGTCTGTGCGCGCTGTATCTCAAAAACTAATATACCAATTGATATGAAACTTTGAACATCCGTCTTATTTGATAATCTGAAGAACTGAAAAGCTTTTGGTAAAATTTTGTACACCGGAAGTGGGCGTTTACCTCAACTGTTTTTTGTTTTTCGCTAATATTTTCTTAAATATGAAAAACATAAATATAAAATATAAACCAAAAATTAAAAAAATAATATTAAATTTTTTTCTCGAATAAAAATGATTTTATGAAAAATGTTTTCAAGCAAAAGCTGTTCATTTCTTTGTTGTCTTCAAAGTTTGTTTGAATGTTTTTGTGATATTTTTCATATTTAAGAAAATATTGGCAAAAAACAAAAAACAGTTAAGGTAAACGCCCACTTCCGGTGTACGAAATTTTACCAAAAGCTTTTCAGTTCTTCAGATTATCAAATAAGATGGATGTTCAAAGTTTCATATCAATTGCTCTATTAGTTTTTGAGATACAGCGCACACAGACAGACACACACACTCACAGACACACACACAGACACACACACACACACACAGACACAAATTTTTTTTTTCCAAAAATTGTTGAAATGGCATCTAGGGACCCCAAAACGGATATTTCCGTAAAAAAAATTTTTGAAAAAAAAATCACGATCACAATACTTTCTCGTACTTCGTAACGGAGAAAGTAAAAAGAATAGAAGACGAATGATTTTTTGGTTCGGTCCACATTTATTCTATAAGTACAATACTTTTCAGGAAGAATTTTTAAAATCTGTTATCTTGTTTAAAGTCTTCTTCTCAAAACCACAGAATAATTGAACAATTAATTTATTTTTTTATATTTTATGCATCTCTACGGTGAGTGCAATACAGGATTTTCAATATCTGTTAAAGACCAGAAAACAATTAAACGGCAAATTTATTTATTTGGTCTTATCTGCATCTACTCGACGAGTACTTTTTACTTTGCTGAAAGTTTGCGCTCTTGAAGCAAATTCCCGGAGAGAATAAATTTTTAGAATTTGTCAAATCGCTGAATGCATTTTTGTTTGTTTTCCTAGTTCCAGTTTGGATTGTTGACGCTTTTGTTTCCACCTAGGATGTGGCAATAATTTTTGGCTAAAATCTGAAATGCACCGTTGTTTTATGAATTTTGAGCTTTTAAACGAAATTCGTCAAGTAATTAATTTTTTATTTTAGATTCTTTTAAATCGTTGAAAATATTTTTCGTTTGAGTTTGGATTGTTGCCGGTTTGTTTCCACCTAGGATGTGGCAATTGTTTTGATGGAAGATCAAAAATGTATTGCAATTATTGATTTTGAGCTTTTAACACAAATTTCTTAGTTGATAATTAATTTATCAACTAAAAAAATTCAAATCGTTGAATGCATTTTTCGTTTTTCTAGTTCAAGTTTGGATTGTTGCCGTTTTTGTTCTACCTAGGATGTGGCAATTGTTTTTATCTAAAATCTGAAATGCATTGTTGTTTTATGTATTCTGATCTTTTAAAAGAAATTCATCGAATTATTAATTTTTTTGATTTTTTTTTCAACATTATTCGTTCTCCCAATTTAAATTTGGATTGTTTTACGTTTAGTCTCCTCTTAGAATATGGCAATTGTTTTGATCACAGATCAGAGACGCATTGTGTTTTGTAGATTTTAAGCTTTTTGAAAAAAATCATCAGTTGATTAATTTTTTTTAGAATTTTTTTAAACCGTTGAATAATTTTTTTTTGTTTTCCTAGTTCAAGTTTGGATTGTTGCCGTTTTCTTTCCACCTAGAATATGGCAATTGTTTTGTTGGAAAATCAGAAATACATTATAGTTTTGTTGATTTTGAGCTTTTGACGTAAATTCCTTAGTTGATAAGTTATTTAGAATTATTTAAATCGCTAATTACATTTTTCGTTTTTCTAGTTTAAGTTTGGATTATTGCCGCTTTGTTCCCATCTAAGATATCGCAATTGTTTTTACCTAAAATAAAAAAAATCTAAAATGCATTTTGTATTTTGAGTATTGTGATCGTGATTTTTTTTTCCAAATTTTTTTTTACGGAAATATCCGTTTTGGGGTCCCTAGACGCCATTTCAACAATTTCTGAAAAAAAAAATTGTGTCTGTGTGTGTGTGTGTGTGTCTGTGCGCGCTGTATCTCAAAAACTAATAGAGCAATTGATATGAAACTTTGAACATACGTCTTATTTAATAATCTGAAGAACTGAAAAGCTTTTGGTAACATTTTGTACACCGGAAGTGGGCGTTTACCTTAACTGTTTTTTGTTTTTTGCCAATATTTTCTTAAATATGAAAAATATCACAAAAACATTTAAACAAACTTTGAAGATAACAAAGAAATGAACATCTTTTGCTTGAAAACATTTTTCATAAAATCATTTTTATTCGAGAAAAAAATTTATTATTTTTTTTAAATTTTTGGTTTATAATTATAAAACGATAATAGTTACAGCAAATTTATGTAAATAATAATTGTAGAGAATGCTAAAATGAACAACTTATAAAGAATAAGTTTTTTTCGAAAACCCTTTAGTTTTTGAGTAAACTGAGTTTTTGAATTTGAAGTATAATTTTTCCATCTTTCATAATTTTGACGTTTTAAACGTCAGTTTCATCCGAGTTTACGCAACGCTCGATGAACATTTAAAATAGGATTTCAATTGATAATAAACCAAGTAAACTTAAATATATATTGTTATGATACCATCAAGTGGGAGAAAGTAACATGATGGCCACATCACCATTTTTTAATTAAGTGTTGAACGTGTTGTTAAATTTTGATGATTTAAATGTGAAAATGTAGCGAATTTAACACATTTTGAAAAATCATTGGAAAATTTCCATCTTAAATCAACGCAAATTTTTGAGTCAAAACATAATTAGATTTTGATGATTTAAACGTGAAAATGTAACGAATTTTACACATTTTAAAAAAACTTTTGGAAAATTTTCATCTTGAATCGACGCAAATTGCCAAAATCGCAAAATTTCAAAATCATTTTTTTAAACATGTTTTTAAATTACATAACTGCTGAACGCGTCATTAGATTTTGATTATTTAAACGCGAAAATATAGCAAATTTAACACATTTTAAAAAATTATTAGAAAATTTTCATCTTAAATCAATTGCCAAAATCGCAACTTTTTAAATCAAAACAAAAAATCGTATTTTAAAATAATCATATAACTGTCGAACGCGTTGTCAGATTTTGATGATTCAAATGTGGAAATGTAGCGAATTTAACACTTTTTGAAAGATAATTGGCAAATTTTCACCTTAAATCAACGTATTTGCCAAAATCTCAATTATTTTAATAAAAACAAAAAATCGTATTTTTCATAAATTACGTAACTTTTGAACGCGTCATTAGATTTTGATGATTTAAACGTGAACATGTAGCCAATTTAACACTTTTTTTAAAAATCATTGAAAAATATTCATGTTAAATCAACGCAAATTGCCAAAAACGCAATTTTTTAAGTCAAAACAAAAAAAAATATTTTTTAATAAGGTTTTTAAGGTTAACTGCTAAACGCATTGTTAGATTTTAATTATTTAAACGTGAAAATGTAACGAAATTAACACATTTTAAAAAATCATTGGAAAATGTTCATCTGAAATCAATGTAAATTGTCAAAAATCAATCAAAATCGTATTTTTTTTTAAATCATATAACTGTTGAACGCGTTGTTGGATTTTGATGATTAAAATGTGAAAATATAGCGAATTTAACACTTTTTGAAAAATCGTTGGAAAATTTCCCCCTTAAATCAATGCAAATTGCCAAAATCGCAAATTTTTAAATCAAAACAAGAAATAGTATTTTTTAAAATTATATAACTGTTGAACGCGTTGTTAGATTTTGATGATTTAAACGTGAAAATGTAGCGAATTTAAGAGGTTTTGAAAAATCATAGAAAAATTTCCATCTTAAATCAACACAAATTGCCAAAAAACGCAAATTTTCAAGTCAAAACAATGTTTTTTTAATTACGTATATGCTGAACGCGTTGCTAGATTTTGATGATTTAAACGTGAACATGTAGCAATTTTAAAACATTTTGAAAAATCATTGGAAAATTTCCACCGTAAATCAACGCAAATTGCCAAAATCTCAATTTTTTTAAATCAAAACAAAAAATCGTATTTTTTTATAAATCACGTAACTTTGTAAGTGTTCAAATCGGTAATTGGGTGGACTATTTTCATGAAAATTTTCAAAATTTTTTATCAACTCGTTCGTCAGTAAAAAAAAATGTTTAAAAAATCGATTACAAAAGTTTTCGAATTTTTTTAGGGTTTATATGACCTTGGAAAAATGGGTCAAATATGTAATTGGGTGGACTATTTTCATGAATTTTCTCAGAATGTTTCATCAACTTGTTCTTCAGTATAAAAATAATGTTTAAAAAATCGATTTGAAAACTTTTGGAATTTTTCTAGTAACTAAATGACCTTGAATAACTTTGGGAAAAATTGTTCAAATGGGTAATTTGGTGGACTATTGTAATGAATTCTTTCAGAATTTTTCATCTACTCGTTGGCCACTATAAAAATAATGATTAAAACATCGATTTAAAAAGTTATGTTTGAAAAATCGATTTAAAATCTTTACACTTTTTTTTAGTGTCGAAATAACCTTAATTGACCTTGAACAAAATTGGTCAAATGGTTAATTAGGTGGACTATTTTCATATTTTTTTTTCAGAATTTTTCATCGACTCGTTCGTCAGTATAAAATTAATGATTAAAAAATCGATTTAAAATATTTTGATTTTTTTTCAGTGTCGAAATAACCTTGAATGACCTTGGAAAAAATTGGTCAAATGGGTAATTGGTTGGACTATTTTCATAAATTTTTTCAAAAATTTTCATGTTCTAATCTTTGGTTTTTGAGTAAACTGACCATTTTCATCTTTAATAATTTTGACGTTTTAAACGTCAGTTTCTTCGATTCTACAAAACGCTCGATGTACATATGTACATTTATAATATGATTTAAATTAAAAGCGTAAATATAAATGGCTATGATACCATCAAGTCGGAGAAAGTAACACGATGGCCACATCACCATTTTTTTTAAATTGGGTGCCAACTTGACACCGCACCCCAACATTGTCATCGAATTGTTCTGAACTAGTTTTAAGATGTATTTGGGTTAGTACTATAGTTCCTGATACTTTTAAAAAAGAGTTCTGTTAAATTTCCAGAGATAAAAATATTCTAAGTTAGAAATACGAAATATTCAAATTTATATTACTGACTTAATCTAAATATTTCATTAAAACTATGGATAGAACTGACTAAGAACTACAGGAAACACTAATCAGAACTATCCGGAACTATCAAAAATATTTTGCGAATTCCATCCATAGTTATAATGAAATATTTAGATTCAACCAATATTAAGTGAGTAATATAAATTTGAATATTTGGAATTTCCAACTTTGAAAATTTTTATCTCTGGAAATTCAACAGAACTCTTTTTTAAAAGTATCAGGAACTATAGTACTAACCTAAATACGTCTTAAAACTAGTTCAGAACAATTCGATGACAATGTTGGGGTGCTGTGTCAAATTGGCACCACATTTTTAAAAAAATTCCTGACAGCCCAATTTTACACAACTCTTTTTTAAAAGTTGAAAGTACTTCTAGACACATCAAAAGGAATTGAGAACTCTATTCAGAATTGGGATGCCAACTTGACACACTTCGAGTTTGCTAACATTTAAATTAAGTCATAAACTCAAACGTCTAAAAATCGGATGGAATACAAGATTCCTTAAATCATTTCAAGACAATATTGTTGATTTTTATTATTACCTCTTTTTTAGCGCACATTCAAGACCATCAGTGGCGTAACTATACGAGGCAGCTGCCCCCGGGCTCCGGGTTTAGAGACTTGATAGACCTTTCGGGGTAAGATTCCACAGCCGGTCTAGATTAATTGAATGTTAAGGCAGGTACAGTATTTCTCAGCAGGGTCTATAGCAGTGATAGCGAACCTTTTGAGCTCGGTGTGTCAAAATTTTGAAAAGTCGAAACATAATTTTCGTGGCGTATCACACATCACAAAAATAAAGACAAAAAAAAATAGAAATATTTATCATTTTTGTATTAATTAATTATTATTTTGTTAATTATTAATTACTATAACCGTAAGAAATAATATAGAGGAGGTAAGGAAACTTAAAGATCTGGTAAGTCGGAATGATTAAGTTTTCTCTACTAACCCGTGTGATATTGGATCCACCGACTTAGTGACAATGACTATTGAACTTACAAACCAAGAAATAGTGCGGTGCGATCTTACAGACTACCGTATACAGAACGAGCGCAAGTAAAGACAATGATTCATGAACTATTAAGTGCAGGGATAATCTACGAGTCAACATCCGAGTATTCGAGTCCGGTAATTCTAGTTCCAAAAAAAGACGGTGCATAGACTATGGACGTTTAAATGCCATAACGCGTAAGTCACACGCGACAATGCCAGCGATTGATGAACAGCTCGACATGTTAACGGGAAATAAGTTTTTTACGACATTAGATTTCATGAGTGGTTATTACCAAATACCGATTGATGAACATCGAGGGTCAATACGAATTTTGTAAGATGACATTTGGTTTGGTAAACTTGCCAAATGTGTTTAACAAGTTAATGCAACGCGTTGTTCTACGGATCGGACCGAACATTGTTATAACGTACATGGACGATAAGTTGTTACCGAGTGCAACAGTATCCGAGGGTCTTACTAAATTACGGAAAGTACTTAGAGTATTACGAGAACTAGGACTAACATTAAAACTCAGTAAATGTAAATTTCTGTACACGCGCTTGGACTACTTGGGGTTCGAGATTGACAGCGAAGGGGTTCGACCTGGTAAGCAGAAGACTGATGCTATGGTGCAGTTTCCAAAACAAACGTTCACTAGGTACGACAATTTTTGGGATTATGTGGATTTTTTCGAAAATTTGTGCAAGGGTTTTCGTTAATAGCCAGACTATTAACGGAATTGACTAAGGAGAAAGGGTTCGAATGGACTGAACTGCAAGAAAAAGCTTTCGAAACTTGAAAGGATCGACTAGCACAACAACCGAGACTTGCATTATATGATCGTGAAGCAGAACTACAGGCCCACACAGATTCCTGTAAAGATGGACTCGCAGGGATACTTCTTCAGAAAGATAGGAAGGAAAATTGGCAAACGATGGGGTATTACAGCCGAAAGACGACAGAATTAAAATCCAAATACCACAGTTACGAACTTGTAGTCTTAGCGGTTGTAGAAACCATAGAACGATACAGACTATATTTACTAGCACGACACTTTACAGTAATTACTGATTGTAACTCGCAGAAAACAATCCTGACGAAGAAGAATATGACACCCAGGATAGGGCGGTGGCTCCTAAAGTTATAAGAGTATGATTTGACTATCATACACCGATCTGGTGAAAAGATGTCTCATATTGTTGCTTTGAGTAGACATCTAACTGAACCAGGAAGAGAACCGGAAGAGGCAGATCTGAAAATCTACACTTTGAGGATTAGCGAGGCTGATTGGTTACTAACGATGCAGCTACAAGATGCAAATCTACAAGCGATCTATGATATTCTGGATGGAAAACATTCGAGAACAATAGAAGAAAAGCAGGTGCAAGCTGATTACCAGATATAAGACAACCGAATATGTCGAAAGACTAAAGAAGGTTCAAGATGGGTAGTTCCGAGAGGAATCATATTTAGGGTAATAGAGGAAAGCCATGATAAGATGGGTCATTATGGAGTTGAGTTAATGAAATTACGAAGACATTATTGGTTTGCAAAAATTAGGAAGAAAGTGAAAAATTATATAGCGCCATGTGTAAGGTATGCCTACCACAAGACTGTAAAAGAAAAACCAGAGGGAGAACTTCATACAATAGAAAGGGTACCAATTCCGTTCCATACAGTGAACGTAGACCATTTGGGACCATTTGTGAATAGTTTACAGAGATATGATTATGTGTTGTTGTACCAGGATAACTTTACTAAATATACGGTGTTGAGGGCAGTAAACAGATACATATGAAAACAGGAAGTGATCCCGGAAGCAAAAATTGCAACGTCGCAGAGCTTTAAGTTCAAGGGTAAATCAAATCTGGGGGATTTTAGGGTGGAAAAAATTAAAATATGGGGTAATTCAGGGTGGAAAAATTCAAATCTAGGAGATTTTCAACTCAAAATGTTCACCAACTATCAAAATCTGGGGGAATTCAGTGGTGGGAAATTTAAAATCTGGGGGAATAAAATGGAAACAGTGGAGCTTGGAAGTTCTACGGTGTTGCCGAAAAGGCATCCGGTTTCCGGGAATTCCATCCGGTTTTATGGTGAAATGGCAACGCCGCCGAGCTTTAAGTTCAAGTTCATGGCGGGAAATTTAAAAAGCTGTGTCAAAGTTGTGCCAAAATTGTAAAAGTGGGAAATTCAAAAATTTTAGGGTGGGGTCGACTTAAAGTTCTACAATAGTGCCAACTGTCCGCTAAAGTTCACTGCCAACCCAAAAGTTTTATTTATAAGCGGGAAATTTAAAAAATGTGAATATCTCCGTAACGGCGCGTCGGATTGCGGATTGCTGTATTGCAAATGAAAGAGCTCATGGAGTAGATTTAGAAAATGGCCACTTTCGCTCGGCTGACATTTCATTTCCGGTGGGACAAAATAGCCCGAACGGGCGTGATGCAAGAAGTTCAGATTTAGTGAAATAAAGCGGGAAATCTTATGCGATATGCGCCGAATGTTGTGTAGATATCAGACCACACACAGGATATTGATAACAGTTTGTCGGCGGATGTTGATACTGGCTCAGGATGCTGATAAGACCACACACAGGATGCAGCTGACCGCAGAGCGGAAGTTGAGAAGAGTATCAGCGGATGTTGATACGGCAGACCCGTTGATACACGGTCAGCTCGAGCAGGAATTTCTAGCTTTGGTAGAATAATTATTATAATTATACTAATAAATATATAATTCTATGATTGAGTCTCGTTTTATCCTTCTTGTGTACCAAATCCATAAAAGTGCCCAGCCACGTGGATTTTTTTTTGGAACAGTGCCGAAGTGTCTCCTGAATATAACACAGGAACGCTCACCACAGTGCCCAGTGTTATAGTGGCTGCCGAAAACATCGCCTCTTGACTTGGTCTTGGACCCCTCCGGCAGATACCGTTATCTGCCGGTTGACTCCAGTGTTCAGTGCCTCACCTTGCCGTGGTACTGGAGCTCAGGTAGGAAGCGCAATGTCCAAAACTGATTAATCGACCCACTGAGTGGCTGCGGTTGTTAATCGGTGCACCCTTACCCCAATCCTCTATCCACTCAGTGGTCCAGAAAGTCCGACATGCGCTCCTTACTTGCTGACGAGGTCACGGGGGCCACCTCACACGTGCTAGTAATTAATATCTGGTTTGTTCACAGAGTCGTACCATCTCCCTTTTGCTACCCCGCTGAGCTACGCCGGTCGAGCAACCAAGATGTCTTCTCCCACAATTGAAAGTGTCACCTTCCAGGATCCTCTGGAAAAGGAAATCCGAAACTAAATAATTCTAGATCAAAGAACGTGAGCATTGGAATCAGTCCAGCAGCAAACTTCACCCCAATTGTGAAAATATGGGGCGCTCACACATGCGTCTTCTTTACCGAGGGGGAATGGAACCAGTTTTCTGCAATCAACATTACAGAGATGCAGGGGACGATCACAAGATCACCAAGAACGAGGATCGAGACATCATGGCGATATGGATCGAGCAGCACGCATTGAGTGTTATAACGTCGGAAGAAACTGTTGGAAATTTGCTTGATTTGAAAACAGTGATTAATCATAAGTTGAGCGTGTTAAAAGCTCCAGATTTTTGAGTGAAGACAGCGAAGTCAAAACCAGTCATAAATGTGTTAGTAAAATATTTTGGGACACCTCACACCTCAAAGACTAATAACAGATCGAGGGACGGCATTCACATCGAAGAATTTCGAGAATCTGTGCGAAGAGAATCAGATCGAACATATCAAGAATGTCACAGCGACGCCAAGAGGAAACGGACAACTGGAAAGACAAAATCAGACCTTACTAACTGCACTGACTACGATGTATGAACAAGAGAATGGCAAGGATTCGGATCAGAGAATATGGCAGATACTATTTTCGCTGAACGACATGGAGAACGCGACGACCAAGAAGACTCCACATCAGCTTTCATTTAGGTATCATCTAAGAAACGCTCTGCAGAATCAAGTAACGTTGGCAGTGGGCGAAATAAATTATCCAGATGACGTCAAGGAAGAAGAGGAGCAGTACTACAAATAGAAAAGCAACAGAAAAGGGACAAAATGATCTTTGATCGGAAGCATATACAGCCACGAGCCTACTCCATAAAAAAATTTCCTGGTTATTATCCCTTAAAATCCCATCATATACCGGGTGACCCAGGGATCTGTAAAAGCCCCATAACTTATTTGCTATTTGAGATATCGACTTCTAGTTTTCTTGAACTGGTACCCACACTTATTCTACATTTTTTTTAAATATGAATGTTTTTGTACATAACAGAACAAAGTTATATTTTTTTAAATGGAACACCCTATATTTTATACTTTATTTTCAACCCTCTTGCCACAAATTTGCCCATAACTAACCAATCGTCCATAACAGACCCATACTATCTGATACTGTTTTTATTAGCTTCTCAAGAGGGTTGAAAATAAAATATAAAATATAGGGTGTTCCATTAAAAAAAACATAACTTTGTTCTGTTATGTATATTGGGACACCCTGTACAAAAACATACATATGTTTAAAATATGTAGAATAAGTGTGGGTACCAGTTCAAGAAAACTAGAAATAGATATCTCAAATAGCAAATAAGTTATGGGGCTTTTACAGATCCCTGGGTCACCCGGTATAAATCAGAAAAGATATTTAGGTTGTACCTAATTAAGTTGATTTGTGAGGCTGTGCATCATCGAAGTTAAACAAAAAGGGTTTTCAAACTCACTCAAAATGTATTGTTTTTTTTTATATTGTCTAAATCGTTAGATTTCCAAATTATCTCCTTTGAAATAACAAAAGTTAGCAATTTTCAAGTTAATTAACAACTATTTGCAGCTGACTCTAACAAACGATACAAATGTACTGAAAATCGGAAGTGATAGAAAGTTGAAAATATTTCACATGAGGAGAACCGAGTGATTAGTTTTTTAATTTTTTTTTTTATACAACGGTAACCCCGTAAACTTTTAAAGAACGGTTTAGACACCCTGTATACCTGCTGCATTAGGCCTTTCTTGGAATATACATTTAATTTAAACATTTCATTTTGAGAAAAATATATTTGGTCAGGCTCCACCATGACAATGCCCCTTGCCACACGACCTCCATCGCAACCAATTTCCTGGCCTGGAGCAACACCCCGATGGTCCCCCAGCCCCTTTACGGTACCGACTTGGCTCTGTGCGACTTTTTTTTGTTTCCCCGACTGAAGAGAGAGCTGAAAGGAAGGCATTAGGAGTCTATGAAAAACATCCAAAAGCAATGTTACAACGTTCCTAAAAGACATTCCCATCAAAGAGTTTAAGGATGCCTTCCAGGCATGGCAGACACATCTCTGCAAGTATATTGATGCCAGAGGAGAGTATTTTGAAGAATTTTAAGCATTTGTACCAGTACGATCAATAAATATATGTTTCCCAGAAAATGCGCATTACTTTTATAATGGACTCTGTATTGTATATAATGGGTTTTTCAATAGCAACTTGACACTTTTATTTTTTTATTGTGAACGCACCCTTAAACAAATTAGTGCGCTGTCACTGTCAAAATACGCAGTATCTCAAACATTTTCATCATGCAAAGACTTACGAACGAAGAACGTTTACAAGTAATTAAAAATTACTACGGAAATTCCGGGTCAGTGATTGCAACTTCAAGATCGCTTACGCCAATTTTGGGTCGTCATTCTCTCCCGAGTAGACAAGCAGTTCACAATTTGGTAAGAAAATTTAAGTCAACATATTCACTGTTGAATGTTCCCGTGCCAGTGAGACAACGCAGCGATCGCAGCGCCGAGAATATTGCTGCCGTTGAAGCGTACATCGCAAACGATCCAAATCAGTCGATTCCACGGCGTTCTCAGGAATTGGGCATCAGTCAGATCACACTATAAGAATCTTGGCCTGCACCATTACAAGATCAAGTTAACTGAAGAACTAAAGCCACTTGACCATATGAAGTGACGCACGTTCTCCGAATGGGCTCTAGAGATGTTAGCCGAAAATGACGACTTTCATCGCAAAATCGTCTTCAGTGATGAAGCGCATTTTTGGTTAAATGGTTTCGTCAACAAACAAAACATGCGTTATTGGAGTGCTGAAACCCCTCATATGCTTCATGAAACATCACTTCATCCACAAAACTGGTGCGGTTTCCATTTCGGTGGCGTCATTGGTCCATTTTTCTTCGTTGATGAAACTGACCGTCACGTTACAGTCAATCGTGAACGCTACAGAGACATGTTGCAGCGTTATTTCTTCAATCAATTGCATGGGATGGACATCAGTAATATGTGGTTTCAGCAAGACGGTGCCACATCCCACACGGCTGGCGAAACAATCGACTTATTGATGTCCAAGTTCGGTGAACGTCTTATCTCAAGAAGAGGTTCTGTCGATTGGCCGCCGAGATCTTGTGATTTAACACCTCTAGACTTTATTCTGTGTTGGAATTCAAAATGATTGATACAAAATGTCCGCTCAGTAGATGGATACAAACTTGAAATTACTACGAGTAACGTTTGGCGGTCAATATTGTTACCAATTCCATCATTTGCCCTAATGCAACTATCACTTTATACAGATTTTGTCACGAGGAATTCGAATCTGTTGTCCATACCGTTTCAGAGTTATTAGCGCTGAGAAAGACCAGAAAACGCCAGTTTAGCACTTTTAGATTAGAATATCTCCGAATCCTAACGTGGTGTACAAATTTGGATTACGGATTCGATTTCAAAGCATCGCAATCCTTCGGGAACAAAATTTGGTTCCCGGGTATAAAAATGTCAGGCCTGTGCAATCGGCATGAGTCGCAAAACATTTACAAATGATCACCGTATAAAACTCAATAATGGAAAAATACGATTATCCTCGTTTAACCACTAATCCATTACCCATTTAAAATGTATCTAAAATAAGAGCCCCGCGCAAAATTACTGCAGAGCCACGCATAACTTTTGGCCGGCCCTGGGTTCATATTTTACGTTGTTGTAAATTATTATTTTATAAATTTGCAATACATACTCTAGACCCAAATTATAAATTGGTTGATTCAAGATTCCCATTGGAACATCTAAAATAATAAATTAAATGTGCAACGTGTGTGTCGATCGAAACAAATGATTAAAATATATACATACTAATAGAATTTTCCTCTACATCATAATGAGCATTTACTGTAACTGGACTTTTAGCAGATCCCAGCGCAAATTTTGAGATATCTCCATTGTATAGAAGAATGTATAAGTCAAAAATATTTCCAACAAAATCATCTTCTGAGAGTTGTATCTAAAATACACAATGTAATCAATTGTATCACACAATAATATACCTCACATTTTTGTAATAATCTTCTAAAATAGACTTGTCCTTGGTGATTTTTGAATGACCTATTATACGGGACATATTTAGGCTCTTTTTTAAAACTGCGTCCCTCCTTGCCATATTCATCCACCCGCTTTCTGTAATTGCGTCATTATACGCATCATGGATACCAATTGTCATGCGTTCCACCTGCAATTCGCAATATTAAAAATCATATCAACAAATATATCTAAGTTGTACTTACTTTCGCTTTAATATTATCGTTATAAAGGGAATCCGTAAGAGCATAAGATAGAGCCGTTCCCATTAAATCAATAACAAGCTTTGTGCAAGAGTGTTTCCTTTAATAAATATTGTCATTGAGTATCAAGGATATTACATTAAAACACTTACGACAAACGGAATTGATCAAAGCGTCCAAGACGTGTATATGTCGAACCAATTTCCGTAACAGCTGTATACCACATGTATAATTCAATATCGACGGCTGGAAGTGATTCGAGCATCGAGAAAAACTCGCCAACTCTATTAAAATTAATTTTAATATTCATAACATCTTTGTGGTTTTCCTTAATAAAATTTACTAACATCTTTGTAAATTTGGTCAATGTTTGTGTAACATTAACTTTGTTTAATCGTAAAATTTGCTCTAAATTGTCTTCGATTGATTTTATGGAGTAAACAGTGGAGTATTGAGATAAACCTGAAAGCTGGATAACATGTTCTATTAGTATACAGGTATAGTTATAAAACCCTATGGTCATGGATGCTTAATTGTTGTAAGGGCATGAAATTATTTACGAGTTGAAAATCAGAGGCTTCGCAGGCGATGCAGAAACTGCTTTGGGAAAATATTTGAAGGAGAATCATAAACCTATTATTTAAAATGTTGAGTTTTCTGATGACGAGCGTCATAAGACAGAAAATTCTTTGGAATCAGTGGAAACAATACTTAACACATTTCTAAGTAAAAACGCTAAGTTGCCTGAATTGAGAATCACATATGAGAGATTCCACGTCAACTGATCCAGGAGTGAATGGGCTGGTTTGCAAAACTCTCCCAGAAGTATTGAATCATCTTTGGGGTCCCAAAATATACAAGATCCTAAATTTTCAGCCACTAATTTTGCCACAGTTCAGTATAATGGTCAATTTAGTGTTTTTTTTTCATTTTTTCGACGTCAATGACGAAATTTCGTTTATGGGATGGCATAGTCGGATTTTGGGCTCAAAAAAATTTCAGAAGATTTAAGATCGATGTAAAATTTTCCGGGGAATCCGTTTCCGCCATCAGAATTGCGATTACATGCTCCCCCGAGCCAAAAATGGAGAAAAACTGATTTTTTTCAAAGCGCCGTATCTCCGAAGTCTCATTTCTCTAAAATTTCTACAACACTTCAAAATGTTCCTTTTTCCAAGTACTTCAAGATGCATATAAAATTTCGATGTGTATTTGCATTCCAAGTACAAAAAGTGCCGAAAACCGTTTTTTTTTTTTTTCATTAGTCTCTTGTAGGCACTCTCAAATGTGCCCCTTCGTCTAAACCAGTCATTAATCTGAAGAGACACGGCTCCAATCAGTTCCAGAGTACAGAAAAATCATGTTCTTTCTTTCCTATCCAAACTCTTCTTCTCTCTCCCAAATAGGAACCCTATATAATCCGAAAATTTCCCCTTTTGGTGAAGAATATTTTTTCTCTGACTCTGATAATGACCAGAGCCTTCAATTTTCTTATCCCATGTCTTAATCACGACAATACGCATGCAACGTTAGTAAATTATAAAGAACGTCGTGATTTTTTTTCAAAGCGCCGTATCTCCGAAGTCTCATTTTTCTAAAATTTCTACAACACTTCAAAATGTTCCTTTTTCCAAGTACTTCAAGATGCATAAAAAAATCCGATGTGTGTTTGCATTCAAAGTACAAAAAGTGCCGAAAACCGTTTTTTTTTTTCATTTTTTGCCCGTGTAACCTATCGAAAAGGTATTCCGATGGGCACAAGCCCACCCCAATGCAAGGAAATCCCTCGAGTAAAAAAATAACTATGCTGTAAAGCATAGACCAACATGTACATAAACTGAGGATTTGAATTTCCCGCTGCTTTTGAGCCACTTGCCGGTCACGGTCTCCGCTCGCGCTACCTGCTTTACCTACACAGTCCGGTATGCCGGGTGGCATTCTAGTAGTGATGGGATAATCGGATGATTTTAATAATCGAAAAATTTAGATTCGGGTGACGGAAATAATCGGATGTTAATCGTAATCGGAAAAAATAATCGAAATCGGAAAAAATAATCGGAGAATCGGGAGAAAACAAAAAAAGGCCCTCCCTTAAAAATTGTACCCCTACCGGTCATATTCGATATTGAAATATCGTACTTCCTAACAGTGGCGGCTCGTAGAACATGTTGATGGTAGAGCCACTTATACAAAATACCCCCCCCCCCCTTTTTTAAGAAAGAAAGAACGATTTATATTCCTAAACCAAAGTAACTGGCGAAAAAGTCAGAATTAGTTAAAAATTCTTGCTGAGCTTGATACCACAAGTAGTACCATGGTTTGTTGGATCTATATAAAGAGCCGCCTCTGCATTAAATAATCCAAGCGTAGATTTTAAACTTTCGTAACGAACCGAGCGTAGAGTTAAGAAAATTTACAAAAATTTCCTGCTGTTGAAAAAAATATAAAAATAAGTTGTTAATATATTGCCATCGACTTGAAACTTTTCAAATGCACTTAAAACACATTCTAAATTATGATTATATAAAAATCCATTCAATGTTCCAACCGTAGATTTTGAATTTTCGTAACAAACCGAGCGTAGAATTAAGAAACTTTGTAAAAATTTCCTGCAGTTGAAAAAAATATAAAAACAATTGCCATCGACTTGAAACTTTTCAAATGCACTTAGAACACATTCTAGATTATGATTATGTAAAAATCCATTCAATGTTCCAACTGTAGATTTTGAATTTTCGTAACGAACCGAGCGTAGAATTAAGAAACTTTGTAAAAATTGGAACATGGTAGAGGCACTTATACAATGTACCGCATCCCCTCCTGTTTTTGAAGAAAGAAAGAACGATTTATCTTCCTAGACCGAAGTAACTGGCGAGAAAGTGTTTTAAGAATTTATTAAAATTTCTTTCTGAGCACAGGTAGTGCCCTGGCTCCTTGGCTCTAAATAACGAGCCGCCCCTGCTTCGCAACGAAGAAAGTAAAAACAATTTCCCTATCCTATTTCTAACTGTTGAGATATTTTTGTTCGAATTATAATTACTTAAATCTTCAGAAATAACAGAAACGCGCCGCTTTTGAATTGCCGTTTTCGTAATTTTGTGACCCCCAATAAGATGCTGCACTTTCATTTAAAAAATATCTATGTGTGCCGAAAAGAAGATGAAAATATTGCGGATCAAGATGAATAATAAATTTTATATTTATACTACTTTAATTTTATATAATTTTGGGGGATTTTTATTAAATATTTGGGGAAAATTAAAATTTACTACTAGCAACACTCGTCGTTTTTGACCTGCACTTTTTTTTTGGTATAAATTTCTGATATTTTGAACTAATTTTTCTTCATTTTCGATTTGTTTGTTAAAATTTTCGATTTTTGGTCGGCATTTTTTATTTTTAGGCCCGAAGTATCGACTTTTTGCCCTATATTTCAACCTGAATTATTCATTTTTATGTGCGGTATTTTCGAGTTTTTGTTTTTTTGTCCTTAATCTATTTTCGCGTTTCTGGTTAACAATTTATTTTGAGCTAGAGTAATTTTTGGGACTGAAAATTACAAATTATTTTTCTTTTACTTGATTTTTCAATTTTTTGGTCTGCATGTCTTTTTTAGGCCGGGAATTTTATTTTTTGCTTATATTTTAAATGTTTGGTCTGCATTTTTGATTTCTTTGTTCTAATTTTTAGAGTTTTTGGTCAATTTTTTTTATTGTTTGTTGAAATTTTCTGTTTTTTGTTTACATTTTTCGATTTTTTTAGTTTTTTATTCAATCATTAATTTGAACGAGCGAATTTTTGATTGGTGTACACTCAAAATTTTTAACATGAATTATTGTTTCTATGGGCGAATTTTTTAAATTACTTTCGAGTTTAGAGGTCCGGCAATTTATTTTGGGATAAAGTTATTTTTGGGGTTGAAAATGGCAAATGACTTTTCTTTTGCTAGAATTTTCAATTTTTTAGTCTGCATTTTTTATTTTTTACATCAGGATATTTGATTTATTTTAGATGTTTAGTCTGTGTTTTTCATTTCTTTGTTCCAAATTTTATAGTTTTTGGCCTATAAACCAAAATTTTCGAATATTTACTTGAAATTTTCGTTTTTTTTTCTTGGTGTGCTTTTTTATTTTTGCCGAGAGTTTACGATTTTTGGTTTAAATTTTCGATTTTTTGTTTATATTCTTAGTTTTTATCTTGATTATTATTAATTTTAATGAGCGAATTTTTGATTGGTCTATACTTTAGATTTTTAACCTGATTTGTTGATTTTTGTGTGCGCACTTTTGCCCGGCATTTTCGAGTTTTTTTTGACCAATTTTTAATTTTTTGCCCTTCATTTTAGATGTTTTAAGCTGAATTATTGCTTTTATGGGCGAATTTTTTTAATTTTTTTTGAGTTTAGAATTTCGGCAATTTACTCTGAGGTAAAGAGTTATTTTGGGGGCTGAAAATGGCAAATTATTTTTCTTTTGCTGGAATTTTCAATTTTCAGTCTGCATTTGAATTTTTTAGGGCAGGGTTTTTGAATTTTTTGGCCAATATTTTACATGTTTTTGGCATCTAAACCAACACCAACACGAATATTTAGTTGAAATTTTCTCTATTTTCAATTTTTTTACCAATGTTTTTAGTTTTGTTACCTTCATTATTAATTTTAATGACTGAATTTTTTATTGGTCTTTACTTTAGATTTAAATGAATTGTTGATTTTTATGAGCGAATTTTTGGCCGATATTTTCGAGTTTTTTGTTCCAATTTTTTGTTTTTTTTTGCCCTATAATTTAGATTTTACAGACATCATTTTTTATATTTTTGGCCTGTTTTTGGTTTTTGTATTAATTTTAGGTTATTTATTTAATTTGAAATTTTTTGTTTTAGTGTTTTTATTTTAATTATAGTGGTTGTTTTAAGGTAAAACTAATGTACTTTGATCTTTTAGCTAGAAAATACAGCCTGCTCGATTTGTGTTTAAGGAATTACTAAATTTTTTAATATTCGATTTTTGATTTTTTTTTCGAAAATTTTTAAATCAAAACAATAATTTTTGCAGCCAATTTAGTTTTTTTTAGTAATTGTTTAATATAATACTTTGGCCCGGAATGAAACTGATCATCCGGTATAACTGGAACTGTTTGGAAATTATGAAACAAAATGCGAACAATTTTAATTAGTTAATCCGAAAAATTAAAGAATTATTTTAATTATTTGAAGGATACCACAGCACGATTAAATATTTTTCTAATTTTTAAATGGCCTTTTTGTACTACTAAACTATTTTTTGTGCAAATTCCTAAAACTTATCAACGTGCCTTCTCTAATCCCAGTGTTTCCAGATTTGGGGGTAAAAAAAACATCATTCGATGTGGTATTTTTTGGGGTGGGTATTTTATGCGAGGGGTAATTTTGGGGATTTTTCTATGAAATATTTGGGAAAAATTAAAAATTACTCCTGGCAACACTGGCCGACAGGGACAAATAAAATTAAATTTATAAAGTTAATTAATGAAATTATTGAATAATTGGTTGAATAATTCAGATCGACACCAATATTAACAAGAGATGAGTGATCTACATGTTTAGACATTCTAAATCTACTTTAAGTGTTTACTAGTCTCGCCTCAAACGCCAAGCATGTTATTATACTGTCCTTGAAGTGCCGAACTTTTGATATGTCACGCAAATCCTAATCTGAATGGGCAAACGAATCCGAATCGGAATACGATTCCGAATCGAAATACGATTTCGAATCCGATTAAAAATAATCGCCACTCGACGAGTATTTTAATAATCGGAGTCACCGATTATTTCAATAATCGGAGTCGCCGATTATTTTCATCCCAATCGGCCCATCACTACATTCTGGTTGGTATACGCGGATTATTATTGATATGGACAGTGCAGTTTGTTTTGATCCTGCTAAAGTGTGGATATTTTTTCTCAACGTAATTTTCTTTCTTCGCATTGTGCTCACAATCTTTGTGGAAAAATATTTTGTGGTGTAAAACGATTATCTTGTGAAAACAACAAGTGGAAAAAGTAAGTTGCTTATTAATTCTCGGGCAAATGAACGCCATTGACGGAACAGACTAACATTTCTTGCGGATGGCAATTAAGTTTGAACTCAACATAATGTTGAATCAAGATCAAAGCGGATGCTTTCGAGAAGCGTATACCTCAAGTTCTCGCAGTGAACAACTTTTGCCTACAACTTCCAAACCGAATCTTTTTGACCAAGGTGAGATGTTTACTCTAGTTTGGGATTTTCCGCGGAATAATACACCAGCATTATTATTATTTTGGTTCGAGCTGCAAACTTGGAGTGATTTTTACCGGGGGCTTTGTTATTTGCAGTTTTTTTTTATGTCAATGTGAAAGAATTTAGATTTTTCGACAAAATTCACCAAAAACACTAACATTCCTAGAAATAACCCCAAAAAACGCCAGAATCCCTAGTTTGTTTATTCGGTGCGAGATTAGGAGCTGTAATGCCGCCTATTTTGACCAGCAGTCTGCAACAAATAGTCAACAAATTCTTTTAAAATGCCAAATGGCTGGTGCTCACAGAATTGTCCCCCCCGAAAAAGTCAATCGTTTTCAAAAACGGATTTATTATCGTTCCCCGGCAATAATCGGAGTTTTTTTACAGTACTGACAAGAGAAAAATTTTGATTCAAGCAGTGCAGGCCGTAAATACATAGTAAGTTTCGCATTTGTCAGAAGATTTTGCAACACAAGTGCAGGCTACATTTTGGACATCACTTTGAAATTTGAGCTGGTAAAAGAAGAATAGTGGTCAAATTGACCCCCGAATCCGTGAAACTTGCTTTATTGTCATTTCAAAAATATTAAATATTACCTCCAGGGAAACTTTGTAAAGAGTTAGTTTTACTGAAGTGGGACGAGTTATCAAAGCATGAATCGATAGGTATTATGTTTTTATTAAGTTTTTAGGTTCCGATTCCTCTACTCTTATAACATGAACCCTTCGTACAAGATATTGATCTTTTTTTTTGTTGCTGGTGGAAAATTTTAGTAATGACTGACTGCTTGAAATCCAGCGTGAAGGATTAAATCTCGCACTACATTTTTGACTAACATTTTCTCTAGTTAATTCAAATAGTTTAAAACTAAAATAATTCAAACTATGCTGAAGAATATTTGTTTACTGAACAATGATACAGAAATCATGAAACTACTGTTTAAATTTCGTGCCGGGACTTCTTGAAATAGTCGTCTGCTCTACCCCATTGATTGATGGTTGTGGAGGGCGACCAAATGGTCGCAGCGCTTAGACCATTCGTTGGTCCTTTGTGCCGCCTCCTGAGCCCTACTCCTCAAGCCAACCTAAACTTCCTGTGAAGTCAAGTAGTTGGCCGTGTGGAGTGTTGCCCAGTTGTGACCAATCTGGCCACTCCTCTCCGAAAACGGACCACCTAAGTTGTTTGAGTGACTCGCATTCACACAGGATGTGTCTTAGTGTCTCCTCTTCTTGCTCGCATTTCCGACATAGGGGGTCTTTTACCACCCCTATGTTATGGAGGTGCTTTTTTAGTTTGCAGTGCCCAGTAAGTGTACCGACTAGCAACCGCAAGCTACTTCTTGGTAATTCAATGTATTTCCTGCTCAGCTTCGGTATTGGTGAGTGGATGAATTTTTTGGCGACCACAATATGTAGCCATTCCTTTTTGTGTTCTTCAAGAGAGTTTCCTTTAAGTATTTGGGAGACAGTGAGTGGTGCCAGTGGCAAAGCCTTAGAGCCTTCCCTTTTCAGGGCAGCCCTTTTGGCTAGCCTATCGGCCCGGTCGTTCCCTTCATTATTTGAATGTCCCTTAATCCAGGATATTGTGACTCTGTTGGTTGCGGCGAGTTTGTCTAAAGCTTGCTTGCACTCCAATCAAGCTTTAGAGTGCAAGCAAGCTTCTACCCCATTAGTGCGAAGAAACAATTCACCGTGGCGCCAGGGTAGGTATAATCTCGCAGCGAATAGATCGAATTTTCGAATTCATAAGAAAGCGTTCTCTCATTAGTCTCAAATGTGGCCTTTCGTGTGAATCATTAATCTGAAGAGATACGGCTCCAATCAGTTCCAGAGTACAGAAAAATCATGTTCTTTCTTTCCTATCCAAACTCTTCTTCTTTCTCGCAAATAGGAACCCTATATAATCCGAAAATTTCCCCTTTTGGTGAAGAATATTTTTTCTCTGACTCTGATAATGACCAGAGCCTTCAACTTTCTTATCCCATGTCTTAATCACAACAAAACGCATGCAACGTTAGTAAATTATAAAGAACGTCTTCTTATGGTGGGTTTTAATTATCTTGCAGAATCCACTACAACAGAGCCATGCAGCCAAAGTATACATCTCAAAACGGTATCTTGCTGTGGTAAACAATTTTAATTAATTATTGGCAAATTTCTCCAAAGACAACCAGGAATTAATTAAATTGAGAGCTAATGCGTGTATTTTTTCAGCCCATAAGCGGGCTTTACTTCACACTTATCCACATAATGAACGGACATGCTGCGATCCTCTGGGCAGGCATAAAAAAGTCATCACACAGTCTTTGAGGGACATTCCTCTTGATTACTACATTGACCTCCAGCGAAAAGGGTTCAGGACGATACCAGGTCAGAAGATTTGCATTAATTGTGTGAAAATCATAAAAACTCGAGAAAATGTTCCAGTTGTCGAAGAGGAGCCGAATTGCAGTCAGAACCATCACCACCAAGAAATGTCTCAAGGCACCCATACTCCTCAAAGTGATAAGGAATCGTCAACCTGCACCCCACAGGAGAGTGCACTGGATTTTTGCAATGAGATAATCCACAAACTCGGTCAATCTCCGATAAAAATTAAAGGTGGTCGGGTGAATCAGATGATTAAATATGGGCGAGAGAAGTTGGGAAAATTGACTGAATATTTCGAGGGAAAAATTTAAAAATCCTTGGATTTGACGGTGAAAGCTAAACTTTTTGATAGTTTAATGACCGATTTGCAGAAAAAGGTCAGTGAATCCTCCAGATCGGAAGAGAAACGTCTACTAACTATAATCCCACTTGAAATGAGCCGCAAAGAGGTAGCAAGTACTTTCAAGGTTTCGGAAAGGCTCGTAAGACATTCTAGAGAACTCAGGAAAGAGGAAGGTATATTTGCTGTTCCTCAGCCCAGAGTTGACGGCCTCTAGAAAAAGAAGTCCAAGAGCATGTGATAAATTTTTATCCGGACAATATAGGCACACATTCCCGCATCATGCCCGGTATGCGAGATCGCGTCAAAATAAGTAAAAATGAGTATGCCCAGAAACGTTTGATGCTGTGCAATTTGCGCGAATTGTATTGAAAATTCAAGATCGAATTCCCGGATGATAAGGTAGGATTTTGGAAGTTTTGTGAAATGCGGCCCAAGAAATGCATCCTTCCTGGAGCTTACGGAACTCACTCTATATGCGTTTGCACCCTGCACCAAAACTTCAAATTCTTGCTCAAGACATGTGGCCAGAACTGTTCTCTCACTTGTTTGCGACATTGAATCGAAAGACTGTATGTTTCGGCTTTGTTCAAAGTGCAGGAGAGATTCGACATCCACCGACCGTTTAGAGAAACTACTATTTTCAGACGACCAAGAAGATGATGATGAAGGGGATGAACAAGAGTACGAGTACCAGGAATGGTTAACAACAGACAGAGCAATATTGTTGACAGAAGAAGTGAACTTGCCGATTTGCTTGAAACAAAATTACCACATGCGTTCATTGCCAAACAGCAAGAGAATTGTCTGAAAATAAGGTAGAATGAACTTAAGGGTAATTAGGCTCTTGTGCAATTGGATTTCAGTGAGAACTACAAATAGGTAGTGCAGGATGACATCTCTCAGCGATATTGGAACCAGGAAGCAGTTACCGTTCACCCAGTAGTTATTTACTTGAACGATGTGCTTTTTTACTGAGGACCTTAAGCACGATGTTTCCGCTGTGAAAGTGTTCATTCAAAAAATATTCAAATATATCCTAAAATAATTCCCACATATCAGATATTTTGAGATCTTTAGCTGTGGATGCGGCGGTCAATACAAAAACGTGGAAATCTTTGCTTTCCTAGATGAATATGAAGAAAGATTTTCAATTAGTATGAAGTGGAATTACTTTGCCACATCACATGGGAAATCGGCTTGTGATGGAATTGGGGGCATGATCAAACGCCAAGCTGCTATCTATGTTACTGAACTATTAAAATTTTGCCAAGAAAATATTAAGTCTGTCTTATGTAAACACGTGTCTCCAGATGAAATCAAGTCAGTTAGGAGCAATATCAGGAAGCAGATGAAAACGATTCCCGGCACGAGAAGTTTCCACCAGTTTACAGTACATGATAAGCAGATCGTCAAATGTAAGCACACCAGTATCGATAAAAATTCTTTGATTAGAGAGGTAAAGTGATGATAATTTGGGAGGCAAGTTCCCACGTAGCTTTTGCATTCAATGGCAACTGTATTTAGGCTATATAATCCAGACTAGCCAAGAAAAGCTTATGGCAGAAATATCAGTCCTCAGCTCGAATCCTAGTACTAAATTGTTTTCTTTTCCGGAGTTCCCCTGTCTGTTGACTATAGCTTTCCCACATATTATTAGTGATGTAAAGCTCACAGAAAAACGGAAGTCGCGAAAAGCTTTACATTGAGTAAAGCTCAAAAACTAAAGATCCAGGCGAATTTTAGTAAATTGAGTGTGGACGTACCTGATCTATAAAATTATACAGTGCGAGTCTCTAACTTGGAATAAATTCAGTAAATCAAACAAAGTTTATTTTTCGGAAATATGCTCGGACACGTCGATTAGTATTTTAAATTGCGCTCTTTTTGTTGTAATAAAATTTTATACAGCGTGTCCCAAATTTGAGATTTGACGTCATCGACTATTTTTTTAATAGCAACCCTAATTTTTTTATCACTATTTTTAAAGAGTATATCAAGTTACACATGTGTGCCAAATTTCAAATTTTTATTTCCTGTCATTTAGAAGATATTTAATAAACATTATCAAATTTGTAGAATGAAGAAATCAAGTCACCTTAATCGATTTTTTATGCATTTTAAAAGTGGAATGCCAAAACGTGCTGGTTTGTCATTTTTTTTTCAAACTAACGTTTATCATTTTGACGTTTAGTTATAAAAACAAGTAAGAAGTGTAGCATCGCATTCCACGCATATTCGAGTGAGGAGAGTATTAGTCGTTCCATTGTTGTGTTGACTGTTGTTCACCGCTGGTCGAAAAATTATACTAACATACCGTACTTAACTGAAACCCACAAAATCGAAATTTTAATGATGATTGGCTATGGAGATAGGACAAGAACACAAAATGAAGTTATTTATTTATTTAGAGAGAAGTATCCTGACTTACCAGCCATATCTCAAAGTACCGTAAGCAAGATTGAAAGTCAGTTTCGGGAAAATGGGCATTTAAGAAAAATGAATAATCATCATCAGAATGCGCTGAGTGAAGAGGTCAAAATTGATGTACTTCTCTCTGTTCAGGAAAATCATCATGTCTCCTCTAGGCAGATGGCTAGGGAACTCAAAATTAGCCAGTCTTCATTGTCAAGAATCCTTAGAGAGCAAACATTTCATCCTTATAAAATGACAATCCTCCAGGAACTCACCGAAGATGATCCGGATAGAAGACTTCAGTTTTGCGAAAAAATGATGGATCTACTAGATAGAAATGTTCTAAAAATAGAAAATATATTGTTTTCCGATGAATCAACGTTTATGTTAAATGGTGAGGTAAATCGTCAAAATTGCCATTATTGGGCAGACAAGAACCCACACTGGACGAGGGAAGGCCACACTCAATATCCAGAAAAAGTTAATGTTTGGGCAGGGATTGTTGGTGATCGAATTTTAGGACCAATTTTCTTTCCAAATAATCTCAATGGAGCGGGATATTTACAATTCTTGGAGGAAGAGCTAATTCCGAGTTTGGCTATTTTGTTTCCTTGCCCTGTAGAAGCTGACGTCCCGAATAGAAACATCTGGTTTCAACAGGACGGTGCGCCTCCTCATTTTGCAAGGCGTGTCCGTGAGTACCTGGATAATGTATTTCCACGAAGATGGATTGGCAGAAGAGGACCAGTTGAATGGCCACCCAGGTCTCCGGATTTAACACCTATGGACTTTTTCTTATGGGGGTACTTGAAAAGCAAAGTTTTTAAGACCAAACCGCCAAATCTTGAGGAGTTGAATGAACGAATAAGACAGGAGTGTAGACTAATTTCCCCCGAAGTAATTAGAAATGTTCAAAACGAGTTTCAGTTCCGTTTAGGGTATTGTCAGTTAGAAAATGGACAACATTTTGAGCATTTATTGAAGAAAGACTATTAAGTTGAATTCATTTTTCAAATTTGATACTGTTTGTTAAATATCTTCTAAATGACAGGAAATAAAAATTTGAAATTTGGCACACATGTGTAACTTGATATACTCTTTAGAAATAGTGATAAAAAAATTAGGGTTGCTATTAAAAAAAATAGTTGATGACGTCATATCTCAAATTTGGGACACGCTGTATAAAATTTTATTACAACAAAAAGAGCGCAATTTAAAATACTAATCGACGTGTCCGAGCATATTTCCGAAAAATAAACTTTGTTTGATTTACTGAATTTATTCCAAGTTAGAGACTCGCACTGTATGTAAATTCAATAAATCACTGAACTAAACTTAGGAAATACCTCTTGTTTGTAACACATTCACAGCCATTATTTCACGAGAAATCTCATGTAATCGGGCGCAAATCCTAGTTCCTTGTGCATTGATCAGACTGTTTCTGACTTATAACTCATGTATTCTGTATAATTAATATTTTTATCTTTTAGCATGTTTATATTTAGATACGTGGGAAAAAGGCTTCGAAGTCACCATTGGTGTACCCTTTCAACAGGCTAAATGGGCGAAAAATTTCAAAAATACAGTTTTTCGCCACTTTTTGTATTTGGGATGCAAATACATATCGGAAATTTGTATTCATTTTAAAGTACTTGGAAAAAGGAACATTTTGAGGTGTTGTAGAAATTTTAGAAAAATGAGACTTCGGAGATACGGCGCTTTGAAAAAAAAATCAGTTTTTCTCGATTTTTGACTCGGGGAGCATGTAATCGCAATTCTGATGGCGGGAATGGATTCCTCCTGAAATTTTACATCGATCTTAAATCTTTTGAAATTTTTTTCAGCCCAAAATCCGACTATGCCATCCCATAAACAAAATTTCGTCATTGACGTCGAAAAAATGAAAAAAAACTTTATATTGGCTACTATAATGAATTGTGGCAAAATTAGTGGCTGAAAATTTAGGATCTTGTATATTTTGGGACCCCAAAGATGATCCAATATTTCTGGGAGAGTTTTGAAAACCAGCCCATTCACTCAGTTGACGTGGAATCACTCATGTATAATTTTGGGATTAGTAATGCGGCCCGTACATTCATTCACACTTAAGTCCTTTATTTCAACCAGATGGTCTTACTTTTCAGTACAGTTGAGAATTTTAAAGAACAGCACTGACTTATAATTACAGCATCATTTCTAACTGCAGCCTCGCTCAAACTTCATGAATAGTCGTCTCGCGATATGGTGAAAGTCGTAGCAGTATTCTTTGACATGTCAGCACATACTTTCACTTTAAATACACTAATAACACATTGGACACAAATAGAAATAATAGCAGCAGTCACTAGAACGCAAATAAAAGATGTCTCAAACAAATTATTAAAGTTATTGGGCCTGTGTGTGATTCAAACGGAAATTATGTACATGATAATTTAAATAGTTGTTAATTTTAAATGTAAATATTGACTCTAATGGAAATACATCTTTCATATTTATAAACTTCAGCAACTTTAGGTTAGTTAAGTTCCCCCATACAGATGTAATTCTAGGTGGAGGCGATAGGACATAAAATATTTTTGTCCAAATTCATTGTCCAGTATTGGTCTTCCGTTTGGGCAATAAATAAATATTATTTTTATTTAAATACAAGAAAACGAAATGTAGCCTGAATATATATATATATATATATATATATATATATATATATATATATATATATATATATATATATATATATATACTAGCTGACCCGGCAGACGTTGTCCTGTCTTAACTATGAATATTGAATTCGAATTGGTATAATTCATAAAAAAAAATATTCAAAAACATAGTGTTTATTATTGTAATGCTCTATTATACCCAACATTCTTCGTTTTATTTTCTGCCAAAGTATTAAAATCGATACCATAATCATGAATTGAGCAAAGTGACTACTGCGCTGCGCCGTCGTCCGTGCGTAGTCCTTTAAAATCAAGCAAGGTAACTGGTGACGAACGACGGCTCCGATGCGTTGCGCTGTCGTCCGTGCATGGTTCATATATATTTATATATAGTAAGGCAGATAACTGGTGACTGACGACGTCCGTGTGTATCCCATTGAAATTAAGCAAATAAACTGGTGCGTAAACCTTTAAAATTAAGCAAGGGTGACGAATTACGGCTCCGCTACGCTGCGCCGTCGACCGCGAATGGTCCATATATATTAAGGCAGATAACTGGTGCGTAACCCTTAAAAGTTATGAAAGGTAGCTGGTGGCGAACGACGGCTCCACTGCGCTGCGTAGTCGTCAATACGTGGATTATTACTGATGACGAACGACGGCTCCACTGCGCTGCGCCGTCGTCCGTGTGTGGCCCATTGAAATTAAGCAAATAAAGTGGTGACGATAATGGCCGAAAACGGTTTAGGCTTGCTTATTGCTTCAAAAATTCATAATTTTTTTAATAATCAACGGATTTGAACTAAATAACAAAATTATTAAAGCTAAGAATGTAAGAAGTGTATTGTTAATAATAAAAACATCTATCGCCATTTGAAATATTTTTTTTCGAATTTTTGAAATTCATGATCGCTTTAACGTGCAATTATTGTTCAAAAATTCATAACTTTTTTAATAATCAACGGATTTGAACTAAATAATAAAATCATTAAAGTTAAAGAATGTAAAAAGTGTATTGTTACTAATAAAAACATGTTTCGCGAGTTGAAATATTTTTTTAGAATGTTTGAAATTCATAATCGCTTTAACGTGCAATTATTGCTTCAAAAATTCATAACTTTTTTAATAATCAACGGATTTGAACTAAATAACAAAATAATTAAAGTTAAAGAATGTAAGAAGTGTATTGTTACTAATAAAAACATGTATCGACAGTTGAAATATTTTTTTTAGAATTTTTAAAATTCATGATCGCTTTAACGTGCAATTATTGCTTCAAAAATTCATAACTTTTTTAATAATCAACGGATTTGAACTAAATAACAAAATGATTAAAGTTAAAGAATGTAAGAAGTGTATTGTTACTAATAAAAACATGTATCGACAGTTGAAATATTTTTTTTAGAATTTTTAAAATTCATGATCGCTTTAACGTGCAATTATTGATTCAAAAATTCATAACTTTTTTAATAATCAACGGATTTGAACTAAATAACAAAATTATTAAAGCTAAAGAATGTAAGAAGTGTATTGTTACTAATAAAAACATGTATCGGCAGTTGAAATATTTTTTTTAGAATTTTTAAAATTCATGATCGCTTTAACGTGCAATTATTGCTTCAAAAATTCATAACTTTTTTAATAATCAACGGATTTGAACTAAATAACAAAATAATTAAAGTTAAAGAATGTAAGAAGTGTATTGTTACTAATAAAAACATGTATCGCGAGTTGAAATATTTTTTTAGAATTTTTGAAATTCATAATCGCTTTAACGTGCAATTATTGCTTCAAAAATTCATAACTTTTTTAATAATCAACGGATTTGAACTAAATAACAAAATCATTAAAGTTAAAGAATGTAAGAAGTGTATTGTTACTAATAAAAACATGTATCGCGAGTTGAAATATTTTTTTAGAATTTTTGAAATTCATAATCGCTTTAACGTGCAATTATTGCTTCAAAAATTCATAACTTTTTTAATAATCAACAGATTTGAACTAAATAACAAAATTATTAAAGCTAAAGAATGTAAGAAGTGTATTGTTACTAATAAAAACATGTATCGCCAGTTGAAATATATTTTTTTTAATTTTTGAAATTCATGATCGCTCTAACATGCAATCATTGCTTCAAAAATTCATAATTTTTTTTAATAATTAACGAATTTGAACTAAATGGCAAAATTATTTAAAAAATTCTTAACCGCGCACAGAATCTTCCGCAGAATATTTTAATTCGTAACACCACTGCGAGCGACATTTCAACCACCAAGAGATGGCGCGCGTATTATAAATCAATCGTTATCACCAATTTATGTATTTAAAGCCGACTTAATTGTTCATCGGATGCAAGTGTTGTAATTGAGCTTAGTGCAGCATTTGCTGTTAATATTTTGTTTATATTTTTTTTTTATAATTTTAGCTACTTATTTATTTACATTTATCGATACGAATCTACAGGGTAAGCCCATTAAAACCCATTAATAACCGTCGGCGCAAACAATGGAAAAGGAATAACTGATCGAGCGGTCGATCGCCGAGAGTAGAACATTATTAAAGTACTAAAATCGCTATTAAAAAATAGGGGTTGGTGGTAGAAGTGTGAAAATTTAGGTTTGTATGTATTTTTTAATGCCGAATCATAAAAAAATAAAAATAAAAAATTTTGTCCAAAAAATAAAAATAAAAAATTTGCGGTGGACCACCCTTATCATTTAGGGGTATTAAAAATAGTTTACGTCCTATTCTCAGACCTGCTCAATATACACACAAAATTTCATAAAAATCGGTCAAGCCGTTTCGGAGGAGTTTTGTTACAAACACTGTGACACGAAAATTTTATATATTAGATATATATAAGTCTTACTAAGACTATAAACAAATAACTTATTGCAACAACTACTTCCCTGGCTAGTGCCACGCCGGATATTGAATGATATAAAAGAAATTTGCACGTTATTACTAGTACTACTAGATAATAACATTGGTTTAAGATCGTCTATTTCTACTAGATAAGTTTAGCACTGTGTGTCCTTGTCAAAATGTTTTCTGTTTTTTTCATTTTAGTAATAACATTTACAGTTTAAAGTTTCACATTTCATTTTAGAATAATTTTCAAAGTTAGTCTTATATGTAGAAATAGACGATCTTAAACCAATGTTATTATCCAGTAGTACTAGTAATAACATGCAAATTTCTTTTGTATCATTCAATATCTGGCGTGGCACTAGCCAGGGAAGTAGTTGTTTCAATAAGTTATTTGTTTATAGTCTTAGTAAGACTTAATTTTTTGCTTGCAGATTAACGAACAGGTTGAATATTCATATATTCAGGCTACATTTCGTTTTCTTGTATTTATCTAATGCTTTCTGCAACAAGTAAAGTTGTTTCTAATTTGTTTATTATTATTAGATGGATATAAACATATATTTAAAAAATAAAATCCAGAAGATGGAAAACTGTACATATAAAAATCGAAAACACAACGTCTGACACTGAAGCATACATACTATTAAACAAAATCCAGTTTGTGCCAAAACCATAGAAATATATCTAAAACAACATATAGTCAACTGAATTTAAAAATCGTCCTTTATTGCCATTACCGGGCAATTTTGCCGTAATGGGCAATCGCTAGTTCGTTCTAGATTAGCTCATGTTAAGGGGCTAATTTTAAGAAATGTTGTCGTGGGTGATGATAAAGATTGTGTCTCCATGCAACAAATTAATACTGAAAGTAAATTACTTATTCTGAAAGCAAAGTTGGCTCATACGATTTCATCTTTATTAAAAATTGTATTTGCAGCATCCGCTGAGGCAAAGAGTACAAGACTTAATGGTAGTAATGAGAACTTGCATCGTGATGCGGATAGCGACTCTGAGACAGAAATTGATGAGAATCTTACTTTTTAAATTGTAATTTCGTAAGAGGTTTTGGAAAAGTAATATTGTAATCCAATGTGAACCTGTTTATAAATGGGGTTTGAAATATCGAGGGAAGTACCAAATGTTTGATAGATTGTCTAGAGCGTACTCAAGAATTAATGATATCTAGACAAGTTAGTAAGGAAAGTATGTATTTTCAAACAATTCATTTAAAGTGGTACAGATCAAAGCGTAATGGTGTTAGTGGCGGTTTCAAAGGGGGGGTAATCGGGTAATTACCCCCCCTAAGAATTTTTCGCGTATTAATTTTTATTGTTAAAAATTACCGATATTCTATATTCCAAACAAATAATATAACCGGTAAATTTTTCCAACGCTTTAAAACGTTGGAAAAGGTAGGGAGATTTCATGGAACAGGTGTATGCAGTGGTGGCTCGTGGATCATTTGGATGGTAGATCCACTTAACATATAATATAATAATGCACAGTGGGTCAAAAAGAAAACGGTACAAATAGTTTTGTACTGTTATATCTTCGTGAGCTATTAGTATTTTAAAATAATTAATACAACAGTGAAAAGCCCAATTTTTACAGATAAGATGAAGTACTTTTGCTCTAAAAAAATAATACTTAAACTTGTGCCCGGAGCAGTGGCGGCTCTACGAAAATTTTGACAGTAAAGCCACTTAGCACACACAATATATCTCACCGTCTTATTTTTTAGGAAATAAAAATCGATCAGAAGAAGCACTAAAAAAAAAAACCAAAAATAGCCCGCAGGGGCTGTTTCTCTATGCGGCAGAGTTCAATTTGAAAATCGCATCCGCGAAAGCCACTATAGTGGCGCATAGCGTAATACTTTAAAAATTTAAAACTTATTTTTGGTTAAAAAACGAAAAAATGACTACCGAAAGGAAAAAAAATAAAAATTAGAAGATTTTAAACGTTGAGTTGTAGTAAGTTATTTTTAAGTTATTTTATTTAGTTTATTTTTTGGTAATGGTTTGTTAGTTGACCTAAGTTACTCTTTATTTTGACGTGTCTCGCATTGTAAATACAATGCAAAAGACCAACTCTTATCTTATCTTAAAGAATGTGCAAAATCTTTCCTTTCGTTTAAGAATTATCCTCAAAAAACTACAAATTTCTAATTTATCAAGTCTAATTTATTAATTTTCGAATCATTTATTTCCAACAGCTTGGAGAATAAAAATGCAGTGGATGCGATCTATACTGATTTTTCGAAGGCATTCGATAAAGTAAATCATGCCATTCTGTTATTTAAATTAAGTAATTTAGGTTTTCATGACTCAGTGTGTAAATGGTTAGAAAGTTTTTTAAAAGACCGCAGCCAGTGTGTAAAGATTAAGAACCATCTTTCTGACGTTATTCAAGTCCCCTCTGGTGTGCCTCAGGGAGCACATTGTGGGCCATTGTTATTCCTTTTATTTATTAATGATATAGCAGCTGCAATTAAACACTCAAATTTTTTACTCTTCGCGGATGATTTAAAATTATTTAAAGAAATTCAATCCATCAATGATTGCTTCTTACTTCAAGAAGATCTCAATTCAGTTTATGTTTGGTGTTGTCAAAATCAACTATTTTTTAATACTGAAAAATGTAAATCAATCACTTTTTCACGTAAACGGTCAGATATTAACTGGAAGTATAAAATTGATAACACTGATTTATTGAAATTATGCGAAATAAACGATCTTGGGATTTTGCTCGATGCAAAACTGACATTCGCTGGTCATATTAATAAAGTTGCAATAAAGCAGCTAAAATGTTAGGGTACATTAAGAGAATGTCAAGTAAACTAAACCCACTATCATTCAAGATTATCTATGTTGCTTTTGTACGTTCTCATTTAGAATATGCCACATGTATTTGGTTACCACATCAGTCAATATACATAAATCAAATTGAAAATGTGCAGAAAAGATTCTTAAAATCTCTATTGTTTAAAATGGGTAACAACAACATTACAGACATCGAAACTCTTGGGGAGAGTTTCGGTCTTGATCATTTGTGCTGTAGAAGACTTTATTTCGATGTATTATTCCTTCAAAAAATTATCAATGGAAATGTTCAGTGTCTTGATATCCTGTCTCAAATTAACTTTTATTTTAAGGCAGATAATAAGTTAACTCGCCAACGCCCATTATTTCGAATACCTTTCTACAGAACCAATTATGGTGTAAATAGTAGCTTATCTCGTTTTATGCGTTATTCAAATTGCCCTTACGCTAATTTTAATATAGATTTCTTCGCAATGTCGCACGAAGAAATATTACGAAATTTAAAACGCGTCGATTATCAAAAACTTAAAACTAATCAGGTTAAATAAATAATGCGCAATCAATCAATATTTTACTTTTAAGGAATAATTAATTATGTATTTTTTTGTAATGGAGAATCCGTAAATAAACCTTATTTATTTATTTATTTAAATCTATTCGGCGAGTACAACACTTTGCTGAAAGAATTTGCCAAATTTGGTCATCCGTTCACAAGTTATCTTAAATAAATGATTTTTTTGGTCCTGTACATTTATTCGATGAGTAGAAATATTTTTCAGGAGGAATTTTTAAAATCGACCATTTTGTTCTCAAAACCACAGAACTATTGATTTTTTTTTTCCGTTCAAGAGTTTTCCTGAAAGACCAGAAAACAATTAAATGACAAATTTAATTTTTTTGTCTTAATTGCATCTATTCGACTTTGCTGGAAGAATTTCCCAAATTCGATCATCCGTTCAAGAGTTATCCTCAAAAACCAAAAATCAATTGAAGGAAACATTTAATTTTTTTGGTGTTATCTGCATCCATTCGACGAGTACAACACTTTGCTGGAAGAATTTGGCAAATTTGGTCATACGTCGAAGAGTTATCCTGTGAAACCCGAAAAACAATTGAATAAATTTATTTTTTTGGTTCTTTTTTTTAATTTTATTCAAATTTAGATATAGTACATAACCAATTATAACAAAATACATCATAACAAAATCAAATTCTACAGCTAATTGAATATGTCACAGAAAATAAGAACAAAATCATTTGCAATTGATATAATGCTCTACTGAGTAATAATCTTTTTCCATCAGTCGAGACATTTTTTCTAAATCTTCCGGATGAATACTAAACTTTGCCGAAAGAATTTTACAAATCTCGTCCTCGGTTCAAAAGTTAAAATGTTGAAAAATAAAAAAAATCAATTTTTGCATTTTGTGTTAATGTCAAGAGAAAATTTCGTAACCCGTAATAAAATTACATAAAATTTGCCATATTTTGAAGTTTAAATCATCACAATTGAACAATGCGTGCGGCAGTAGTGCAATTTAAAAAAAATCTTGGAAATTTAAAAACTGCAATTTTGCATTTCGTGTTAATTTCACGAGAAAATATTGTAATCCGTTTTAAAATAACAGTGAATTCGCCATATTTTGACGTTTAAATAGTTAAAATCGGACTACGCATTTGGCAGGTGTAAAATTCCAAAAATTAAAATCGCGTTTTTTTAAATTCTGGAAATGTAAAAAATTGCAATTTTTTACATTTTGCGTTAATTTCACGAGAAAATATATGAATCCATTTTAAAATAACACTAAATTCGACATATTTTGACAACGCGTTCGGCAGGTGTGCAATTTCAAAAATCGAAAATTCGATTTTAAAAAGTGAGATTTTTGCATTTTGTGTTAATTTCACGAAAATGTTTTGTAATCTGTTTTAACATTACACTAAAGTTGCTACATTTTGACGTGTTTAAATCATCAAAATCGGACGACGCATTCGGCAGGTGTGCAATTTCAAATATCAAAATCGCGACAAAAATTATAAATTTAACTATGGCTACTTTTAACTGTTAAAAATAATAATTTTGAGCTACAAAAAATGACAATCTTCAACCTCCAAAAACTACAACCTTGAAATGCCAAAATTGATCATTTTCAATAACTAAAAACTTATATTTTCAACTATACTTTCAACAAACATGGCAATTTTCAACTGCCAAAAAACACAATTCTTAACTGTCAAAAATGACAAATTTTCAACTGCAATCAATTACCGTTTCAACTGTCAAAAACTGTAATTTTTATCTGCTTACAATGATCATGTGCTTACTGGCAGAAATGACAATTTCTTGGCTATTTTCAACTGCCAAAAATAATTTGAGCTATCAAAAATGATAATTTTCAACCCCCAAAAACCACAATCTTGAAACGCCAAAATTGATCATTTTTAACAACCAAAAACTTATATTGTCAACTGCTAAAAATGGCAATTTTCAACTGCCAAAAACCACAATTTCCAACTGTCAAAAATGACGAAAAAGAACGACGGGTAACACTTTGCTGGATGAATTTTTAAAATGTGGCCATCCTTTCAAACAATTGAACTACGAATTTATTTTTTGTTTTTATCTGCATCTATTCGATGAGTGAACAACACATTGCACCAAGAATTTTCAAAATCTGGTGATGCTTTCAAGATTTTTTTTTGCATATAACATTTTTTTGTGAGACTTCCAGGAACGAAGATATGCTAAATAACTTTAGTCGTAAATTGTGCTTAGATCGACTGGAAACGCCTAAAAAACAAGGAAAAAAATAGTTTTTAGCCACTGGGTGTATGAGAGCGGAAGCGCCAGTTTATTTATCTTTTTTTTATTACCCCCCCTAGACTAGTTGGTTGGAAACGCCCTTGGTGTTAGTTCATGGGATGAATTGGTACTGGCTATTAAGGCGGTTCTCTCCGTCCGATTTCTACCCTTATTTTAGCGATTTTCAAACCAAAACTGAGCCGAAACTATAAGCTTTTTTAAAATAAAAAAAATCCATCAGTAAGTATAGGTCTACATGAAGTCATGTTGCTCAGTTATATTATGCAAAACTTGAAGTTTGAACGAAAAATGAGGTGTAGTTTTAATGCGTGTATTAAATGATAACGAAATGTTTTTCTTAAAAATAAATTAGCAACATGACTATATCCGACCTTCATCTACAACAATATGATAATACAAAATTGATTAGACTTGTCTACTGTTCTCACTTTTGTTTTAAACATTGCCGTGTTTTCGCATATTAATCGTACAGAAATTAAAGGTAGCTAAGACGCGCCTACCACCGTCTCTCTTGGCCCAGGAGATGGGACACGAATCGGATGGCACGCGTACAGCATAAGATCTGGCGGGTTTGCAATAGTGTTTGCACTAACAGTTACTTTGTAACCGTTACTGTGAAATAATAACAGTAACCGTTATTGAAAACTCCCACTAACGGGGATTTTCCTAAACGATTATTTAATAATTTTATTATGTTAACTGAATTTAAGTTAGCATTAATACATGACAGGGTCAGATTAACTCTGATATACGAGCTGTATAAACTAATTCATCATCATATGAGCAATACTACACTTTAAAACTTGATTAATTTTACAATACTATGTTTAAGTTTAATCGGTAGAAATAATTCAACATTTAATTACAACACCCACCATTTATTTTCACCTTTGCTTATGATGATAAAAAGATATCACCAAGTACAATATGGAATTGTTATATTCTGTAATAATAAAAATTAATGTCTTAAAAATTTAATTTTTTTTATTTTATAAATGTATTTTTACTAATTTTAAGGATCTTTTTTTTTCTTTTTAGTATTAGTTGCTAATACTGTATTTTTTGGTTTATATAGAATAATTCTCAAGTACTTTATATTTTTTCTTTATAATTAGGCTTCAGGCTGTCAAGGAAATAAAGCCTATTATTTTTATTATAAAAAGAGAACGATTCAATAACGAATCACTTCTTAGTAACTTTGAACTGATTCAATAACAAATCACTTCTTAATAACATATAACTCATTCAATAACGAATCCCCTTTTAGTAACTTATAACAGATTCAATAACGAATCACTTAATAACGTATAACTGTTTCAATAACGAATCACTTCTTAGTAACTTTTAACCGATTAAATAACGAATCACTTCTTAATTAAATTATTTTTTTTAGTCGCGAGTAGAAAATAACATGTAACGCATCGGATGTCAGACGTTCTGATTTTAACGCAAATTCGATGTCGGAATGACTCGTCATATTTTATATTGGTACTGATATTATTTACGTGTAGCCAGTGTTGCCATACGTTCGAAAACGAATTACCGTACCCGTGTACTCTAGATTACCATACTTATTAATAAATTATCGTACATACAGGTTAGATGTGATAATTTATTAGGGTGTGGACTACGAGAAATACACACTTATAATGATGTAAACTTACGATTTCAGGGGTGAGGCGAAGGTTTTCTAATTTTTTTTTTACCGAAAATATCACATAAAAACGATTTTTCTCCCTTTTATAATCTTGTTCTATTGGATTATTTCAGGGATTTACACATTTTTACACATTCTACGAATTTGTTACATAAATTGACGCTAGATGGTCCTATCTGCTATCCCATGGACAGTGTTGCCGCTAGATCTGGCGAATTTTGAATCCGCATTGCGGAGTAATATTCGTTTTAGCGGCTGGCGGATTTTCTAATTTGAACTTTATTTTCGAAACGTATATTTTACAAGAGAAAAAGCACTAACATTAATTAAAAAAATTACTCACGAAAAAATTAATGCATTTTTGAAAAATAAAGGTAGATGTTCTGTGAATAAAAAAAATCTTTGAGGAACTCTTATCATATTAGACCTTATTTTCTTTTCTATTTTGGTTTTGTTTAGTGTTTCAAAAATTCACAACTAACACAAATATTGACCAAGTTTCAAAAATCAAGATTAATTTTAAAGGTAAATGTTTGCATCAGAGTTTTTTTATGGAATTCAATCATAGCGATATGATTTTTTTCTAGTTTTTCCTTGTTTAAAAATTAGTTTTTAAAAATTCAAAAAGTGACACATTTTCAAAAATTAAAGTTAGTTTTAAAGGAAGTGACATTTGTTACTTATCCATGTTGCAGTTTTCTTTCGGAACGCATCTTTTGCACATTTCCACACCCTGTAAGTTTTAAGTTTTTTTTTTATATCTGTTTTTTTTATCAAATTTTTATTTATTTATTGAAACCACTTATTTATATTACGCATATTGACCTGTATAAACCCATTGTTATTGGCACATTAAATAAATTAAATGAAATAGATGTTTTGTGAATATATGAAAAAAAACGATTTTTTGTCTTCAACAACTTTAAATATTAATTTTCAAAAATTAATCTCACGCAAAAATTGAAAAAGTCTACGTTGATTCTAAAGGCAGATGTTTTGTGAATATACTTACTAAAATTTTTGAGAAATTCTATATCAGTTTTTTTTTGTACGACAACTTAAAACTTAATTTTCAAAAATTCATAACTTACGGAAAAAGTGACGCATTTTCAAAAATTAAGTAAGTTTTAAAGGGAGATGTTTTGTGAGTGTATTAAAAAAATTGATTTTTTATTCAAATCTTCGACAACTTTAAAATTTTTTTTTTTTTTGACTTAGGCTGAGCTATTCAGTCACACACGGCTAGATTTTCAATTGTATTTTTGTATGAATAAATGAATAATGTCAGACATATACAACAACCACGGACCGAGCGTCTACACCAACAGGCCACACTTTCAAAAATTCATAACACGCATTTTCAAAACTCAAAGTTAATTTTAAAGTTAAATATATTATGACTGCATTAAAGGTTTTAGGGAATTCAATCATATCAGTTGTTTTTTTTTTCTACTTTTTCTTCTTCAAATATTCGACAAATTAAAAAAAATCATTTTAAACATTTATAACTCACACATTTTCAAAAATTAAAGATAATTCAGATGTTTTGTGAATATACGATTTTTTTTTTATTTTTGATAAATTCTAGCATATCATGTAATATATCAAGTGTCGGAAATGACAATTTTCAATTGCCAAAAATGACAATTTTCAACTGCCGAAAATGCCAATTTGCAACTCCCAAAATGCCAATTTTCAAGTGTCGGAAACGACCATTTTTAACTGCCAAAAATGACAATTTTTAACTGCCAAAAAGGCCAATTTTCAAGTGTCGGCAACGAGCATTTTTAACTGCCAAAAATGACAATTTTCAACTGCCAAAAATGATAAATTTTACCTGCCACAAATGACAATTTCAACTGCCAAAAAGGCCAATTTACAAGTGTCGGAAACGACCATTTTAGGCTGCCAAAAATGACAATTTTCAACTGCCAAAAAAGGCGAATTTTCAAGTGTCGGCAACGACCATTTTTAACTGGCAAAAGTGACAATTTTTAACTGCCACAAAATGACAATTTTTAACTGCCAACAAGGCACATTTTCAACTGCCAAATGGGCCAATTTTCAAGTGTCGGAAACGACCATTTTAAGCTGCCAAAAATGACAATTTTCAACTGCCAAAAAAGGCGAATTTTCAAGTGTCGGCAACGACCATTTTTAACTGGCAAAAGTGACAATTTTTAACTGCCAAAAAATGACAATTTTCAACTGCCAAAAATGACAATTTTCAACTGCCAACAAGGCAAATTTTCAACTGCCAAAAAGGCCAATTTTCAAGTGTCGGAAACGACCATTTTAAGCTGCCAAAAATGACAATTTTCAACTGCCAAAAAGGCGAATTTTCAAGTGTCGGCAACGACCAGTTTTAACTGGCAAAAGTGACAATTTTTAACTGCCAAATAATGACAATTTTCAACTGCCAAAAATGACAATTTTCAACTGCCAACAAGGCATAGTTTCAACTGCCAAAAAGGCCAATTTTCAAGTGTCGGAAACGACCATTTTAAGCTGCCAAAAATGACAATTTTCATAAATGTGTTATGACAGCATCGGACTTTTTAAAGAATTCAATCATATCGATATTATTTTATTTTTCTATTTTTTCTTTGTTCAAATATTTCGACCAATTTTCAAAAATTCATAACTCACGCAGAAATTGGCAGAGTTAGTTAGTTTTAAAGGTAAATGTTTTGTAAATATATCAAAATTTTTGAGGAATTAATATTAAATCAGTATTTATTTTTTAGCCAAAATATAATTTTTCAAAAATTCATAACTCGCGCAAAAATCGACTTAATTTCAAAAATCAAGGTTAATGTTAAAGGTAAATGTATTATGATTTCATCAGAGTTTTTAAGGAATTCAATCATATCGATATGATTTTTTTTTCTAGTTTTTCCTTGTAAAAATATTTGACCACTTAAAAATTCAGTTTAAAAAATGTATAACTCAAAAATCAAAATTTTTGTTAAATCTTATGGATATATTAAAAATTTCGAGCATTGGAGTATTTATTTTCTCTAAATTTGTTCAATTGTTCGACAACTTACAAAAAAATTATTTTGAAAAAATCATAACTGGAAGAAATTGGCGAATTTGCAAAAATTTAAGTTAGTTGTAAAGTAGAACTATTTTAAAATATTTGTGGAGTTCAATTATACTACTATTTATTTGTTTTAGATTTTTTTTTGTTCGTCTTCTTCAACTAAAAATATTAATTTTCAAAACTATTGACTCAGTTTCAAAAATCAAGTTTAATTTTAAAGGTAAATTGCATCCGAGTTTTTTTATGGAATTCAATCATAGGGATATAATTTTTTTTTTCTAGTATTTCCTTGTTTAAATATTCGACCAATTAAAAATTCGTTTTTAAAAATTTATGATTCGAGCAGAAATTGACACATTTTCAAAAATCCAAGTGTATATTAAGGTAATTCCATCATATAAGTATTTATTTTTATTTCTTCAATTGTTCGACAACTTAAAATATTACTTTTCAAAAATTCATAAGAAATTGGCAAATTTGCCATTCGGATCCATGGATGTTAGTGTTTGTCCTATTTCACTATAAATATGAAATATAACAAATAGTAAAAATCGGTCGTGGCAGAATAGCCAAGTAGCTTACGCCAATTTCCCCAATATCATTCACTCTCCTTAACCCGCGTTTCCATCAAACATCCTTCCTTTAAAAAAAAAAAAAAAAAAAAATTGGCAAATTTAAAAAAAAGTTAGTTTTAAAGATAGATGTATTAAAGATTTTAAAATTTTTGTGGAATTCTTTAATATCACTGTTTATTTTTTTAGATTTTAGTTTCTTCTACTACCAAAAATATTAATTTTCAAAAATTCATTCAAATTTTTAGGAATTCAATCATATCTGTATTTATTTTTCTTTGAGTTTGTTCATTGTTTTACCTTTGAGTATTAGGCAACGTACTGCTGAACACTACTCTTCACTACTTTCAACTCTCTTAATAGAGCGGCCATTGCTACCGCGCGATAAATTTGTCGAATTCAAAACGCGGTAAAAATGCTTTTATACAGGGTGAAAATTACCGTACATTTGTGTATGGTTTTAACATTTGGACCGTATACCGTACTTTCGCTCAGAATACCGTACAAGTACGGTAATTACCGTACGTATGGCAACACTGCGTGTAGCTTGCACAAAACCAAGAAGAACCCTGAAATAGCGAGCTCTTATTCAGAGAGAGAGAGAGAGATTTAGAGATATATCGATAAGGATATTTTACCTTGGCTAGTGGTATCCGTTAAAATGGTGGAGAGAAAATACACAAATATTTTCCCATTTATTACATTTGGCAAGAAATAAACTATATATTCTAGGTTCTTCAGTTCCATGCGAACTATTATTTTATAAAGCGGGTCAATTATTATCAAAGAGATGATCTCGTTTAAAGGAGAATTTTTAAATATCAATTCTAAAAAATTAAAATTTAACATATTCAAATTTGTAACTTGGATAATAAAAATATTTCTTAAAATATATACAACAAATGTACATCAAGTTCTCCGAGGTTACTTTAAATAACGGTAACTGAATAAACTTTTAAATAACTAGTTATTTTTTAGTAACAGTAACTGTTATAACCGTTACTGGAGAATAACCGTTTATCTCATCACTAGTTTGCAATCCGAATTGGGACCATTTTTCATTTTAGTGGCCGACGGATTTTCCAGCGGGCCTCAGTGTCAACCCCCCCACCCTAAACAGTGGCTCACATAAAATTCTAATAAAAGTCACTTGCTTTTTGGAATGAACGGTAAGTTTTATTTTAAACACGTGTACATTTCAGGGGATAATTGCAGCAAGAACGGAAACATAATTTTTTTAAGCTGTTTAGATTACCTTAGCCAGTTTAATCAATTTATAAAGAACCAGCGGCGGCTCGTGGATCTTCGCAGAGGTGTCTAAGACAGAGATGTCGCTCGTCCTGCACTACTTACTCTTACCGAGGTAGCAAATATTCCGCTTCTGTTTCAGTTAAATATTCTTCCGTAGCCTTCTCGTCGAACATCCACAAGCGGCCGCTGTAAAGAACTATTTGCAAAAAAAATTGCCAACTGTGGACTAAGATCGCCATGGTGAGCCTCGAATTTGAAACACCAGGTATATTGAAACAAATGTTTAATGAATATCTTATCTTTTTTACTTAGGCAAACCATTTTTGTAACTACAATTAAAATGACTGATAGAAGTGACAGCTAATGTCTGAGATTCATTAGAAAACAAAAACAAAACATGACCCACTCACTCGGATATCTAGAAATATGACGCGGCGGTGTATTATAAACTCCCATTTTTACAGAGCCTTCATTAATGTGAAAAATCCTCAATAAAAAAAAAACTTTTCAAAAATGCAATTAATCATTTCTGCAATCCACAAAGTGTAAATATTTAGTTTTTGAAAGCAATATTTAATGCGTTCATTATTATTGAAAATATGAATATTTACAATATGTAGCGCTCACTGTGTATATTTACCACTCGTATTTTCATTTGTAGGGATTTTATTTTCTCTGCTGCTCCATTGATATCTTTCATAGTTCCCATATATCCTAGTTTTATAAGCTTGTATTTCAGTTCCGTTGCACTAGCTAAACCAATATAATATTTTGAAAGATCATCTGATCGTGGATCAACATCTTCATCGTCATAATCATCACCACCGAGTATATAATCATCATCCGGATACCGGCCACCGATTCCACTTCCTTCGGCATCATCACCACTGCTTTCAGTATCGTCGAATGATCTCCTTATACGACGAGTTGTGTTTCGTGGTAAATTTAACAAATTCCTAAAATTCTATGTTTTATAGGTATATCAAATAATCACTTTTAATCCGGGACATGGGGCAAAAGCATTGAATTACTTGTCTTTAGATCGATCTACGCAATTGGTGATAATATTAATTAATAAATTAATATTGTTTTCACTAAATGAATTTTTCTACTATCAGGCTTAAGGTGAACATGTTAGCCCTAATTTTCATACGCCCTGAAAATATTTTAACAGATAATAAAGACAATAAAGAAATGAACATCTTTGTTTGAAAATATTTCTGATAAAAATTTGTTTTTCAGAAAAATAGAATAAAATTGACATGAAAACTCCATGTATTTAATTGTTTATGTATTTATAATAATTTTTAACCTTTGTCAATAAAGATTTTGTATATACAGGATATTTTTTTTATCGTGGGCCATAGGATTTTATATGCTAAAAATTATACCTTGTATTAATGTAAATTTTATCATAAAATTTTGAAGGAAATTTTAGTTAGTAATATAAATCAATTATTTTTCTACATGATGCGCTAGTCAGAATAATTTAAACATGTTTTATTCAATTAAAAATGAAATTATTTAAAATAAATAACTGAGCAAACATAATCAAAGTACCTTGAATTTCTGAAATGTCAGATTGATTAGTGAATTAATTTCATTTTTTAATTGAATAAAACATGTTTAAGGTAATCTAATTAAGCGCATCATGTGGAAAAGTAATTGATTTATTACTAACTAAAATTTGCTTTAAAATTATATGTTGAAATATGCATTAAAACAAGGTATAATTTTTAACATGTAAAATCCTATAGCCCACGATAAAAAAAACATACTGCATATAAAATAAAATTTCGAAAAAAAATTATTTTATGAAAATATTTTCAAACAAAAGATGTTAACTTCCTTGTTCTTTTTAATATTTGTTTAAATATTTTTGTAATATTTTTCATATATAAAAAATTATCGTGAAGAAACAAAAAAAAACCCACTTCGGTGTTATAAATTTTACCAAAAGCTTTAAATCAAATTTGGTGTTTGGGCCAAAAATATAAGTGATTTTTTTCAGATTATTATTATAATTTGTAGTGGTTATAAATAGAAATCTTACTTTTCGAGGGTTTTAAGGTCATATCTTGGCAAAAAATGGGGCTGTGTATACGAAACTGAAAAAATATTATTAATACCAAAATACTAATAATAATTTTACATAACTGCTCAATTGTTGATAAATATATAAAAAATATCAAATTATCGTAAAAATATTTTTAGATGTCATACCAAACGTTGAAAAACGAAAAAAATCACATAGATGGTATTTATTAATAACAATCATATGATGTGCGCAAAATGATTTTTATTTAATTTTCAAACATATTTTTAATACCCTAAATAACCACGATTTTTGACAAAGTTTATCGATATTTCAAAGTACATCGATATTAAATTAGATCACTGTTTTTAAAATGATCTATATTTTTTAGTTATGTTAAATGAGTTTATTCTCCGAGTTTCTCGGGACAATTTTTTAGGACTTTTCTAAGGCTGTTTTTTTAGAACTTTCTTTCAAGACACTATGAGATATTTTTTTACCTAGACTTTCTTTTGGGACCTCTTTTCGAGATTTTTTTTTTTTTACACTATGAGATATTTTTTTTTGGCAATTTTTTTTTGTAAGACTTTCTTGCTCAGGAATTATTTTTCAATTTTTTTTTGGGTTTTTTTTTGCGGCTTAATTTCTTTCAGAACTTTTTTGTTGGTTTATTAGGAGATGGACATCTCCGCCCTTACACTTTTTTGGGATCTTTTTTCGGGACCTTTTTCACGACTCTTTTATCAAGACAATATTTTCAGTACTTCTTTTTGGGAATTTTTTTCGGGGCTTTTTCCAAGGACTTTTCTTCAAGATTTTACGACGGCTTTTTTGAGAACTTTTTTCAGGACTTTTCCACCATCGTTTTTCGAGACTTTATGCGATTTTTTTCTCAGGATAATTTTTTTTCCAGAATTTTTTCAGGTCTTTTTAAAGACATTTTTATAGGACTTTTTTCAATGCGCTTTTAGGTATTCGTATTGAGGACAATTTTTTCAGAAATTTACTTTTTTCAGAGCTTTTCTTCTTTGGGAATTTTTTTTCGGGCCTCTTTCAGGACTCTCTTTATGACTTGTTTTTAGGGTTTGTTTAGTTTTTGAGTAAACTTACGGTAAAGATTATAATTTGAAGTATAATTTATCGTTTTAGTTTTTCGTAATTTCGACGTTTCAAACGTCAGTATGTATAATCCGATTCTGTAAATTTGGAATATATTTAAACTCAAAATTTACCATGAAACTAACTATTATCAAATCGGAGAAAGTAACATGATGGCCACATCACCATTTTTTCTATGTTGAAGGAGTGCCCCTAGCGTTTTTACTTTCTCCGTTACGAAGTACGAGAAAGTATTGTGATCGTGATTTTTTTTTCAAATTTTTTTTTTACGGAAATATCCGTTTTGGAGTCCCTAGATGCCATTTCAACAATTTCTGGAAAAAAAAAAATTTGTGTCTGTGTGTGAGTGTGTGTGTGTGTGTGTGTGTGTGTGTGTCTGTGTCTGTGTGTGTGTCTGTGCGCGCTGTATCTCAAAAACTAATAGAGCAATTAATATGGAACATTAAACATCCGTCTTATTTGTTAATCTGAAGAACTGAAAAGCTTTTGGTAAAATTTCGTACACCGGAAGTGGGCGTTTACCTCAACTGTTTTTTGTGTTTTGCCAATATTTTCTTAAATATGAAAAATATCACAAAAACATTTAAACAAACTTTGAAGAAAACAAAGAAATGAACATCTTTTGCTTGAAAACATTTTTCATAAAATCATTTTTATTCGAGAAAAAAATTTATTATTATTTTTTAAATTTTTGGTTTATAATTATAAAACGATAATAGTTACAGCAAATGTATGTTAATAATAATTGTAGAGAATGCTAAAGTGAACAACTTACAAAGAATAAGTTTTTTTCGAAATCCGTTTAGTTTTTGAGTAAATTGAGTTTTTATATTTGAAGTATAATTTTTCTATCATTTATTTCCTCCGAGTTTACAAAGCGCTCGATGTACATTTAAAATATGATTTAAATTGAAAATAAACCATGAAAGCGTAAATATAAATGATACCATCAAGTCGGAGAAAGTAACATGATGGTCACATCACCATTTTTTTTTTACTTTTGATTATAAAGTACCCATATTAGTGATAATAATAAAACATTTTATTCAGGTATGGCTAATTGCAAACTTTGTTAAAAATGAAGATTTATATCGAGAGCTGTGGATTTCCGTGACTTACGGAGAAATTATTTTATCCTGGGTTGAAGGACTGCCCTTAACGCCTTTTTGACTCTTGATTTTGAAAGGACATAGATTATTGATAAGAATAAGAATTTTTATTAAGTTATAACTGATTGCAAACTTTGTCAAAAATTGGGATTTATATCGCGAGGTGTGGATTTATGCGACTTACGGAGAAATTTTTTTTCTAGGTTGAAGGAGTGCGCTTAACGTTTTTTAGACGCTTGATTATGAAAGTTCCTTTATTAATCATAAGAATAAGAATTTGTTTTTAGTTATGGCTGATTGCAAACTTTATCAAAAATGGAGATTTATATCGCGTGACGTGGATTTTTGCGACTTAAGGAGATTATTTTGTTGAAAGAGTGCCTGTGACGTCTTTTTGACTCTTGATTTATTACTTGTATTAGCGATAAGAATAAGCCTTTTTATACATTTATGGCTGATTGCAAACTTCTTTGAAAGGGGTGAAAAAAATATAAAGGGTTAAAATTAACGGTTTATTCTTTTTGTGTTATTAAATGGTACGGTTAACTTTTTTTCGATTCGCTTTTCTTATCTCAGAGATATGAATTTTTAAAATCTATTACTGGATCGATTGCTAACTTTACACCCGTGTTCTCAATCGTGAACATTCTACAGCAAGTAGACAATGCAAGAGAAATAAGTATAGGTGAGCCTTTCTTCCTTTTAATATATCTAATAATTTCACAGCACTAAAACTCCCATTCTAAGTTAATTTTTCATTTATAATTATATTTTTTTTTTCACTTTTCTCACTACTAAGGTAATGTTAAGTCAAAAATCAAGAGCAGTATTCTGATAATTTTGGTTTTTATTTTGTCTTGATATACCGGTGACCCAGGGATCTGTAAAAGCCCCATAACTCATTTGCAATTTGAGATATCGACTTCTAGTTTTCTTGAACTGGTACCAACACTTATTCTGCATATTTTAAAAATATGTGTGTTTTTGTACAGGGTGTCCCAATATACATAACAGAACAAAGTTATGTTTTTTTAAATGGAACACCCTATATTTTATACTTTATTTTAAACCCTCTTGAGAAGCTGATAAAAATAGTATAAGATGGTATGGGTCTATTATGGACGATTGGTTAGTTATGGGCAAATTTGTGGCAAAAACAAGGACACATTGAAAAAGTTGCAGAAGCGCTCCTAGCAATGCTAGCGTCGTTTTTTATACACTAAAGAATTTTCCACATCATGAAGAATAATACAAATCGGCTTTGTTTTTTTTTTGTTCATACTGCTATACAGGTTGTCAACATACGCAAAATAATGGATAACTATTTTTTTTCAAATGAAACACCCTATATATCTTGTCATCAATGCATGGAATTTTTAATAAGCTTTCCAATGATGTACAATTTGTATAATGAAATATTAAGGAATCTTGATATTCATCCATAAAAACATTTTTCTTTTGTCACCTCCTGCTCATTTTTGGATTTTCAGTGAAAACTATTTTCTGAAAAAATAATAAGAGATTAAAGTTGTAGAGCGGAAAATTTTAGATCAATATAGAACTTTCGACTTTTTCCATAATGCGTGCATTGCCCGCCAGAGTGCGCAAAATCGTGACCGTAGTTTTAGCGTTTTCTTTTCAAATTTTTTGTTAATTCATTGCGCTATACTTTATTTTCCACGTCCTTTAACAGAAAAACGGGTCATTATAGAATTATTCAAATGACCTACATCGATTTAAAATATTACGCTCTACAACTCTTAAAAGAAGCAATTTTTGCCCAAAATGCATAGTTTTCCCTAAAAATGCAAAAAACCATTGAAAAATGTAAAAACTGATATAAACATTTTTAATTTGCATTTTGAGGGAAAACTATGCATTTTTGGCAAAAATTGCTTCTATTAAGAGTTGTAGAGCGGAATATTTTCAATCGATATGGGCCATTTTAATTTCCCTATAATTTTCAATTTTTCCGCTAGAGGAAAATAAAGTGTAGCGCAATTTATTATAAGAAAATTGAAAACGCTAAAATGCATATACAGTCACGATTTTGTGCGCTCTGGCAGGCAATCCACGCATTATCTTAAAAGTTGAAAGACCTATGTCGATCGGAAATTTTTCGTTCTACAACTTTGATCTCTTATAATTTTTCTTGGAAATGCATAGTTTTGGCTGAAAATCCAAAAATCAGCAGAAGGTGGCAAAAGAAATGTTTTTATTGATAAATCTCAAGAATCCTTAATATTTTGTTATACAAACTGTATATCATTGGAAAGCTTATTAAAAATGCCATAGATTGGAGGCAACTTATATGGGGTGTTCCATTTGAAAAAAAATAGTAATCCATTGTTTTGCGTATGTTGACACCCTGTATAGCGCTATGAATAAAAGAGAACCAAAGCCGATGTGTATTATTCTTTATGATGTGGGCAATTTTCTAGTGTATAAATAATGATGCTATCTTTGCTAGGAACGCTTCTGCAATGTTTTCAATGTGTACATGTTTTGCCACAAATTTGCCCATAACTAACCAACCGTCCATAATAGACCCATTATCTTATACAATTTTTATCAGTTTCTCAAGAGGGTTGAAAATAATGTATAAAATATAAGGTGTTCCATTTAAAATAACATAACTTTGTTCTGTTATGTATATTGGGACACCCTGTACAAAAACATACATATTTTTTGAAATATGTAGAATAAGTGTGGGAACCAGTTTAAGAAAACTAAAAGTCGATATCTCAAATAGCAAATAAGTTATGGGGCTTTTACAGATCTCTGGGTCACCCATATATACAGGGTGTTTCAGAGCTCTGGGAACGGCCAATCACGTGCTTATTTGTCAAAATTTCGAAAAATGTTTTATACAAAAGTTGTGTATAATAGTGAGCTGCACGCCCTAAAAATATTAAAATTTCTACAGGGTGTCTCATAACAAAGTTACAGACCAAACTTATGTTTTTTCTAAATGGAACACACTGTATTTTTTGTCATTTTTAAATTATATGGAGCAAATAAAGGTGAGTTACTTCAATACTCCCTATACCTATTGTTTGCCGTTTTCGAAATATTTGAAGATTTGTTGAAATGCATGGTCTGGGTGAAATTTTATTTTTGCCCCAGTGATAAAATTTTAAATTACACTTTTTCAAGACGTTTAAGCATTTTTTTCGGGTACTCTTTTTGGAATTTTTTCAGTTCACTTTTTCAAGACTTTTTAGCATTTTTTTGGGACAATTTTTTTTAGTACTCTTAAGACTGGCATTTTCTCCAAGACAATTTTTTCCAGTACTCTTTTTGGAATTTTGTTTAGGACAATTTTTTCCAGTACTCGTTTTGCCATTTTTTTTAGTTCACTTTTTCAAGACTTTTAAGCATTTTTTTGGGACAATTTTTTTTTAGTACTCTTAAGACTATTTGGCATTTTTTCCAAGACAATTTTTTTCCAGTACTCTCTTTGGAATTTTTTCAAAACAATTTTTTCCAGTACTGTTTTTGGAATTTTTTAGTTCACTTTTTCAAGACTTTTTAGCATTTTTTTGGGACTTTTTTTTAGTACTCTTAAGGTTATTTGGCATTTTTTCAAGACAATTTTTTCCAGTACTTTTTTTTGGCATTTTATTCAGGACAATTATTTCCAGTACTTCTGTTTGGAATTTTATTCAAGACAATTTTCTCCAGTACTCTTTTTGGCATTTTTTTAGTTCACTTTTTCAAGACTTTTTAGAATTTTTTGGGGACATCAGTACTTTTAAGACTTTGGCATTTTTTCCAAGACAATTTTTTCCAGTAATCTTTTTGGCATTTTCTTTAAACAAATTTTTTCAGTGGTCAATTGGCATTTTTTCAGGACAATTTTTTTAGTACTCTTTTTCAAGACTACTATGATATTTTTTTTTCAAGACAATTTTCTTCAGTATTCTTTTCCAAAACTCTTTTTGGCATTTTTTTTCAAGACAATCTTTTTAGTACTCTTTCTCAAGACAAAATCGTTACTTCTACAGCAGGCTTTCTATAGCATAACATAATTCAAAAATTATATAATTACGTAACACCAAGAATAAGAGTCTCTTTTAACCAAGTTATTTTAAGTTGTTTCGTAAATACATGTCTGAATTTAACTTTATGTATTTTATACCTGACGTGTCCAATATTGTAAAGGCAATATAATGATCTAATAAAATTGTATTTTATTCTATTCTATTTGTAAGACTCTTTTAGGCATTTTTTATACAATTTTTTCCGGTACTCTTTTTGGCATTTATTTTCAGTACTCTTTCAAGACTACTTTTGGCACTTTTTTTCCAGGACAATTTTTTTTCAGTACAATTTTTTAGTACTCTCTTCGGTATTTTTTTTAGACAATTTTCCAGTACTCTTTTTTTCTGGACAATTTTTTTTAGTACTCTTTTTCAAGACTACTTTTGGCTTTTTTTTCAAGACAATTTTTTTCAGTACTTTTTTTCAAGACTCTTTTTGGCATTTTTGCTTTCTCCGTTACGAAGTACGAGAAAGTATTGTGATCGAAAAAAATTTAAAAAATTTTTTTTACGGAAATATCCGTTTTGGGGTCTCTAGATTTTAACTCCATTTTAACAATTTCTGGAAACAAAAATTGTGCTGTGTGGCTGTGTGTATGCGTGTGTCTGTCTGTCTGTCTGTCTGTCTGTCAGTCTGTGCGCGCTGTATCTCAAAAACTAATGGAGAAATTGATATGAAACTTTAAACATAAGTCTTATTTGAGAATCTGAATAACTGAAAAGCTTTTGGTAAAATTTCATACACCCGAAGTGGGTGTTTACTTTAACTGTTTTTTGTTTTTCCCAATATTTTTTTAAATATGAAAAATGTCACAAAATCATTTAAACAAATAAATTAATATCTTTTGTAAGAAAATATTTTTCATAAAATCATTGTTATTCGAGAAAAAAAAATATTTATTTATTTTTCATTTTTGGTTTGTAATTATGAAACGATAATAGTTACAGTAAATTTATGAATAATAAAATGAACAACTTATAAATAATAAGTTTTTTTTCGAAATCGTTGGTTTTTAAGTAAACTGAGTTTTTGAATTTGAAGTATAATTTTTTCATCTTTTATAACTTTGAGGTTTCTAACGTCAGTTTCATCCAAGTCGACAAAACGCTCGATGCACATTTAAATTAAAAATAGACCATGAAAGCGTAAATATAAATTATACTACCAAGTCGGAGAAAGTAACATGATGGCCACATCACCATTTTTTTTTCAGGACAATTTTTTCAGTACTCTTTTTGGTATTTTTTTTTCAAGACAATTTTTTCCAGTAATCTTTTTGGCATTTTTTTCGGGACAATTTTTTTCAGTACTCTTTTTCAAGACTACTTTTGGCATTTTTGTGGGCAAATTTTCTTTTTTTATTTTCAAACATTTTTTTAATTTTGTAAATAACGTTTAGTGACCTTGACAAAATTCACCTAATTTGGTATTTGGGTCAATAATATATGTGATTTTTTCAGATTTCTAAAATATTTTTTTAGTGGTTAAAAAAATTGTATTTGAAAGAATCTTATTTTGGGGTTTCCCGGGTCATGTAGGGGTTTTTTGAGATACGGCTAGTTTGGTTTAAGGGCACATCTAATGATATTTTCATATTTATTTAAAAATCCTTTGGCCTTTTGACCATCTTATCTCGGGATACCCTTTTATTACCTCATAAATGGATTTTAAGCAGGAACGGGATTCGACTGAACTAAGCACCGACATGCGGCAGCATCCCTCGCCGATCGAGTTTCGCATTTGTATTTTCTCTGACTGTACAGGAAATTATTGAAATGCAATCGGGATATTGGTTAGTTATTTATATTTATTAAATTTTTTATAGCTACTTGATTTAAAAAAACTTTCTTATTAGAAATTTATTAAAATTTTCAGATGCTACAAAAACTTTTAAAAGAAAGCAATACACCAAAATACCCGCTGAAATTCAAGATTCAATTCAAAAATATTATGTGGATGAAAATAATTGTCGTGTTTGCCCTCGAAAAAAGGAATACGTTAAAATTGTTGAATCTTCTGGGAAGAAAATATGTGTTCAAAAAAATTTACTACTTTATATTGTTCATGATCTCTACATTAATTTTACTGAGGATTACCATCATCGTTTCGATATTCTACCAAAATTTTCTTACTTTCCTGCTCTTAGACCTCGTAAATGTATTGTAGCTGGAGATCCAGCAAGCCATACAATTTGTGTTTGCGAAGAACATGAAGATATAAAATTAAAGCTATCTTCTTGGAATGAGGATTTCAAATACAGAGACCTTCTTGAAATTGCGTTCTGTAGCACTACCTAATATTAAATGTATGCCACATAGATGTAGTGAATGTCGCGGGCAAGAGATCATAAAAAAAAATTGATGATAGCTGTACTTATGAAAAAGAAAATATCACTTATAAAGGCTGGATCAACGAGGGTAGTAGAGCGTGTCTTAGTAGTATCATAGAAAAGTTGTAAGATTTAAAAAAGACATTGGTAACTGAAATATGGAATTTGAGCATTCATCATTTTATAGCTGATTCACAGAAAAGTTTTTTTGAACAATGCAAAAAAATTAACCTTCGATACATGTATTATAGTCATGAATTTCTCGGAAAACTACTCAGTCCAAGCATTTTATTACAACAACGCGCAAGCAACAGTTCATCCAATAGTCCTATATTACAAGAAGACAAACTCCAATGAATTACAGAGCATAAGCTACTGTATTGATACCAAAGATCACTTTGCTTACACCGTTTATGCTTTTTTAGAAAAAATTACAAATGTTTTGAAGAATGAATATCAGTAGATCAGAAAAGTTATATATTTCTCCGATGGAGCACCAACTCAATATAAAACTAAGTAAGTTTGCTGTTTTATTATCAAAATTTTATTTCTGACCCGTTTTTGACTGAATTAAAAATGTCTCAAAAAATCATTTAGCTAATATATGCTGCCATGAAAATGATTTTGGAATTAATGTAAAATCATATTACTTTTTCGCAATGAGCCACGGGGAAACCTCAAGAGATGATATTGGCGGCACTGTAAAAAGGACCGTTATGCGCCATTGCTTAAGGTCTCCTCCCGAAAATAAAATTACTACACCACTGGAAATGTATGAATATTTATCAAAAGAGCTGAAAACTATTCAGTGAGTAGAAACATTTTTTAAAAGTATGTTATTTTTATAGAGGAATAATTAACTTGTAGATCACTCTGGATACTAGATGAGGATGTTAAACGTTGCCAAAAAGCACTAAGCCAAAGATTCTCTGATGTCAAGACCATACCACAAACCAGGAAATACCAATGTTTTATACCAAGAAGAAATAATACATTAGATATAAAAATTACTTCTATGGATAGAAATGATAGAAAGAGTATAACCTTAAATATACGAGTATAATTGATTTAAAAACAATAAAAAAAACATCCATAAATTAATTAAAAATGATTATATGTTGAAACGTTATTTTCACAAAAATCCAATCGATATCCTCATTGCTCTATCTTTACTGCATCTAAAACCCCTGGTACCAAACTTTCAAGGATTCCTTGGGAACACTAGAGGAATATTTCCTCTAAATTTCAGATCAAAACATTCAGATAGAAAAATGTTGCGTAGGCTTAACCATGGGAATTTTTGCAACTTTTAGCAATGATGGTTTTTGGCAAATTGCTGATCTTTGAACCACTGTATCTCCGGTATCCCTTAATTCCCTGGCACGAAAATTTCAGGGGTTCTTTCAGAACATTTCAAAGTTTCTCCAAATTTGAGTTCATAATATTCAGGTAGAAAAAAGTTACGTGGTTTTGAACATTTTCGATAAAATACGTATATTTGGACCATTGTATTTCGGGTGTCTCTCAATTTTTTGGCACCAAACTGTCAGAAGCTTTTCAGAAACATTCATAGAGTATACCTATTGAATTTCAGCTGAAAATATTCAACAAGAAAAAGTTATGTAAGTTTAAAAATTGGTATTTCGGCAATTTAGCCCAAAATAACGAACTGTGAACCGCTATATTTTTGTTACCTCTAAATTGTTCAACATTAAACTCCCAGAGAATCTTTAAAAACATTTCCGAAGTACACTCTCAAAATTTCAACTCAAAATCTTCAGGACGAAAAAAGTTACGTAGGTTTAAAAATTGGGAATTATAAGATTTCGTGAAAATGCTGATCCTTCAAAAATCGTAATTCATACCTCAAATTGTAAGTTTAATGTCTGGAAAGCTGAAATTTGAGAAAACTTAGTTTTTTGATACTACAATCCATCTCCCAAAGTTTGAAATAAATCCAAGGACCTCGATTTTTTTGCATCGGTGAAAACTAGTGGAATTACCCATATACAGGGTGTTGACTTGGCGGACGCAACATAGGAAATCGCATGTTATTTTTGAAGTGTTCAAATATTGGCTCCCCTATTCATAGAGACAAAATGTATTTAACTTTTTTGTAGAGGGTAAAATTCTGAATTAATTAATTTTCGGCTGAGAAACGGTCTGCAAAGAAAAAGCATGAGCCTAAAAAATTTTCTTACTATTGTTTTGAAATCACCTAACATTGGGGAGTGACTGGTAATTTAGAAAAATCAAAAATGTTAAGCAACAAATTTTATTCTATTTGGGTGATTTCAAATGGATTGACCTGTTTTTAATTATAAAATTACGCCTTTAAAAAAATGCATTGCATGGAGGAAAATTTATTGTAGAAATTAACATTAACAAAAAAAGATTTTCAAATCAAAATTGGTCAACAAACATCTCACTATTTTAACACCACAAACTCTTTTAAAATTTTAATTAGTAATTAGTTTCTAATTATTTAAAACCTAGTAAATTGATTTGAAAAATGTTTACGTCAGATAATAGTTATTTATAATACAAGTGTGGAATGTACGTAATTAGTCCCGCAAGAAAAAGTAATTTTCTTAAGTGACTAATGACTGATTCCACCAGAGTATTATATGACATTTTATCCAAAATCGTCTGTAATTGTTGAAATATTGTTTAAAAAATTTTGACAAGAAATTTTGACATATATGGTGTCGATTTGAATTTCAAAATTTTTATAAGGGATGTATGTATTCCGTGAGTCCAAGTTATTCTCTTACTCAGTAGAGAATGAACATCCCTCACATGACCACACAAATTTGCTTATTACACCCTATTTTTACTGAATTATTAATTATTACTTAAATTCACCTGTAATAAGATTATCCCGACTTGGGAACACTTATAATACTGATAATTTGGATATATTTTGCACATCATTCCCTAAATTTAAAAGCGATCTTTTGAAAAAATTAAAATCATTAATTATAGTAGAATAAATTTGTGTTAGTTTTATGATAACATAATCATCATTATCATAGTTATTGTTATTAGTATTAATACGTTTAGTTTTAGTTTTATATTATAAATTACATTGTATATATTTGTAGACCCTTTAATTGGACATAATGTCTGTTGGGTTTTTGTAACAAATAAATAAACAAATAAATAAATAAATAAATAAATATATTAGTGAAAACTATTGAATAAAATACCAAGGAATAATCAAAATAAAAACGTGGTTCGTTATGAATGAAAACCTGAAAATTCTAAAGTCTAAACTTTAGGTTTATTTGACAAATCTAAATAAAATATAAGTAAGCTTGAAGATTTAAAACTGAATTAAAGAACAGTGCCCATAAGAAATACATAGATTAACACATTAATAGTAGTAATTATCAACTTAGATTTGCATTAATATTTTTAGTTTTAAATTTTTGTTCATGAAAATGTTATAATGTGCGCATTATTTACTTGTATGGGCGGCATTAATGGGGTATATTTAACACTCAATGCAAATGCGTGTTTAATACGCTTATTACACACGCACACGCATTTGCGTGTTTAATAAGGTTATTAAACACGCTAACTCACGCTTTAATTCACAGAACGCGATTTATGATAATATTTTGTTTACCCTGTTTAATACTGATGATTTTAATTTTTTTTTTCAATTGTAATTGTAATTACAACTTGAATTTCGATTTTAATTTTGATTATGTTTTTGTTTTTTTTTTTAATTTTGATTGTGATTTTAATTTTGATTTTGATTTTCGTGAACAAAGTATATTGTACAACTCGCATATAATGGCTATTAATCACTCATACGATTTGCTTCACTCGCCTACGGCTCGTGCCGCAAACGTTCTCGTGATTAATAGCCATCATTATATGCTCGTTGTACAATATACTATTAATAAACAAATATTCTTCGTAAATTCAATGCTTTTGTTTTTGTCCTGGATTTGAACGATTATACGCAATACATCGATTAAAATATATTGGTTTAACTTACCCCAAGTCTAATACTATATCGCTACGAATTGTCACTTCTACGAATGGATGAGCAACCAGCAGATCGTCTGAAGATTCAATTTTGAAAAAATAAAAAGTCGAAAACGCTTTCATCATATTGCGTTCCAGTTTGACGACGTCCGTTGGAACAGGTTTTGTAATTGAAGAATGTAAGTATTGTGGAATAGCAGAAAGTCCCAAATATTTTAAATACTTTGCAAAAAATTTTGAATTTGGTTCAACTTGATAATCTAAAATAATCGTATATTAATTTGAATACAAAAATATCACAATTATAAGTACATGGGTTCATGCAAGAACGGTAAAAGATTTTAGATTGTTTCTCTGGTGGAAAATCTGTATCCAGTTTTTTAGCGTTTAATAATTTCTCCGCCAGGAATATAATTTTTTTATTCGTTCTTTGGAACACCGAAGCATTATCGCGATCTGCGTTCCATTGTCCACAACTATATTCATAAAAATCATCACAAGGATCTATACTGGTATCCATCGACCATTTGTATGATGTAGATGCACTCAAACACTCGTCTGTTAAACACCGGGTTTCAAGAAGGGCGGTGCATTTTTTTGTTAATAACGTCCCTATATAGAGACATAACAACCCAGTGATAACAACAAATAAGACAGTCCGTTTTCTAAAAATTATTATATGGTCGTAAAAATAATTTTAAGTTAAATTTCTGTACATACGTGCAAATTTTAGAAACATCCATTTCCACACCAGCTTGCTGCCAAACTAAGGCTGACAATGGCACAAAGATATTTGTTATCTTATCTTATCTTATCAAATTAAATCACCTAATCGCGAATTATGTCGGTATTGCATTTAAATTTATTTATTTTCAGAAATGTCGGAACATCGATTATCTATAAGATTGGTTATGTTTACATTTATAATGCATTACACGTTAATTAATTTGTTATTAATACCGGCAAAAATTAAAACTTCGCCAAACATAAACACGTTCAAACGTTCTCTTTGCAAGTATCTCTTAGAACATTTATTTTAATAGCTTAAATGATCGTTACATAAATAGTTGTACTTATGTATTACCTATTAACAAACATGTGTAAATTGACGCGTCTAAAATGTAATTACTAATATATCTGTAACCATTCATAGACAATAAAGCTTATTATTATTATAATTATTTTGTTATGTATATACAGTATTATTCACGCTATGTTGCTGAGAAGAGAAAAATTCAAGAGAAAAGAGACTTTGGTAAGATTGAAAATATTGCACTATCTTTTTCAAATGTGTTTCAATAAGATATCAACATAGAAGGAATTGTAAGTCAAATCTCTACAATAGTTGATGCAAATCAGGATTGATAGAATTGGAAATAATAAAACTTCAAATTGATTTGTATTTGAAATCCAAAAATTGTTTTAGGAAATACTCTAAAGAGAAATACCCAATCTTGACAAATGTATTGCTTTGGCTCGATTTATTTGGCTGAATCCTCATTTTCTGACGAGTATTTCAGAATTAAAAATGAGAAATTATTTAACTATTTAACTATCCGATCAGTGTCTATAAATATCTCTTTTATCGGATGATCCCGCCTGAAAATATTGCCAAAATGCAAAGTCAACGATCTCATTAGTATTAGTCTTATGTAAATATTTATGATGTACCTAATTTTCTTTGTTTTTCTTATTATAAGTTCGTTTAGTCCGATAATTCAAATACATCGATTATTCAAAGGATCTAATAAGTAAATATTCTATTGGTAGATTATTAAAATAGTCATTAACAATAATGAATCAATTTATTATTCTCTGAACACTGGCGTCAAAATTCTGTAATTTTGATAATAATAATAATAATAATAATAATAATAAACTTTATTGTCCAACAGGAAGAACCAAAATAGGACATCATCAAATACAAAAAAATATATATACAGCTAGGTATAGGTAATTCAGTGAAAAACTAAAAATTAAATTAACATGGTTAACACTAACAATAATGATAGCTAAACCAAATAAACTATAGCATTTATAAACTAAATAGTAATTTTAAAATAAGGGAAAAACTACAAAAGTTCACAGTCAAGCGTCTATAAATATGTCTTTATAATGCTCATTGGCATTACGGCTCATGTGTACAATAGGAGCCTTCAGCAAAATGTTAGTAGATGCAGTTGGTATATAAAAAGTAAGAGGTTGACGTGATGTTACACGAGGAACATTAAATTTAACTAAGGACAACAACTGGGGTGAATTTATGACATTGCTTATTAATTTGAACATAAATAGTCTGCTACATCTATCTCTTCGCTCCGACAAGGAGGTACAGTTTTGTGCTAACAATAAATTATCATAAGTCATGGTCTGATCCGGGTAGACACCATTAATTTTAAAGCTTAGAAATTTGAGAAACCGCTTTTGTACACGTTCGACGGCCCAAGAATTGCTGGCATAATATGGATACCATATAAGTGAAGCATATTCTAAACGACTGCGAACCAATGCAAAATATAAAACCTTTATTAGGCTGGTATCATTAAAATACTTAGAGGTACGCATTAAAAAGCCAAGCACCTTGAAAGCAGAAGAACTTAAGTTATTAATGTGATCTAAGAAGGTGACCTTCGAGTCAAACAAAACTCCCAGATCCTTCATCTGAATATCACGTCGAAGCACCACGTCATCGATCGTGTAATTATAAATAGCTGATTGCAGCTTGCGTGTATAAGTGACAGTAACACATTTATTAATATTTAGAGACAGTTTATTATTTATAAATTTTGTTGCAGATCGATGCAGTCTAGTGAACTATTTATGGTTTTATATAATTTTAGGTCATCAGCGTATGCTAATACTGGGCATGATATGGATGTAATTAGGTCGTCTATAAATAAGTTGAACAGCAGTGGACCCAAATTAGATCCTTGTGGTACACCAGAAGATGATAGAAACTTATGGGACTTGAACCCGTTAAAGTACACATAATTTGTCCGATTATCCAGATATGATGCCAGAAATGTTACAAAATTCCCAGTCAGTCCAAATGCAGAAAGCTTATTCAGTAATATTCTATGATCAATAGTATCAAAAGCCCGCGAAAAGTCCGTGTATATAACGTCTACTTGACTGCGATTATCAAGAGCTTCACTAATATCCTGAGTTATTATCGCAAGGTTCGTTGTTGTTGACCGACCTGCAAAAAATCCATGTTGCTGCTGCGCAATGTAAGTCTTAGTATGATTATAGATTATTTGATAAATAATCTGTTCGAAAATTTTTGAGAAATTAGAGAGAATAGCAATAGGTCTATAATTTTTAATGTTGCTAGGATCCTCTCGTTTAAAAATGGGACTAATTACTGCCAGTTTTCACACATCAGGAAAAGTCATTGTATGTACGGAAATATTGTATATGATCGATAGTGGTTTAGCGAGTATGAATTTACAGTCTTTTATAACAAACATCGGGATTCGATCATCTCCACATATGTTTGAGGTCTTAATGCGATTGATGCTTCTTATAACATCCGACTCCTGAATGGTTGACATGACTAGAGATTCCCGATTCGAGAAAACGTCCTGAGGTTTTATAAAATCCTTTTGAGAATATACACTAGAGAAAGCATTAGCAAATGCATTAACGTTATCTTGTGGTGATGAATAAGAAGCATAATCATCATGCAGCTGCCCAGGGATTCTAGATGTGCCATTCCTCTGATGGATGTACTTCCACAAATCTCTGGGATTAGTTTTGAGATTAGTTTCAAGCCCTTGAAATGTAAAGTTTGTACGCATCAGCAATTTGAATTTTTGTTAGTCGTCTAATTCTTTTAAATTCGCTGTGAAAAAAAAATTGAACCAGTACGCTTCCATTTATGGTGAAAGTGGTTTTTTAACTTAATGTTACGTTTGATTTCACCGGAGAACCAAGGAGGAAATTGTGAGCTAACAGAGTGTTTTGCGAATGGCACGGATTTATCAAATATTTTATATAGTTTATCAGAAAATGCATGACACGCCTCATTAACTTCGGTAAGTGTTTCAAGAAATGACCAATCTGTTTGATTTAAATCATCGTACAGATTAAGGTAGTTGGCTTTCTTGAAATTATACCGTACATTATTATTGATAGGGAAAGAGCTAGGTTTATTCTGAACTGAACCGAGACTTAAAGACATGGAGAGTGCAGGGTGATGCGTGTCTTCTGGCACAAGCGGAGAGCTATCTCTTTCTATGTTAACATCCATATCAAAGTTACAAAAAACCAAGTCAAGTAACCTATCGTTCGAGTTTTTAATAAAGTTGTGTTGCTTTAGTTTTAGAATATTAACAAAGTTGGATAAGGCTTTCGCTTTTAGATTTGTAGGTGTAGATGATAAATCATGGCTGAACAATGGTATATTAAAATCCCCAACTAATAATATTGGTTTATCAAGAATAATAATTTCTAAGCTTTCAAAAAAAGTGTCCAGAGCCTCCGAAGAAATATCAGGCGGTACGTACACAACTATTGCATAAAAACAGAATGAATTAATACGACATTTGCACACAATGAGATCAATTAATGGTACCAAATTATTTATATGCGCCACATCAATATATTCAAATGTTACATTACTATTAAATGCTATCAAAACACCTCCACCCGTAGCTCTGTTAACAGAGGAAAAATCTCTGTCTCGGCGTACTACACTATACTCAGAACTAAACAGCTCAGAGCTAATGACAGAACCATTCAGCCAGGTTTCTGTTAAAAATATAATGTCAAACGAAGAATTGCATATGCTAGTATAGAATAAATGAGTTTTTGAACATAATCCACGGGTGTTTTGATAATAAAAATTCGATAAATGGTTTCTTCCGGACGAAATTAGTTTTCCGAACTATCGGAAATAATGGTTGGAATTCCACGAACATGCTTGATCCGAAGATTGGACTCGCCTGAGGATGTACGTCGCTCAAGTTCACGTTTTGTCTCCCTGTATAATTCGGACTGCATAGGAGTTTGATCTTTAGACAAATTCAAGTTTTTGAATTTTTCGGTGCTTTTTAGATTTCTTATATTACGGAATGCCACATTTATAGTTGATTCCTGAGAGAGTTTTAAGCGTAGAGGGCGTTTATTACCATTGTTGGTGGGATCGTATTTACCCAACCTAATTGGTTTTATTATTTCTTGGTTTATCTGAAGAATCGAGAGAATCTCTCTTACTTCATGCACATCACTTTGAAGCTGCCTAGCCTGGGTGTCGTGCGTTTCATGCAGGCCATAAATAATTATATTGTGTTTACGTAAGTCCCTCTCCCAAATTTCTTGAATCAGTTTTTCCGCCTCGGTGAGTGTTGAAAGTTTTGAAATTGACGAAGGCGTTGATGATTTTAGTAATTTTACTTCTTCTTGCAAAGCAATTATTGCTGACTTTAAGCCATTTAGATCATCACCTAATTTCCCGCATAGTTTGCAAGTCCAGGTTAAACCACATTTTGAATTAATTTTGCGGGCTTCTGATTTAGAGATATCTATGCATGTACTCTTATAAAAATTTTTACATACACAGCATTGAACCATCATATGCACTTCTGCACGAGTATTGCAACAGGAACATGCCTCCATATTTCAGGGAAAAAGGAAAATGAAAAAAAAAAACACTTCACGCTAGCGCGGTCCACCGCAGCGACTTATTACACAAGAGGAATATATAGACCACGGCGGGTTAAACAATAGAGTAACAGAGGAATGACACACACAAGATTAAGGATGAATTCAGTAATTGAATGAAATAAGAATGAGTGAGATTTAAAATACCTGCCGATAAAATTAAATGGTTCAATGACCGTGAATTCAGATATAAATTCGACGAGACCACTAAATGTTCTTTTTTTTTTTGAACGAATTTGTGGCCACGCGTCTCGATATGCGGCGAAATTGTACCAAATTAAATCAACGAATACACGATGAACTAATTGTCAGATTTTCACGAAATGAACTCACAGCACAGCTACTGACTGGATCAACCCACTCACCAATTTTCACAATTTTTTAGCGAATTTATACCACTTAAACTAATTAAATTCGCACCAGCACTTGAACATATACCAACACCAGACAATTTTTTTGATTATTAAATAATAATATATAATAATCTTTAAACCAATAAAAATAGACAATATTTAGAAACACGTACTTAATATGGAGATATTAATATTGACAAATTAGTATAAATAATTGTCACAGTATATTAATATAAGCTCGACATCATAAAAATGAGATTTAACCGATAGACTACAATTGTTTTTCATTAATATGCATTGCTGGTGCGGACTTTTCTTCGCAGAAAGTATAAACACCGGTTTATTTATTTATATTCACATGATTTATAACTCTATTGACATACCAAAGTGTACATATCATTCATGGTTTTTATTATTTTTTTGTCGATTAAACATGAATGTCTACGACGCGGCGGCCGAATCATAGGTTTCTTTATAATCGGACGTTTTTTTCTCGGATGAAACTCGAAAACTTGTAATACGCTTCCATTAGTTTTTATACCCACATATTTACAGCTTATCAATTTAATAAAAGTAATTAATAAAGTGGACATGATGACTTAATGTTAATATAATAGATTGGGCGGTTATTAAAATAATCTGTTGATCGATTAATCAAATAATCAAATGAATGATTAATCGATTAATCAAATGATCGATTAATCAAATGATCGATTAATCGATTAATCAAATTATCGATTAATCGATTGTTTTTTAGAATTAATCGAACTGTCGATGAATCGATTAATCGATTATTTATCGATTAATCGATTATTTTGCACAGCCCTAGCTGTGGGATACCAAATTAAAATCAATTGTTTATTTTACGTGACTAAAAATGTTCCACATAAAACCCAATGAAGTAGATTGCAGGAAAGAGTTGTATTTGATTAACGTATACTGTTCAAGGTTGATCAAATATATAATTGAATGCAAATGTATCACATCCGCTTACATGAACCAATATTTAGATAAGATTGCGATTTCTTACCCTCCAACGGGTAAACAAAATTTGCATAAATTTTTTATCGATGATATCAGAAACCTGTTACCGCATTAGAAGTAGGAAATGGCAAAGTCGACTTTGTAGCCTTCAAATATTTAAATAGGGGTCGCTGATAAGGTTTCCACCAAACGAGCTGCATATTCTTATGTATTAAAGTAAATACAACTGTGTCAACAAGTGCATCAGTAATTTAGTCACATTTGCTGTTTTACAACAAGCACGGAATAATACTCATCAGTGTGTGTTACAATTCATAAGAGTAGGAACTTGACATTCCGTGTGAGTTTCACACGGGTCCGTCAACTTGGCCCCCCACTTTCGATTTTTTGGAAAAAAAGTGTTGCTCCAGAAAGCCCTTAGCTAGCTCCAGCTAGCTCCACAAAAATTAGAGCTGGCTCCAAAAAGGTAAAAAAGTTATAGGGGTTTGAAATTTGGCGGGGCCAAGTTGACGTTTGCCCCCCACTTTTGATTTTTTAACTTTTTTTTTAAGATTCGGATTCCTCAGACACAGCTCCAGCAGGCTCCATCAATTTTAAAGCTGGCTCCACCCCACAACCCCTAAAAAATTACAAAAACAGTTTTCACCCTAGCCCCCCACTTCAATATTTTTTACTTAATTTTAAGTGATTTTATAGCTTAAAGCTAGCTCCAGCCGAATATGTAAAAAAATTTGGAAAAAAGAATACGGATAAAAAGATATAAGGGTTTTAATATAAGACGTGAGCTTTCCTGAATCCTGTATGCGCATTCCCAATTGTGTGATCATATTATAACGTTAAATGCGAATTTTCGGTTAAATCCAACCGAGTTGGTGCCAATTACCAATTACATTATTATATACGGTAATAAGGGTTCCTTAAATATTGCATTACCATCATTTAGGCCTTAGGGCCGTCCTTGAAATAAATATTTAACTTATAAACAATTCGTATATTTGATAAATTATTAATTAATTATTTGAAATATATATTGAAAATAAAATTTAGTCAAATGTGTGTGTTGAATCAAAGGGGTGGCAAATATTGTAAATTAATAAGACAGTAGCGTAGTGAGTGATTAATTGAGACATGTGAAAATATTGCCAATTTCAACGAAACTTGGTACACGTGCTATTTATAATCTGGAAAAAAACAATGTGAGGGTAAAACAGCCCTTGCGTCTCTGGGGGTGGAGTGGGCTAGGGGTGGCATGCGGAAATATTGTCAAATTCAACGAAACTTGGTACACGTACTATTTGTAACCCGGAAAAAAATAATTTGAGGGTAAAATAGCCCTAGCATCTCGGGGGTGGACTGGGCTAGGGATGGCATGCGAAAATATTGTCAAATTCAACGAAACTTAGAACACATACTACTTATAACCAGAAAAAGACAATGTAAGTGGAAAATAGCCCGAGCATCGTGGGGGGTGGAGTGGGCTAGGGTGGAGATTTATCCATAAAAACATTTTTCTTTCGTCACCCCCTGCTGATTTTTGGATTTTCAGCCAAAACTATGCCATTTTCTGACAAAAAATAAGAGACCAAAGTAGTAGAGCGGAAAATTTTCGATCAACATAGGTCTTTTGACTTTTCTAATAATGCGTGCATTGCCCGCCAGAGTGAGCAAAATCGTGACCGTGTATGCATTTTAGCGTTTTTTTCAAATTCTTTATTAATTAATTTAAAAAAAAAAACGGGAAATTATAGGAAAATTAAAATATCCTATTTCGATTTAAACTTTTCCGCTCTACAACTCTTAATAAAAGCATATTTTGCCCAAAATGCATAGTTTTCGCTAAAAATGCAAAAAAACATGGAAAAACGCAAAAATTGATACACACAGTTTCAATTTGCATTTTTAGCGAAAACTTTGCATTTTGGGCAAAAATTGCTTCTAATAAGAGTTGTAGAGCGGAACATTTTCAATTAGGGCTCGACGTTTACTTCGTTTTTCGTTTAAACGTTTAAACGTGTAAACGTTTACCGTTTATTTGTCACGAATAAAACACGTTTAGCTTAATAAATAAACGTTTACAACACGTTTAGCCTAATAAACGTTTACAACCCGAAAACTAGAAATGATTCCTCATATTTTTATACTCCATTTGGGGGTCCAAAAGTCATATCTCGGTGTTTCGTAAGATTCCCAATAATTTTACACATTCGATTCAAAGAGGAACCAACTAGTCTATAGGGGGTTGAACCCTTCAAACTTCGAATGCCGACGTTTCGGATGGTTTTCGAGAAACTATTTACTTATTAAGGTGTACCAAATAATAATAATTTATTCATTTTTTTCCGCTACCGGAAATTTTGTAAAACACGGCGAACGAACTTCGAAACAGATATTTGCAGGGTGGGTTATACGTTTCTATATTAAACGATTTTCGTCAACACGTTTAAACGAAAAAATCCCTTTAAACATATACACGTGAATATCCGTTTAAACGCGAATATCCGTTTAAACGTTTAGAAACCGCTTGCCAACTAAGAACACGTTTATCCGTGTATTAACGAGCCCTATTTTCAATCGATATGGGTCATTCAAATTTTCGTATAATTTCCCATTTTTCCGCTAGAGGGTGCGGAAAATAAAGTATAGTGCAATTTGTAATGAAAATTTAAAAAAAAAAAACGTTAAATGCATATACGGTCTCGATTTAGCGCGCTCTGGCGGGCAATGCACGTATTATTTGAGTCGAGAGACCTATATCCATCGGAAATTTCCGCTCTACTATTTTGGTCTCCTATAAGTTTTCCAGGTAATGCATAGTTTTGGCTGAAAATCCAAAAATCAGCAGATTTGAAAAGAAAATGCATTTATTGATAAATCTCAAGAATCCTTAATATTTTATTATATAAATTGTATATCATTGGAAAGCTTATCAAAAATGCCATAGATTGGTGGTATATAGGGTGGTCTATTTGAAAAAAAAATAGTTATCCATTGTTTTGCGTTTGTTAACATCCTGTATACCAAAATGAACAAAAAAGGACCAAAGCCGATGTGTATTATTCTTCATGATGTGGAAATAATTTTTTTAGTAAAAAATGAAACTATCTTTGCTAGGAACGCTTCTGCAATGTTTTCAATGTGCACATGTTTTTACCACAAAATTGCCCAAAACTAACCAACTCTCCATAATAGACCCATAGTATCTTGTATTATTTTTATCAGCTTCCTAAGAGGATTAAAAATAAAGTATAAAATATGGGGTGTTCCATTTAAAAAAACATAACTTTGATCTGTTATTTATACTGGGACACCCGGTATAAGCGTGTACAGTGTTGCTTAAACTGTAGGCACAACAAGAAATTTTAGTTGTTTAACTATTGTTTCTAATAATTTAATTTCGTGTACATTTTCAACCGGTGATTTTTTCTTCAGATTTCTTTAACACTACTTTGTTTTGGGTCACAAACAAATGTACGCAATAACAACAAGTAGTATCGATTTAACTGTTGGTGAATTTGTTTACATAACATACATAAAAAATGGTGATGTGGCCATCATGTTACTTTCTCCGACTTGATGGTATCATTTATATTTACGCTTTCGTGGTTTATTTTCAATTGAAATAATATTTCAAATGTACATCGAGCGTTGTGTAAACTCGGATGAAACTGACGTTTAAAACGTCAAAATTATGAGACGGAAAGATGGAAAAATTATACTTCAAATTCAAAAACTCGGTTTACTCAAAAACTAAAGAGATTTCGAAAAAAACTTATTCTTTAGAAGTTGTTGACTAAAAGAAGGTCGTGAAAGAAAATTCATAAAAAAGATATTCTAAAAAAAAGTCATGAAGAAATTCCAAAAAAGTTGTTCTGGAAAAAAATACCGAGAAAACAAGAAGTACTTAAGAAATTCCCTCAAGAATTCCTGTTAATACAATTACAAATAGTCCTGGAGAAACAATGTTGGAAATAAAATCTTGAAGAAGGAGTCCTGATAATTCCTTTATGAATGATTTTGTAGAGGTTAAGAGTCAACACTTGTTTTGAATTTTGAAAGATTAACATTTTTTCGATTTTCGAGCGCAGCAATTGGTCATTTTTGAGTTTGACTGTGATTAGTTGGAAAACTACGCTATTTATATTTCCGGATTTTCCTAAAATATGAAAGCCCAGTGTTTTACGAATAATTCTGTAAAAGTTAAAAGTTAAATTTAAAAAAGAAAACAACGATTTTTCGATTTTTAAGCGCAGAAAATGGTCATTCTTAAATTTGACAGTGATTATTTAGAAAACTACGTGATTAATAAGTCTGTATTTTTCTAAAATATGAAAGCCCAGTGTATTACGAATCATTCTGTAAAAGTTAAGAGTTTCAAGCGCAGAAAATGGTCTTTCTTGTGTTTGACAGAGATTATTTGGAAAACTTCTCAATTAATGGGCCTGGATTTCTCTAAAATATAAAGTCCTAGTGTTTTACGAATAATTCTGTAAAATTTGAGTCCGTATTTGTGTCAAATTTTGAAAAATCAACGATTTTTCGATTTTCGAGCGCAGAAAATGGCCATTCTTGAGTTTAACGGTGATTATTTATAAAACAGCGCCATTAATGAGCTTCAATTTTCTAAAATATGAAAGTTCGGTATTTGACGAATAATTCTGTAAAAGTTGAGTCCGTGCTTGTTTCAAATTTTGAAAAAATAACGAGTTTTCGATTTTCGAGCGCATAAAATGGTAAATTTTGACTTTGCTAGTGATTATTCGGAAAACTGCGCGATTAATGAGCCTGGATTTTTCTCATATATGATAACTCAGTGTTTTATTAATGATTCTATGAAATTTAAGAGTTTCAAATTAAAAAAATGGTGATGTGGTCATCATGTTACTTTCTCCGACTTGATGGTATCATAGCCATTTATATTTACGTTTTCATGGGTTATTTTCTATTTAAATCATATTTTAAATGTACATCGAGCGTTGTGTAAACTCGGATGAAACTGACGTTTAAAACGTCAAAATTATGAAAGATGGAAAGATTTAACTTCAAATTCAAAAACTCAGTTTACTCAAAAACCAAAGGGATTTCAAAAAATACTTATTCTTTATAAGTTGTTCATTTTAACATTCTCTACAATTATTATTAACATAAATTTGCTATAATTATTATCGTTTTATAATTATAAACCAAAAATTAAAAAAAATAATAATAAATTCTTTCCTCGAAAAAAATGATTTTTTGAAAAATGTTTTTAAGCAAAAGATGTTCATTTCTTTGTTGTCTTCAAAGTTTGTTTAAATGTTTTTGTGAAATTTTTCATATTTAAGAAAATATTGGCAAAAAACAAAAAACGGTTAAGGTAAACACCCACTTCCGGTGTACAAAATTTTACCAAAAGGTTTCAGTTCTTCAGATTATCAAATAAGACGGATGTTCAAAATTTCATATCAATTGCTGAATTAGTTTTTGAGATACAGCGCGCAGAGACAGACACACACACACACACACCATGACACACACACACACACACACAGGCACAAAATCCGCAAAACGGATATTTCCGTAAAAAAAAATTTTGAAGAAAAAGTCACGATCACAATACTTTCTCGTACTTCGTAACGGAGAAAAAAAAAACAACGATTCATAATTAATTAAACTTATTTAATTTCTTAAATAAAAAAACAAAAAAAAAACAAAATGTTTTTACACAGTCGCAAAGAGAAAAATGGTGATGTGGCCATCATGTTACTTTCTCCGATTTGACGATTAGACCAAAACCTTGAAAATTCTGGCAAAACATTAAAAAATCGCTGCTTTAGGTTAAAAATCTAAAATATTCGCCAATCAAAAATTCGCTAATAGAAATCAATAATTAAACAATAAAACTAAAAAATATCGAAAACTATGGCCTAAACATTAAAAAAAACGCAAACTAAAGCATCGAAAATGTCAACAAACACATCGAAAATGTTGTCCAAAATAAAGATTATTTAGGCAAAAAAATTAAAAATTTGGAATAAATTAAGGCGAAAACAGGTAAAGGTAAAGATCTAAAATATGGACCTAAAAAATGCAGGCTAAAATATTGTAAATTCAAGTAAAAGAAAAAAATATTTAGCTAGCCCCTAAAATAATTCTTTGGCTCAAAATAAGTTTCCGACCAGAAACTCGAAAATAATGCAAAAAAAATTAAATAAAAAACAATAATTCAGGTTAAAAAGTAAAGGCCAAAAAATCAAAAACCGACCAAAAAATTCGAAAATACTGGCAAAAAAATCGCGCATAAAAATCAATAATTCAGATTAGAAAATTAAAAATATAATAGAAAATAGCTAAAACTTAAACCAACAATTAGGACCTAAATATTAAAAATACGGACCAAAAAATCGAAACTTTTAACACGCAACCTAAATTTTCACGCCAAAATAAAGAATATTTAGGTCAAAAATTTGGAATAGAAAACGAAGTTACAGGCCAGAGATCCAAAAATGCAGATAAAAAGATTCAAGTAAAGGAAAAATAGTTTGCCGTTTTCACCTTCAAAATAACCCTGTAGCTTAGAGTAAATTTCTGAACAGAAACTCAAATTGAAAATAAAAAAAATCTAAAATATGGGCCAAGAAAACGAAAAATTAGATCAAATACTCAAAATTTGGGACAAAAAAATTTTAAAAAAAGCAGGCCAAAATAAAGAATATTTGACCAAAAATCAAAACTTTGAAAAAAAAAAGAAATTACAGGCCAGAGATCTAAAAATGTAGATTAAACAAATTCAAGCAAAGAAAAAATTGTTTGCCATTTTCACCCTCAAAATAACCCTGTAGCTTAAAGTAAGTTTCCGAACAGAAACTAAAATTGAAAATTAAAGAATTTAAAATATAGGACGAAAAAAAACAAAATTTGGATCAAATACCGAAAATTTGGGGTTAAAAATAAAAAATACAGATTAAAAAATCGAAAATCTTAATAAACAAATGAAAAATTTCAGCCAAATAAAGAAATCTTAGGACAGAAGATCAAAAATAAGGACCAAAAAATCGAAAATACAGGTCAAAATTAAACAATTGTGGCCAAAGGATTGAAAACATGGGCCTAAAAATAAAAAAATGCAGACCAAAAAGTAAAAAAATTGAAAATCTTAATAAACAACTCAAAAATTTTGGCCAAATAAAGAAATCTTAGGACATAAAATCAAAAATTGAGACCAAGAAAATCCAAAATACAAATCAAAATTCAACAATTTTGGCAAAAAATCGAAAATTTAGACCAAAAATCGAAAGCACGAGCTTAAACATCAAAATACTGACCAAAAAAAGTCGAAAATTTCAACAGATCATTTTAAAATTGGGACCAACATAAAGAATATTTATGAAAAAAAGAATTTAAAAGAAAAAAATCGAAGAAACAGGCAAAAAATATAAAATACGAGCACAAAAATTCTGGTCTAAAAATAATTTACCCCAAAAATAACACAAGCTCAAATTAAGATACGATCCGAAACTCTAAAATAATTTTCAATTGAAATTACATTTTAAATGTGCATAGAGCGTTTAGTAAAATCAGATGAGATTGACGTTTAAAACGTCAAAATTATGAAAGATGGAAATGACAAATTATAGTTTAAATTCTAATAGTCAATTTACTCAAAAACCAAAGAGATTTCGAAAATTACTTATTCTATCTAAGTTGTTCATTTTGGCATTCTCTACAATTATTATTAAAATACTTTTGCTGTAAGTATTATCGTTTCATAATTTTAAACCAAAAATTACAAAAAAAAAATTAATTGCTATTATTTTTCAAAAACCACACATTTCACGAAAAATATTTTCAAGCAAAAAATGTTCATTTCTTTGCTTTCTTCAAGATTTGTTTGAGTGCTTTTATAGTACTTTTCATATTTAAAAAATTATCGGAGAAAAACAAAAAACGGTTAAGGTAAACACCCACTTCCAGTGTACGAAATTTTACCAAAAGCTTTTCAGTTCTTCGGATTATCAAATAAGGCTTATTTTCAAAGTTTGATGTTCAATCAAGTGGTAGTTTTTTAGATACAGCGCACACAAGCAAACAGGCATACATTTTAACAAGAATGCATATTGAAAAAATGGTGATGTGGCCATCATGTTACTTTCTCCGACTTATATAGCCATTTATATTTACGTTTTCAAGGTTTATTTTCAATTAAAATCATATTTTAAATGTTCATCGAGCGTTGCGCATGAAACTGACGTTTAAAACGTCAAAATTATGAAACGTGGAAAAATTATACTTCAAATTCAAAAACTCAGTTTACTCAAAAACTAACGCGATTTCGAAAAAAACTTATTCTTTAGAAGTTGTTCATTTTGGTATTCTCTACAATTATTATTCACACAAATTTGTGATGTTTTTGTGATATTTTTCATATTTAAGAAAATATTGGCAAAAAACAAAAAACAGTTAAGGTAAACACCCACTTCCGGTGTACGAAATTTTACCAAAAGCTTTTCAGTTCTTCAGATTATCAAATAAGACGTATGTTGAAAATTTCAAATCAATTGCTTTATTAGTTTTTGAGATACAGCGCACACAGCAGACACACACACACACACACACACACACACACACACACACACAGACAGACACACACACATACACACACACACACACACACACACACACACACACAGACACAAAAAATTTTTTTCCAGAAATTGTTGAAATGGCATCTAGGGACCCCAAAACGGATATTTCCGCAAAAAAATTTTTGAAAAAAAAATCACGATCACAATACTTTCTCGTAATTCGTAACGGAGAAAGTAATAAAAAGGGCTATAAATTTAGTGAAATAAAAAAAAATGGTTTTTATTAAAAAAAAATGACGATGACGTCATTACGCAAGGGGGTGGGGGTATGGAAAATACACAACTATCAGAAAAGATGCGCGTTCAAAAAATAAGGTTGACGTATCGGAGGATTTTGGCCGCAGATGATCGTGGAATTTTTTATTTGGAGCGTTCCACAGCCAACGTTCGCACTATATAAAAATCATAATTAGCGACCTCAAAAATAATCTTGCGTGAATTTGAAGAAATTTGCCATTCTTGGTCCGCCATATTGGATCCGCCATTTTGAATTTCAAAATTTTGACATCGATTTCGTACTCAGCCACCTCAAATACCTAAATGAACGAACTATTTTGCGGTTATATAAACACCTTAGAGAAAATGGTAATTTATCACGTTATCTACTTCCTTCGATATATCAAAACATGAAACCTTTTGGTATTATAATATCTTTGATATTTTTAATACGAAAATTATTCATTGCATAATGCAATTATTTTTGTAGTATTAGAAAAGTAATTATTTTTTAAATAATTGGTTTATTCACGAACATGTGTGTATTTTCATTAATCTGAGCCGTGCCTTCGGCAGTTTAGACATTGCACTTTTTCCAGATAAGCTTGTCTACAGAAGCAGAGGTATTGCACATTTGTGACTCACATTTCACTTATCAAATTCTGAGTAATAGAGGATTAAAATATACAATGATTAAAATTACTTATCTCAAAATGTTTATCAAAAAAAAAAGAAATCATGGTGCAATTCCGTAGAAATCTATTACGAGACCATTTTTATTTATCAATTATAAAAATAATATTTCGCTAAATTGTGTTGCGATTACTCCAATATTTAGGTCTACAGAAGTATTTTTTAATTTTCAAAATAACTGTTATTTTAAAAAGAATCTTTCTGTTAACCTAAAAAAGTTTATGCTAGATTTAAAGTTGATATTAATTTAAATACTTATAAATTATAACCAAGCCATTTTTAGGAGTATATTTGAAAAAGATCTTAATTGGATAACACACTACAAACAGATAACGTAGGTATGTATAATACACGTGTCATTAAACCATACCTCTCCCAAGACCATGTAAATACTTTCTCCACGACCATTGTAGAATTTAAGCATTCTGAAATCAATTTTGATCATAGAACGTACATATTCTCACTCTTGTTATGGAACAAAACACTATGCGCTTATGCGTTTTGCATGTAATTCATTCCATAACAAGGTATAGAATGAATATTCTCACATCGTTTCGAATAAAACAATTAGCCTTGGATTTCTCAATTATCAAAATACTACAAACATAACCACAAAAGTTATGTACGTTTTGAAAAATTTACTCTTTTTTTTACCAGTAAATTTGAAAACAATTGAAGTATTCTACATTATTAGCGTCTACATGCGATACCATCGTGGCCGACTTTTCAAAGTGAACAATAATAGTAGATTGTATATCAAGGAAGAGAAATGCGTGATTTTTCCCGAGGTGCAAATTTGTATCCCGAGGGCGAAAGCCTAAATGATACAACGCTATATATCTGTATATCTCTACGCTAAACCGTTCGTTAAAAGTTTACAGGATTGTCTCTGTATTAAAAATTTGAAAAAAAAATCATCATAAGATTGAATCAGTTCTCTTCATGTGAAATATTTTCAACTCTCTAGCACCAAATTAAAAAAAAGTCCGGCAATAGCTGACGTTTTATAAGTTATAGAAAATGTAGTAACGCGTTGCTAGGCAATACCAACAATATGGATTATCTAATTAGATACCACCCAGGATCAACATGCAGCGTGGTCTGTTACGCATCGTAATTAGAATTTTACTGGATCATGTCATCAACATTATTCAATTTCATTGGTTAAAAAGTAAATGAGGGCAATTGTCGATTTAACTAACTACCCAATAACTATTTAATAATAAACATTCTAATTATCATTGAATGCTTATAAATATGACGGAACTCTGTTTTAACTAATCACATTATGAAATTACAGACTTTATTTTCTCTTTCAATAGAATGCGAGTAATAGTATGCTTTTATTAGTAGAAGCGATTAGTAGATGTGCTCAAATTGGTTTGTCAAGCAAAATTGCAATATGGAAAAAAATTCAATTTACCATAAAAATGCTGAAGTATCTTTTTTTCTAATTCCGAGTAGGGTATACGCTTCACAAAGTCGCTCCATATATATGGAAATTGGTCTGACTATAAATTTGCGGAGATATAAATTGTCTCTATAGCTCAGAGTGCAATATGTCGGCATGCCGAAATCAACTATCTCATTTATCATCTTTCAGTAAGGAAATATTTTATCCGATCCGTTCCAGATAACACATGGAAGCTGCAATCAATGTTTCTGTAGGCAAGCAATAAGTGTAGAGTTTTAACATTATTCCGAAGCATCCTTGTTTAAACTAATTGTTTATTTTTGTCATCGTTAATTGTGTATTTTAATAAGAATTCATAATAATCAATTATGAGTTGCAGTTTTCTCAATTTATAGCAAGCTAATTCGGTTTTAAATTATAATACTGTATTTTTAAATTTTGAATTTACTAAAGGTAATTGTTGTAATAATTTCCAGAAACAATGTGTTTTTCACAGATCAGTACATGATGCCGCAGTGGAGTAAAGCATACGCGGTATTAAGGGCATCAAGTATTTATACAGCAGAAATAGAATATAAACAGAATAATTCAAATAATAATAATAATAATAATAAAGCTCTTTATTGCCCAACAGGAAACCCCATCTACAAGACAATAACAATAATATAACTATACAATATAAAACAATTGAACAATACAGTAGTATTTCATTATTTAAGACTATATTAACAAAAATAAACATTGAAATTACAAGACAACATCACTATAAGTGATCAAAAAAAAATATCGTCATAGTGAGTCATCGCATTCCGACACATAACCTGAACTGGTGCTCGCCGTAGACAATTGGTACGGGCTCCTGGAATGTAGAAAGTGCTGATATGCCTTGAGCTTGACCTAGGGACGTGGAAGTCTAGTTTCGACAATAGAAATGGAGCATCCACTCTATTGTGAATGATCTTCCAAAGAAACTTGGCAGTGAGCTCTTTTCTTCTAGCGGCTAGTGAAGTCATACCATGTCTTTCTAGTAGCAAATCTTGATCAACACCTCGTTCGGGATAGACGCCATCCACTTTATATGATAAATACTTTAAAAATCGACGATGAACACGGTCCATCGGCATGCTCTGATTCATATAAAATGGATACCAAATAAGACACCCATACTCAAATTTGCTGATGACATATGCATAATATAGACATTTTATTAGGTCAATGTCACTGAAAGGCGCACAAATACGCATAATAAACCCTAACATTCTCGATGCCGATATTGCAGTGTTACTAATATGCCTAGTAAAATTTAAATCACTGGTGAATAAAATGCCTAGATCTTTTATTTCGGCATAAGTGGTAAGTTGTAACTTATTAATTGCGTATGTCGTTGGAAGTACATTGGATTTTCGTGAAAATGACATAGTGCAGCATTTATGAACATTGAGAATTAGTTTGTGGTTTTCACACCAGAATACTAGTTTATTAATATTATTCTGTAGAGACACAACATCATTTGGCGAGGTAATGTTACTAAAAAGTTTGATGTCATCTGCATAGGCCAATACGTGACAATTTAGCGAATCTAGCAGGGAATTAATAAAAATAATAAAAAGTAGCGGTCCCAGATTCGAACCCTGCGGGACACCAGAATTAATTGAAAATTTGTAGGAGTGGTAACCATTAAAGGCGACATATGCTAAACGATTAGATAAGTAAGATTTCATAAGTTGTAGAAGACTCGGAGCGGCTCCAAGGTCAGCAAGTTTCACTAGGATTATGTCGTGGTCCAGGGTGTCAAAGGCTCGTGAAAAGTCCGTGTACACTACATCAACTTGGCCTCTCTGATCTATCACTTCAGAAACATATTGAGCAAATGAAGCCAGATTGGTTGTTGTGGATCTACCCGGCATGAATCCATGTTGGTTGGAGGATATGAATGAGGATACATTCCTAAAAATAGTAGAGTAGATTACCTGTTCAAATATTTTTGAAAAATTACTTAGTAATGCAATCGGACGATAATTTTCTAGAAAATGTTTCTCTCCCTTTTTATAAACGGGACTAATTTTTGCCAATTTCCACCTTGAGCGAAATGTACACGTACTGATAGCGAGGTTTATAATAATCTGCAGCGGCTTAGCAAAAACAAATCTACAATCTTTGATTAAGAAGGAAGGAACAGAGTCATCCCCAGAAGATGCTTTATTGGGTAATAGGGCCATGATGCTTATTAAATCGCTTTCGGAAATTGGATTTATGATAAATGATGGACAATTACTATGGGTTTCAGGCAGAGTGGTATTGTTCGCAGGTTTAAAACTTTTAGAAAATAATGAGGCAAAACCGTCAACTATATCGTTAGGAGTAGAGTACTCCTCGCTTTCATGAGTTAATCTGCTTGGTATTCTAGTGGTGCCCTGTTTCATGTGAGCATAATTCCATAATTCAGCAGGATTTGATTTCATATTATTTTCAACCGCTTCCAGATACACTCTATATGATTCCGTTATTTGCTGTTTGGTGAGCGACCTCAGCCTTTTAAATTCATCTTTATAGATTGGATTCTTACTTGATCGCCACTTTCGTCTATAATATGCCTTTGTTTGCATGTTCCTTTTTATTTCAGGAGTAAACCATGGAGGAAATGTCGATCGGGGGGTTTGGCATAAGGGAACCGACTTATTAAATATCTTATATAGATTCGTGTAGAACATATCCAAAGCCTCGTTCACATCAGTACAGTTATTTAAATATGTCCAATCAGTATTACTCAGATCTTTGTATAAGTTAACAAAATCAGCCCTTTTAAAGTTATAGCGGGCATTAGTATTAGAGGGAAACCTAGTATTATCCGAGATTGTGCTGAGTTCCAATGTAATGGATAATGATGGATGGTGTAAATCTTCAGTCACCATGGGAGTGTCGGCACGCTCAACTAGTATGGGAGAGTTTAAGTTTGATACGACGAGATCTAGAAGTTTGTTATTTATGTTTGGACAGGCGTTATACTGCGTGAGACCGAGTATGTTACAAAAACATTGAAACGAGAAACATTTTGAACAAGAAATATTTGAATTAACGAGATTTGGTAAATTAAAGTCACCAACAAATACAACGGGCTGATCAATTATTAACTGTTCCAGGAAATTGAAAAATAATTCCAGGTCATCTTGCATAGTATCTGGGGGAATATAGATTGTACAGATAGTACAGACAACGCCTTTGAGAATGCATTTACATAACAGAACATCAATCAGTAGAACAAGATTAGTTAGCGAAGTCGTATCTAGTACTTCATATTGAATATTGTTATCAATCGCAATCAATACCCCTCCCCCTTTGGAGCGCCCCACAGAATTAAATTTCCTGTCACTACGAATAATATTATAGTTAGGAGGGAAGAGTTCAGAGTTTTGAATTGAGCTGTTTAACCAGGTTTCAAATGCGTAATGAATAATAGTAAATTACGATATAAGTAACGTTATGAAGCTTTTTACATTACGAGAGAAGAGTCTAGAGGTTGTAGAGAGGACTTAGCTGATAACATTAATCTTATATTCTGCTTAAGATGGCACTCCACATGCCAATAAATCGTGAAGAAAGACGGCACGGTAGAATATGGTAGATACACGTTATGTACTATACTTTACCTACGACCTTACATTTATTCGCTTAAACTAAGGACATATTGAAACTGAATCTTGTCAGGGTGACGTTTAAATTTTTTATTAATTGCCGGGTAATGGCAATGTAGGACGACTACCAACTAAACAAACGAATTACCGTTCGAACAATTTTCCGTGAATAATTGATAATTGATAATTGATAATGTTTATTTGTGTTCTTACAAAGATGTTTACACACGTCAGATTTGTTACATTCAAAATATATATACACACATATTAGATATTATGACGATACAACATATTAAAAATATTTGTGGAGATAAAATAATAAATAGTTAATAAATAAAAATAAAATAGTATAAATAACAGTACAACATATTAAAAGCAGGTGTATAGATAAAATAATAAATAATAAGTTAATAAATAAAAATAAAATAGTATAAATAACGGTACAACATATTAAAAGCAGGTGTATAGATAAAATGATAAAATAATAAATAGTTAATAAATATAATAATATTGTATAAATAAAATGAATAAGTGTAACGATACAACAGTTTAAAATGAGTGAATAAATTAAATAATAAGTAAAGTAAAAATGAAAGATGCACAAGAATTTCACATCACTGCTAGGCCGGCAAATTTATTGTGTAGACATTCCTCAATGGAAAAGTATCCTTCTTTCAAAAAATACTCTTTGAGGACACGTCTAAACTTTTCCGGAGGGAGTCCTTTGGTACTACTCGGTAAACTGTTGTAAAGTTTTGGACCATAGTGGTTTATACCATTTTGCGACTTAGTGAGTCTATGAAAGTCTAACCTGATCAGGTTACCGGCTCTGGTATCGTGACGATGACCCTGATATTGTTGCTTATAGGTGCTAGCGGTTTTGTGAATATGCGTAAGACATTCCAACGCATAGATACATGGTAACGTTAAGATTCCTAGATGGATAAATGCTCCCCGGCATTCTGATCTATAATCAATATAGGCGAGTATACGGATAGCTCTGCGCTGTAGAGCAAATAGCCTCTTTATACAACTGGAGTGGCCCCATGATAAGATACCATACGTAAGATGGGACTCACAGTAGGCATAGTATGCTGATTTAAGAGCGTATGTTGGTAGATGTTTTTTTAGAGATCTTAATAGGTAGATATATTTACAAACTTTACTGACAGTCTCAAGTTCATGTCTGTTCCAAGTTAACTTCGAGTCAAGGTAGATTCCCAGAAACTTAGCATCACTTGGAACAATATCTGTTTTTAGAGAAAATGTTACAACGGTTGACTTGTCTGGATTCACTGTTAGTTGATTAGCAGTAAACCAATCGGATGCAGTTTTAGCAGCCTTATTATTTTTCGCTATAGCGTCACATTTCTGGGACGCTGAGCTGAAAAGTGTAGTATCGTCAGCAAACAGGATGGCAGAACCATCGCAACTATGCTGAGGCAGATCATTTATGTAAAGTATAAATAATAAGGGCCCCAGTATTGACCCTTGAGGTACCCATTGCCTTAGCAAAGTCTCACTTGACAACTTGCCGTTGAAATACACCATTTGCTTTCTATTAGCTAAATAGGAGTTGATCATACGGCAACTAGGTGGGCTAAAATTATAACAGTATAACTTTCGCAGGAGAATATCATGGGAGACACAGTCGAATGCCTTCGACAAGTCCATGAAGGTCGCAGCACAGTAGTTTCCGGCTTCAAAAACCTCATAGATAGCCTGAGTGAGGGCACTGATTGCTCCCCCAGTGGATCTTCCTCTGCGAAAGCCATACTGATCATCTGACAGTAGTTTGTTTGTCTCCAAAAAGTCAACCATCTGCACAAATAAGATTCGTTCGAGGACTTTTGAAATAATCGGCAGTAGTGATATAGGGCGATAATTGTCGGTATCATTAACATCACCTTTTTTGTGGATTGGTATTACGCGTGCCCGCTGAAGGCACGCTGGGAAAGTGCCTGTGGATATGCAATGATTTATAAGTTTAGTTAGAGGGCTGATAATTATGTTTACAATGTGTTTAAGTAAACGTGTACTCATACTGTAAAGATCCTGACTAGAGGATGATTTTAAGTTATTAATTGTGTCCCTAACTATGACAGTACTGACTTCTTTAAACTGAAAATAATGTTTTAATGGTACAGGTTTTCCCGATACGAGACAGTGGATTGGGTCTATGTTACTACCGGGTAATTTGTTTACAAAGTTTGTAGCGACTTCAGTAAAGAAATCATTGAATTTATTTGCGTCAATGTCACAAGAAGAATCACATAGAGGTTTACGTGGTTTGATTAATGACCACATGGCCTTTGCTTTGTTGCCGGACTCCTTAATATAGTTGGCATTTGCATTTGTTCTGGCGATCTGAATTGCCAAATTATACTTGCGTTTGTGATTTATATAATTAACCTTAAGGTCGGGGTACCCACGACTCGCTTCCCTTAGTAATTGAAGTGTCTTACGCATTTCTCGCAGTTTATCATTATACCAACTTGGTTGAGTCTTTCTTGAAAGCTGGTTTGAGTGCTTCTCCGGAAAGGACTGATGAATGTAGTTTTCCATATGTTTAAGAAATATCTCAAATTTAGATTCTAAGCTGATATCAGGGTCATCCACAAAACTCCAGTCAGTACCATCTACAAAAGAGAAAAAAATTAATCGACCTTGTTCGGTAATTGGCCTAACCTTCACTGTTGGAGGGATAACATTTGCAACAGGAATATTAATTTCTGTGTGAATGGCAATATGGTCAGAGAAACCAGGGTCGACTGCCTTGATGTTTATATTTGCAGGATCTATATTACTAAAAACATTATCAATGCGATTGTTAAGCCTAGTATTGAACATAACCATATCAGACAGACCATAAGTAGCCAATAAATCGCAAAATGTCGAAGATCTGGAGTTAGCAGAGTTGAAAATAATATTAAAATCACCTCCAATAACTACAAGATCCTTGTAATTTATTCTTTCTAACAGCTCATTTATAATGATTAGAAATTCATTAAAATCGCCAAGTGGCGAGCGGTAAATAGTGATAACTGTTAGAGAGAATTTGGGTAGATAAACAGCCGCTATCTCACATACTTTCTCCTTGGATAGGCTTACTAAATTACTAAGTATTTTGTGTTCGTATTGCACCGAATTGAGCTGCAATACTCCACCATGTAAAAAGGTGCTGCGTGCAAAATATGCGGATAATTGGTAGTTGTGTACATTACAATGTTTAAGTTCATCAGCGCTGAGCCAGTCCTCACTAAGACATAATAAGTTGAACTTATGGTTGTTTTCAATCAGAAATGCATCTAGTTCATTGAATTTATTCCGGAGGCATTGTACATTAAGAAATAGGATATTTAAACATACACTAGAATGGTTTTTATTACTTATATTTTTGGCGCAGAGTTGATTAATCGTTTGCCGTTCCGAGGCGTTTTCTGCGAAAAAGAAATCGCTCAACAATAATCCCTTCGGGCCAGTTGTTGAGGTTGGTTAGAGCCTGGTGGTGAATGAAGTCAGCGCCAATTTTGAATGCCGGATAAGTAGTATTAATTTTTTCACATGAAATATTGTTAGTTTGTAATAATCTTTGAACGTGATTCTTTAAGTCATCGACTGTGACGTGATTTTTAACTCTCTTAATAAATAACCAGGTTTTTTTTTGGCTCAGCTTCCAAATTTGATTTATTGTTAGCGTCTGTGCCAATAAAGGTGTTTTTCATTTTGTTTGACTGTTTACGTTTATAAGAAACGGTTATAAAATCATTTTTGGTCATAATCTTGCTTTTAACCTTGTTTTTGTTCGGAGCGTCTTTGTGTTCGGTATTTATTAATATTGGCGTGGCATTGTTTGGATTTCCTGTGTTTACTTCGGACAGCTGATTCCCGATTGAGATGGTTGGGGTCAGCGGGGTTATTGGTGTCGCCCGAGATTCCGAACTATTTGTACGCACTTCAGGATCCTTGGAATTTACGATTGCCAACTGCACCGGTCTCGCCGCTGATGTTTTTGGCGGGATAGCCATAACCTCAAAACGAAGAGACGTATTTTCGTCTTCTAGTCGTTGGATCTTCTCTTGCAACAGCGTAATTAGTAGAAATTGCTCACTTACTCGTTCCTTTAGTCCCAGATAAGCTTCAGCCCGAAAATCGGTATCATCGGTATCCAGTAGTGTTACACCGCAGCATGATTTCACGTTTTTATAACATCCTGCATGGTATAGTGATTTACATACTATGCATCGTATGCCTGATTTAGCTACAGAGCCGCAACGGCACACTTTAGGGGCACAATCACTTGTTGAACCACTTTTCTTAATAGAATTGCTTGTGTTCTACAGCACGACCGCCTTGATCGCCGGCCATATTGCATATCAATATTAATTAAATATATTATCAAATACATTAAACAAATTTATGGGCACCCATCATTGTACTCGTTCTGAAGTGTTAATCTGCTAAGATACCATTGTGGAGGAAGTATCGATAAGGCATGGTGAGGAGTTTATTGTGCCGGTTATTGTTTTAATATAATTTATAAATAATAATAATTAAATTTTGCAACAGTATCAGTGAGTGAGCAGTGAATTTATTACTAAATACTGTGGTAAATACTAATTGAAATTTTATCAATTTTTACACAGCGCTAGTTGAATCAGTGATTCTCATATTGTATGAGTTACAGAACAATTACTTTGGTGGTTCAGACGTAGTTTACTAAATAAGAATTAACAACCGCATGTACCTGCACATATTTTATATCGCATATTTCTTTTGTCGCTGATATACGTGACCGTGACTGGAATGATTTCGGCTTTTTCGATTTAAATTTGTGAACAATTTATATTCACTGCTCGTTTAAAAGTATAAAATTTAAAATTCAAAATAATAATAGCAATTTGTATCAAATTCTTGCTTCTCGCCCTTTGTTCTCTTGTGTAATCCTTTCCGTGGTCTACTTTCCTCTGTCTGTCTATAATAAGTCGTTGCGATCGACCGCGCAACGTGAAAATTTGTGATTTGTTTTCGCTACGTAAAGAAAAATATCCTACAATACAACATGCCTGAGTATAAGTGTGTCGGCTTGTGCGGCAATTCAGTGCCAACTAAAATAACTTGTGTTAAATGTAATAAGTACTGCCATCCTGGATGCAGAAAAAATCATCCCTGTGTCGCTGATATTGTATATACTGATAACTAGGGCTGTGCAAAATAATCGATTAATAGACAGTTCGATTATTGCTCGAAAATAATCGATTAATCGATCATTTGATTAATCGATTAATCGATAATTTGATTAATAGATTAATCGATAATTTGATTAATCGATTAATCGATAATTTTATTAATCGATTAATCGATCAATCGATAATTTGATTAATCGATTAATCGATCATTTGATTAATCGATTAATCGAACATTTGCTTAATCGATAATTTGATTAATCGATCATTAATTAATCGATTAATGTATCTATTATTTGAATAATCGACCAATCTATTATGTTAACATCAAATATCCAGTGTATTCATTACTTTTATTAAATTGGGAAGCAGTTACAGGAATTAATGGAAGCGCATTAAATTTTCGAGTTTCATCCGAGAAAAAACTCCGTTCGTGAAGAAACCTCCGTGGTGCAATATAAACATTACATTCAATGACCCCTGATTCGGATGCCGAAGGAGAGATCTCCTTGAGAATGACCTGCGGTCGAAACTAGTTGGAGAGAAAAATAAAAATCAGTGAAACAAAACCAAGTGTTTTAATTAATCAAATTATATAATTATGTTTCACCACGGGTTAAGTGAGAAATTAATTAATCATATGTATTTATACTTCATGCATCAAGGTTTTTTTAATTCGAGTTTACAAACAAATTACAAAATCATGTTTATGTCAACGTTTGCTAATTTGTTTTATATATATATATATACAGGGTGTGGCACTTAAGACGCCTCGGACCATAGCTCCTTTACGATAAAAGCTATCGAAAAAAATCTAAGAACAAAGTGATGCATAGTTACCGTCGCTATGTTTCAAAAATATTTCTAATCATCAGTGGCGTGCCGTACTCCAGTGGCGTACCAAACTTATGTTTTTTTAAATGGAATGCCCTATTTTTTATTGCAGATTTGGAAAGTGCTCGACGAGTACTTATTTTTTTATCTAACATGTTATACCCTTCACTTTAGCGGTTTCGCTGTTATAACCCCTTCTTTCAAAATTGCGCCCCATTTTTGAGATTTTTTTGTAGAGAAACTAATTGACGCCGGCGCCTAAATTTTGAATAGAGGTACAGGTTAAGACCTCGTATACCTTCATATAATTTTTTTTCGGGTAATTTATGGAAAAAAAATAATTTTTGATTGATCTTCGCATGTTGTCATTTTTTCCGAAAATTTCAAATGGCACCCCCCTAAAAAAATTACGGCGTTGTACAGCCAAAACTCTAAATTTTTCATTGGTGTAAAAAAAATTACACATTGCATAACAAAATTTCTGAGAAAAAAGGAATTTCATCGCAAATGTCGGGAAACGTTTTCCGTTCCCAAGTGTGCCATGAGAAAACAAATACACAAATACGGTCAACATAATAGTATAATAAATAGGTACTTATTCAACATGATATGAAAAATGCAGATAAAGAAAATTTAACAACTTAAACTAAATGTTCGAAATGACGACCTTCCTGCTGGAGGCATAACCGCAACTTCGACTCACAGGCTCTAGACACTGCCCTAAGGACTTCTGGTGATATACCGCGGAAAGCCGAGCGGATTCTCTCCCTCATATCCTCGACAGTAGTTGGTACCGTCCTGTAAACCTCGTCTTTGATATGGCCCCAAAGGAAGAAGTCAAGGGGAGTGAGGTCTGGTGATCTTGGCGGCCACCTCACAGGACCCCCACGATCAATCCAGGAGTCCGGAAACGTTTCATCGAGAAATTCCCGAACGACACAGCTATTATGTGCAGGAGCTCCATCGTGCTGGAAAACTATCTGTCGAAGAGCGGCTAGAGGGACATTTTCCAAGAGATCGTCCAAGTCGTCGCTAAGGAACCTCAAATAACTGTTGCCGTTCAGGTGCCCTTCGATGAAATAAGGACCCAAAAGGTGTTCTTCAAATTATGCCTCCCCAAACATTCAGCGACCATCTTTGCTGGTGGTTTATCATTCGCATGGCTTGTGGGTTTTCATCGGCGTAATAATGGTAGTTGTGGCGATTGACATGGCCATTTCTATGGAACGTTGCTTCATCAGAAAATAATACGCGCATAAGAAATGATTCCTCCTGCTCAATTTTGTTGATAGCCCACATGCAGAAATCTTGCCTCGCATGAAAATCTTGAGGTTGCAATTCTTGGTGCAGTTGAATCTTAAATGGACGGAATTTGTACTTTTTAAGAACACGATGTACGGATCGCGTTGAAATATCGTGATTCCTACTAATATCACGGATACTGGTATGAGGATCTTCAATAACTGCCTCCAGAACCTGCAGTTCATTATTTTCGGTAATAACTGCCTTCTTTCTAACTCTCCTTGGCCGTTTCACAGTTCCCGTAGTAGTAAATCTCTCCAACACTTTTTGAAACGCACGTTCATTTGGATGTGTCCTGTGCGGATATCTCCCAGCGTACACTTGTGATGCCAAGAAACAATTCATGTTACATTCTCCAAGAATAAATATCATGTCAACCATTTCCTCTTGAGTTCGGAACATTTTTAGAACGTTTATCAAAAATGACTTATAGCTGCTACTGACGTCTAATAATTTACTTTGACAATTACCAATCTTTTGTTTTCTCATGGCACACTTGGGAACGGAAAATGTTTCCCGACATTTGCGATGAAATTCCTTTTTTCTCCGAAATTTTGTTATGCAATGTGTAATTTTTTTTACACCAATGAAAAATTTAGAGTTTTGTCTGTAAAACGCCGTAATTTTTTTAGGGGGGTGCCATTTGAAATTTTCGGAAAAAATGACAACATGCGAAGATCAATCAAAAATTATTTTTTTTCCATAAATTACCCGAAAAAAAATTATGTGAAGGTATACGAGGTCTTAACCTGTACCTCTATTCAAAATTTAGGCGCCGGCGTCAGTTAGTTTCTCTACAAAAAAATCTCAAAAATGGGGCGCAATTTTGAAAGAAGGGGTTATAACAGCGAAACCGCTAAAGTGAAGGGTATAACATGTTAAAAAAAAAAATAAGTACTCGTCGAGCACTTTCCAAATCTGCAATAAAAAATAGGGCATTCCATTTAAAAAAACATAAGTTTGGTACGCCACTGGAGTACGGCACGCCACTGATGATTAGAAATATTTTTGAAACATAGCGACGGTAACTATGCACCACTTTGTTCTTAGATTTTTTTCGATAGCTTTTATCGTAAAGGAGCTATGGTCCGAGGCGTCTTAAGTGCCACACCCGGTATTTATATATATATATATATACCGGGTGTCCACTCTCAAAGTCGAACATAGGGAATTAACATGTGTATTTAATTCTTAAGCTTTTGACAATTATTTATAAGCTAACAATATATAAATATTAAGTAATAAGGGCTTCATAAGATTTTAATTAAAAACAGCTGTAAGAAAAAACAAATTAAAGTAAATATTCAAATAACCCCCCATTTTGAGCTAAGCAATACCCTAGTCTGTTGTAAAAACTATTTCGCACATTAGCTAACTGCCTGTTAGTAATTAATAATAAATAATTTTATAAATTTTGCTTTTAACGTGTCTCCACAAGAAGAAGTCGCAATGTGACAAATCTGGAGATCTGGCTGGCCAATTTATAGTACCACCGCTACCAATCTAATGATTTGGAAATGAATTATTTAAAAATAATTTAACACCTAAACCAAAATGCACAGGGCAGCCGTCTTATTGGAACCAAATCTCCTGATTTTTTCTTGCAACTTCTTCCATTGCAGGTCCTACCTTTGTGACTAAAAGATCTAAATAAGTTTCTGAATTTAAGTTTCCTTTAATTTCAAATGGACCGATAATATTATGATTAAAAATCCCAGCCCAGATATTAAGTTCTTGAGGAGTTCTGGTTGAAATATTTAACCTAGGGTTTTCCTGAGCCCAATGCCGTGTGTTTTGAACATTGGGTTCATTATTAAGGGTAAAAGTACACTCGTCTGAAGCAAATCGACGATAGAAAGTGTCCATCATTGTTAGCGCGCTCTTGCATTTCATAACAAAATGTACTCCTGCTTTCTTCATCAACATGAAAAATCTCTTGATGACATGGCGGTTTATAGGGATGATATTTATATTTCTTTAAGATCTTCCATACCCGCGACTTACATACACCATTTTTAAGAGAAATTGGCTCAGGCTGTATGTTGGGTCTGCATTTATCATCGACAAAACATGCTCTTCTGTGCGGTTAACTATCACCACTATAATAGGTTTCTACCATAAAAACTCTTTCTTCGTTAGAATAATTATTCATTTTTTCGTAAATAAACCGTAACATAATATTAAACGTCAAAATGCGATAGCATTTTAAAAGCAAAGCAACTCATATTTTAAAACTGTCAAATTTTAAATTAGTATTTTACGATAAAAAATATTTTTTTTAAATCTTGTTATTAGTGTCCTTGGATACGCAATAATTTTCACTTTCTTTTGATACCATTAGCTCTTCTATAAAATAAGATGGCGAGCAGGAATCTACGAAAACGTCAAATACCATGTTAAAACCCTATGTTCGCGTTTGAGAACGAACACACGGTATATAAATGTTTAGGGAAGTAACGCCGTGAAGAATGTAATTGAAGTGGATTTAATATGCGGGTTGGAACGGCAAGAGGGCGATTTAAATAATAATCCAATATTTCGCTGTCCTCGACAGCTTCATTAGGGATCAACTACAATTTATTTCATAATAGACAAAATTGTTTTTTATAATAAACATAACCTAGAGGTCATGTGGATGGTACTTACAAATTGGCGGAGTTGGTGAATAAATTGACTTAAATAACATTACAACTTGTGTCGAAGCACTTATTAATTGTATATAAACATGATTAGATTGAAGCAGAATGGATGTTGTTAGATTTTAAATGGAAATTGACATGGTGAATGTAAAACAAAACTAAGACGTGAGCGCCATTTTGAAGCAGAGTGTAAAAACTGGTTATCGGCGCACAGAAAGTATGTAGGTAGAGGGCCAAATGAGAAGTGTAAATCATAAAATTAGTTCTTAAATCGCTCGTCCCGCATGGAACCAAGGCGCTAATATTCATAGTGAGAATTTAAAACTGACAAAGTTGAAATTGAAAAGAAAACTAGGCAACCAAACATACAAGCAGGTTTAATGTGGAAACATACATTAACGAATCACGGAGCATTAAATTAAAGAGGCAAATTTTATTCACTAGCTGAGGGCCAAGGATTTAAAAAAAAAATGAATGATGAAACTATGTGATTTGTTAATGCTTAACAATACTTGTAATGAACTGATTGAAATTGAGAAGGGTTGACTAAGGCACTATGGGGGGCAGACGAGGGTGGTTGGAATCACGTGTGAAATCTTCGCTTAAAAGGTAGGCGTACACAGAACTGAGACCGTCGATATCCGTTTTAAAGTTCATGGTATTGTGTGTTTTCGCAATGCATACCATTTCCAGGAAGGTCCTGGTTTTATAAAAGGGTTCTTTTTCTAGGATTTCGACGTTCTCTAGATCGACATTGTGTAGTAATGAATTTGCATGGATGGATAATGCGCAAGATTTCTTATTATGTTTGATATCGCTTTTGTGTTGTGTTAAGCGTGATTTCAACCACTGGCCCGTCTGACCCACATAGGTTAGGTTACAATCTCTACAGGGGATGCGATAAACCACACCACTAACCTGAGATAAAGGGACTTTACATTTTAATTTTGAAAATAATTGATTGTTTTTGTATTATATTTGGCAATCCTAAGGTCGTCTCTCCTCAGTGTATTGACTAATTTAACCGTTAATTCGGGAATGTGAGGTAATTTTTTATATTTACCATTTGAGATCTCCTCCACAGGAGCAGGGGTGGACGTTGGTGAAATATTGTATAGGATTTTCTTAACTAAATTTGAGGGATAACCATTATTGCAAAAAAGGTTGTAGAGAATATTGAGATTTTTTGGCAGTAAGGACTGATGACAAATACGAGCAACACGATTCCTCGTGGATTTTAAGATATTAATTTTTTGTGTGATAGGGTGGTTGGAGAAATAATTGATGAAACGACCAGATGATGTCGGTTTCTGGTACCAATCCAGCATGATGTGATTGTCATCAGTCCTTATTACCAAAGTATCAAGGAAGGGTACACTGTTGTTTGTTTCAAGTTCTACGGTGAATTGTAAGTGTGGGTTGAAGTTATTAAAAGTATCTAGGGTGAGGTTGATCATGTTTGAGGGAACTGCACAAATTATATCGTCCACATACTTCTTAATGAAGGGGAACTCAAATGGTAAACGAGGGATGACTTGGTCTAAAAGGTGATCCATCACTATATTAGCAATGATCGGACTGAGGGGAGACCCCATAGGAGTGCTAAAAATTTGTAAAAAATGTTTGTCTCTGAAGGAGAAATAGCTGTGATCGAAAATGAATTTAATAACATGCAAGAAGGTCGGTTTATCTAAGGTAGTGTGAGGCTCAATCTGATCCCATTTAAGGGTGAGGATATCTATTACTAAATCTAGGGGAATATTAGTAAAAAGAGACACAACGTCCAAAGACACCAGCACGTAGCCCTATGGCAGAGCAAGGTTGCCATATTCCGATGCGAATTCGAATGAATTCTTGATGTTATGAGTTCCGAGGTCACTTAGGGCGGCGGACAAGATGACGGCTATGAAAAGAGAGATGGCTCCCAATGGGGTATTAATGAATGATACGATAGGCCGATAAGGGTGGTCAGGTTTGTGTTTTGTTTGTGGCCTATCGTATCATTCATACCACAGCTCGAGAGGTGATGTCCCTGGGACCTGTCATCTTAGCCCAAAGTGAGGAATGTTTCCATGCGCATGCATCATTGCTCTAGCAGTTTCCTTCTCTCTGGACCCGTTTCTTTTCAAAGTGCAAGGCATTATAAGACGATAAACAATACCTTTCTTGTGTAGACTGGTCCTGATCTGTTTGTTGCCAAATTCCCTACCACTATCACTCGGCAGCTCCTGACTGTTACTGCCTCAGCTAGGAATTGCATTTCGGACTGGAACTTCGGATTTTTTTCGCAGAAGATAAACTGTCCTGAATTTTGGGCAGTCATCCTTGAAAATCACAAAATATCGATATCCAGACTGATTCCTGAAATGGACCGCATACATCCATGGGGATTCGCTCTCCCAGTTCCGTTGTTCTGGACCTCGTGCTAAACGGTAGGCGATGAGCTTTATCATAAATGCAACCTTCACACAGTTCACTATGCATTTCTAAGTTCATGTCAAGCTCTATGCTCAGTAGCGATTTTACATGGCGATTGCTCCGATGTCTGAATCGTTCATCGCACAAAAATTTCCAATTTCTCACGACCAACTTGAACAATCCTCCATGACGAGCTCCCTGCAATTGTTCGCTAGGAAGTTTCAGACTTCAGCTGACGAATCGATCATGGAAAAACTGCAACAGGTTTTCCTTACTCACTGCATTGACCTCATTTGATAGGGTTCAAACTTCTTACGGACAACTAGAACAGTCCTCCATGACGAGCTTACTCCAATTCTTGACTAGGAAGTTACAGACTTCAGCTGATGAGATGAATTGGCTGTCCGATTACTTATCCTCGATTGCAAGCACGGAGAATAGATTCCTCTTGATTCGGGGTACACCAAAAATCAGCCAAGCTAATTTTGGATGGATGAGGCTGTTACTTGTTGAAACTCCATGGTATTATTTAATAAAACACTAACACAGTGTATGGTTTCAAATTATCTTTATTGTTCTACAACAATTGTTTCACCACACAGTGGCTTCATCAGGCAGATGAAAAATAATGGTTATACATTTTACAATGACCGCTTATATACTAAAAAATTGGGAACAAACGTTGAGGGTGGGGGGGGGGTGTTGCATTAATGCGTTGAAATCAGAATTAAAATTAAAATTTTCGTTATAATAAATGAATTATTGTAGAGATGACTAAAAACATGATAAAACACGGAAACTAAACTACAAATACACGCTACATACATACATACATATACATATACATATTATTCACTTATGTAATGTTAAGTAAAGGCGAATTATTGACGTTGATTTGGTCATTTAACAGAACACCGCGTTTATTGAATCTGTTGATTTCCATTGACTCTAGTAGATTTAGTTTTAGGCTTTTATTTTGTTTATGGAGGATTTTAAAATTGTCATTAAATGAATGGCAGTGTTCTGTTAGATGATCGGCATAGGTGGAGTTAGATTTTCCTTGAATAAAACAATTTTTGTGCTCTTTTATTCTTTGTTCAAAACTTCGTCCAGTTTGTCCAACGTAAACTTTTGGGCAGTCTCCACAGGTGAGTAAGTATACACCTGATTCCTTATTTCTGTCTGTTTTATCTTTTGCATTATTGATGAACTTTGAGAGGGGGTTATTGGTTTTGAATGATGTGGTGATGTTTAATTTATTTAGAGTTTTCCCAACATTTTCCGATAGGTTTCCCAAATATACTATGGATGCATATGGGGTACGGGGGTTATTGTAAGACTATAATCACAAAGTTAACAACTTCCTTGAATCAAACAATTTTAAAACACTAAAGAATGACCCCACAACCAAATTTCAGAAACAATTAAAAACAACATTGTCCGAAAATAATGCTCTATTCAACGAGACGCAAAAACGCAACCTAGTAGTAATGAACCCTAGACCACCAAAATTATACGGACAAATCAAGCTTCACAAAAATCCCCATTCTATCAGAACCGTAGTATCGTATCTTGCGGCACCATGCACAAAACTATCAAAATCATTAATTAAAACGATCTTAGAATTCACTAATTTCACCTCTAAATATGCCGTCAAAAATTCCACAGACTTAATAAACAAAATTTCCAATATTAAAATCCCCCTTAATTGCACACTTATCTCTTTCGACGTAACAAATATGTTCCCAAGCATACCACCAGGGGAGGTAATCGGTATAATAAAGGAGAGACTTATCTCTAAAGGTACCAATCCTGTTATTATATCCGAAATCCTTCTATTCCTGGATGTATGCTTAACACAAAATTATTTCCAATTTAACGACAGGTTTTTCCAACAAACAGAGGGTTTAGCAATGGGTAATCCGTTAAGTCCGCTCCTAGCCGAAATTTACATGTCACATTTAGAGTCCATTATAGAAAAACATAACTTATTTAAAAATTGTTTATACTGGCACAGATATGTAGATGACATTTTAGTCTGCTTTAAAGGCACTAATAGACAATTACAAACATTTTTAAAATTTATCAATAATATACATAGCAACATTAAATTCACCTTGGAAGTAGAGACAGATAAGTCAATTAATTTCCTGGACTTAACGATTACCCGTGTGAACAACAAAGATACATTCAACATCTTCCACAAACCAACCCACACCGATACCACGATCCACATGGATTCCTTTCACCCGAAATCCCATAAATTCGCTGCATATAATTCAATGATCCACCGTTTAATCCACACGCCCATTTCAACAAGTGACTTCAACACCGAATTCATACGTATTTGCACCATCGCAGAAAATAATGGTTTCCAAGTCTCATCTATCAAAAATCTCCTGCATAAAAAACAACAACAACAAATCACCTCCCTCATCTTTCCCCAACCCCACAATAACCCCCGTACCCCATATGCATCCATAGTATATTTGGGAAACCTATCGGAAAATGTTGGGAAAACTCTAAATAAATTAAACATCACCACATCATTCAAAACCAATAACCCCCTCTCAAAGTTCATCAATAATGCAAAAGATAAAACAGACAGAAATAAGGAATCAGGTGTATACTTACTCACCTGTGGAGACTGCCCAAAAGTTTACGTTGGACAAACTGGACGAAGTTTTGAACAAAGAATAAAAGAGCACAAAAATTGTTTTATTCAAGGAAAATCTAACTCCACCTATGCCGATCATCTAACAGAACACTGCCATTCATTTAATGACAATTTTAAAATCCTCCATAAACAAAATAAAAGCCTAAAACTAAATCTACTAGAGTCAATGGAAATCAACAGATTCAATAAACGCGGTGTTCTGTTAAATGACCAAATCGACGTCAATAATTCGCCTTTACTTAACATCACATAAGTGAATAATATGTATATGTAGATGTATGTATGTATGTAGCGTGTATTTGTAGTTTAGTTTCCGTGTTTTATCATGTTTTTAGTCATCTCTACAATAATTCATTTATTATAACGCAAATTTTAATTTTAATTCTGATTTCAACGCATTAATGCAACACCCCCCCCCCCCACCCTCAACGTTTGTTCCCAATTTTTTAGTATATAAGCGGTAATTGTAAAATGTATAACCATTATTTTTCATCTACCTGATGAAGCCACTGTGTGGTGAAACAATTGTAGAACAATAAAGATAATTTGAAACCATACACTGTGTTAGTGTTTTATTAAATAATAACAAGCTAATTTTGAATAATTTTCCTTGGATGTATGCCTTTTTATTCACGTATTCCGATGGCTTCGATTGTCCCACTATTTGCTGTGGACATTGTGCGTTCAGTTGAAAAAGACTCGAATGGCTTGTCACGCCATTGTCATCGCTGAATTTCGATAACACACAATCAGTATATGTTTCAGTTGGGCTAACAGTGACGAGTATCATATTTGTGTCGGGCTCCGGTTTACTAAGGTTTGGAGGACGGCCATCAGCAATTCATTTCCTGTACATTTTAACCATGTGATTGGGCTTCCTGCAGTAGTTGCATATCAGTTTTTTCTTTTTCTTCGCATCGACTGAACTTCATTGCTGTGATGACTTCAGATGATTGCAGGTGAGAGTTTCCTGCTTGGTGGATCCAGCTCCCTTGGTACCTAAGGCCCTTTTATACGGACATAGTTGATTGATTCAGCTATCAACCGTTCTATCACTTTTTGCCCTCAGCATCCAATTGCATTTAAACGAAAAAATTTTCCTCTGGCAATGTATTCAGAATTGTACAATGCAAAAATACATCTGGCAGTTTCGGATTACTTGCAGATTCTTTAGTCATTTCTTCTTTCAATTCAGACCAAACATATTTCAAATTTGAAATATGTGTATACGCTCTGATATGATATTTTTCTGCTTTAAAACTTTAAAAAATATTACTTATCTTAATTTAATTTTTGTTAATTAATGTCTCAAATAATGTTACATTTCCCTGTAATTGGATATATGTCTGTTGAGAAATAAATAGTTCATATTATTATAACACAGGATTTTTAAATTTTTCGAATTGAAAAATAAAAGCCCCCCGCCCCAAGAAATATTTTACTGCACGTGAGGGGGCGGCCAACTCATCATTTGCACGCGGGCGGCCAATGGTCTAGGACCCGCGTAATTGTGTGTATATACAGTTACTATTCTATTTATCTCCAATTTATTAAAGGTAATATTTTTCTCGTCTAGTTGTTTATTTTCCTCTCCATAGTAACCGAACGTCACGGCTACCCGTGATCCTTATTTTCGTTTTCCTATTCCGGTCCAGGCAGTCATCACAGATCCTATTTTACGTTTTTCTGCACAATGTTGCATATTTGCAACAACTGCATTTTTGTGTAAACAAATAGAATTTTTCGACATGTGATTTTTTCATGTCCAATTTTTTACCTAAAAATATTTTATTTTACTGAAATAAAAAATAGCATGCAATTATGGGTTAAACAAAAAATATTTATTTTTTAATTATTAGCCAAAAGATATTAATTTCTTAATTATCTTCATCGTCGAAACACTACAAACTATTAATGCATCTCTGCTCTGTTTTAGGCAAAACTTTGTACATAGTACCACTTTATATTCATTAATACAGTTTTCATAGCTATTTAGAATATGTAAGACACTCTAGGTGATTTAAAATGTACCCTGGGACATGTGTGTCGCGGTCGGGGCGTGATGGTTAAAGGTTTTATATTCATTGGCTCTTTAATAATATGGCATGACTTGCTTGCCCAAATAAATACTGTTTGGAGCTCTTCAACATAAAAATAATAATATAATACCAGTTGTAAAAGTTAACAAAACATAACAAATAATAAATTATATAGTAAAGACTAGCTGACCCGACAGACATTGTCCTGTCTTAACTATGAATATTGAATTCGAATTGGTATAATTCATAAAAAGAAAATATTCAAAAACATAGTGTTTATTATTGTAATGCTCTATGATACACAACATTCTTCGTTTTATTTTCTGCCAACGTATTAAAATTGATACCATAATCATGAATTGAGCAAAGTAACTATTGCGCTGCACCGTCGTCCGTGCGTAGTCCTTTAAAATCAAGCAAGGTAACTGGTGACGAACGACGGCTCCGCTGCGCTGCGCTGCGCTGTCGTCCGTGCATGGTCCATATATATTTGTATATATTAAGGCAGATAACTGGTGACTGACGACGTCCGTGTGTGGCCCATTAAAATTAAGCAAATAAACTGGTGCGTAGACCTTAAAAATTAAGCAAGGGTGACGAACGACGGCTCCGCTACGCTGCGCCGTCGACCGCGAATGGTCCATATATATATATATATATATATATATATATATATATATATATATATATATATATATATATTAAGGCAGATAACTGGTGACAGACGACGGCTCCGCTGCGCTGCGCCGTCGTCCGTGCGTAACCTTTAAAAATTAAGAAAGGTAACTGGTAATTCATAATTTTTTTTAATAATCAACGTATTTGAACTAAATAACATTATTAAAGCTTAAGAATGTAAGAAGTGTATTGTTAATAATAAAAACATCTATCGCCAGTTGAAATATTTTTTTTCAAATTTTTGAAATTCATGATCGCTTTAACGTGCAATTATTGCTTCAAAAATTCATAACTTTTTTAATAATCAACGGATTTGAACTAAATAACAAAATTATTAAAGCTAAAGAATGTAAGAAGTGTATTGTTACTAATAAAAACATGTATCGCCAGTTGAAATATTTTTTTTAGAATTTTTAAAATTCATGATCGCTTTAACGTGCAATTATTGCTTCAAAAATTCATAACTTTTTTAATAATCAACGGATTTGAACTAAATAACAAAATTATTAAAGCTAAAGAATGTAAGAAGTGTATTGTTACTAATAAAAGCATGTATCGCGAGTTGAAATATTTTTTTAGAATTTTTGAAATTCATAATCGCTTTAACGTGCAATTATTGCTTCAAAAATTCATAACTTTTTTAATAATCAACGGATTTGAACTAAATAACAAAATTATTAAAGCTAAAGAAAGTAAGAAGTGTATTGTTACTAATAAAAACATGTATCGCCAGTTGAAAAATTTTTTTAGAATTTTTAAAATTCATGATCGCTTTAACGTGCAATTATTGCTTCAAAAATTCATAACTTTTTTAATAATCAACGGATTTGAACTAAATAACAAAATCATTAAAGTTAAAGAATGTGAGAAGTGTATTGTTACTAATAAAAACATGTGTCGCGAGTTGAAATAATTTTTTTGAATTTTTGAATTTCATAATCGCTTTAACGTGCTATTGCTTCAAAAATTCATAACTTTTTTAATAATCAACGGATTTGAACTAAATAACAAAATTATTAAAGCTAAAGAATCTAAGAAGTGTATTGTTACTAATAAAAACATGTATCGCCAGTTGAAATATTTTTTTTAGAATTTTTAAAATTCATGATCGCTTTAACGTGCAATTATTGCTTCAAAAATTCATAACTTTTTTAATAATCAACGGATTTGAACTAAATAACAAAATTATTAAAGCTAAAGAATGTAAGAAGTGTATTGTTACTAATAAAAGCATGTATCGCGAGTTGAAATATTTTTTTAGAATTTTTGAAATTCATAATCGCTTTAACGTGCAATTATTGCTTCAAAAATTCATAACTTTTTTAATAATCAACGGATTTGAACTAAATAACAAAATTATTAAAGCTAAAGAAAGTAAGAAGTGTATTGTTACTAATAAAAACATGTATCGCGAGTTGAAATAATTTTTTTGAATTTTTGAATTTCATAATCGCTTTAACGTGCTATTGCTTCAAAAATTCATAACTTTTTTAATAATCAACGGATTTGAACTAAATAACAAAATTATTAAAGTTAAAGAATGTAAGAAGTGTATTGTTACTAATAAAAACATGTATCGCCAGTTGAAATATTTTTTTTAGAATTTTTAAAATTCATGATCGCTTTAACGTGCAATTATTGCTTCAAAAATTCATAACTTTTTTAATAATCAACGGATTTGAACTAAATAACAAAATTATTAAAGCTAAAGAATGTTAGAAGTGTATTTTTACTAATAAAAACATGTATCGCCAGTTGAAATATTTTTTTTTAATTTTTGAAATTCATGATCTCTCTAACATGCAATTATTGCTTCAAAAATTCATAATTTTTTTTAATAATCAACGAATTTGAACTAAATGGCAAAATTATTAAAAAAAATCTCAACCGCGCACAGAATCTTCCGCAGAATATTTTAATTCGTAACATCACAGCGAGCGACATTCCAACCACCAAGAGATGGCGCGCGTATTATAAATCAATCGTTATCACCAATTTATGTATTTAAAGCCGACTTAATTGTTCATCGGATGCAAGTGTTGCAATTGAGCTCAGTGCAGCATTTGCTGTTAATATTTTGTTTATATTTTTTTTATAATTTCAGCTACCTACTTATTTACATTTATCGATACGAATCTACAGGGTAAGCCCATTAAAACCCATTAATAACTGTCGGCGCAAACAATGGAAAAGGAATAACTGATCGAGCGGTCGATCGCCGAGAGTAGAAAATTATTAAAGTACTAAAATCGCTATTAAAAAATAGGGGTTGGTGGTAGAAGGGTGAAAATTTAGGGTTGTATGTATTTTTTAATGCCGAATCATAAAAAAATAAAAATTAAAAATTTTGTCCAAAAAATAAAAATAGAAAATTTGCGGTGGACCACCCTTACCATTTAGGGGTAATAAAAATAGTTTACGTCCTATTCTCAGACCCACTTAATATACACACAAAATTTAATAAGAATCGGTCAAGCCGTTTCGAAGGAGTTTTGTTACAAACACTGTGACACGAAAATTTTATATATTAGATATAAGATTGAGGAATTGAACTGAAATTAACACCGAAAGTAAATTCTGAAAATAAATAGGGCGGGGATACCCTTTTATACGCGCCCACACTGAATATAATACATGTCTGTTGGTGTGCACTTGAAATAAAATGTCTATTATTAATTAAAATTCATTTAAACTTTCCTTTGAACCGAAAACTCTTTATTGAATTATTGGAACATTTCAATTATTTGATTGCGTTGCTTGAGTTCAATTGAATTCGTTGCAAAGAATGCATTTGCTGGAAACAATTACTCGGTGAAACGTGGATAATATCCACCTGTCGCGAAATTCGCACATAGAAACTGAATAATTAAACCGAGGCAGACACGTCGGTAAATAAAGTGCAGATAATTGATGTACGCACGGTTACCGGCAAACCTGCAATTAGGGGTGCATACCAATATCCTGTGTTTGAATGGTGATGGCATAATTAGGGAGGTGGATCCTTCTGCGGTCATTTGCCGCAAACCCAATCCATTTTTATTGCCACAAAAGTCGTAAACTGCACAAACGCCGGCTTGTTGGTGTAGCTTTTAATTGAGGGGCGGGCATATATTATACTCTCTTAATCATCATTTTATCCGGACTTTGAAAACTTTGTAAATAATGATCAATACCGGATTATTTTCACGTCCAGCTTTTGTCTTGGTTTAGCGAGTCAACATGCATTTTAATGACATATTTAGATTAAGTGTTATTAAGTTATTTTGGTTTAATGAAATGTAATTCAGAAACTCTCATTTTAATTAATACGTATGTTGATAATCAATAAATATAATTAATAATATATCAATGAACTTTATCGAGATATAATTCAACACTAATACGGGACTGATAAAATAGTTTTAACTACAATTTAAAACAAAGTGTTTATTTATATAACTTTATATGTGAGTGTCTATATTCCGTATTTACTCTTCTAGAGGTTTAATTAATTTGGATCTGAAACAATACAGGTTGTATTTAAATGTGAGATATTTATATTTCAATGGGATATTTATATAATTAGTCTCCACAATAGTTTAAATCTCAGTTTAAATATGTAATATCTAAATTAAGTTGTACGTAGTCCAACAGCGTGCCTCGAAAAAAAGATTTAGTAGACCTCTCCAGATAATAAATCTCGAAACCCCATTTAAATGCATTTAAAATCCGCCCATATTTTTATAGTAGAACCTATTTTCCAAATTAAAAAGCTAAATTTAACGGCCAACGTATTTGTTTTATGTTAGTTTTACACATGATTACATCGCCTAATTAATTCACATTCTTAAACGTTAATTCACGCAAAAGTTAATATGTCCATTTTTAAGAATTTCGAGTTATATGTCGTTTCAGGGTCAAATGTCTCATTTAAAACGATTTGCAAAGTTTATTTCAGTCAAAAGTAAAGGTCACCGCTTAGGGAAATGTGGCCCCGGTTAAATTGGCTGAAATTTTGGGAGCAAGGAGATTTCGGGGAGTATAAAAAAGTCTCCACGGCACCGGGGTCTGGGAATGGCCAGATGTTGAGATATCGGGGTCTAAAAACTCAAAATAGAGCTCTGGAATGATAGCCATATCAGTAGTTTTTTACCGAAAATTTTGTCGTAGTTGGTCCAATCGAGCTGATTTTTTGTGCAAAATGTTCATTGAGATCTCTGGAACAAAGCTGAGTTCAATGTGAATACGGATCCCGCCCCTGACACCCCCAAATTCATCCCAAATCGGGGGGAATTATCGCCGGGTTTAAGTGTGGTATATCGTCTCAGAATCTACCTTTATAACCCATCCGAATGTTCTATTTGGGGAGTTTCATGACATCTCGATCCATTTTTAGGGTAAATTGGACCTCATGGCCTTCCAGCGGGGCGCGAAATGGGGCTCAGTGACCAAAAAATGGCAAACACGCCGAATTGAAGTCGCGCTAGTAAAACTAGGGCTTTTCAAGGATAAGGAATTCATTTTTGGAATCAATCTGGCCTTGGTACCGATCAGGGGCGTATAAGAGAGCATTCCTGGAGTTTCTCGTCGAATTCAAAATCACAATATTATTATAATATTTCAATATTACTTTTCCCGAGAGGTCTCATCGAACATTTTGCACTAAAAAATAGTCTTGATGACAATCAGCTATGCATTTTAATGCAAAGTGTTAGAATGGCAAAACGTTGCGACCTCTGGAGATAAAATAGGGACAACATTCGCACCTCCCAAAAATTCAAGGTTTGTTTATTGTATCTAAGCGATTTTGCTATCGTAAGCATCAAGTTAACCTCTAAGATTCTGTGAAACTTTTGTGATTTACTGTTATTGATTTGGTGCTCATCGTGTGGTCAATCTAAGATTGTTTTCTTCGAGTAAGTATATTTTTCACGTCACTTATAGCTGAAAGTTTGAGGTTAATCATTGGCTCCCTTGTTAATCGTAGGTAAATCATGGCTGCTCGCAATAGAATGAATTGTTACATCTGTGATGCCCGTTTTCAGCCACGTGTGATGGTTAATATCTTTGGCCACATGCTCATAAACGTGAATTAGCCGTTGGCCGACGTATTAACCTCAATTACCCAGTGCAAGAAATATATGCGAATACTCGAATATGCTTTAACTGTAATCAGAGTATTAATAGGGAGATACAAGATTTGGAAGCGGATCCTGCATGTATAAGATTGAATGTTTTTAGGCACACGCGAAATGGGGACTGTATGTTTTGCACCGAGGAAGGCAATGTCACACGTCTATCGGTCCAATGTCGGGTTAGAATATTTATCATTCGAAACATTTATAATCCCTCATCTAGCCGATCATGTCCCCGTCACTTGAATGCAAACGGTTTTGTTCCAAGATTACTTCTGGATGGCTTGCAATTTGTAAATAGACCATACCGTTTATCTGGCCCAGAGTTGAATAATTTTTTACAAGCAATGCGCCATGAGACGAGAATAGACGAAAATAGTTTTACAGAGGAAGAACTTGGATGTTATCTTCCAGGATATGTACACTTATTGCGATGCTGTACCTGATGATGGGAATCATCGCCGTCTTGTACATAAAAGGGATCTATTAACATTCTTATGCAAGCTTCGACAAGGTCTATCTGATGAATTCCTCAAAGTGATTTTTAGATACGCAAGCCGGCGATGCCATCGCCACGTTCAGAAAATCCTTGATGATACGGTTTGTTCCAGAAAATATAGCGCTGAATGCAATTACTGGACAGCAGTACATAGAACGGCATTTGACGAACCATGCCAACCAATTGTACAATGATAATCCAGAAACACCGGTTGCCATTGCATATCTAGATGAAACATTATACCCACAAAGAAACCACAATATTGATTAGTATATACTATAATTAAATTGAAACAAAACATACACATATGGGCGCCAGACTTACAAACTTTTCCTATGTAAGTGCTTTACGATACACAAAAATCAAGTTAACTAAGGTTTCTTGAGTATAACTTTTACAACTAGCTCATTTATGGGTAATTACAAAAACAAAACAAACAAAATATCATTTACACAACTGATATGCAATGGAGTATAATGAATAAAATCTTTCTTTCAAATCAACACATGCAGGTTAAACAATAATAATTTACACAAATCAAGTATTTACCACTATTTAGGCAAACACCAATACAACCGCTTCAAACAAGTGTACTAGCACAGCAATCACCCTATGGATGTCACAAACTGAGAGCTCTCAATCTACGAAATAAAAAAAGGGTAACTTACCTAACCAGCTTCACAAAAATAAACAGAATAAGATATACTGTAATTACTATCGGCCCTGCATAAGTTGATAATCGCAACTTAGTTAAATTATGAAAATTAAATGAAATGTCAGATCCATTATATATACAAAAAGGGCTCTTTTTCTTCCTCTCTTAAGACGAAATGATTGACTGGGACTAGCTGTAGGCTTCAACAATGATGATAACTCTCACAGATAGCAGTATCCCGTTCCTCCCATCCAGATGAAACTGCATCGACTCCAATTAAGAGACTGAAACCACACTGTTCCCCTCTCCACCTCCACCAGTCCACATTTAATACGTGTTAACATGGCCAAACGGTACAAAACGTCACTCCTTGATCCACAAAGGAGATGAAAGCCTCTTCAAACTTCAACAACTCCGATACTGGGAATTAAGATCGCGATAACAGGGACGGTACGTGAATACCATAGCATCACTGGGTCACAAAATACTTCATCCTCCACACACACAGAATTACTTCACAAAGGAAAATCAACATAAGGAAAAATTTCCGACTCTCCAACTCCCGTAAAAAAAAATAATAATGTTGTTATTTTTTTCCTATAGCAACTATCTAAGCCTCCCACAGAGAACGACAACGGTACTAAATTACTCAATTAGAATCTTTTCCCTCGAGAACAATTACCACACGGTACAAACCTTCCCCCAGAAGGAAAAGATTTTAGATCATGAATTCTAAATCTTAGAACTAGATAGTTGAGGATTGTCATTACCCTCAATTGGTTCGTGATAATATTTCAACTTTGATGGATGCCACAAACCAGCAAACAAAGTTAGAAGCTTACATGTTCCTCCTCCGCTTACCGAATTTACCACAAAAGGACCTTCATATTTCGGATAAAGTTTACCAGCTATTTTAACAGCCGCAGAGAGTAAGAAAAAGATACGTTTAAGAACTTTGTCTCCAACTTTAAAATTGTCAGGGCGACGTCTCAGATTATATCTATGGCTCTGATTTAAGCCAGCTTTGACAAGATTCTGTTCAACCAAATGGTGTAACTCCTGTAATTTCAACATTCTTGTAACCCACTTCTTCTGCTCCTTATCCAATACTTGTAAATTCAACTTCTCATCACTAACCCTATCCCTTACAGAAACAGAAGATCTCGGTTCTCCACAGAAATTAAGAAATGCAGGAGAATACTTTGTGGACAGCTGTGTTCAGAGCGAACTGAATCTCTCCCAAACAGAGATCCCACTTTTGGTGATTGCTGCCTAAATATGCCGTAATGCCGTAATGAGTTGTTTGATGTTACGGTTCGAACGTTCTGTAGGATTGGCCTGCGAGTGATAAAATGGTATAGTCTGAAGATCTATTACACACGTTTTCGCTAACTTTCTTACCAACTTACTTACGAAATTCTTAGCATTATCTGTAATTAATGTCAGAGGGGTACCAAACCGATTAAGAATAATTGAACGAAACTTTGATGTAATAACTGGCTTTTCGAATGGGAATTAATTCAATCCACTTAGTGAATAAATCCTGGAAAACTAACAAATACACATTCCCTTGAGAACTACTTGGGTATGGACCCATAATATCGGTAGAAACTACTTCCCACGGAGATTTAATATATCTAGGATGCATTTTGCCTCGAGGAGTAGAATTTGATGCTTTAACCCTCTGACAAATAGGGCAATGCCGAACATACCTGACTATATCCTGGTATATCCCGGGTCAGTAATACTACCTGCTCACCTTTCAGTGTGTCTTCTCAATACCTAAATGACCAGCTTGAACCTTATCATGACATTCTTGAAGAATTAATTTCCTAAGAGAACAAGGAACCACCAACTTCCAGTCCTCTGTGGGATCCTCCAGTTCTCATTTTAGGAAATCTTTACGTAAAAATAACAAACGATCACCTTTGACTTGCCAATCAGGATGCTTGTCAGGCTCATTCTTCACCCGATAAAATTTTCGATCATACCATTCGTCAACCGGGTTAATCTGAGAGTGGACTGCCAAAACAGAAATAGCCTCAATCCTAGATAAAGCATCCGCCACGCTATTTAATTTGCCCTTGCGATATTCAATAGAGAAATTGTATGGTTGTAATCGCAAAGCCTAACGAGCTAAACGACCTGTAGGGTCTTCAAGATTCAATAACCACTTTAGACTAGCATAATCCGTTATTACAGTAAATTGATATCCTTCTAAATAATGACGATTCTTTTCGATACCAAAGAGAACGGCTAGGCATTCTTTTTCCGTAACGGAATAGTTACGTTCAGCCGAGTTCAAGGTTCGGGAGTAATAGGCCACTACCCTCTCGTTACCGTTCTGAACCTGCGTTAACACAGCACCTAATCCCGTTTGACTAGCTTCCGTTTGCAAGGAAAACGGTACATTGAAGTCGGGCCTAGCAAGAATAGGGGCTGTGGTCAAAGCCTTCTTGATGGATTCGAACGCCTTAATCTGCTCTGTAGACCAATTTCAACCTGCCTTCTTCCTTAATAAGAAAGTAAGAGGACTGACAATAGTCGAAAAATCTGGTATAAATCGTCTGTACCAAACAGCCATTCCAAGAAACCTTCTAAATTGTTTGACAATCTTGGGTGATGGGAACGAAATTACTGGACTAACTTTTCCTGGGTCCACGGAAAGTCCTTCACAATTTACTAGATACCCGAGGTAACGTACCTCACTGCATCCAAAGTCAAAGTTTTCTCGATTAATTCTTAAACCGAAATCTTTTAGACGACGGAAAACTTCCCGCAACAAACGGCAATGCAATCCAAAGTCAGGTGTACAAATGAGAATATCATCTAAAAACACGACTACATACGGAGATAATTCGGGGCCGAACACCCCATCAGCCAAACGTTGAAAAGTAGCTGGCGCATTGGTCAACCCAAAAGGCATTACCTTAAATCTAAACAATCCTCTACCAGGTACTACAAATCTTCAAACTTCAACCACTCCGATACTGGGAATTAAGATCGCGATAACAGGGACGGTACGTGAATACCATAGCATCACTGTGTCACAAAATACTTCATCCTCCACACACAGAATTACTTCGCAAAGGAAAATCAAAATAAGGAAAAATTTCCGACTCTCCAACTCCCGAAAAAAAAATAATAATGTTGTTATTTTTTTCCTATAGCAACTATCTAAGCCTCCCACAGAGAACGACAATGGTACTTAATTACTCAATTAGAAACTTTTCCCTCGAGAACAATTACCACACGGTACAACATATTCCTACATCCAGAAAAGTAGCAATTTTAGAGCTCTAAGACAATAATTCTATCTCCATAAAGGTAGACACTTCGTGAAACCGGCCCTCATTATAGCGCCAGACGGGTATATGTTAGATATTCAGGGGCCTTATTTTTCCGATTTCTCTAACAACGATGCCACCATGTTACATAATGAATATACAAACAATATAAACGAGATCCTCGACTGGTTTCATGACAGTGACATATTTATTCTGGATCGCGGTTATAAAGATATCCTTCCATACCTCGACAACTTAAGCATTTGATGTAAAATGCCCACACTTCTGCCACGTGGTCAACGGCAATTCGAAACATAAGAGGCAAATGACTGTCGGCTAATTACAAAAACGAGATGGTTGGTGGAAGCCCGTAACTAGCATATTAAATCTATATTTAAGTTTTTTGTTGGTGTCATTCCAATGAATCACATATCCAATCTCGGGGATTTTTATCGCGTTGCTGGTGCTGTTATCAATACATATAGGGAACCAATACACATGGAGGGGGCGAATGCTGAGTTGGCTCAAGAAATGCTGCGAAGATCACGTGAACCCAACGTCGTTCAAGCTAGGGTTGAAACTGAACATTTTGAACGCCGGAACGGAGGATGGATTCGCTTGAATCAGGATCATGCATTGGATTTCCCAAGACTGGAAATGGATTATCTAAAAGATATCACGATTGGGATGTACCAAATTCATTTATCCCCTTCCTACATCCAGGATAAATTGCAGAGAGAGGGAACGGAGACGTTTGAATTTGATGAGCGCTTTGATGAACCTGGGTTGATTCGTTACTCACGTTTCTGGAATGCGGTAAAATATCAACTCTTTATTTCCTATAGTACTTAGGATGATCTGGGAGAGGGGGCAGCGGAGCATGACGAAGGGCCTGTCTTTGGGTACTATAGTACATGTAGAAGTGGAGCGAGGACGTTGGGATGCTGTGCGCATATTGCTAGCGTATTATGGTTTCTGGGCTTTGCGAGACATCAACCACACATCAGGTACCCAACTACAGCGTTACTCGAAAATGTTGTGGATGTAGGACACAGACCATGCCAGAGAAATGTGCAACAGATGGAAATTGTGGAAGAAGAAGAGTAGACTCTATAAATGTTCGTTAAATTTAACTATACCTCATTTAATAACCAGGCGGACTAAACGCGAAAGCCACATTTACACTAGAAAAAATCACTAGAAAAGTAACCAGAAATATTTTGGCGGTAGAAATAAATTTATTTAAAATTATTTTACCCACAACATTTATTTAAAAATTATACCAACCCATATGTTTATTCTAGTGAAACTTTCTTGATTATATAGTCAATAATTCAGTATGTAATATTAAAATATTATTTAAAATATGTATACTTTAAATTCTAATAATCTTTATCATGAGTTTATGCAAAAATTAATGAATTTAAAAAAGTATTCCCTATAAGTTGTTTATTTTGGCATTATCTACAATTATTATCAATAAATTTAATGTAACATTATGATTTTATAATTATAGACCAAATTATTTTTTCAAAAAATAGATTTTATGAAAAAGAAAACAAGATGTTAATTTGTTATCTTCAATATTTATTTAAAAGTTTTAGCAATATTTTTCTTATTAAAAAAATTATCTGAAAAAACAAAAACAGCAAAGGTAAACACCCACCTCGGGGTATAAGAAATTTTACCTTTTCAGCTCTTCGGATTATCAAATAAAATGTACAAAGCTTCATGGAAATTGCTGTATTCGTTTTATACAGCGCTCACAGACAGACACATACACACACTTACAAACAAATATTTTCCCATACTTCGTAAAGGAGAAAGTAAAAATACATATGATTCTGCAAAAGGTTTAAAATAAATACTAGATTGTCGGAAATTAGAATTTTATTAAATTAAGTAAATTTGCTATTTAAAAACATATAATAACAACAGTAATGTACTTTTCCAGTTACAACTGTTTACAGTCTCATACAGTCGGTGACATAATTTATTTAAAGAGCCAGACGTCTTTGTAATTGAGATCCATTTAATACGGTGTATTTAGAAAATTTTACAACAGACTGTATCGTCAAATGAGATCTCCACTTTACTAATGCGTACACCTTCAAGTTCACGAGAGATTTGCTGGGCTGTAATTGAATTGACTAAGAAACACACTATATATACTACATACGTTATATCGTGCGAGCCACAAGATTTTGATTCAGAATTGGCTGTGAGATATCAGATCTCAGCAACAAAATTCAGTGGCTCACACCTAACAATAAATATTGAAGAGTTACAACCACAAGGCTACTCATCAAGATCATCTTCATCGCTGTCAGATTCTCCTAAAGATATTACTAACGGCTCTAACATTTCATCAATAATTCCATCAAGTGTATACATTTTCTCTTCTTCCTTGACAATATGTCCAATACACTTTTTCCAGTCAACAACTATGACATTTGCTACTGCTTCAAGCATTAATTTTTTTAGATCTACTAATTTAAATGTTTTATTCTTTGAAGCTACTTCATTTTTAATTTGAGCCCAAATCAATTCTATAGGATTGAGTTCACAGTGGTACGGCGGTAATCGAAACACGGTTTTATTATATTTTGCAGCCATTTCGTCAACAACATATCTGTCGTAGTTGTTTCTGTGCATTTTAATAATTTGCAGTAACTCCATTTTCACCATTTCTTCTTCAAATTGAATATTTTTTGATCTTAACCAATCTTGCATATCCCTCTTCCTTGTGCAGGTGGTTGGAATTTTCTCAAGTTTTCTACTGTGGTAGGATGCATTGTCCATGACAATCACTGCGTTATCGGGTAAAGTTTTTAGTAAACCTTCAAACCATTTTTCAAAGACAGCTGCATTCATCTCTTCATGGTAGTCTCCACACTTCTTACCTTCAAAAACTAACAGATGTCCATCAACGAACCCCAATTCCGAACCAACATGTAATATTATTAGTCGCCTTCCTTTCCCCGATGGACTTTTAAGGCCTGTACTTAAACCTTCAATGAAGGTATCTCTTTTACTTTTTATAGTTGTGTCTGACCACACTTTGTCTTTCGTGTGACCTTCGTTCAGCCACGTTTCATCAAGGTAATATATTAATTTACCTGCCTTTCTATGTTCTTTCATCGATTTTAAGTACTTTCGTCTCCAAATGATCACATCTTCCCGTTCTATTAAAATGCTTTTACTGTTTCTTTTCAGAAACCTGCAAACATATACCCTATATAAATATATTTCCATAGTCTATTAAATGTAAGAATATATTTGCCCGGCCTACCGTTAGTTACCAATGAAACGAATAAGGCAGCTCGTGGATGTTCGGCGGTGAGGCAACGGTAGAAAATTTGACCAAAAAAGCAATGGAATATTTCGTTCCTGTATATGAGCAAGTAGTGCAGCACGAGCCGCATTAAATAGTATATTTCATAACAAGGGCCGAAACTGGTAAATAGCTAGCACGTGTAAAGTTTGAGGAAAACTCACGAGCAATATGATGTCGCAGCTTTCCCCAGTTATAAACATTATTTTTTTATTGGTTGCAAACAAAACGACTGGGCGAGGTTTATGTATTGTTACATTTAATAGACTATAGTAACGAATAGCCTTAAAATAATTCTGTTTATAAGTATATTATTATTTGTAACTTACTTAAAATTAATTTCTTTCATTAATGAATATAATGTTGAACGGGACATATTTGGCAAGTCATCTCTATCCTTCAATTCAATTAAAATTTTATCCAATGTAGGGATTTCATTTTTAAAGAAAAAACTATGTATAATTCTCCGCACACCATATTTCGTAATTTCATTGTGAACATCTTCGGTCACCGGACGTCCTCCAAGACGTTTAGGACTTGTTAAAACTCCAATCTCCTTATACTCCCTAATTGTGCGATACACCGTACTTCTAGCCAATCCTAAAAATAATGCTTGTTTACGATTTGATTCCAATTGCAACAACTTTCTCTACACTTACCTAATGAATCGACAATTTTTTGTACAACGGCAGTAGGTTTTAAACCCTCTTGTATCAAGACTTTATATAAGTTCAATATGGACTGCTTTTCCACTAGGGTTAAAGCACCCAAATCCAAACTCTTCCGTTTCTTGGGGGGCGAAATCGACGCCGAACTGGTGCCGGGTACAGCATCCATAGTTATAAACAAAATAACTTTCCAATACAATCACGGGATAAGCTCTTAAAAGAACTGATTTTTTACACTAGCAACGGGAGAAATAACTGGTAGAAAACACAAAAACTGAACGAAACACACGGAACCGGTAAGACGCAACTAACAGTGATGGATCAGCTGATCATAATATCCGCCATTACTATTTTCAGCAATTTTGGCCTGTGTAAAAACGGCGGCCCTTTGGCCAATCACAACAACGTATTTTGGCGGCAATAATTTGATTAAGTCCGCCTGGTTATTAAATGAGGTATAGTAAAATGTTGTAAAGGTAGAGAGATAAAGAAGACTCGAGTGGTTATCTGTGGCCGAAAGTCTACAAACAACCAGAGGTTCGGTTATTCCGTTGCCCCAACCCATTGGGTTCTTGGGCAAAGTGACCCCACCTTGTGGCAGTCACTTGGTTAGCCTTGCACACGAGGTTTCGCTTAGAATAACCCTTTTCGGCTCTGATGTCTCAACACTTTGCGTTTTCACCAATCAATGCATTGATTATTGTATGATCATTATTTACTTACACACGTTCATTATATAAATTAATAAACTGTTAATTTTGATTTCCTACTGATTTTCTAACCTTCATTCAAAAAATTCACTCATAAAAAATTCCACTCTTGGGAAAAAGAATGGAATAATAACGGTAACACGCCTATAGTCCGTTCTCCGGAATCTGACGGCTGTGATCGTAAAAGAGGGTCGGAGTTCGGTAAGTAGTCGACGTAATATTTTTTATCTCAAACCAATCTTTGTTGAGAAGTACTGATGTAAAAGTGCGTATACCAATCGGAGCGAAGGACAGTAATAAATGTATGGGATGCAATTAGATGAACGACCAATACCTTTTCTTTGAGGGTGCGTCGATCCTCAGGGCGGACCGACCGTTTTACGACCTCGGCCGCCACATTCCACCGAATATGCTATACCATAGCAGACAATACCTGACGTAAAAAGACAACCACGGGGTGGAAATTCACATTACATTATACCCATTTTTAGGTCTCGTAGCAATAGTTTAGGCCAGTGATTCCCAAAGTGGGCGCCACCGCCCCCTAATGGGCGCTGCAGCGATTCAGTGGGGCGCTGATGGCCACAGGTGAATTTGGGGGCCGATGGATAACTGTAAGGGGGTGGCGATGGTATAAAACAAAGAAGAGAAGATTTAGTGGAACGTGGGTTCAGTGCGGTAATCAATTTATTAATCTTGGTGATTAAGGATTACTGCTGACGAATTACTATATTGGTAGCAGCACAAGTTCATCCTTCACATTCGAATATTGAACTTTTTTTCGTATAACATCCTATTCTGGCTTCAATAAATAGTTTCATAATTTCAAAGATAAATGTTTCTAATTTACACCCTTCTTTACTATATTTTACGAAAAAGGTAGAAACATTAATACATATATATTTCCTATTCATTGCTATTAAAATTTAAAAAAATCATTTCCAGAGGGCGCTAAGTAATATTTTTTCTGGAAAGGGGGCGGTAGGACAAAAAAGTTTGGAAACCACTGGTTTAGGCCAAGGATTCTCCTTTGTGGTCACAAGGGCTCAATTGTAAAGAACCCTGTCATGCTACTCATTATAAGCGGAAATGGAAACGAGAAAATCATGTGCACTCAAGAGGCCCTCCTTTATACGCCCCTGATCGGCGCCAAAGCCAGATTGGTTTCAAAAAAAATAATCCATATCCTTGAAAAGCCCGAGAGACTAGTTTTACTAGCCGAATTCAATTGGGTGTATTTATCATTTTTTGGCCCCTGGATCCCATTTCGCGCACCCCTGGCAGCTCTTGAAAGCCCTAGAGCCTAGTTTTACTAACGCGAATTCAATTCGGCGTGTTTACCATTTTTTGGTCACTGAATTTTGTTTTCGAGGGGGAACTTAAAAAACACCGTTTTTAGAATTTTATCTTTCACCCCCTCACCCCCAGCCACCCCATCTTTATAATTTCAAATGGCACCCCCTATTGTGCGATACCTCAATTTATAGGGCATAAAAAATACTATCCAGCAAAGCAAAAATAATTGAAATCGGTTCATTTGTTTTAGAGAGAGAGAGTATTCATTTCAAAATAAGGCACCCTGAATAACCCTGATTCTGAAGTAGTCACGGTTACAGGAAAAACTATGTCAATTTTTTTTTTGATGTGGAACTTGAAAACACTATTTTTAGAATTTTATCTTTTACCCCCTCACCCCCAGCCACCCCATCTTTATAATTTCAAATGGCATCCCCTATTGTGCGATACCTTATTTTAAAGAGCTTAAGAAATACTATCCAGAAATGCAAAAATAATTGGAATCAGTTCATTTGTTTTAGAGAGAGAAAGTCTTTGTTTCAAAATAAGCCACCCTGAATAACTTTGGATCTGAAGTAGTTACGGTTTTAAGCAAAAATACGTCAATTTTGTTTTAGAGGGGGGAACTTGAAAAACACTGTTTCTATAAATTTTTTTTCACCCCCAACCACACAATCTTTGGTGTGGCATATTTTGAAATGAATATCTCTGAAACAAATGAACTGATTTAAATTAATTTTTATTTGCTGGACAGTATTTTGTATGCCCTTTAAAATAAGGTGTCGCACAAAAGGGGATGCCATTTGAAATTATAAAGATGGGGTGGCTGGGGGTGAGGGGCTAAAAAATTCTAAAAACAGTGTTTTTTAAGTTCCCCCTCAAAAACAAAATTGACATATTTTTTCCTGTAATCGTGACTACTTCAGAACCAGGGTTATTCAGGGTGGCTTATTTTGAAATCAATACCCTCTCTCTCTATAACAAATGAACCGATTTCAATTATTTTTGCTTTGCTGGATAGTATTTTTTATGCCCTTTTAGAATGAGGTATCGCACAATAGAGGGTGCCATTTGAAATTATAAAGATAGGGTGGCTGGGGGTGAGGGGGTGAAAGATAAAATTCTAAAAACGGTGTTTTTTAAGTTCCCCCTCGAAAACAAAATTGACGTATTTTTTCTTAAAACCGTAACTACTTCGGATCCAAAGTTATTTAGGGTGGCTCCTTTTGAAATGAAGACCCTGTATGTCTCTCTGTCACCAATGGGTGTGTGCCAGAAATAAGTGCGCATGTGTTGATTATATGACGGTCGACGGTATTTAAACGATCTGCTGGCGCATTTGATTTTGTAAAAGGTTATACAAAATAATACAAACGAATCAAGAGGATGTTCGTTAACCTCTTCACGCCCAGGTCGCCACATGTGGCGACAAACAAAAAAATCAAAACAAAAATATTTAACAAAAAAAAAATTACACCTTTAGCGCCATCTATGGAATATTTTTTTTCATATTTTTTTCCATAAATGAGTAAATTTGTGACAGAGGAATAATATGTCATAGAAAAAGGTAACAATAAGAAAAAAGTGGTTTTTCAGGATTATCCAATAGCCCAATCAAAGCTACATGGGCCCGAAGTGGTTAATGTGGGAAAATGTTTATACATGTTGGAACAATATGGTCCTGTGTAGTTTTTGGCGTTTATTATTTTTTTGGTAGTAATTATTAATATAATTAACTGGCGCTTATCATTGCCCAAGAACGTTTGTTCAGAGATATGCTGTGCCATGATGTATGTATTAAATGCATGTTTGCACTTGCCATATACTACAGTATTGCAGTTTTAGATTAACTTGCCAAATTTTTATTGTTAATAAGTTTTTCTTTTCACTTTCACTTTAATCAGGGACTTAATTGAGGTAGTGCCGTCAATTAAGTTAACGTCAAATTAAACAAAAAGTTAATCGCAATCAAGTGCTAATCGAGCTTCTGTAAACCGATTTTTTGTTTAATCGCAATCAAATCGGACTTAACAACGCTGTTAACTTAATCGCGATTAACTATTTGATTTGATGTTGATTGATATTAGTTGGCAAGGCAACCCGAGTTTTAATCACAATCAAATAGTTAATTGCAATCAAATATTTGATTTGATTTCTGTAAACCCATCCAATATGTTCAACATACGTTTTATTTCTGATATGTTCAAGCAAAACTGAATTAGTACAATACTAGTATATATACAAGAACCACATTATTCAAGCAAAACTGAATAAGCACAGTGCTCATGTTTCGGATGATATTTCTCTTTATGTGTTTCTTTGCGACATCTCTGATCAAATGGTCAAATTACTATTTAAAAAAGATATTATTTGGCTTGCTGATAATGCAGAAATTTTTTTCGTGAGATTTGGTTTAACGCATGTAGACTCCATTAAAGTATCATTTTGTGGTTATATTACATATTTGTATATTTTTGCATGTAATTATAACAATTAATATTATTTTTACTTAAAAAAATTATTGACAATAATTAACGTGAAGTTATCGCAAGAGAAGGTAGCTCTGGATCACGAAAGAAACAAAAAATTAAGTCAAAAAGGGAAGACGAGAAAACTAAGGTTAGAATTAGTTTTTATGTAAGATTTTTAATATAATCAATATTTTAGATACCAACGGCCAATTTTTGCTGCATATCAAGCGTGTAATCATTCTAAAAAGCATAATGAGTGACCATAGAGAAGGTCACGGAGAAGAAGGGCGAGGCCGAGATAAAATGGATCAAGAACTATGGGGGGGATTTGAGGATCGCGCTGGTCGTGGGGACCGGCGAGGTCATTATGGCCTTGTTGGCTAAAAGTAACCTAAGGTATAGGTGCTTGGTCTGTAAGGTGCAGGTCAGGATGGAGAGGCCAGAGCAATGTTGGAGATGTAGGGCGTACGGGCCGCGAAGTGTACAGGTACCGACTGGAGCAGGGCCTGTAGGAAATGCGGGAAGGACTGCCACTTGGAGGCGAAAGGCAAAGAGGAGAAGCCTCGCTGCGGGCCATGCAGAGACGCAGGCGAAGTGGAGGATCACTTCACCGACAGTGCCAGCTGCCACACCTACAAAAAGGCGGTGGAAAAGGCGGTGGAAAAGGCGGGAGTAAGCGCGGCGACACAGCAGATCGAGGGGGCCAAGGCATGACAGGTGGGGCAGGCAGGTAGCAGAGGGAATATCAGTGGGGAGGGGGGCAAAACAGCAAACAAAAGGAGTCGTAACGATAGGGTTTTGGAATATGGCAGGGTTGAAGTTGAAATATAAGCAGCGTGGATGGCAGAACGACCTCTAGGATTGGGTAAGCAGGAACGACATAGTGGGTTTGGTGGAAGGACTGGTACAGGTGAAATATTAACAAGGGGGGTATCAGCTAAATGTGGGAGTGGTGTACGTGAACAAAAACTGGAGTGAAATAAGAAAAAAAAAGATAAGAGAGCTGGTGAAGGAACAAAGTGGGTGGTCGGGGGTGACTTTAACGCAAGAGTGGGGATTTTGGTGGGAGGGCTTAGTGATGATGGCTTGGTGCTGGAAAGAAGATCTCAGGATAAGTTAGTAAATGGGGACAGGAACAGGATGAAGCAGTGGGTGATGGAGGAGGGCTGTGGGATATTAAATAGATGCATGGAAGGTGATTGGGGAGGGAAGAGAACATACATTGGGTCGCAGGGGCGCCTGTGATTGACTATGTGACAACCAAGGGGGTCCCAAGTAAAGAAGTGAGAAGAATGGATGTGGAACAAGTCGTGGGATAAGATCATCTACCATTAAAAGTAGTGATTCAGAAGGGGAGCAAGAACAATAAGGTGGGGGAATAGAGAGTGCAGTAGATACAATCAGATATATGAAGAAAAGGCTGGAGAAGGTGCAGTGGGACGAAGTTAAATCAATGGAGGAGAGGCCATAGTGGGATGTGGAACAAAAAGTAAGGGAGGAAAGAGGAACGAGAGTACGTGGTTTGATGAAGAGTGTAGACAAGCAATGAGTGGAGTGAGGAAGGCAATGGGGGAATGCATAAGGAATGGAGGGGGAGAAAGGCGGGTGGCGCCAGCAAGAAGAAAATATGATAGTATATGTGAAAGGAAGAAGGTACAGCTACTAGAAAGAACAAGTGAGGAATTGAAAAAGTGTGGAAATGAACAGGAAATGTGGAAGATCCTGAAAAGAGGGGAAAGGAAGAGAAGGATAGGAGTATCGCTACAGGAATGGACGAAGAAGTGCAGGGGAAGCTGTGGATAACCGGATAGAATAGGAGACGAAAGGTCGAGGGGAGAAGTGGAAGAATTCACGGAGGTAGACAGAGCGTTCGAAGAAGTGAAAAGAGGAAAAGTGGCAGGTATGGATGGTTTGAAGGCGGAGATGTGGAAGGAGATAAGGGAAGGAGGAAAGAAAAGGTTTAGAGAGCTGATGAACCAGATACTGACAGGATAAATGAACATACCGGCATCATGGAGAGTGGGTGTTATGTGCCCGGTGCACAAAGGAGGAGAGTGGGATAAAATAGACAATTATAGGGGGATATCGGTGATGTGTAGCGGATACAAAATTGCCATGATCGGTATGAAAAACAGGCTAGAAAAAGAAGTGGAAGAAAAGGGGTTGATGCCACAAATACAGGGGGGTTTTAGAAGAGGGAAGGGAGCGAGGGAATAAATCTTTACCCTGGCGAGGTTAGTAGAGAGAGTGACGGAAGATAAAGGAAGTGTATATGCGGTGTTCGTGGATCTGAAGGCTGCATATGACACAGTGCCGAGAGGAAGATTGATAGAATGTTTGAGAAGCAAAAGGGTGAGTGATGGGATGGTAGAGTGGATAAGAGGAATGGATGAGGAGACGTGAGCGGTAGCGAAAGTGGGAATGTATGTGTCAGAGAAATTCAGGACGAGGATGGGAGTGAGACAGGGATGCCCGGTGAGCCCGTTGCTAGTCAATTTATATACAGGGTGTCAATTTGAAAACTTTCAATGCGAAAATAAAGAAGTTAGAAAAGCGCAATTTGGTACAAATGTTATATAGGTAGGGGGAACTAGAACCACCATATTTTGGTTATGGGGTGAGTGACCCCTTGGGCCCCATTCACCCTAACCACAAAATTTTAAATAGCATCACCCCTTTTGTGATGCCTTAAATTAAACGTTTTTTCGAGTAGTATTCACCAGTACAAGATTTTTTTTAAAATTTAATACCGGGCCGAACAAAAAAGTATAATTAAAATAAAATAAATTCTATGAATTGCTATTTTATTTAATTGGTTTCTTATAATTCATTCCATTTTGGGCTACAAAAAAGGATACTATTTTTTTTTTCTCCAAATACTCGAACCATTGGGTCAGGTTTCAACAAATAATCAAATTGTTGCAGTCAGGTGTGTTAGATTGTACGTCAAATTCAAAAACGATCGAAGTGAAATAATTTCAGACGAATTCACTATTTTCTTTTTTATCCGGTATTAGACATGGTTTACAGTATGGCTGAAAGAATTGCGATTTAGACACCTGACTGAAATGGCTGATTGTTATTTGTTGAAACCTGACCCACTGCTTCGAGTATTTGGAGCAAAAAATTTTATTATCCTTTTTTGTAGCCCAAAATGGAATAAATTATAAGAATCCAATTAAATAAAATAGCAATTTATAGAATTTATTTTATTTTAATTATACTTTTTTGTTCGGCCCTGTATTAAATTAAAAAAAAAATTCTTGTACTGGTGAATACTACTCGAAAAAACGTTTAATTTAAGGGATCACAAAAGGGGTGACGCCATTTAAAATTTTGGGGTTAGGGTGAATGGGGCCCAAGGGGTCACTCACCCCACAACCAAAATATGGTGGATCTAGTTCCCCCTACCTTTATAACATTTGTACCAAATTGCGCTTTTCTAACTCTTTTATTTTCACAGATATTCGCATTGAAAGTTTTCAAATTGACACCCTGTATAAGTGAATTTGAGAAGTGCGGAGGAAAGGGCAGCGGGCGGGGTAACGATTGGAGGAAACAAGGTATGAATGCTGGCGTATGCGGATGACATGGTGTTGATGGCGAGAAACCGGGAAGGAATAAAAGATATGTTGCGGAGAGCGTAGAGATATATCGATAAGAGGGGACTTCGGGTGAACGTAAAGAAAACTAAGTGGATGAGATTTAGAAATAGAGGTAGAGAGGGAAGAGTGAAAGAACTAGAGTGGAAGGGGGAGGTAATTGAGAGGGTCAAGGTGTTCAGGTACATGGGATTTATTTTTAAAATTACGGGAGGGTACGTGGAACACGTTAGATGGACCCAAGCGAAGGCAAGAAAAGCGTGGGGTATTGTGTGAGAGAAGTGGGGTAAATGGATGGTGAACAATTTTAGTGTAGCGTGTAAAGTGTGGGATGCATGTGTGAACGCGATTTTAATGTATGGGGTGGAAGTATGGGGTACATAGGGGTATAATTGTGTGGAGAAAGAGCAGCATAAGTTGGGGGTGGAGAAATCGACACCCGGGTATATATTGCTTCAGGAGACAAACAAAGTGAATCTACAGAGTGAGGCAATGGTGAGAGTGGTCAGGTATGAGATGAAGTTGTGTGAGTTAGAGGAGGAGAGATTGGTCAAAACGTTATGGAAGACGTGTGTGGGTGTAGGAGAGTATAAGTGGAGAATAGAGCGAAGGAAAATGTACGAGAGGGTGGGGTTATCGGAGGTGAAAGTAAAGGAATGGCCAGAGTGGGGAATGAATGTGGCATCATAGGTGAAAGAGAAAGAGAATGAAGTGGAAGGACAGGAAAGACAGGGGTGTATAAGAAAGAGTGAGTACAATGATATGTTTGAAAGGTAGCAGGTGCATGGGAGGTTACCAAGATATTTGAGCGAGAACGAACTGAGTAGGGAGGAAAGGGTAATTCAGGAGAGAGAAGGAGGAAAAAGTGGATAGGTGCGGGGTACGGAGAATATATGTTGTGTGCAGGGGGAACGAACACATGGAGACATTTGGCAGAGGAATGTGAAGGAGTGCGTGAGGAATGGATGGGAGGAAAAAAAGAGTGAATGAATGGATGCGTGAGGACGGAACCGGGGTAAAGGTTATGGTTAGACTGGGGTGGGAGAGGGTGTAACGTTCACGTTTCGTCAACCATTAGTTGTATGAAGAATGGTGGGGAATATATACAGATTAAATTACACAAAGATAGATTAACATAGGCGACCCAGTAAACACCAAGGTAGAAATTATTGAAAACCATATTTTCCACTACCGTTGATCGAAAGGAGTCAAAGACGGGTGTTAGGTGGAGGAGGAGTTACGCGGCCGAATTGTTATTAATTGAAATTGGGAATTATTCTATGGTGGTATTTATCACGGACAGTAATGGTTTGCTGGCAGGAGGAATTGTTACAAGTCAGCTGGAGGCGTCCAACAGTATTGTTTTCGTCCAGGAGGGGAGTATTACGACTTATAGAGTGGCGGCAATTAGGCTGTATAACCGCAGCTTTGGATTCGGTGGATCGAAAATACCAATGCCGGGTGGGTGTGAAAGGAAAAGGCGTGAGAAAGGAGAGATGGTCGAGCTGTGTGCTCAGGCGGTGGAGAGAAAAACGCGTGCTGTGTGCCTTTGTGTAAACGCGACCATCCCAGTTAATAGTGGTGATAGCTTTACAACCATCAAATTTGCAAATAAGATAAAGAGAGGCCAAACGACATCCGAAGGTAAATTTCGATAATTAATGTATTTTGCGTAAATTTACCGATGGTGCGAATTGTCGATTTTGGGTAGACCACGCCTAATCAGCTGATCATTTTGGTTTTCAGTTTTAAATTGTAGTAATCCTCTAGGGGGATTGACTAAAATGTATGATTCGATTTTAGGCCTCGTTGGTTAGGTTAAATTTTGATGAAGAACTTAACCAACTATTTGTACCCATTTTAATTGGAATTTGGTTGGGACGTTCGTGGAGGTTAGTTTGATGGTAAAGTCCTTGATATCCCAAGCTTGGAGGACCGGGTCGGAAGAATCTTCACCAGGGTTCAGGACTCCGTAACCAGCTGTGGATTTGGAAGCCAACTGAGTTGAAACGGGAGGATTGCCAGAAAGATTCCAGATAAGTTAAAGTATAGAGAGATGGTTGTTTTCAGCACATCAAATAACATTTAATCTGATGAGTGATTAGTGCGGCGTAGGGGCTCATGAATGGGGGTTTGAGAGTGAACGACAGATCAGGTCAATTACGGTTTCGCGTTAATAATCATTGAAATCATAAAATAGTATGAAATGATTAGTTGTTGGTTGGATGTTATCCGCTCAAGTTGGGGAATTTTTTTGGAGTAAAGCGAAGCAAAACGATTTCGGACATAATTTAGTTGATTAAGTAAACTAATTGTTTAAAAACGTACGGAAAATGTAGGGGAGAGGAAATATACTTTTCTCCACGACCACCGTAGAATTTAAGCATTCTGAAATCAATTTTGATTATAGAACGTACACATTCTCACTCTTGTTATGGAACAAAACACTATGCGCTTATGCGTTTTGCATGTAATTCATTCCATAACAAGGGATAGAATGAATATTCTCACATCGTTTCGAATAAAACAATTAGCCTTGGATTTCACAATTGTCAAAATACTATAAACATAACCACAAACGTGATAATAAAACGTAAGTTCTTTGTGTTCATTATTTTATTAGTCGATTTTATCTGGTCGAGGAGAAAGTATAGTCTGATACTCGGTAAGAATGGAAATTCAGATGCTCGTGGTTCCTCGCGCTCGCCTAACGGCTCGCGCTCGAAATATTCCACTCGCATCGAATTTCAATTCTAACCTTGTTACAGAATATACTATTTTGTTGCGTGGTTTTCTTAGTTTATAAGATTACTATATTGTAGAACAGATTGTGAAGAAGGGTGACGTCATTCTATTTGCAGATAGTTATGGGTTTTGTAATAATATATTTTGATTTAAGCGAATTTATGTTTATCTAGGACGATTGTTGGGGAATTGGAATTTTCCTGTGGGTTAATTGAAATTTATAAGTGACATTTTGCAGTCTTGATATCTGTAGGTCATTGAGGGTTCGTTAATTGATTATTTTTTTTACTTTTTGGTGTTTACTTCCGTTAAATTTGTTTGTTACATTTTTTTGGTATTAAATATAAGGAATAGTGCAAGTATCCTTTATTTGAATACTCAACAAAGACCTTTCTTGAATCCCTTAAATTTCTTGGTTTAGAAGGGGGAGTTTGATCTTGTCATTAAACCAAGTGGCGCTCAACATTATGATTTTTTTATTTTTTTTGAAGTTGTAGACCTACGACTCCGCCTACTGACAAGGGGTTGCCGTACGCTGATCACAAGGGACTGCAAAAGGGTTGGAGTAAGGGGTAAGAAGATAAAGGAGGCGAGAAAGGAGAAGGAAATGATATAAATTATATGCCAATAAAGGTCTTTTTTTTGCAAGACTAAGTTGAGTTCAATGTTTGTATAAATTTGGAAATTAGTATGTAAAAAAAGTAATATTAATTTATGAAAAGTAATTTGATTTCAATGTTAGTATAGATTTGGAATTCTGGCAGAAAGAAATATGTCTATTATTAATTCTTGAAAACATAGAATGGTGGATTTATGATTTTCTATTTAAATTGGTAAAGTAAAGAAAATGAGAAACTTCAAAACAAAAAGGGAAGTCTGGAGGTTCATAGGAAGAAGAAGAAGAAGAAGGAAGAAAGAGGAGAACATAGTGAATATTGAGCAGATGAAGAATTTCTTTAGCGAGAGTATGAATGAAGTTATGGCAATGAAAAACACTAACAAATATCCCATTACAGTGCTTCAAGGGTGTAACTTGAAAGAAGGAGAAATGGAATGAGTGATGGACAGAATAATAATAATAATAACAGTTTGTTACGGGACATGCCCATTAGTACAAATACATGAAAAAAAAATCAAGAAAACAGTAAAGTGAGGAGAAATTAATTGAAAATATAAATTACAAAAAAAAATCAGGAATTGACATATATACATTTTTTTAGCATAATTGCGCAAAATATGAGGCTGAGAAAAATACAAATATATACATATATACATATGAGCATACTGCAAGAAGTAGCTAAAAGGACAAGAAAATATAAATTTAAATATGACATTTTGATAAATCCAACCTATTTAATGTACCCTCATATAATTGCAAATTAGTAGAAAATAAATCAAAATAGCAATTGCTTAACATCATATTTGATAACCTCATAACTCTAGTTAACGGTTCATTATAGCCATAGTTGGTAGTATGAAATGGAATTCGAAATAATTTACCATGGCGCTGTGTACCTTCTCTCTTCGGGTATCAAAAGTCAACATAGCTTAATAATTGAGGACTGTCTACATAATTATTAAGTAGTTTAAATAAAAATATTAAGCTAGCTCTAATTCTTCTATCTTCAAGCAATGGAATATGCAGATGCATTGCAAGATCATTATATCTAAGAGATATAATTGGTATGCAAAGCCTAAACGCTACTAGCCGTAAAAATTTATTTTGAACTTTATTCAAATACTTTGTTAAATATTTTGAATGCGGGTTCCATATCATTGCTGCATATTCCATCAAAGGGCGAACACGAAAAAATATATATAGAGTTTTTAGAGTGTCAATACTAAAATCTTTGCCAAATCTAGCAATGAAACCTAACACCTTTAGACTTTTATTTGTTATCGTTTTTATATGGGACTGAAAATTTAGCTTGCAATCAAAAATCACGGCGAGATCCTTTATTTCCATTACTTTATCCAATTCAACGCCATCTATGTTATATGAAGCATTATTGTTACTACTAAGCAATCGGGAAAAGTTCATATACTTATATTTGACAATATTTAAATGTATACACCATGTAAATATATTATCTAATCTTCTTGAAGAAGTACTACATCGGCAGAACAGCTAACATTCCGAAATAACTTTAAATCATTCGCATTCAACAACACTTGAGAATGTCGAATGACATTAACTGTATCATTAATGAATATATTAAATAAAATCGGACCTAGATGCGTTCCTTGCGGTACACCCGATGTAACGCCAGGAGAACAGAAAGAGAGACTCTGTTAAACGCCTTGGAAAAATCAGTATAAATGACATCTACTTGATTGTGTGCCTCCAAGGCATTCAACAGAAATCTCTCAACAATCAGTAAGTTAGACAAAGTGGATCGACCACTACAAAATCCATGTTGTTGCTCAATGATTATATTTTTGAAAGCCAATTTTAATTGTTGTGATAGAAGACAGTCTAATAGTTGAAGACAAATAGCGTACATGGCCCAGGAGAAGTAGAAGTGAGGGCGCTAAAAAATTTAAAAGAAGAGCAAGGGGTAGGGTGGTAAGGTTTTATGGAGCAGAGCGAGAGAAATCCCGGAAAGCTGGGCACAGGCTGAGATTATTCCCGTCTTCAAAAAAGGGGAAAAAGTGGACCCGGCAAACCACAGGCCAAATAGCGTAACAAGTGCATTGTACTTGTATTAAATTTAAAATTTAAAAAAAAATATTGGAACAAGGCCAGGATGGAGGGCAATGGTATGCGCGAAGAAAATAAGAATGCTGGCATACGCGGATGATATAGCCATAATTGCTAAAAGAAAAGGAGACTTTGAATGTATGATGGAGAGAGTGAGGAGATACTTTGAGAGGAGAAAGTTAAGCGTGAATGTCAAGAAAACGAAAGTTATGATCTGCATGAAAGGGGCAAAAACAAAGGATGAAAGATTCTTCTAAAAGGGAGTGTAGATTGAAAAAGTGAAAGAATTTAAATATTTAGGGATAATTTTTCAAAAAAACGGGAAATGTGGGGAGCATATGAAATATGTGGCGAGGAAGGTTAAAGCAGCTGCGGATAACTTACGGAGAGAATGGGGGAGGACAATGAGAGACTCGATGGTAGCGGAAGAGACGATTAGGAAGGTGTGCTTGAATGGAGCGGAAGTATGGGGGTTTGGCATGAGGGAGAAAATGGAAGGGATGCAGACTTGGTAGATAAGGAAAACGTTAAGTCTGGAAAGGTGTACATCTTGGTACATTGTGTACCATGAAATGGATGTTGGTAGTGTGTGGGTCGCTGTAGGAAAAAAATGGGCAAAGTATGCGAGAAGAATAGAAGAATAAGGAGCTTAGGGGTACAAGAATTGGTGAAAGAAGGTTTGAAAAAAGCTGACAACAAGGAAAGTGGTGTTTCTCAGTGGGAGAGGGGTAGGCGGGAGATGTATAAAGAGTAAGGATGGTCAATCGAATGCATGAAGGTAATGGTGGATAAAGGAATCAAGGGCGTTTCCAGTCAACTTGTTTAGGGGGGACCATCGGTATTTTTTAACAATAAAAATTGTAAGCGAAACATTCTTTAATTATCCGATTTCCCCCCCCCCCTCTTTAGAACCGCCGCTGAAAAGGATTCTGATTGAGATTATGGTGGAGAAAACCCTGGGAGATGTCAACAGACAGGAAAGGTGGGAAAATCTCAATAAAAGTAGATATAATCCCAATTACAGTAGAATAGCAGAAATGGCGGGTAAGCCAAGCACGAAGTGGAAAGAGAAGACACTGTTGATAGCGGTGTGGTAGCGAAGAAAGAGGGAGCAGGTACTGGATGCCAGAAGAAGAGAGGAAATGTAGGGTATGTGGAAAAGAAGAAGATCGATGGGACCACTGGAGGCAGGATTGTGAAGTGCTTGTAGACATATGAGACAAGTTTTACGGGCAGGGTGAGTGGTTGAAGTTATTGCGGGGAGGAAAGGAGGCACTTAAAGTGGAAATTGAAGTGAAGAAATAAGAAAGATGCACGTGACAGAAAGGGAGAAAAAATAAAATATAAGAAAAGTGTAAATATATAAGAATTGTAAATACATAGATTATATGCCAATAAAAAGGATTAATAATAATAATAATACTTTAGGAAGGAAATACCATTATTGAACTAATACAATAGAAAATTGACCGATATAGTTACCGCATTACAATTTTGTTGATCTAGATGAATGAAAGGGGTAATTTATAATTTATATTTGATGTGTTATTGAAATATTATATTTCTGTGCGTTTATGTGGAACTGAAAAAGCTCTTTGGTGTATGTGCTGGTACATACAGCTGGCGTCTGAGCAATTAATTTCCTCTGATTATCCGCTCGGGCAGAAAGCGATTAATTAAAAAGAAAAATTACTTCTTGTATTCATCATGTAATTTTAGATGGGGAAAAGTCTGAAAAGTTGTATTTAATTAGATATTTTTTTTATCCCGAAGCTAGGTACATTACCAAAGAGATTTTATTAAAAATAAACGGAAATCATTTTTAGGAATTACTACATTTCAGGCACATTGCAATTCATTTCAATATTTAAACCCCATGCCAGGTGTAATTGGCCATATAATCCTTCAAATTGTATCACATAGGTCCACAGCAAATACTAACATTTAATTTAAAACTGAAAAATCACATCAATTCATTCATTCTATCTAACTGTAACCAAAATGATAAATCTATTTCAAATTAAATGTTTTGAAATGTAATATTCATGAATACGATACTTGTTATAAGAGAATACCAAATATATGCAAATAACTATGTATTTGTCATATAATTCAATATTCGTTGTGGCATTAGCTTGGAGAATAGTTGTCCCTACAAGTAGTTTATATACAGGGTGTTGAATTACAAAACGGGCCATAGGAATTTACACGTAAAATTTGAAACGTGTTAATATTGGCTCCCCTAATTATTTGACAGTATCGGTGTCCTGAGATTATTTTTAAAACTTTTTAAACTGCATGATTTGATACCTTACCTAATAGTTTTTATGAGGTATTTCGGAGATAATTAAAAAAAAAACTTCACAATAATTTTAAATTCAGAACAAAGTTTGCCATGAAATCATAATGGCGGATATTTCATTGTTTTTTTTTAAGTGAAGTTTGCTGTCAATTACAATTTACAACCGGCCGTGTATTCTACACAAGAAAAAGTAATTATAAAATTAAATGATTTCACTCAAGTACAATTTAAGAACTGTACGTACATTTCCGGAGAAGTTAAAATCCATCAAAAATACTATACAATGAATAATTACTTGCTTTATTTTATAGTTTTAATAGTTGTTGTATTGCTATTTTCAAAAGTGGAAAGTAATGTTGTCTTCAATAAAATATCGAAACGTAGTTTAATTTTTTGCGATATCTCCGTGTTCGGATCGGCAGAGTAGGAAAAAAAGAGACCGCGTGGATGCAGCGTGTAGTCTTCGGCCGAACATTGAGCCGGTTAAATTAATACCGTTCCGTATTGTAGGGTTTCTTCTGCGCGAAGGTGAATTATTTATCTCATACAGATATATTCTTATACCGTTGAATTAATTCAGAAGCCCTTTAATTTGGGGTCTAATCTGGGGAAGGCTAGATCTGCACACGCTACCGTATTATCGTTTCGCCATCTCGAGGAAGTCCCTCTTGCTGTTACCGCTACCGTTATCGTGGTCTATGGACGCATGAAGTTTTGGTTTGACGAACTTGGAAGCTGTATCCAATAAAAAGGAATTATCTTGAGGGAGCTGAACTTCTGCGAGCCAGGATGCAGATAAGATATTGATTTTAATTTTTATCGATTTATTCTGCTTGAAGAGCTACAACCTAGTGTTTTTTTTTTGGCTGTTACGTCTCAGTACGTTATTACTGAGTGGCGCCCTTGTAAATAATTGGGATTTAGTTACTAATTTAAATGGAAAGGAACTGCGAGAATTTAGTGCAGACATTTTGTTTTTTTTATCGACGATTCCACGTGTGTTGGCGTCGTTAGTTAATTAACTTGCGCACCGCCAGTTCCGGGATTAACTATAAGAATTATATTTTTCCTTGTTTAGAACTATCGGGGTTATAATCTAGTTGGTTTAATAATCGACCTTTTGCTATATCAAAAATAGTTTAATAATGAGATTTTTTAAATAAATTGGAAACAACATTACTTGTTGCAGAAAGCATTAAATAAATTGAATAAAACGAAACAAAATATAGCCTGAATATATGAATTCGTAGGAACAGGTTGAATATTCATATATTCAGGCTATATTTCGTTTCGTTTTATTGAACCATGAGATTTTTTATTTTACAGTTTTTGCTCATTATTAAACTATTTGTGGTAAAATTTTAGTTGCCGCTATTGGTAGTACTTATGAGTACTAGAAATATGATAGGTGTCGACATGAAATGTAAAATTGCCGTGAACGATAATTTAACGCTTTAATGAGTTACATACTAAAAATGCGGGAGATCACAAATTGCTGTTGAGGTGCAACACATCTACATTTTTTGCCGAATAATTTGTCGCTGCGCCGTAAAACACTGTAAATGTTTTGTGTATAGAGCTTGTCTATCTATATAAGTAATCTATGACGCGAATAACCTCGAAATGTACGGAACTTGTTCGTGTTGCACAGAAAATAAAGATGAATTGAAATAATCAACATTTGATAGAAAAACCTAGAAAACAACACAAATAAAGCGTTTAATATGAATAGAACAGAAATACTAATTATAAACAAGTATTTAACTGTTGCAAGTATTTAACTTGGCCGCGGTGGCCTAGTGGGTAGCGTTCCTGCTTCTGGGCCTCGTGGTCGTGGGTTCAAATCCCATCCGAGCGGTCACTTTTTCGGAGTGAAGAAGTGGCCGTGCGGGTCCATGGATGTCTAGTGTCTGTCCCATTCATTATCAAATGAATTTATTACAAAGAATCGGTTGTGGCAGAATAGCCAAGTAGCTTATGCCAATTTCCCTTAATCATTCACTCTCCTTAACCCGAAATCCCATCAACCATCCTTCCTTAAAAAAAAAAAAACTGTTGCTTGAAGGTTCACTGGTATTACAATTATTGTAGACATTTATCGTTACAACACATGCATCTTTTGCATTAATTGTTATGCCGGGTACATTTTGCGTTAATACACTATGCTGGTAGTCTGTGTTACCATGAACGTTCACATTCATGTCGTTTGAAACATCTGAGAACGGTTCATTCGAGTAGGAAGTGCTCGTACTTGGCTGTGGTGAGTGATTAGGATTAAGCATATGGGCCACTTCAATTTTTTTTTTTTAGCGATATCACGATGTAACCTTCCGCCACTGCAGACGACTTCCACCCACCATGATTCTTAATCGTTATTAAATCTCCACCTCTGTTGGCCAAATGTGATGCACTCGAACGCCTAAAGCAATGCCCAGTGTATTGTTCGGGATTTTGAAGTTTCAAATAAGAGGCTAAAATTCTTGGAACCTGGCCAATTGTATTGATACCAATTGGACCTCTTGTGCAACGTCCATTTCAATATGTAAAAAAAAAACGTTTTGTAGTAACATTATTTGGCCGTAGATCCGCATACTTTTTAACTTAAGCAATCCATTGCTCCTCATTTATAACAAACTTTCTTGGTTAATTTGTTTTCGTTTTAGGAACAGTTACAATAATGATGTTATCTTTAAATTCTATGTCGCCAACAGACATGTTTAATAACTCATCCCGTCTACAGGCACCTGCGTAGCCCATAATCAGGATAACCTACAAGTCGAAACTCGCATAAAAAATTAATTAAAGATTCAGATTTAACCTACCTTTAATGCCAGGTAAGAGAGATCATTTGCCTCATGTAAAAACAAATCTATTTCAGAGCCATCTAATATTTTTGACTTTTTAGGCTGGTAACCTTCAGACTGCTTTTTTAAAAATCCTTACAAATTTTGATATGTCCAAGTTCTTAAAGACACTTAGGCATACACGCAGCATACTATAGGATGCCCATAGTGTCGAGGATTTCTTTGTTTTACTCATCTCCTCATAATACGCAAGTAATACATTCTCACTAACAACTGCTACACTTTTTTATTTACACCACGAATTAAATACGCTGTATTCTTTTTCATAAATCGCTTTAGACTTACTTGAGAGTAATTTATTAATTGCACCCATAGCAATTTCCCTAATTTCGGGGGGTGTGCCAGGAATATTTGAATTTTGTTGCATTTTAAATAATAATTCACTGTTAAAATTAATAATCCTCTGTCAACTGATTGAATTGTTTTTCAGTGCTGCCATATGTTAAAAGATAAAACTCACTATGTTTAAGTATATATTTTATTTTAGCAATGAATCCTTAACTAAAACCAAAATAGAAAAAATAGTATATTATACTTGTTTAATAAGAGGCATTGTGGGGCACTCGTTACATTGGAGCACATTGGAGTCGTGCTCCAATCCCACTCGCGCTATAATATACCCTCTTATTAAACTTGTATAATAATGTACTATTTTATTTGTTAAATTCTATTATATTACTGTTATGTTTAGTTTTATGTGTTAAAATCATAAATTCTGCGTTAAGTTGTTTAGGGTATAACTATTTTGTTTTTATAAAATCATTATTATTTTAATTGAACGGATTTAATATTTACATTTGTTCCCACAACCAGCGCCGCGATATTGAGAATAAGGGCAGCGGCATAGTATATTACATACCGAGTCGGGAAAAACATCATTATTGCCGAGGGTATGGATTGCAAACGGAGGCGCGAAGCGCCAATGTTTTTGTTCACAATCACGAAATGTAACGATAAAAGTAACATTGTTTGATTTGGGTACATTGATACATATGTATATCTATTTCAATATCCGACATCTTTAATTCGTAAGACATCTGTCAAACAGGCCCTCAGTTTCTCCACTGATACTTAACTAGATAAAATCGATTTAAAAAATAAGACGTTCTTAAAGTGGTGCACCAATAATGAATCGGGCCCTAAAATCGTAAGGTCGTACATATAACAAATTAAAAACAGAATCGAAATATAACCTGAAAGTGGTGATGTGTTTGCGGGTGATAATTCCATAGTCTAGCCAGAATAGTTGTGAAAGTTACAGAATTAAAATAAATACGCTAATACTCCAAATATCCTTGTCTCTGTGCCCCATTAGAATACTCAGATGAAAAGAGAGAGTTATTTTTTAATGCAATGCGATCAGAATGAATTAAACGTATCGCATTTATAGTCTGAATATATCAGAGGTATCAGCTCTACTAGAAATTAGGCCAACTGCGTATCAGAGCTATAAAACAAGATATCTACAACGCACATATCAGTGTCAACATGTTTACACAAATTTGAACCATACAAGTAATCATCATCTTTTGAAGTTAAATACTCCTGAAACAAGAAATGTACATCTGTGTACGAATAAGAAGTGATGTTACTTAAAATAATACAGTTACATAGAATATTTTATTACTCCAGTCTAATTAACCATTAAGATGGGCATACACGATAAGGTTTACCGGAAGAGAGCCTTCCGCACACTAACACGGGAGGCAAACCGCAGCATTGGTGGTTAGATTGGCCCAAAGGCAAGACCTGAACTATCGCCCTTAAAAAAAAAACTCTCAGCGGTTTAATAATAGCCTCCCCGGTTTAGTGGCCGAAAGGCACGGCCTCCGGTAAACCTTATCGTGTACACCCACATTTATAGCATTCTCAAAAGAATAGCTGTGAAACTTGTTTGACATCTCCAATACCATCCGTTTCTTTAGTATTAATAGCATGAAATCGCTTTCACTCGATGTGCTCCACTGGTTTTAAATGTTTCTTTCTTTTTATCGGCAGGTCTTTTCCTAAGAGTGTATTTCATATTAACACATTAACTGCATTAATGGGCAAATGTGTCCTGTCGTGGCAGAATAGAATTCTATCGAACTTCACTACAGGCGGAGGTTATAACTTCTTTGTACTTTTACGGATTTAAAACTTTTTTGAACTTGTTAACCTACATTTTATTTAAACGCTTAGTGCACTCGACTGTGTACAGCCAGGCTAAAAAACTGAATAACTCTCGCTCACCCTGATTAGAATTTTGTTGACATACGTAACTAATTTCCGGTGACGTAGAAGCTTGGTATATTTTCGCCCCCGTAACCGTCCTCGTTACTACCCCGGGTTGTTGTGAAGGCGCGTTTATTATGAGGTTAGTGTTTTAACATTAGATGGGTTGTCAACTTTACGTTGCCAACCTAAGATATGTATAAATTCGTTTCGCGTAAGAGCACTAATAAAAAATATCTACTTATAAATAGACGTACTTAATGAAGAGGATGGTTGCGACCGTTATTACGTAGTAATCCATAATTAAACCGAGCGTACGATTGATATCAATTTGAAGTTTATACAAGGTGTCTAAAAAAACCACCACCAAAATGATATGGTGTATTCCTGAGACAAAAAACAAGCAAATTATCTAAATTTATCTATATGAAAAATTACATACTTTCCAAGATACAGCAAGTCAAAGTTTTAAATTTTTTAAATGTTTTAATCTATGTCTCGAAAATGGCAGATGAGAATGATTTGTTTATTTTTTTCTGACAACTACATTAGGTGTACTGCATTGTTTAAAAATTTCAAGAAATTTCTTCAAGCACAAAGGTGCTCCAGAGGACATGCTGTTTACATTATTACATAGAACTTTTTTGTTCTTCACATTTTTTACGATTCAATATTTTTTTCAATGCAACTCGTCACTTTTAAGGAATTTATAACTCTTAAAGTTTTTTTGTTTACGCCTTATTTTTAACAAAAAAAAATAAAAAAGAACTTATTGTTTTTGAAAAATTTCGTGTTAAAAAATAAAATAATCTAAGTAGGGTGTCAATTCGTTGAAAACGTGTGTCAGTACAATTAAAACTTTCAATGTAAGTAAAACTGGTTAACCCGTTGAGTGGTGGTGACCGAAGTACCGCCGGTGGCTGAAGCGCATCGAGGCGACGCGCGCACGCGCATACAATGTGTACTGTGATTTTTTTTTATGAGGGTCATTTTGAATTTTTTGTAATTTATTAAATAATTTAATATGTTAAAATAAAAGCAGTTTTTAGATTATAGTTATTTTTAAGACTTTTCTTGCAGGACGAGCGCAATTAAACAATGAACAATAAGTTCTTTTTTATTTTTTTTTGTTAAAAATAAGGCGTAAACAAAAAAACTTTAAGAGTTATAAATTCTTTAAAAGTGATGAGTTGCATTGAAAAAAATATTAAATCGTAAAAAATATGAAGAACAAAAAAGTTCTATGTAATAATGTAAACAGCATGTCCTCTGGAGCACCTTTGTACTTGAAGAAATTTCTTGAAATTTTTAAACAATGTAGTACACCTAATGTAGTTGTCAGAAAAAAATAAACAAATCATTCTCATCTGCCATTTTCGAGATATAGATTAAAATATTTTTAAAATCTTAAACTTTGACTTGCTGTATCTTGGAAGGTATGAAATTTTTCATATAGATAAATTTAGTTAATTTGCTCTTTTTTTGTCTCAGGAATACACCATATCATTTTGGTGGTGTCTTTTTTAGACATCTTGTATATGTTACGGTAATTTTGACAATTGCCCTCATTTACTAACTAACCAATGAAATCAAATAACGTTGATGATGTGATCCAATAAAATTCTAATTACGATGCGTAACAGACCACGCCCCATGTTATGCATGGCAATTCACCCTGGGTGGTATCTAATCAGATAATCTCTCATGTTGGTATTGCCTAGCAACGCGTTAGTACATGTTCTATAACATCTAAACGTCAGCTATTGCCCGACTTTTAAGGTGAAGACACACTGCTACAACGCTACGCTACGCGACGTTACGCGACGCTACGCGAGTTTATGTGCACTGTGCACATATTATCAACGGAACGCGACGCGACGCTACGTGACGGTACGTTACTCAATGGTCTGTCAATCTAGGATTTTCAATTAGTTGTTGTTCAGAACTCAAGAAGTGAAGCAGCAGTATTAAATTATAAAAAAATGGAGCAATTGCAGAGTAGCTCTTCGGAATGGGAAGAAGAATTGGAAGAACTCGCAGTTGCATGCATTGTAAATGAACGTAAGAGACGTGTTTGGGTTCATAAGATAAATGCTGATAGGGACGACTCCGGTGAATATGCCACTTTATACAAGTTCCTTGAAAATGATGATGATCGTTTTCTAATGTATTTTCGTTTGAATAAATATCAGTTTGAGTATGTGCATAGCCTAATAAAACCAAAAATTGAGAAATTAAACACGACGTTTCGGAAATCTATTAGTTCTAGACTTCGCGTAGCAGTTTATCTGAGGTAGGTAAAATGAAAGTAATAATAATAACTAATAAATAATAAATTGTTGTAATATTTCTAAGAGTATTATATTGAAAATCATGACATGAGTACATTTACAGTTGGTGATAACTATTTCTATTGGCTAGTTGATTAATTTCTAAATTTTCATTTGTTGGGTAATTAAAATGCTGAGTTATAGATTCCGTAACTCCCGCTGATGATAAATTATAGTTAGAACATGATGATGAGGTCCTTGAATTTGGATCAGATTGTGTGGTTCGTGATACAGAATCCAGTCGTTCTTGCATGGTTATGCTGCGAATTTCTGCTTGTGAAACCATCTGACACAAATTCATACGTATCTCAGCTTGTTCTCGGTAATCGGTAATCAGTTTGACAGTTTTCGCCATGCTTAAATAGAACATGTCTACTTCATCCAACTCAGAACTTTTTTTTGTGATTCCGCGTATTTCGAATCCCGCCGCGCTGAATTCTTTCTTAAAATTTGTACCATTTCTTGTGCTGGCGAAATTTTTTTAGTACGTGCGGTAGGTATTTCCTGTAATAATGTTTGGTTGTCAAGACTAATATCATTCATTGGACAGTCTTCTTCCTCTATATCCTCAAAATTTTCTGTGTCCGTTGTATTTTGAGTCTCCTGGATACTAGTTTGTGTATTCCTAGTTTCAATATAAGGTACCAAAAAGCTCATCTCCTCATCATACTTCCATTTCGACATATTTGTTGCAGCCTGTCCACTTTTGGATTGTTTTTTCTTTCGAAACGAGGCAAGGAAATCATTTCTGAGTTTGCTCCAAGTGTTCTTTGCGGTCTCGGCTGAAAAATAAGCCAGATAAATAAATAATTTTTGTTTTGTATTATTGCAGATACCTAGCCACAGGCAATTCATTCAGATCGCTTGGCTTTAGCTACAAAATTGGGTTTAGTACAGTAAGAAAAATGGTTTATGAAGTGTGTCATGCTATTTTGGAAGTTATGGGGCCTATTATGATTCCGGTACCTACGGCGGAAATGTGGAAGCAAGTTGCAAGCCGCTTCGATCAGAAGTGGAATTTTCCAAACTGTATCGGTGCATTGGATGGAAAGCACATCCATATTCGCTGTCCAGTTAAAGGAGAATCGATGTATTATAATTATAAAGGGCAAAATTCAGTTGTACTTTTAGCTGTAGTCGATGCAAATGCAAAATTTTTATACGTCGATATAGGATCATACGGTAAGAATAGCGATGGAGCTATATTTGCCAATTCCACACTTGGAAAAGCTCTAGAAAATAAAACTTTAAATATACCAGAAGATGAGAGCTTTACAGCAAATGGTGATAAATTACCATACGTCATTGTAGCAGATCAGGCATTTCCATTAAAAACGTACCTTTTGCGTCCATATAGCCGTCGTAATATTACCGGAAATGAGCCTAGTAAAATATTTAATTACCGTCTGTCTCGAGCTCGAAGAATAGTGGAAAATAGTTTCGGCATATTGTGTTCAAGATGGAGAGTATTTCTTCGCCCAATGGAAGTTCAACCCGATAAAGTTGATATTATCGTTTTGGCATCATGTTGTTTACATAATTTGTTATGTTCTTCTGTAGATGTAGACCCTCAAAACGGGGTTGGTACACACCAACCTTGCTTTAATAAATTACAGCCCCTTAGAATAAATGCGACCCAAGAAGCGTTTTCCGTAAGAGACAAATTTAAAGAATATTTTATTAATGAAGGAAGTGTACCTTGGCAAATTGAGATGATTAGGAGAGGTCGAAATGAATGAAATATATTTTTTGTTTGTTTGTTGATATAGTGAAGTATCATAGAACTAATTGTAAGACATAAAGCTAAATATGACCCATATAAATACGTTGTGCAATAAACGATATATTTTGAAATATTTTACCTGCTATATTCATTTCTTGTGATATGCTTTCCCACGCTTCCTGTCTCATCCTTTGGTCTCTGTAGTGCTTGGACTTCATATCATATAGGCAAGGATGTGCCCTAACTTGTTCAATTAATATTATATCGTCCATATTTATATATAAACAAATAGTACGAGGGAGTTTACTTCACGTGTCAACCTGTCTGTGCGAAATGTGTGCACATATCCTCGATGCAGAGTGAAGGTGTAGACACATGACCTCGACGCGACCCGACGCTACGCAACGAAATCTGGTCGAACCACGTTCTGTCGTGTCGAGTGGCGTGGCGTAGAGTAACGTAGCGTCGATTGCTAACGTGTGTGCACACGTTATCCAGTCGTTCTATGTATTTGCATTGTGATTACTGTATTCAGATTTCGTTGCATAGCGTCGCGTAACGTCGCGTAGCGTAGCGTTGTAGCAGTGTGTCTTCACCTTTAAGCAGTTTGTTCCTGAATTCGATCTGTTTGTAGTTTCGGGTGAAGTGTTTGTGCTTTCATCAGTAATAATATTCATAGGCATTTCTCAAAATCTTGGTAAGCTCATTTTTACTACAATTATTGTGGCGCAGACTAATACACGTCTGACATTTGGTGTCACTAAATTTAACTTTTCAAATTATGAAGTGTGAACTTTCTGTTCGGCCAATTGTCTTCTCGAATCTAACTCGTGACTGATTTTTCCTAGGCAATTATTAGCGTCTGGATCACTCTTGCTTGTTGCTTCTAGAAAATCGGCACTCCTGCAGTCGTGTCGATTTTCGTCGCAACAAGCAATCGTGATCCTGCCGCTAATAATTGCCGGCAAAATCATAGGCACTCGTTATATTACTGTTGATTAATTCTGAAATTATGCATAATTACCAGTCATTATGTATAATTACTATTAATATTGGAGAATTTAATAAAGTTATAGTAATTTATTAAATATGCTGGTCACTTTAAATATTCTCCAGGGCTCGCTGGTATATCTGATGATTATGAAAGATATAAAAGAGGCAACTTGGGTTTTATCCACTGATCCCGTATAAAAAAATGGTGATGTGGCCATCATGTTACTTTCTCCGACTTGATAGTATCATTTATATTTATGCTTCCATGGTTTATTTTCAATTTAAATCATATTTTAAGTGTGCATCGAACGTTTCGTAGACTCGGATAAAACTGACGTTTAAAACGTCAAAATTATGAAAGATGGAAAAATTATACTTCAAATTCAAAAACTTAGTTTACTCCAAAACTAAAGGGATTTCGAAAAAAACTTATTTTTTATAAGTTGTTCATTTTAGCAGTATCTATAAGTATTATTCACATAAATTTGCTGTAACTATTATCGTTTCAAAATTATGAACCAGAAATGAAAAAAAAATTAATAAATTTTTTTCTCGAATAACAATGATTTTATAAAAAATATTTTCAAACAAAAGATATTCATTTATTTGTTGTCTTCAATATTTGTTTAAATGTTTTTGAGATATTTTTCATATTTAAGAAGATATTGGCAAAAAACAAAAAACGGTTTAGGTAAACACCCACTTCCGGTGTACGAAATTTTACCAAAAGCTTTTCAGTTCTTCGGATTATCAAATAAGACGTATGTTGAAAGTTTCATATATCCATTGCTTTATTAGTTTTTGAGATACAGCGCACACAGACAGACACACACACACACACACACACACAGACACACACACACACACACACACACACACACAGATACACGTCCCGCAATGCTTGTGGCAACCCATGAAATATCCTCAATTGTGGCGCTTTCGTTTAGATGCTGCCCTTTCGCTGCGCTTTTCCACGCTATTTCTGAATATGTGATTCATTTTGTTTTACCCTCCATATAAACAAAGTTATTGCAAAAAAACAATTGTGGCAACCGTGCCACAAGTATTGGGAAACGTGAAGTGTGTATCCAGGGTGCCACAAGTGTGGGGAAACATACCGTGTGTAAGAATGGGTTGCCACAAGTATTGCATAACCTACCAGTGTGTGAAAAGCAACGTTGCCGCTGCCAGCAACCTACAATAATTCATTGCATTCTACCTTTTGAACATCTTTTACCCTTAAATGCATGGTTATTTAACTAAAATTTGTTTTTATATTATCGATGTACATATTCAGAAAATAATTTATGACAAGCATTCAAAGAATTACTTCATTTTGTGAGTAGGGAATTTGCACAACGACAGCGAACCAGCAGTTCGCAACGCTACGAAATAAAAATAAAGGCACTTTTAATGCGTGTATCATTCACAATTTTTTCTATCGTAATAATAGTTATTTTTGTACGTGCGCAAAATTTGTGTTTTTATTGTTTCGCATGAGAATGTCATTCGAATGCGCCAATAATCATCAAACACGAAATACAAACAATATTTTTGTTAAAATTAGAATACTATACCTAAATATTGAGAATTTAGCGATGCGTCAATACACTTTTTTTCTGACGATTGTAGAAAATAATATTTGTACTTTTGTGATTTATTTTCAATTTAAATAATAAAATTTTACTTTATAATAATATGCTGACATAGTTTCATTGGTTCAAAACTTCGGATATAAAATGTTGTAAATCTTCTGAATCAATTCTAATGAATAGTTTTAATTAAAATAAGACACTAATATATAAAATTCAAAATTTTTGGTATTTAACTCTGATTTTGCATCAAAACCAATGAGTGTTCAGAAATACTCCAGAAATAAGTGTCATATTTTCGATTTTTTTTTAGTTTAGTGGTCATCCAAAAACCAGTTGCACTTTTGGTTTTACCGGAAGTTACATCAATTAATTTTTAGTAAATTTATAAAGTTTATGTGAGAGACATTTTCAGGACATTTTTCATTTGATTTTTTTATTTGAATGGCAAAATATTGTTAGTTTCAAAAAACAACCGACCTTGTTGTGTATTTTTTAGATAGAGCATTTGTAACTACGATGCAATACTATTTTTTCTAGGGTCGCCTAAGGCATTTTTCAAGTAAATTTGATGAAAAATAAGTGGTAGCGTGTCTAAAATATATCGCATAATTTTATAATTAATTTTTTTAAATTAAATTTACCAGATTCAAAAATGCATTGAACTAAAGTTGAATACTTTGTTGCTATAACAATACACTTTTTTACTCTTTATAGATTTTTCTCTGATCCCATTTTTTTAAATTGTATTATTAGAAATTTTTTGAGTCATTTCGTTTAAAAAATAAAACAAACAATGCGTTGCCACAGCAACAAAATAATAAGTGGCAACAAATATCCAACATCATCACTAAATGCATTATTAAATTCCAAAGAACTTGTAAACAAAGATTTTAATATATAATTCATAAAATATTTTATTGGGAACGACATTTAATCGATGAAAATGATATTTTCTCATACCAGATTTACATCCCTTCCTTGCTATCAGTTCAGTGATTTTTTAATTAAATTACTTTACATAAATGGATATTTTACTGTTAATGTGTAAATGTTTTTATGTGCTATTGTGTGTTAGTTTGGACCGGATATTGGGATGTGACGCATTCATTCCACGAATTCGTTTTAAAATTTAAAGGGCGGTCGAAAACAGGTAGTTAACTTGGGGGTGACGAATGCTAACATCTGCGAAAGATAAAAACATTTGAGGCATGGCATCCACTTCTATACACATTTAAAAATAGATTTTTACTATTGCTATTTAAATTAATAACTTTCTTTAAGTTTTTTGCGGTTTCAAACTGAATTTCATTGGCCATTGTAACGCATGGTAGAGAAATAAATCTTCGATTTTTTATTACGTCCATTTTCTCAATAATACTTTATTCATACATTTCTTGTAAATATTAATATAGAAATAAATACCAATCAATAATAATAACTTACGACAAAAAATAAGTTTTTCGAACAATTTTAAACTGAATATAACATTTACTAAATTATAAATTGGTGGTCAAACAATAGCCTAAATTATACTATTTCAAGTAATGTTTGATTTTGTAAACTTATTTTTGCCTGAGCTATAAATCTTTGAGATAATTTGTTGAGCTAAATTGCCGGAAATAAACAATGAATACCAATATAATATTTAATCAAATTTGTATTGGTTTTGATTTTCAAAAGTAAAGTGATTTTTCTTGGAATAATTAATAATGCACAAATTACGGTATTAAACCTGTACCTGTACTAATATTAGTTGCATCCTCTTGTGCCGTAATAGAGAAAAGTTAGACAGAAAAAGATTCAATGGAAATTAATCACAATTTTTTTTTTAATTTTAAAATTTAATTTGATGAAAATGATTGATTCATTACTTTTAGAATAATTTGCCCAATATTATAAACATAGTAAGACATCTGATATCCTATTATTTGAGAATAATTTTTATATGTGTGTTATTTCTTTTCGAATCAGTGACCTGTTTAGTACAAAGGGTGTAATTATAATAAGCCGTGCATGTCGAAACTGGTTGATCGAACACAAGATGAAAATGAAATAATTAAGAAATAGAATAATTTTCCTCATCATGGGTGTATTAATTCTCAGTAATATTATTGAAAAAAATTACTTAGTTTTTTTTTGTTTTTCGTTGTTTCTTTATATCTTAGTTAATTGAGGAGGTATTTAAGAATGGCAAAGACGTTCGTATCATAAATTTCTTATTTCTTATTTCTTATAGATGCTATATTTATTTTTTACCACATTCAATTTAATTTTTATTATATTTCAAACACTTTTTTTAATAATAATAATATTCAAAAGACAAAATGATTTTGAAAGATCGACGGCGTGTAAAGTGATTTGAATTTTTGTAGAATTTTTTTCTTGCGATTCACATTATTTTTTTAATTTTTTGCGCTCGAAAGTTTGACATTGAAGAAACTTCATTTTCAGAAATTCATAACGACTGAAAATTGCTGCACATTCAAAAACCAAAATTATTATTGAAAGATAGACGCCTTGTGAAGTAAACTGAATTTTTGGTAGGATTTTATCCTTCTGTTTTATATTATTTTTTAATTTTTGCATTCCAGTGTGCGTCATTGAAAAAAATACATTTTAAAAAATTCATAACTCGACTGAAAATTGCTGCACATTTAAAAGCCAAAATTATTTTAGTTTTTAAATGTACTTAAAACATATAATAAATATCAATTTTGTTATCAAGTAATAAATATTATTACTTTGAAATATGTGCTACGTGTGTAAAAATAAGAAAATCCTCGAACACGTCTGTTTTTAATTTTAAAAATAAAAATAGTGTTGGACAAATAAAATATATGTAATAATTACTAAAATTTATATATACATAATCTCTATTAACAGCCTTTTGACATGATTACATTATTTACATATTTTTTAAATAAACAAGACTGTCACATGGGCTATTGACCTAAGGTCTTTCGGCCCTAGAATGCGTATATACTTGAATTAGATTAATTTATTGTATATTGGTTTGAATCGGACTTTTCGGAGCTACTGAACATAAATATAAATTCATTGAGCCATGTTACATTTAAAAGTAAAAGTTGAATTTGATAATTGCCGTTTAGATTGAAAAAGTACGTGTAATATAAATTAAATATGAGTTAGTTTTATTCAGCGTATGTTAGTTTGGAACGGATTTTGAGTTGTGTAGCATTCATTTAAACGAATTCCTTTTAAAATTTAAAGGGAAGGTCGAACGCAGGTACTAGGGATGAAGAATGGGAACATCTGGCAACATAAAAGCCAAGGTTGCCAGCCCTATAAATTTTCATAGTTACTTACATAATAAACAATTGGGCCGTTGAATGTTTACATCAAGGTTATCATTTTTTTTTTTGAAATTAGATCGTCTGTAACTTAAAAAAATGGCTACTTATTTTTTTTCTATTACTTCGGATTTTTATAGACCTGTTGTTTCCCTTTATACGAAAGCATAACAATTATACTGTGTTATTAAACAAACACTGGCACTGTTTCAATGTACTTAACTAAAATTATTTCAAGCACCAGTGCAAAATGTAATTTTATTAATACATTATGCACTTAAATTATTTCAAAGTTATTTCTCTATTAATTCTGCCAATAAAATCGCTGTATTTGTTTTTCTCTTCTAAATAATAACGGTTATATGGAATAAACTTGTAATACTTTGGTTTTCATTTAATTCTTATATATAGTGCACGCAGTACAGTATGGAATAAATTCAGTAAAATCAAAATAAAATATTTTTGGAAAAAATCCTCATGTCAATTTTCTTTGATAAAAATACACATTTTTCCATGAAAGTCGATTTTCAGCCATCATTTATTTTTGTGTAAAGACGTCATCGATTTTTTTTTAATAACAACTCATTCATTGCCCGAATTTTCCGGGCTAAACCTGCGCATTTCATCTCTTATGCAATGTTCAAGTTCAGCTAAATTTTGTGGTCTGTTAAAAATATTAAAGATGTTCTAGAAAGGCTTGTAATTATTCATTTTTTCCTCCTTTTATTCTGCAAATATTATAACCGTTAGTGGGTGAATGGCTTATAAGCCAAATCCAATAAAAAAAAGAAGGGCTTGCGAATTGTCTAGAAATCGATGGATTTCCATCAACCCTAATTTCATGAAATAAATATTCATTACTGTAGTATTGTATACATTTTTATCTGGATGTTTGTTATTAAATATTTCATCTGCTTCCCGATACGTTTTATAATCTTCAATCACAATTAATACAATTTCTATTTTTTCTCCAAACTCAATGTCACCGGAATTACTATTCATTTATAATTTTCAAATATCTGACGTTCAATGACAGACCTCTCACTGTCATTGCAACATTTGAAATATCAATGTGCATGTACCACTGTAGAGAAAAAGAAAAATTACAAAATCTTATTTTTATCACTGGGCAGACATGACTGTATGTTTAAACCCAATTTTAAATTCTAAATAACTTTTTTTTATAACAGTTCTTGATATTGTCAATAATAAAGGTACTTTATTCTGGAACAAAATTCATATTTTCACACAAACTCCGTATATTACTGAAAAATTTGACATCTGATGATTGCATTCTAGGTTTTGGACCATGCAGAACTTTTTATAAAGAATAACTTTTTTCCCTAAAAGTAACTTTCAAAGGGGATAGTTGAGAAGCTGCAAACAAACATTGCATACATTGCAATGCAGAAAAAAATATTAAATATATTGATTGTATTTTTAATTGCGGACTTTTAAAGTTTTCATCTTAAGTTTTAAGTGGTACTATATTAAAATTTAATTATTTAACTATTGATATGTTAACTTTGATAACCGAAACAAGAGAACAAGAAATTGTAATTAATGTCAATGTCATTTTACTAAAAATTAAGCTAAAACCTATGGATTACAATCTATTGTCTGTTATAATAATGTTCTAATTATAAGAACAATTAGTTCGCTGAAAAGAGATAAAATTTTAATATGGATTTTAAGCAAATATTTTCATTAAAACGTAAGTTAAAATATGGTCCAAAAGTTAATTGGCAAAATATTAACGGCTATGGTGATACAATACACGGCATATTATAACATACCCCCGAAAGCAGAATCTATTAATAATATATCATCTAAACCTATAATTTAACTAAATTACAAAAAAAACATTTAATAGTAAAATATGTAAATTTAGAAAAACAAATTGAAATTGTATTAAATTATTATTAAAATATTTGATAGGATTAAAATTATTTACCATTTTGTGCCAGTTATTAAATTGAAATCACATAAATTCAATGGACAATTGACTCTTAGCTCGATTCATACTAGATGATATTTATAATAATCATAATACTGATAAAAAATTGGTGGTCAATTTTCTATGTTTTAAAATGTTCAAAAATGTTTAATAAAGAATATCTGAATATTATTTTATATTATGTTCTTAGTATTATTTGAGATATTTTTTACTCTTCGCCTTGTCATTGACAAAAATAGTTTTAATAAAATGTAAATTTAACCTATTCATAAACAAATTAAATTTGGAATTTGGAATTTTACCATCTTTTGAAAACAATTGAAATCCTGGCAGTCATACCAGAGAGACGGTAAAGGCATGGAAATGCACACCTGTGGCTGATTTCCTCACTGAAGACGAGATTGCGTTAATGCACTAAATCCTATTCGTTTAAAATTTATGAAGCATTTTTTGAAACGTATACAATTGTGCATTTGTCCCTGAAGATGTTAAATAGAATTATAATACGACCGAATAACTATAAATAAGAGCCTCAAATTCAATTTAATAAACTTATAGGAAAGTAAACAAAAAATAAACTAAGCTAACAAAAATTATAAAAATATATTATATGTATGATCAATTGCTGAATGTCTAACAATTAAATATTTTTAAAATTATTTTATATTATCTTTACTTTATTCAGTAATTAAGAAGAAATAATTATTGTTAATTATTAAATTAATTATTTATTTAACCAATATAATTACTTATTATTATTATAACAGATTAAAATATGATATGTATGCAACTAGAAAAACAATTCATAAGAGCAGAAATGATTTCTAGGATATTATCCGGCTCCAACCCAAATATATATGCGCCGAAGAAACTCTCAGTATCAAATTACTGGCAACGTAGCATTTTTTTGTAGAGGGCGCTACCAACTAAACACTACTGAAGTTGCCACAAATATGAGTGTGTGTACCACATGCAAGATCCTGAATAGTGGCGTCTTTTACACATTTTTAAAAAAAGTTGCATAACTTGTGTAAAAGGTACTTTTCGTAAATACTATGATAATGAATAAATGTATTTTCTTGATCATAATATTCAGTGTAAATATCGTTAGTCTAAGTTAACAAGAAACGGAGAAATCACCAGAGAAAATTGTGGCACAGTGTGTAAGTTGCCACAATTCCGTGCGTCCGCCACAGTTCAGGATGAGGCACACACAAGTTGCCACAAGTATAGAGGAACATACACAGACACACAGACACAAATTTTTTTTTTCCAGAAATTGTTGAAATGGCATCTAGGGACCCCAAAACGGATATTTCCGTAAAAAAAAAATTTTGAAAAAAAAATCACGATCACAATACTTTCTCGTACTTCGTAACGGAGAAAGTAAAAAGGGTTAAGTAAGATTTTAATAACAAAAATGTTGATGTGCCATGTTACATTCTCCGATTTTGGTTGTATAATATTTCTCTACATTTATACTTTCGTGATATATTTTCAATTAAAATGGTATTTTAGTTGTACATCGAGCGTGTTGCAAAGACCTAACCCGACCCAACCCAACCCAACCCAACCCAACCCAATCCAACCCAATCCAACCCAATCCAACCCAATCCAACCCAATCCAACCTAACTCAACCTAACCCAACCCAACCTAACCTAACCTTACCTTTTTTTTTGGGACATACGAAGTGGCCCTCGTGAAACGGGGTGGCTGTGGAACTGCGAGGCATTACTTCGCTTGCCACCCCTTCTTCGCCAATGGATCGGAGCCTTTATTAAAAACAACAATACAGTTATACAGATATACAAAAAACCAATTACAAATGTATAGACACGCCAATATACACATACACATATATACAATTATACAGATATACAGATACACGGGTATGTGGTTACACGAACAGTCACGAGCGGTCTTGGTTGTCAGGCGGTGGTTTTCTTTCCTCATCAATTCCTCCTTCCGGGTAATTATTGTCTCAGCGAAATTGGCCACTGCTGCCCATTTTCCTTCGGTCTCCAGCATTGCGGGAACCAGGGTATTGGTAGATACAATTATGTCCAAGGCTGTTGCCAGCTGTTGCCGCTCTTTCCTCCACCCTGGACACCAGACCACCGTGTGCTCTGCGCTGTCGCATGCCTCAGGGCACATTATGCACCCAGCGTCATTCCTTTTCCCAATACGCTGGAGATAGCTACCAAAGCAGCCGTGTCCCATCAGGAGCTGGCACAGGAAGTAGGTCACCTCACCATGCTTCCTCCCAGACCAATCCTTGATACGGGGTATAAGTCGTCTTGTCCACTGCCCATTGGTGGCTCGTGTCCACCTATCCTGCCACTTCTCCTCCAGAGTGGTATGGGCTCTCCTGCGTGCCTCGCCCCTTGACCATCCGTTTTTGATGTCCCAGTAGACCTCTCTTCTGAGTTCGACTAGAAGGTCCGGTGGTGGAGCGGACGCCAAGACTTCCGCCGCGTCCGTCGACACGGTCCTATAGCTTCGTATTATCCGGAGGATCCCTGGACGCATCGCAGTGCGGAGTCTAAGGGCATTGCATCTTTAGGACACGCAAGACGCCCAGGCTGGAGCTGCATAAAGGAGTACGGACAATGCTACTCCCATAAGAAGTCGCCGTTTGGCCTCGAAGGCTCTCCCAACATTGTTCAGCAACCTGGCCAGAGTCCTTGCTGTGGTGCTCGCTGCCTTCGTCGCCTCCAGGACCTGGGAGCTGCATAGAGGGTTAGTCTCAATGCAGACTTCCAGGTACTTTAGGGTCGGAGTGATTGCAATTTCCTGGCCCAGTATTTGCACCGTCTCTCCCTTGGTCCTACCCGCTCGTCTTCTCCCGAGCCAGGCTGCGATGTCGAGTCCTATGCCACTCATCCACTCCCCAATCTGGTTTACTGCCTGCTGGGCCTTTTCTTTAGTCGTACGAATGTCCCGGGACCTGGATATAATTAGGACATCATCGGCGAATCCGATGATGTCAGTCTCCTCTGGAAGTGACAGGTTCAGTAGACCGTCATATACCAGGTTCCAAAGCAGCGGTCCGAGGATCGACCCCTTTGGAACACCCCCCGTCACTTCTATGTCCTCATTGGTACCGTCCGCGTTCTCTATGATTAGGCTTTTCTCGCTCAGGTAGCTTCCTACCATGCCCGTTAGGTAGGCTGGGACCCCTCGCGTCGTGAGAGTCTTCATGATCGCTGGCCAAGGGAATGAGTTGAAAGCGTTGCGTATATCAAGGGATATTGCGAGGCAGTGCCTCCTCTCTCGAAGTGGCTCCCCATTTACCTCGTATGCCAGGCGTTTCACCTCCAAGAGGGCGTCTGTCGTGGAGCGTCCTTTAATGAATCCGAACTGCCTTGGAGACAGGCCGCCATTCGCGCTAAGCCAGGTCATCAGCCTGTCCTTGATAAGCCTCTCAAGAATCTTTCCCTCCACGTCGAGTATACACAGCGATCTGTATCCCCCGGGACTAGTTGGGAGCTTCCCGCTCTTGGGGAGTAGCACCAGACGTGCCCTCTTGTAGCGACGGGGGAAGACGCCCTCCCTTAGGCATCTATTGTACAATTCGGTTAGTGGCCGTGCGTTACCACCCCCAAGTAGCTTAATTGCCTCATGCGATATCCCTCCCGGGCCAGGGGCTTTCCTTTTGGGGCTAGCACGGATGGCGCCTTCTACTTCCTCCTCAGTGAAGTACCATTTTGCCGATTCGAGTAGGGTAGGTCTGCTATTGGGTAGGATGGTGTTGGGGGGGAAGAGAACCCTCACCACTTCCCGAACTCCGCCGGGTACAAGCCCCTCGATGTTTGGACGGGCCTGTCCTAGCTTCCTTCTCACAATTTTGTAAATGCAGCCCCAGGGGTCTGCCTCTACCTCCTTGATGAGGGCTGTCCACGCATCCCTCTTGCTTTGTTTGATGATGTTGTTTAGATCCTTTTTCGCTGCCTTAGCAGCCTGGACCAGAGCCTCCAGGCCGATGGAGTCGTTATGTCGGTTCCTGGTGAGGTTCCGGCGGGCTGCATCAGCTTTATTTCTGGCGGCGGCCACTGAGGGGTTCCACCAGAAGGCCGGTCTCCTTCTCGTGGCTTTCTTCTTGGGGATCACCACTTCGCATGCCACTCGAAGTTTCCGTGACAGTTCGTCTGCCGCGTCGTAGGCGTACAGTGGCATCCTGCTCATACCCGCCATTACTCCTAGGAAGGAGGTGGTGTCCTCACGGCTTACGTCCCATATCCCTACAGGGGTGGGCGGTGGGATCAGTGCCTTCTGCGGGATGAGTTCCTAGGTGATATGTCGGTGGTCACCACCACTTTCAATCTCCTCCTCGACGCGCCAGTTCACGAGTCGCCCATGGATAAAAGTGGCGGTGTTTCCCACGTTTGCCACCTCCATATCCATGGCTGCAATGGCATCGAGAAGGAGTAGGCCCCTGCGATGTACCCTAGTCTCACCCTACTGGTGAGCCTTTCCATTGAAGTCTCCTCCAATTAGGATCGGAGATTGTGTGGCAGTAACGTTGGCGACGAGTGCGTCCAGCCATTTCTCGAACTCCTCGTTAATAGCGTTCGGGGGAGTGTAGCACGCTATAATTCTAACCCCAGCCAGCTGTACCCAAGCAATCCCTCGACATGGAGTCCCCAAGGCCCTAGCCAGATGCCTCACCCTGTGCCCCAGCCGAATGGCGACATCTCCCTCCTTGGCGTCCCTGAACCATGAACTGTCTACACGGGAGTCGTTTGGCTCGCTGATCAGGGTGACGTCATAGTCCTCCGCTGCGGCTCTCCTTAAGAATTGCATCTTAAAGGCATACGAATCCAGCTGTCCACTTAAGAGGAGATCTTTTGACAGAGATGTGCCCTGGTGGAATAAGGATTTAGACCGCCTGAAGACGCAAACCAGAAAAACCTTCAATAGTGCAAAGAAGACGGGCAACTGGGATGCCTACAGACAGGCACTATCAGAATACAACAAGGAGCTAAGGAAGTCGAAAAGGAAAACTTGGAGAGCTTTCTGTGAGGGAGTGAGCGACACAGCCCCGACAGCAAGACTCCAAAAGGTCCTATCGAAAGACCACTCCAATGGCATCGGTTTAATTAAAAAACCTGATGGGAGTCACGCAGAGAGCCTCAAAGAAAGTCTTAGTGTGCTCCTGAAGACACACTTTCCGGGCTCAACTCCTGCGGACTCACTCGCAACAACTGCTCAATCTACGGAAGGAAGCATATTCCTACCAACCAGAGAGAGCAAAAGAAAGGCTGGTAAACTAATTACTAGAGTAAAAATTGAATGGGCAGTCAAAAGCTTCAAACCCTTCAAAACACCAGGGCCAGATGGCATATTTCCTGCATTGCTGCAATACGGGCTAGACATACTAGCTCCATACCTGCAAGCAATATACAAAGCCAGCTTCACGCTGGGCTATATACCAATGGAATGGAAGGAGGCCAGGGCGATCTTCATCCCCAAAGCGGGCCGTAGGCCACCTGATGAGGCTAAGTCCTACCGCCCAATCAGCCTCACTTCTTTCCGTCTTAAAATCATGGAAAAAATCGTGGACAACGACATTAGGTGCGGCGCCCTAAAAGCGAACCCGCTACATAGGCAACAATTTGCCTATCAACCTGGCAAATCTACTGTAGATGCCTTGCATAGCCTTACAACAGGCATAGAGGCATCGCTTCAATACAAGGAGATTGCACTAGGCATTTTCGTGGATATTGAAGGGGCGTTCGATAATACGACCTTCAAAACCGTGGAAAAGGGAGCCATCAGGAAGGGCATTGATATACCCACTATCAGATGGATTAAAGCTGTACTTAAAAACCGCAAAATCACGACAGGTATAGGGAGTGAGTCTGAAACGATAACCACGGCGAAAGGGTGCCCGCAAGGCGGGGTTCTATCACCCTTGCTCTGGTGCATCGTGGTGGATGAGCTCCTCACGACCTTGGCAGATAAGGGCTACAGTACGCAAGGCTACGCCGACGACATTGCGGTTGTCATAAGGGGTAAATACGACAGCGTCGTATCGTCCCTTGCCCAAGAGGCCCTTAACACCATATCAAAATGGTGTCTGAGGGAGGGTTTCAATGTCAATCCGAACAAAACTGTGATTGTTCCTTTTACTTATCGCAGGAAACTTTCAATCAAAGCTCCCATAGTAAAAGGACAAGAAATTGCGCTTTCCGACCAAGTGAAATATTTAGGCTTAGTGCTTGATAGGAAGCTTAACTGGAACGCGCATCTGGAAAAAACGATAAGCAAAGCAACGGCGGCACTCTGGATAGGCCGCCGGCTCTTTGGTAGATCATGGGGACTCAAACCTAAAATGATACACTGGTTGTACATCATGGTGGTCAGACCCATTATCACATATGGCTCACTAATATGGTGGACCAAAACAAAACAAGCAACGGCACAAAAGAAGCTCCAAGCTCTTCAAAGACTGGCCTGTCTTGGTATCACGGGAGCTGCACGTAGCACTCCCTCTGCAGCAATGGAAGCTCTACTAGACCTACTTCCCCTGCATGAACAAATCAGAAAGGAAGGTCTAATGAGTGCACTGAGACTAAACTGGACCAGTACAGGCCACAGAACCGGGCACTCAGAAATTCTAGAACTCGTCACAACCGAGTTCCTAGAAACACCATCGGACATAATGCCGATCAACTATGACTTCGAATCAAGATTTGATGTGACTATTGATAGTCGCCAAAACAGTCTGAAACGAGTCACAGAACTAAAACACAACTCTGTACTCTGGTACACAGATGCATCCAAGACAGAGGTGGGCACCGGCATAGGCATATATGGGCCTAAGCATAAGGAATCAGTTCCTCTCGGACATGGCCCTTCTGTCTTACAGGCTGAAATAATAGCCTTAGAAAGATGTGCTCAGGTGTGCACAAAAAAGGGCTACAAAGGGGCACGCATATATCTAATCACGGATAGCCAGGCTGCCCTAAAGAGCCTTAAAGCGTACAGCTTTATTTCCAAGACCACTTGGAACTGTAAACAGGCTCTGAACCAACTGGCAAAGGGCAACAAGCTCACCCTAATGTGGGTACCCGGCCACGCAAGCATAAAAGGCAATGAACATGCCGATATACTTGCTAAGGAAGGAGCCTCAACTACCATCATTGGACCAAAACCGACCTGTGGGCTATCGAAAGCACACAAAAAAGGCCTGATCCAAGAATGGGAAAAAAAGTGCAAAACAGACCATTGGAAAAATGCACCAGGTCAAAGGCAATCCAAAATGTTTATTGACTTCTCGCCAAATAGAGCCAAACAGCTCTTACGCCTCACCAAAACCGAGATAAGACTAATCACCGGTCTCCTAACAGGACACTGCCCAGTGAAGTACCATCTCCACAATATGGGCGAAGTGGATAACACCACATGCAGATTATGTGAATCGGCAGAAGAAACGGCCGAACACATATTATGCGAGTGTGTAGCTCTAGCTACCACCAGGCAGGCCCTAACCGGAGGTATGGCGGTAACGCCAGAACGGATCAGGTCATTACCTCCCAGGAAATTAATTGACCTTGTCAGGGAAGTTGAATTTCTGGGAATCAAATAGCAGTAGGGTATTAGTACAAAAGATCTAAACAGGTCGCAGTGCTGTAAGGCTCTGCACAGCCAATCGACCCCGTCTAATCTAATCTAATCTAATCTAGTCCTTGTCCTGCTGTGACATGGTGAGGATGTCGTGTGCAGCGTGGCAACGGTTTAAGTTGGCCTGGATGAGGGTGATGGCGTTGGTGGTGGTCCTGTTTTGGTCATTGTTAGGGCTTCGTTTGGGATCTGGCCGGGGGGTGGGGCGTCATTGGTCTCCTACCTCTTTCCTTCCGTCTCCCGTTGTCGCAGACTCCAGGGCTTTTAGGAAGGCGTTGCAGTTACGGCTGCCTGGGAAGTGGTCGGCCTCATTATTGTTAGTTGCGCACTGAGGGCACCTGGGCTGCGCTTCGCAGCCAGCCTCTAGGTGGTCGGGCGAGCCGCACCTGCGGCAGGCCTGTGATTGGTCAGGCCCCTTGCAGTCCACTGCCCGGTGGTCGAATTCTCTGCACCTCCTGCAGGGGGCCGGTTTCTCTCTCCTTGGCTCCGCCCGACACTCGGACCACCCAATCCTTATTTTTTTCTTAAGCAAAAGAGCTGACATATACTGCTTAGTGCCTTCTACAAAGGCCTAACCTAACCTAACCCAACCTAACCTAATTTACTTTCTCGTACTTTGTAACGGAGAAAGTAAACATGAAAAACAATTCTATCAAAAAGTTGGTGATACAGTGCTTGTAAGAGTGACTTGAAGTAGATTCAAGGAATTGCTTAGCAGTTATAATAATTATTGACAAAAATTGACTATATAAATTAAGTACAAAAAAAGGGAAATTGGCGAATACACCAGAAATCATATGTAATGAAAAATTTATAAATGTCCAGCCTTGGAACTATATTTGTGGGAATGTGTTAGAAGTCTTCCTAATCTGCTGGCAAGATTTCAAAAAGTTGGTTTGTTTGATTGTAAAGGTAAATGTAACAGTAATAAATGTAGTTGTATGTATAAAAACAAACTATACAATTCAGAATGGCATTGCAGTTCATCTTGTAACAGCAAATAATTTCGCCTTAAGTGTACTTCTTTATTTAAACCTATTGACAAATAAACTTTAATTTGATTTATATTCTTTTGTCCTAAAAATTTCAATTAATTAAAAATGCCAGTAAGTGTTCGACATTCATAATATCCAGTATGTTTGATAAATTAAGCATATTCTCCAATATTAATGGGAATTATACATATTCGCCAGTAATTATTCATACTTCCCAATGTATCATATTGACCGTAACATATATACATACTAACAATTGACTGTTTCTGTACTTCGAAATAGAGGTAAGTAATAGAATATTACCCACCTCGAAGAGGGAATCGCTAATTTCCCAACTTTTTAGAGGTTGAAAATATGCATATTATTATAGTGATTGTGAATAAAATGTGTTACAATTGGTCCCCTAAATTATTTCATAATATCGGTCTACTTATATTATTTTTAATACCCATTATCATTATCTAACCTGAAAACTGCCCTGATCTCGGATGAATGGAAGGGTTCCAAGATTGTATCAAGGTAACGACGTGTCGTGCGTCTAATACGCATTGAAAACCCTGGTACTGTGGGTTTAACAGTTTTTGCAAAATTAATACCTAACTGCCTAAACCGAAATACCCTTCGAATGAAACTGCTCAGTATTACTGCACTAACTCTATAAGAAAACCAACTTTCATCGGGCCCTGTAAATAGTTATTCATATATTAAATAAATGTTTATCACGCAACGATGCAACACTAAAATCTGTGATATTAATAAGGAGTCTCATTTTTATTTTAGCACGTGTCTATAATACCCAGAGCCAAGTTTAGATTAATCTCAGTCTCCGCCGACGCTCGAGCACTAAATCAAACTCTTCTTCGCATTTTTCCTTCAGACCGTTGAAATATGGGACGCATTTTCGCCAAATAGATACGTGCATTATTCAGAAAATGTGACCGAGGGAAATTATTGATGGAACTCGGTGCCACCGTAATCAAAATGATGTACACATATTAAATTTTAATATATGGATACTGACTGGTACTGGGAAAATATTCCACTAAAATTTGTTGGTGGGTGTCTGCGGTGGAATCTTGACTCTGCTTTAGGGAATAAAATTAGAGAACATTTTTATTCCGGTGAAAAGCTATATGCAAACAACAGTATTTTATGTTCATGTCAGAATTACTCGTGGATGGGTAAATTAAAAGATAGAATGAATTACACGAGCGAATACTTTTTCATTTATTATACTCGCGTCTGAACGATTTGACGCTCGATTTCTAACATAACATAAAGATCCGATAATAATCTTGCAGTGGATAGAAAATGCTCACACGGCCAGATTGACACTTAATTTGCTCTCGAATTATCAGCATAAGTTATACCTGAAAAGCACAAAAACATTGACGAGCATCAAATCCCATTACTTGCGAACTTCAATACTCAGCCATTCATTCTCACAGCCACTGCGTGATACCCTTATTTAGTAAGTTTTTTCTTAGTTAAAGCTAACACAGACTCTGCGTGTAGCATTACTTGTACAGCGAAGTTTTGTTATTTAAAGCTGACACAGATACTGCGTGGCATTATTTTTACAACGAAGTTTTCTTATATGCTGTGTACATAAAGTAAGGAATAAATTCGATTAAAATTCAGGGCATTTTCTTTTAGAAAAATGCTCGGACACATTTATTATTATTTTTTAACGCGCATTTTTTGAGATAAAATTCAAATGTACAGGGTGTCCCAAAATTGAGATACGACCCCTAAGTTAAAATTTTCAAATCTGAACTCCCATTTTTTGTTGCATCTATGGATTTTACGTAAAATTCTGAGTATTTTTCATGTAGGATACCCCATGTCGATATTCAGCTGTTTTCGAAGAAATGGCGTTTAAAAAAGTACTACTACTATTCTATTTCTGGTAAAAGATAACATGGTTCCATCGAAACATTGGAATTAATAAGCAAAAATCATTTCATTAACTAAAATGGTGATCATCATGTTACTTTCTCCGACGTGATGGTATCATAGCCATTTATATTTTCGTTTTCATGGTTTATTTTCAATTGAAATCATATTTTAAATGTACATCGAGCGTTGTGTAAACTCGGATGAAACTAACGTTTAAAACGTCAAAATTATGAACGATGGAAAAATTATACTTAAAATTCAAAAACTCAGTTTACTCAAATACTAAAGGGATTAAAAAAAACTTATTCTTTATAAGTTGTTCATTTTAGCATTCTCTACAATTATTATTAACATAAATTTGCTGTAACTATTATCGTTTTATAATTATAAACCAAAAATTAAAAAAATAATAATACATTTTTTTCTCGGATAAAAATAATTTTATGAAAAATGTTTTTAAGCAAAAGATGTTCATTTCTTTGTTGTCTTCAAAGTTTGTTTAAATGTTTTTGTGATATTTTTCATATTTAAGAAAATATTGGCAAAAAACAAAAAACAGTTAAGGTAAACGCCCACTTCCGGTGTACGATTGTAAAAAAAATCACGATCACAATACTTTCTCGTACTTCGTAATGGAGAAAGTAAAACATGATTATTGCTTATTAATTCCAATGTTCCCATGAAACCGTGTTATCCTTTACCAAATCTTTTAGCAAAAATATTTTTTTACTTAATGAAATGATTCTTCCTTATTAATTCTAATTATTTGAGACACCTTCATAAATAAATAGTTTTTTGGAAACCGTCCGAAACGCCGGCATCCGAAGTTTGAAAGGTCCAACCCCCTATAGACCAGATGGTTCCTGTTTTAACCGAATATGAAAATGTTGGGAAACTTAGCGAACGCCAAGAAGTTACCTTTGAACTCCCAAATGGTATATACAAATTTGAGAAATCGTTTCTAATTTATGGGTTGTAAACGTTTATTAGGCTAAACATGTTGTAAATGTTTATTAAGCTAAACGTGTAAACGTTTATTCGGATTAAACGTATTATAAACGTTTATTAAGCTAAACGTGTTTTATTCGTTACAAATAAACAGTAAACGTTTACACGTTGAAACATTTAATCGAAAAATGAAGTAAACGTCGAGCCCTAGTACAGAAGGGCATTCAAAACTGAATAGCAATGTTTGCTGTGTCTTTAAAATATGTTCTTTGTTGAAGCCAAAATTCAATCAGAGTTTTTTTTGTTTAAGGTTGCTTAAAGTTTTCCATTACAGTGGAATCACTTGACATACCGGGTGACCCAGGGATCTGTAAAAGCCCCATAACTTATTTGCTATTTGAGATATGGACTTCCAGTTTTCTTGAACTGATACCCACACTTATTCTACATATTTTAAAAATATGTATATTTTTGTACAGGGTGTCCCAATATACATAACAGAACAAAGTTATGTTTTTTTAAATGGAACACCCTATATTTTATACTTTATTTTCAACCCTCTTGAGAAGCTGATTAAAATACTATAAGATAGAATGGGTCTATTATGGATGGTTGGTTAGTTATGGGCAAATTTGTGGCAAAAACATGTACACATTAAGAACATTGCAGAAGCGTTCCTAGCAAAGAAAGCATCATTATTTATACACTAGAAAATTTCCCACATCATAAAGAATAATATACATCGGCTTTGATTCTCTTTTATTCATAGTGCTATACAGGGTGTCAACATACGCAAAACAACGGATAACTATTTTTTTTCAAATGGAACACCCTATATAAGTTGCCACTAAGCTATGACATTTTTAATAAGCTTTCCAATGATATACAGTTTGTATAACAAAATATTAAGGATTGTTGAGAGTTATCAATAAAAACATATTTTTTTTGTTTATTAAGAAATTATAAGAGACCAAAATTGTAGAGCGGAAAATTTCCGTCTTTCAACTTTTCAGATAATGCGTAATTGTCCGCCATAGCGCGCAAAATCGTGACCGTATATGCATTTTAGCGTTTTCTTTTCAAATTTTGTATTAATAAATTTTATTTTCCGGTCCCTCTAGCGGAAAAACGGGAAATTATAGGAAAATTCAAATGACCAATATCGATTGAAAATGTTCCGCTGCAAATTGAAAATTTGTATCAATTTTCGAGTTTTTGAATGGTTTTTTGAATTTTCAGCGGAAACTATGCATTTAGAGCAAAAATTGCTTCTATTAAGAATTGTAGAGCGGAACATTTTCAATCGATATTGGTCATTTGAATTTCCCTATAATTTCCCATTTTTCCGCTAGAGGGAGCGGAAAATAAAGTAGAGTGCAAGTAATTAACAAACAATTTGAAAAAAACGCTAAAATGCATATACGGTCACTATTTGGCGGGCAATGCATGCATTATTGAAAAAGTCGAAAGACCTATATCGGTCGATAATTTTCCGCTCTACAACTTTGGTATGCTACTATTTTTTCAGAAAATGGATAGTTTTGGCTGAAAATCCAAAAATAAGCAGGAGGTGACAAAATAAAAATGTTTTTTATGGATAAATCTCAAAAATCCTCAATATTTTATTATTCAAATTGTACATCATTGAAAAGCTTATCAAAAATGCCATGCATTGGTGGCAAGACATATAGGGTGTTCCATTTGAAAAAAAATAGTTATCCATTGTTTTGCGTATGTTGACACCCTGTATAACAGTATGAACAAAAAAGAACCAAAGCCGATTTGTATTATTCTTCATGATGTGGAATTTTTTTTAGTGTATAAAATGTGACACTAGCTTTGCTACGAGCGCTTCTGCAATTTTTTCAATGTGTCCTTGTTTTTGGTACAAATTTGCCCATAACTAACCAACCGTCCATAATACACCCATGGTAACTTATACTATTTTGATCAGCTTCTCAAGAGGGTTGAAAATAAAGTATAAAATATAGGGTGTTCTATTTAAAAAAACATAACTTTGTTCTGTCATGTATACTGGGACACCCTGTACAAAAACATAATATTTTTAAAATATGTAGAATAAGTGTGGGTACCACTTCAAGAAAACTAGAAGTCGATATCTCAAATAGCAAATAAGTTATGGGGCTTTTACAGATCGCTGGGTCACCCGGTATCGATCATTTGTTCTTTTTGTTCACGTGAAAAATATTCTGGAATATTTGAAGGAAAAGGGTTTCTGATCTAATTTTGATTTTCCAAATCTTCTTGAAAATAAAATTTTAATTTATTTAAGAGAGAGAGAGAGAGATAGAGAGAGATATACTTTTACCTCAACAGGCAATTGACCAGAGGTCTTTAAGCCTTGTAGCAGTTATTTTATAATTAACGGTAAAATATTGACGTTTGGTCCTTGTAAGCCTAAATTTAAATCGTTCAACCTTCCCAAAATATCAGCTAAATATGATAAACGGGCCAACCACATTTTATCAAAAAAACATTATCCCAATTCAAAAATCAATAGAAAAGCTTGCACTTCTAATCGAAGTTCAAAAAGACGATTTAAAACCTGGCCTCTGGACAGCCATCTAACTTCAGAATGTAATAATAGGGTTTCATGATCACTTCCCACGTCTTGGCACAAAATTGCAAAGATTTACATGTTCCACGAGCCGCCACTGTTCAACTTTTTTACAATTTTTTTTTATTACATTTTTCAACTCCAATCAATTTGGCTCATTCTTCTGATTAAAAGAAAGGTATCACATGAAAGTCTACGATGATTATTAAAAAAAGTTGATTTTTCGATTTTTTTAATTTTTGAGTTTTCTTTGCTGACGCGTCACGGGCTTCAAATTAACATTTGTGGTTAGGCAAGTAGATTTTCTGAAGCGTCTTGAAGGAGTCTTTCCAGTGTCATTAACACTAACAAAACCTTTCATTACCTGTTTACAATGTTTCAGTTCAACTAATTTCGCCTTAAAATAGTCAACAGTTTTATTTTTCAAACTGACATGCTTGGAATCATAATGTCTCTTAAGTAAAGATGGTTTCATACTTTGATTCGAGAATAATTCGCAACAAATAACGCACTGAGGTTGAGGGTCCATTTCAGTTTCATTACAAGTGAAGCCAAATGTTAAATAACTTGAATCATACTTTCTGGTAACTTTTCGTTTCTTTTCAGAATTACTACTACTGGTAGTATTAGTAGTTTGTTTCTGTGAATATGAATTTAAATTTTTTCTTATAATATGTAAACTTATATTATACACGAAGAGAAAAAAAATAGCTACATTTGCTAGTCTGCCCATAGCACCGTTGGCTTAGCGCAAGCACTACTGGGGCTGCTGGTTCAATGCAGCTAGTACAGCCAGAAATTATATTTTTTTTCAATTTGACACTTTATGTCAGTTAACTTTATTTTTCCGACGATGTAAGTAGCGAGATTAAAAAAAAATCACAACGCTCATATAAATCTAATCCTATAACTACCAAAAATGTACTATCAAATACTAATAAGCATTTACTCATTAAATGAAAGCCCGCAGTAATAGCTATGGTCAAATAGCACTGACAGCTAAAGAGCGTCTGCTTTGTCCGCCTAGCCATAATTGAGTAGGAAATAATAATAAAGTTATGGAAGGGACCTTATTTTCGTTATATTTTGCTTACCACCTGGTGTTTGGTGCTAACCTGTTTGAGATTTGTGGGGTCTGGCGCATTTACAAGCGCTTCCACTTTACTTTTCCCGGGTTTTATTCCATTTTTAGAAATTTCCTAGCCGAAATATTGAATCTGAGTTTCAGAAAAACGGCATTTATTGATATTTAAAGAAAAGCCAGCCTGCGACAATGCTACCAGTACACGCTCCAATTTTTCTATTCCTTCAGAAATAGTTTCCGACGGGATCAGAATATCATCTAAATAAATTAGGGCATCCTTATCCTTCAGATTTCCCAAAGCATTACAGATGGCACGCTGAAAAACAGCAGGAGCGTTCGAAAGGCCAAACGGAACAGGTAGATATTTATAGTGGCCATCCGGAGTTACAAAAGCTGTTTTTTCTATAGTGTTTTTCGCTACTGGGATTTGGTGGAAACCGGCCGCCATGTCCAAGCGTAAAATATTTGCGTCGCCCTAGTTGATCAAGTTGATCATTGATCCTAGGTAGCGGGAACCGGTCCTTTACAGTGAGGCTATTTAATGCACGAAAATCTACGCACAGGCGACTATTGCCGTCCTTTTTGTGAACCAAAACAATTGGACTGGCATACGGAGAACAACTCTCGCGAATAATTTTATTTTGAATTAAGTCATTAATTATTGATTTAACCTTTTCCCGTTCACACAGTGCCATTCGATATGGATTGTAGCATATAATTTTATCTTCTTTCAATTTGATTTCTAATTGGGCTGTTTTCATTGCCGTTATTGCGTTTCCTGTCGTGATATTTTGGCCAAATTTTGAAAGCAATTCTAATAGGTTACGTATATCATTATCTTTTAATTGGGTATTTATAGAATTTGGAGTTAATGCGACGTGGTGAATCGATTTAATTTCAGGGGTGCATTCCCTATCAAAATAAATGCGAGTTCTGACTTTCGCAGCACAAATTTTTATTCCCCTGTATGTGAGTAAATCTCTACCAAGGATAGCATCTGGAATCATAACTGAGCTGTCCACTACATGGAACCCAATTTCAAAAGCTGTTCCCTTTCGTTCAATGTTTACGAATATTTTATAAAGAGTCGTAATTAAATTACTTCCAATACCTTTTAGCATGATAAAATGAGGTTTGAAATTACAACGTAATTTTTTTGCAATTTTATATGAAAGTAAACTGCACTCGGCTCCCGTGTCAACTAAGCAGTTTACGGTCTGGTCCTGTATTTTGAATTGGGTACAAAACTCATTATGCAAGTTAACGCTAAAATAATGAATTGTTGGTGTGTTAGACGGTCCCTTCCTTTTATTTTTAGAAAAACAGTTGTTAGCATGATGGCCGGATTTACCACAAAAATCACAAACAAGTCTATCGGGTAAAAATTTTGAATTATCTTTCATATTTGAATTTGTGTTGCCTGGTTTGTAACAATTTCGTCCTAAATGTTCCGGCTTATTACATTTATAACATAATTGTAATTCATAGTCATTATTAAATTTGTCAAATGGATATGAGCGTTTCACAACATTGCGCGGTTGCGCCGAACTTACGAGTTTATTTATTTTATAGTTATCAAGCAATGTCAGCAAATCCGCGACGGACCCGATACTACTATTGAAAGCAGCCGTTTTTACGTGAACATCTTCAATATCACCAACAACAAGCTCTAACAATTGATCAATAGACAAATTAAAATTTAATCCTTTTATCAACGAGATCTTTTTTTCTGGCATACTCACAGTACGTAGCGGCATCTCTGCTGGTATATCGACTAGCTCTTCAAAATTTATCGGGGGTAATACCACAAGAGGTTTAATTTGGCCGGATACATTTTATTTGTTTACACGAGCCATTGAATCGTCACAAATTTCGAGAATGAATTGAGATGGAAAAACCCACGAGCGCTTTAGCGCGAGTGGATTTTGCCTAATCTCAATTCATTCAAGAAATTTGCGATGAAATGACGAGTGCTTAAAATAAAATTTATCCTGCCGAAATTATAACCGCGAGTGGTATTTGTTGAGATAATTTAACGAATAAGAACTATATTTATATTAACAATTTATATTAATTAAATGTACAATGGGTAAAAGAGCATTGTTTATTTGTGATGGAATTGTATGATGCACCAATCGTCAAAATCGTGTGTGGGTAAAATGCAAATGGTTGAGTGCCATGGGAATCGCGAAATTCACGCCTGCACGTTCGCGAATGGTACAAACACTAGGATCTAGCCGTTGAAATGATATTTATAATTATTGTTTTCTATAAATATATATTATTACGTACATTTAGTATACATTCCATACATTTCTGACGTTTCTTATATTATATTTTAGGTTATAACCTCTCACCAAACACACTCACATACACACTACAAGCGGCATGAAGCTAGGAAACCAATAACAGCTGATCGTTAATTTACCGGGTGCACTTATTTCCGACATACATAAAAGGGAAGACGCCAAATACACTTATATATAAATGTTTATTTCATACTATTAGAACGTGATAGAACAAGATAAATATTAAATGCAATCCAATTATAAAATTCACGCATTGTGACAGCGCTACCATACGCTTGCGACATCTCGCGGCCGAAGTACGAAATGCCGTCGCCGGCTTTAATTGCAAATGTACGTAACTAAAAGGAGAAATACTTACTTAACTGATAACTGATACATGGATCGGAAAGAAAATCGTGACAAAAATTTCGTGTTCGAAACAGATTTCAATTATATTTCACCGCATTCAGAACTGACACGAACTGCCCCTGTTCAACTGAAGTCAGCTGTTTACTAAAATTGTTAATATAGAGATCATTGTCATGGTGAAGGTAAATAAATTTTTAACCATTTGCAAATTTTTTTGTCGACCGTTTTAAATGCACCTTTTTATAAAGGGTCCGCCAAATAACTTTTTTTTTTTTGAAAATGCTATAAAAAAAACCACTGAATATTTTCTCAAATTTCTTTTTTTATTTGAAAGTACAATCCTTCCGGTTAATAATGGAAAATAATTTCATTTAAATGGCTGCCTCGGCTGGCCATGCAGTAGCCTACACGATCGGTCCAATTTTTAAGCACATTACCGATTGTGTGCAGCTGTATTTCACCAATGGCTTCACGAATATTGTCCTTTAAAGCGTCAATTGTCTCTGGCTTGTTGGCGTAACACTTATCTTTGAGAGCATCCCACAAATAATAATCCATCGGTGTCAAATCGCAGCTCCGAGGTGGCCAAATGACATCAGATCTGCGGCTGATAATGCGATCTTCAAAAACAGGGCGCAAAACATCGAGTGTAGCTTCGGCTGTGTGGCACGTAGCGCCGTCCTGTTGAAATCAAATGTTGCTAATATCCTCCTCTTCAATTTTTGTGAACAAAAATTCGTTCAACATGGCCCGATAACGATCGCCATTGACTGTAACGGCCACTCCTTGCTCATTTTCGAAGAAAAATGGCCCAATTATGCCTCTGGACCAAAATCCGCACCAAACAGTGACTCGTTTTGGGTGTATCGGCTTTTCAATGTATGCGTGCGGGTTTTCTGTGCCCCAAATGCGACAATTTTGCTTGTTTACATACCCGCCAAGATCAAAATGAGCTTCATCTGAAAAGATGATTTTTTTGGCAAAATCGGCATCTTCTGTAAGTCGATCGCAGGTCCACTCAGCCAAGCGAAAACGCATTGGATGGTCAGTTGGCTTCAACTCCTGAATAAATTGGACTTTGTATGGCGTCATACCAAGGTCTTTATGCAAAATTCGTCTCAATGATGTCTCCGAAATGTTCAATTGTTGAGAACGACGGTGAATTAATGTTGATGGCGCTTCACGCACACTTTCTGCCACACCAGCAATATTCTCGGGTGTACGCACTGTTTTTGGCTTTTCACGCTTTGGTTTATCGATGAGGATGCCAGTTTCTTTTACTTTTTTCACAAAATAACGAACATACGGAGCTGACGGTGCTTCTCTTCTTCCAAAATCCGTACGCAATTTTCGCACACATTCTGCAACATTACCATGATTTTCAAAGTAATGTCGCAATATTTCCCAGCGTTGTTCTAGCGTATACACAACCATATTCATTCAGCGGAAGGATAAAACTAATTATCTGTCAAATCAGACATGAGCTCAGTGCTACCATTCACGAAATAAGCACTAGTTGAAAAAAAAAGTTAGATGGCGGACTCTTACATGAGTTGAATTATCGCTTAAATTTTTTTTTCGGAAGGTATAGATTGGAAATCTCGGCTTTGAATTCAGTCCAAGTCTTTGTATCCGGTTGCCACAAGGTATTATATACTATTCCTTCGTATCACCAGTTAGTCCGCTGGAGGCTCTGGTCAGTTGCTCGAAGTCGGTCCACTTGAAAGTTGTCCCCAACTCCTCGATGTCCTCACACTATTTTAACGCCCCCGTGTCGTTGAAAGCAGAATCAAATTTTGGGATCTCGATGGACGTAGTAGGGGCTGTCGTTCAGCTGGTGTGCTCTTTTATTCCTTGCAGGGTATCCGCCAATTGTTCCATTTTGCCGGGAAGAAAACGCCACAATTCACAATAGCAACACGGCACCGAACTTGTGGTACTTTTAGTGAGCGAATCTCACTTCTGATGTCAGAGGAGTACTCGCCCTTGGTGACGTAATCTTGCAGTGGATGGAAAATGCTCACATACATTTTACCGTAATAGATCATAATTGAACATGAGACAACTTTGTTTGTTGCAGATCATTAAATAGATGCAATAAAAACGAAATATAGCCTAAATACATGAATATTCAAAATGTTTGTGACTGCAAAATTCAAAATTCAAACTATAAAGAAATAACTTATTGAAGCGACTACTTCCCCTGGCTGGTGCCACACCGGATATTGAATGATACAAAAGAAATTTGCATGTTATTACCACAAAAAAAAATGAATGTGTTCACTGATTAGAGATAAATCTCTAAACGCGTCTACACATAGCTATTTACTTAATTAATAATTTTTAAACATTTTAGGGTTCAGTTTTATAGTTTAAAGTTTTCATATTCAATTTAGTTTAATGTTCAAGTTAGTCCTATGGGTAGAAATAAACGATCTTAAACCAATGTTATTTATCTAGTAGTACTAGTAATGACATGCAAATTTCTTTTGTATCATTCAATATCCGTGCCGAGTGGCACTAGCCAGGGTAGTAGTTGTTTCAATAAGTTATTTGTTTATAGTCTTAGTAAGACTTAATTTTTTGCTTGCAGATTAACGAACAGGTTGAATATTCATATAATCAGGCTATATTTCGTTTCGTTTTATTGAATCTATTTAATGCTTTCTGCAAAAAGTAAAGTTGTTTCCAATGTATTCATTAAGTATAGGCCTATATACTGAACAGAAAATATTGCACATTTTATGCTCTTTAACATGGTACGGAGTTTAAGGCAAAGCTCTGCAAAATGTAAAATGCGCTGACCCACCAATATAAAATGGCCGCTCAGAAAAAAAACGGAATATCTGAAAAATTAATGAAAACCTGTTTTCAACTTTCTGAATATAGTACAAACATAGGTAAAAATAAAAATAAATTAAAAACAACCTTACTTGTTGCAGAGGGTAGGTAAAAAAAATGTAATACATTTTGTAAGCCACAATCATTGGTTGATTCCATATGGATTGACCCACCACTTATTATATTACCCCTTACAATAAGTTATTTGTTCTTGTCTTACAATTAGTAAGACTCCATTCGGCAGAATTACAAATAGGTTAATTATTTATATAATCAGGCAAGTTTACGTTAAGTATAGAATGTCTTTGGTAAACATTTTCAATTTTAAGTAAGAGTCAATTAAATCGTAAAAAATAATTATTGCAAACAGTGCAGATTAGTATTCGAGACCTTCACTTTTCATCCAACCATTCGCAAAACGAACCCTTAATCGTCATAACGAAACAAAGGAGGGAAAGTAACGGGGGTCCCTGAACTACAAATGATTTCTTTTCTCAACTCGATTTCTTTGTCAAAACTTCAGCAATAATTCGGTGAACTGTCATCATATGTGTCACGTTTTAACCCCATTCAAAGAAAGATTTAATAAGGTCCGGTCAATAACAAAAAGAAAACCCAAATACTTTTGGTTTACTTTCCTTTAATATTTATAGCGCTATCTGCAACCGACATAATGCAATAAGCCGCAAAATAAAACCGGGAATGAAAATTAAATTCACACTTGTAAATCCCCAATTGAGTGGGCTGGGTAGAAAAAAACTGGTCGAGATCAAATTAAATCACTACTTCAACTTTATGAAAACGTAGGGGTACTTTCAACCGTTTTCACGTAGAAGTGTTTAGAGCTCAATATGAAAGGCTTTGTTTACGTGCTGGATTAAGAATTTTTAAATTAAAATAATTGCTTGCATAAATGCATTAGGCTACTAATACATTCATAGGAAAGTGAATTCTACAATGTAAAATTAGGTTAATATTTACGCTGTAAAAAAGTTTTAAAAATAAATAGTGATTGAAAAAATAACTTTTTGGCCTTAAATATTTAAGATACAAAAATATGATTTATATAAAAGGTGCAGATAATGATCGACTCCATAATTGAAAAATATGTATTTATGTATACAGGGTACCCCATAACGGAGCGCCAACATAAAGTTGTTTTTTTAAATAGAAGTTTTTAATACGAATTAAACAGACAATAACTTTTATTGGGCTGCATTTAACTGCTTCTGAGTTATTCTGGTTATTGAGGCAAAAACAAGCAATATTTAACAGAAAAATAATAATAACTGAAATTTTAAAATTATCGAAGCGTTTTTCAACAAAAGAAATGTTATATTTTTGGATAATTAGGTTTGTTTTAGTAATTTTTAGTAATTAAATGTAATTTTTATGAAAATTTTATTTTATTGGAAGACCCAGTATATTTTAAGAGCAATTAAAAATCGTTTTTCTTACCCATCTAAAAAAATACTAGCTTGTAAATCGACCACTCAGCAATTTTAAATGTACATTTTTGCATTTTGGAAATAATTGTAGAAAAATTGATAAAATACACGTTTATTGCTCGGTCCAAAGAATTAACACAGAAATAATTGTAACCGATGCCAATAAACTAAATATCAATAAACTATCAACAATGTGTGTGGATGTAGGTATTGACTGGCATCGGTATTTGCACTAATTGTAACTAGGTAATACCGGAACAACAGGACAATAAAATATATTCGGACATGAATTGGAACAAGCGTAGGCCAATTGTTTTGCATCGGCGTGTAATGGCTCGTTAATGGTGGAATATATTTTCCGGCTAGACACGAATAATACATCACCTTTGAATGTGGCCGTGTTCAGTTAAAAGGATTGCATAATAAAATTTACGAATAGATACATTATTCTGCTTTTAACTCTTACGCTGCTATACCATTTCGAATGGGTTTTGTAACTGTTTAAAAAATAATTAAGTCTGGTAACAAAATACTATTCTTGTGGCAATAGTTCATAAATAATTAGCCCATACTGATATTTCAATTTTAGTTACATATAAAATTAACATTTTTCAGAAAGAGGAACAGTAGTTGTATAAAATACAGCCTCAGAAAAAGCTTGTATTCTTCTTTCAAACAACCTGGATTTTAATTTAAAATGTAAGTCAGTCCAGCGCTTTTTTGATAATTACATTCTATTGCGGAATTCAACTTTTATGGATCGCTATAAAACAGTTAAGATTATAAACCTTCTTGACGCCATTTTTGAACTCGTGGTTACGGTGATTATTATAATCTATTTTGCGTGGTCAATGCTCGACATAAACCTAATTACTTAATTCATGGCAGGGCAGAGTACGAATGTACTTAGTATGTGAAGCAAAACAAATATTAAGACGATTGTCAGTATATCTGTAGAAATACTATTCTTACACATAATCCGTACATAATTTCCACAAAGCGTATTATACTTCTATTAAAATTCCATATTCGGAAGATGTTACTAAGTAATTACTTTGATGATTATTAAAAAAATCCTAACGTTATTAACTCTTATCATAGATCATGAAAATCATTGCATTTCACAATAATATACAAACTCTCTATGAAGAAAATCAATTTTAGTTACATAAATTAAGATTTATTACGTTCCTTATATAGCGTGTACATTTGGTTGTTTTCATATTAATTGAATTAAACTTTTCATTCCTGAAATAAATTTCAAGTTATAAATTTATGTACTTGTAAGTGAAAATCTCGGGTTATTTCGCTGAAATTATTCCGCTGCAAATACTGAAATTGGATAAATCTAAATATAATTTTATGCATTCAAACTTGAGAACGATTACACTGCTCCTAAAGTACCTCAGGATTTTCATCCCCGTGAAGATTTGTCTGCCACAAATTCGCTTTGGCTTTATACCGAATGGGTCTTACATGCTAGACCCGAGAGGATTATGTCTTTAAGTTTTCCTGAATTCAGAATAGACAATATTTAGATTAATTCCACTTTAGCGGTCTACTATTAATATGCCTAAAATATTATTTTTAATGTGTATGTTGTTTGAATTTATGTAATTTCCAAGTCCGGTTTATCTAAAATTAGAAGCTGTATATGTATAAATCCTTCGCATTAAGTTGAATGCTAACGATTGTTTTTTTTTTAATAAAATAAAGTCAAAAACGAAGGTTCACGGATGAGATCAAAATTTCGAAACTAGTGTAGTTAGTGGTTCATCCGTAAGGAGTATCAGGCGTTTTTAGGTGTTATATTTACACTTACGAACTTGAATTTTGGAACATTTAATATATTCCATTTAAATGGCTGATTTGAAATTATCAGACTGTGTCGTTTTATAATATTTAACGGCTTACCCTACTGCGACCATCCGAAAAAATAATGTTTTTCAGAAACGGATAGTAAGTACATTAAAGGTCCGATTAATTTCCGGTTTTGCACTTAATTTTATCATATTTTAGACTAATAAAACTTATAACAGTTGGAAAAATATTAACGTTAATCTCGTCAAAGATAGTTGACCTGATGGTTGTCAGGTGAAACTGTGTACATGATAAATAGGTCGTGAATGACCTAAATCAAAGGAACCAATTTTATTAATTAAATAAACTTCAATACCTAAGCATTAACGAAGGTTTTTTTTTTAATTTTTCAAAAATTCATCAAATAACGAATTTTTGAAGAAAACACGTTGATTTGTGAGACAAAAAATTCACTAATTTGTTTATAAATCGGACAATGATAATTATTGTTTTTACAAAAACGTCCGTTAATGCTTAGACAATACTATAATAAAAATATCTATAAAAGGCCATTGCAATCGCATCAATAGAGATTGAGAAATCGTATACACCGTCTTTCAAAAAAAAGTGTCGTTTCGAGAAAAACGCGTTTAAAGTTCGAGAACCCATTATTTCCATGTTATCCTATATTAATTTTTTCCTATCTCTAATCTACCATTCCTGCTTCATACATGCATATTAAGGCGCATTTAAACCAACGGAACGTAGAGCTAGAGCTAGAACAAGAGCATTCTCTCTCGATCTTTTAGTGTAAACGAAAGATCGTTCTTAGCGTTTACACCAAAATATCAGCGAGCAAGAATGAGAACCAAGAACTAGAATTCGTGCACGTAGATATTTAGATCATCCGAACGAATGCTCATTGCTCATTCGTGTCAATTCTGTGGTTGGTAGTGCTTCTTTATGACCGACTCTGACAGGAAGAGACGTTGGTGGGTGACAAATTTAATGCAGCGAAGGATACTGGATAATGTAGGTGAAACGATGACGGATATACAAGAAGAAGATGAAAGTGGTCAATTTCAAAATTTCTGTAGATTGGCGTCAGAGGATTTTGACCATTTATTATCTCTGATCAGCGACAAAATTCGGAAAGCAAGTACGAATTTTAGAGACTCGATTCCTGCGTATGCCAGACTAGCAGTGACTTTAAGATTTTTGGCAACTGGAGATTCCTATGAGAGCCTGATGTATTTTACTAAAATATCAAAATCCACAATATGTAGTACTGTATCTGAAGTATGTGCTGCGATAAATGAAGCATTGCATGACTACGTGACGGTAAGTAAACAACATTATTATACTCACTATTTTTGAAACAGGTATTGGAAAAATAAACAAAAGGTACTTAATAGTATTTTTTAAAACACAAAAAGAAATTGAAAAAGAAAAAGTTACTTAAAATTGTTAACGTAATACAGTAAATAATATCTAGTTTCTCCAGTTTCAGTATTATTCGGAACGTGTAATTGTTGGCCTGTGTGTGAACTGTTTTCCATTACTGTTGTTATCTGGTTGAGTGGTGGTTGATCTGTGTTTATATATTGCAGTAAGGTACTTTGTGAACTTTATACGAAGAATATGAAGACATCGGAGTTGATGCTAATTTTAGCTCAAACTCAAATTTCCCCAAATCAGCATCGAACAGTATATTATATGCTTTCATCCGTTTTGAATATTCACGATGTTTTGAAGCAACAAGATTCCCAAAAGCTTGACTCTTGTCCATTTTCTTCGATTTATATGTATCTTTTAAAATACGGTAGGCTTCGTCTATTCGAGGATCTTCAAGTTTAGATTTTTTTGGTGATATTTTCGCGTGGCTAGATCGTAGGGTAGTTGAAGGTTTCGATTGTGTTGTCGTATTGCTTAATTCTACCGAAGTTACAGGTTGCAGATATGTTGTTGAGTCTGAATGTGTACCTCCATTAGGGCCCAGTAACGCAGCTCCTTCATGTTCATTTCGCTCGTTAGCCTAAAATAACAGTTTAATTAATATACACCCTAAATTAAGTTTTTATTCATTACAGACACTGTGAAAAGAAGACGCATGGCTATCTATTGCTCAGGAATTTAATGAAAAGTGGAATTTCCTAAACTGTGTCGGTGCTATAGATGGGAAGCACTGCATCATACAAGCACCTGTTAAGAGCGGAAGCGACTTCTTTAATTATAAATTCACAATCAGTGTGGTATTAATGGCCGTTGTAGACGCTAACTACAATTTTACATTCGCCGATGTTGGTTGTCAGGGAAGAATATCAGATGGCGGAGTTTTCAGAAACACTACTTTCTATCAGAAACTACAAAATAATGAATTAAATTTGCCTAATGACCAAAGCCTTCCAGGAAGACAAAAGAATGTGCCATTCGTATTTGTAGCAGATGACGCATTCCCATTACAAAGACACATCATAAAACCGTATCCTGGTACTCATGCCGGGGGATCCAAAAAATGCATTTACAACTATCGTTTGTCAAGAGCAAGACGAATAGTAGAAAATGCGTTTGGCATACTTTCAGCAGTTTTTCGTGTATTGAGAAAACCTATGTTACTACAACCAGATAAGCATCTCTCATCATTATGGTCTGCGTAAATCTCCATAAATATTTGATGAAAAGGAAAGCTTCTAGGAAGCTATATAATCCACCGGGTTATAATGGACAGAATTGAAAATGGCGTCGTTATTCGACGCCAGTGTAGAAATGTGGATTGTTTATCCTGATTTCTTCCATTACCCAACACTGGACGAAGACATACTTTACAATGTGAAAATATACGGCAAGAATTTTCAGACTATTTTAATTTCACTGATATTTTGCCATGGCAAAACAATATTGCATAATTGCATAACTAGTTTCTATGAACACCTTTTCTAAAATTTTTATAAATCTACTTACCATTTGGTATAATAAATAAACATAAGTATCTACTCACCATGTTTTCATCTAGGTTAGTGTCAAAATCGAATGTTCTCCTCGGTTTATATTTATCCATCAAAAAGTGCATACTTTTAAATGCAAACCATTTCGAATTGTAGGTGCAGTCGGCACCGTTGCCTGATTTCGTACTTTGTTTTTTGCCTTTCTCGGCAGTAAGATGCAAGAAGCGAGTCCATCTTTTTTTTTACTTCTTCAACATTACGTTCTAGTATATTTGCAATTTCCTGCCAAGCATCTTGTTTGCGAATTGTATTTTTATAATGTTCAAACGTCGGATCCCACAGACATCTGGAAGTTCGATAGGCTTCTATCATTAATAAGCATTTCTCTTGAGACCAATTCATAGTTGAATCGATGATCTCAAACACAAGAACACTTTGAAGAGACCGCTCCGGGGAGCGAGCATGTCCGAACATGCAAGAATGCTTTAAGTAACTGTTCGCACGCTCTATTACCGTTTACACCAAGCGAACGAGCATTCTTAAGGAGGCCCTACACTATCAAGCGGCTTGATCAAATGCTTGAGGCTCCGATTGATGGGCGCTTCAAGCGTACTTCAATCAACACTTCAATATTTTGATAAAAACTCTCAGTCGAAGCTGAGAAGTGGAGGAGTGTGGAGCGTATAATGGTGTCAAATGTAGATTTGGGCTTCCTGGCCTTAACATTGGTTGCTGTGAAGAGGAGAAACCACAAAAAGAAAAAAAAGACGGTGGTCTAAGGACTGGTATAAAATGACGAACCGGTTCACTCATCAACATCTCCTTAACTTTCTGAGTGGTTCGGAACCAGAGGATTATAGGAACTTTCTACGCATGGACCAAAAAAGTTTCGATAATCTACTCGATTTAGTCCGCCAAGACATCGAGAAGAAGGACACGAAAATGCGTGCGGCGATTCCTGCAAGTCAAAGATTGTCTGTCACGTCTGTAGACGTCCCTGATACTTTTTTACCCTCGATGGCCTTGAACTCGATGTCGAAGTTTGTTCTGAGAACATTAATTTTTTGTTTCAATTGTTTCACACTGAAATCGGATTTTATCTTTTTCAATGCCCCCACAATTTTTTCTAGCGCCGCACTTTTTTTATTTCTATTGAAATAATCCTTGTTCTTCACTTTCCACAATTCCGAACAATCGCGATATAATTAAATCAACAAACTGATGAATTCCCGCTCCGAGTTTCCGCGGGCCTCGCTTTCCGAAGTGGACGCCATGCCTTCCACCGCTTGATTGACGCAATGCTTGATGGAAATTGCCCTAGACTATCAAGCTGCTTGACCATCCACTTGAGTCATTCAAACTTTTTATCAATCACCGTCAATGCTTGCTTCAAGCTTTAAACGGATTTCTAAACTATCAATTACGCTTGATACAATCAATTTGCTCAAGCATTTGATCAAGCCGCTTGATGGTCTAGGGCCTAATTTAGAATATTCCATAGAATCTTTGTGAACGCAGCAAAAACAACGAAAGTCTGTTTATTTGATAGAGTGGGGATAGAATGAGCATTCGCTCGTCTGATGTAAATCGGCCTTTAGACAAAGACAGATGAAGTCTGTGTAACCTGTTGTGCATTGGCATCGTCCTACTCCTCCAGTCTCTTCGCGCACGCAGCTACGCGCGTTCGAGTTCGGCGCTGTAGCTCCGAAACTAACCCGCATTTACATTTAATTCTTTTTACATGCTATTCCAGATACTTGAAAGCATCATTTACTCATTTACGCAAAAAAAGTAGAATTTTTGAAAATTTTGCCCTTAATTCTGGAATTTTAAATATAAGCAGCCAATCCTATACTTAAAATTCAATCGAATTTCAATACATTTAAGGGCAAGCAATAATAAATGCACAAGATATTATTACTTATATTAATTCAGTGCATTTTAAATTTTATCAATGCATATAAATATTAACCGGATATTGTGCATACATGTATCTAATTTATTATTTACCACTGGGTGGAGCACAAGTCACAACCATGCAGGGTGTCCCAAAAAATTGCACACTAAAAGTATATGGACTTTGAATTAATGCATTGTACTGCAATTTCTAGCATTTAGGTAATCTAGTGTGCTCTTTGAAATAATAGTAAGTGGTTTGACAAGTTTTGAAAGCTTCGTTTTGCATGCGAGTACCAATTTGCATTTAGGATAAGTAAATGCAAGGTATGAGCATGCAATGAAGGTTTTAAAACGTGTTTAAACGTGTTGAACACTCTGCTTTTCCTACGACCAAACATTTTCTTAAGTATGTTTCAATCATAATTTTTCTAGAATTTACCCGCGTCTAGCTAAATTAAATACGTGCGTATTATTAGTGTCAAGACATTCTTAACTTTTAATCTAAATTTGCTTATTATTATTTTACAATCAATTATTAAACAATTAATTGTTTTTCATCACTACCCATTTTATTTTGATGATTTTGACACATTTTTTGAAGTTTGAGGAATTCACTTTCAAAACGGCTGTTTTAAAAATCCAATTTTCAAGCATGACATTACTTGTCAAACATGACAAATATACAATTGACAACTTTCAATGCAAAGCTTTGCGACGATATGTCCGGTTTCGGGAGCGATCGTGGGAAAAACTGTTTTGAAAATTATACGACTTCCGTTTATTACGGAAGTCAACATGAACTTGTTTATTCTAAATTGAACTGTATTTTTACTTTCTCCATTACAGAGTACGAGAAAGTATTGTGTTCGAGAACATTTTTTTCAATTTTTTTAGGGAAATATTCGTTTTTATGTGTGTGTGTGTGTGTGTGTGTGTGTGTGTGTGTGTGTGTGTGTGGTGCGTGCGTGGCTGTGCGCGCTGTATCTGAAAAAATAATAAAGCAATTAACATGAAACTTGGAACATAAGTAAAAAAAAAAGAACCTTTATTACCTATACTACATTCTCTATTTTACCACCTCCTCTCCCTTCTCTTCTCTTTTTTCCACCCCAATCTCACCAGAATCTTCACCCCGGCTCCGTCCTCTCTCATCCATTCATTCACTCTTTCTTCCCCTCCCACCTATTCCTCACACACTCCCTCGCACTCCTCTGCCAAATGTCTCCATGTATCCCTCCCCCATTCACACATTACACATTTCCGATACTATTCACCCATCCATCTTTTCCTCCCTCTCTCTCTTGGCTTTTGCCAGCGTCACTATTTCCTCCCTGCTCAACTCCCTCTCATTCAAATACCTCGGCGGCCTCCCATGTATCTACCACCGCGCTTCTCAGAGACAACCCATCTCGTCACGCTAGAATAGGCCTCTGGTCAGACTAGCCCTAGCACCGAGCATATGAGGAGAGGTTTTAGTTGGTAGGAGCGATCCCGGCGAATCCAACAGTACCCCACCATAGGGGTGTCTTTTGAAGATCTCCTCTCCTCAAGTCAAAACAAAATGCACCTGCCACCTATCATACATATCATTATATTCACTCTTCGCGATACATCCCTGCCTCTCCTGAATGTCCACTTCCTCCTCCTTCTCTTTCACCCGCGCCGCCGCATTCACTCCACTCTCTATCCATTCCTTCGCTTTAGCTTCCGACAACCCCACCCTCTCATACATTCTCTTTCGCTCCATTCTCCACTTATACTCTCCTACACCCACACACGCTTTCCATACTTTTTTCACCAATCTCTCCTCCTCCAATTCACACAACTTCATCTCATATCTGACCACTCTCCATTGCCACACTCTGTATATTCCCTCTATTTGTTTCCTGAAGCAGTATGTACCCTGGCGTAGAAAATACAAATGAATTATTCTGTTTTGAAATATTTCTTTATAATCAAATTAAATAATATCGACGGAACGAGCCCGGGCCGGGCCGTTTCTTTAATGCAGTATTATCGGGCCGGGCCGGGTCGGGCCGATATCTCAATTTATAGTATCGGGCAGGGCCGGGCCATAAAACTACGAATACGGAAATTGTGAAAGTGAAAAGTGGAAATTTAAATCGATATTATTTAATTTGATTGCGTGAATAAAGTCTAAGGGCAAGGAGAATAGGTAGAAGAAGAATTTTGAAGATTGGGTGGCTGGGAAAGACATAGTGGGGATAGTTGAGACATGGATGGTGAAGGGGGAATGGGGAGAAGTAAAAATATGGTTGCCGGGAGGTTTTAAACGGGAGATGAAGGAGGCAACAAAATGTGCGATGAAAAGGAGGGCGAAGGGGGGAATGATAGTTGGATGGAGAGAGGACAGGAAAGGTGGCAAGGTAGAGATTATGGAGGGAGGCGAAGGACTAATGTGCATGAAATGGCAACAGGGAAGATACAGGATTAATGTGGGGGTGGTTTACGTGGTTAATAGGGACGTAAATTTCGAACCACTTTTCACTTTCACAATTTTCGAATTCGTATTTTTATGGCCCGGCTCGATATTATAAATTGAGATATCGGTCCGGCCCGGCCCGGCCCGACCCGGTCCAATATTACTGCATTAAAGAAAGGGTCCGGCCCGGAGTGAGCGCGGGCCGGCCCGTGCAGGGCCTAGTTCTCCGTGCGATTCTCGCCCCTACGGCTGCCCACGTGCTTCTTCTTCTTCTTCGGCACCTATCCTTTTATTTCTCGCCTATCCAGCTACACTTCCTTATCTCTAGGATGACTCTCCTTACTATTCAATTCAATCGTCCACCCGTCACGCTTTTTCGCTAATTATATCCACGAAAATATCCACTAAATATTCGCCGCAAAGGAAACACAGCGAACACGCGACTCTCATGGAACATAAGTATTATTTAATAATCCGAAGAACTGAAAAGCTTTTGGTAGAATTTCCTGAACAGGAAGTTGGTGTTTACCTTAAACTTTTGTTGTATTTTGTCAATAATTTTTACTTTCTCCGTTACGAAGTACGAGAAAGTATTGTGATCGTGAAAATTTTTTCAAACATTTTTCACGGGAATATAAATTTAGGCGTCCCTAGATATTATTTTAAAAATGTTTGGAATTTTTTTGGTATCTGTGTCAGCGCGCGCGTGTGTGTGTATCTGTGCGCGCTGTATTTCAAAAACTAATACAGCAATTAACATGAAACATAAGTCTTATTTGTCAATTTGAAGAACTGAAAACTTTTTGTGGGTGTTTACCTTAACCGTTTATGGTTTTTTTCCGATAATTCTCTAAATATGGAAAATATTACGAAATTTCAGTTTTTCCCTGGTGCTCCAGTGCTCCATTATTGATATTATTTGGTAGTCCTTGTGATCTGACATTAATTTATATAACCTATCAATAGATATGCTTATTGATTGCATATTTTGATTGATTATTGTGTGTTTCGGTTATTATTAATAGGTGTTGAATAGTTCGAAGGACCAGATGAACTTTGTCATCAAATAAAAATTTAACTCTACAAGTATATTAATTTAAATAAAACATAAATTTACATTTACAAATAAAAATGCGTGTTGTATGTTTCGGAGTTGAAGTTAGAATGATTTTTTCTTCGGCCTTCGCTCTTCGATTTCGCGAGGGTGGCTGCGTGGGGGTGGTGGAACCACGTGATTTTTCCTTCTGCCGGTAATCCTCCCTTCAAAAGGCGACGTTGCTGGAATCCGGTGGTCCTGCCCGTTTGGTCACCAGATGTGACCGTAATTGCACTTTCTCGAACCGAACAAATAATACTACCCAAGGACGCACTTTATGCACTCGTAAGTCGCCCCGTCGTTCATTTGGGTGCGAGACGAATTTGTGATATATTTTGACGGAATTCTATTGTTCATTGTGCACAATAGAATTCCGTTTTAAAGAAATTACAAGTGTCGTAAATTGAAATCGGATATTAGCAGTGACATTATGGAATCTACTTAATTATTCGTTTATCCTATTTAATAATGCAGCGGCTTATGGCCGCAACAATAGGTATTGTTTCATTTCTTGTTCTGGACTCTGTACTCCTAGAACCACCTTGTAAAGATGTGGAAAAAACGATTGTATACCACACGTACCGTCCCCAAGGCTTGAATTTGAATTTGCGTTAATTTGCTAAATGGGACCGAGACCTCAAAAGAACTGTATTTTTCAGGGTGTTTCGAGTTTAACTGCTCACATGTAAAATTAGTAATTAAATTGTTCTCTAAAAATTCCAATAACGATTTTTCGGGGATCTTCGGGTTTAATCTGTAAACATGCTCTTCTTTCGACTCCTGTAATTACATCCGTGGGATTTCTTTCTCTTTGTCCAAGCATTGTGTTTTTATTTCTTTTTCTTCTCGAATCCACTTTATATTCCACTCTTCCTCTTCGACTGGTTGTTGTGTGTGTTCATTAAGTTGTGATGTTGGGTTCTGCGTTGTTTGGCCATTTTAATTGGTAGTGAATACTGGTCCGCAAATTTCGGTACTCTCGCTCTAGGCTATCGGACAGATTCGTAAATTTTCTGCCTTTGAAATGATCAAATAACAAAGTATGTAAGGGCCGCGGTGGTCTAGTAGGTAGGAGGCCGGTCTTAGGGCGCGTTGGTGCGGGTTCGAGTATCTTCTGGGCCATCACCTTTTTTTTACATTATAAATAAAATTTACCATTTTTGTACAATAATTGATTATTTATATATTTTCAGGATATTTATAAAACCGTGATAATAATAATACATACTATTGTTCCATGAGTTTTCCATGTGCTCCTTAGCCGTCCATGTTTTATAATTGTATGCCCTCTAAATTTTACTGTAGCTGTGCATGTTTTGGCATGAAATTCGTTTATTTTAAAAATCATATAGGTATTTACTAGATATAAAACCGTGATAATAATTAGTAAAATAATTAATAACATTTTAATATAATATTTGAAAATTAAATTTATAAATAAAAAGTGATATTTTGGATCGTTATTACTCATCAGTTAGCGGCTGCAAATGCTAAGTACTTATCATTAGGTTAGGGTTAAGATAAGGTCCCCCCCGGACCGGCTAGTAGTTTTACTGGCTGCGTGACCGCACCTCTTGTTCCTCGGCCGTATATTTTCGCAATGGCGTCAACAATAACAATTAATGGAAATTTAAAGTGCAATAGATGCAGTAAAAATTTAGTTAATTCGATTGTGTGTGAAAAGTGTCAAAAAGGATATCATCGGTCGTGCTTGAACGTTCACTTGCCAAATTGCGGTATCGAAATTCGTAAGAAACAGCACAAGTGAGGTTAACAATGGAACCGAACCAGAAGGTAATTTTAATTTAAGTGCGACCCAAGAACTTCAACATCTTAGAGAAATAATCAATCTCAAGGATGAAATAATTGATGACTTAAGAGATAAAATTGATGTTATGCACAAAACCATCTTATTACTGGAAGATAAGTGTAAGAGTAATAATCAGCATCTACCGCCTAAAAGCCCAAACACTCATCAAAACAAATCCATGCTCAATTTAATTGAAAATCCACAAAACTGTAATAATAAACAGAAATCTAATATAGGCAACCAGATCTCTATATTTGTAAATAAATCAAAAACTGATAAGGAACCCGAAAAGATCGCTGACTTTTCTAATAAGGAACCTGTAAATCCGCAACAAAGTATGCAACCAAATTTACCAGATAACAATATAATGGAAAATAATGGGAAAGAAGATATACAAGAAGCTGAGAGATGGAGCACCGTGGTGAAGAAGAACCGGAAAAATAGAAATGAAACGCAAGGGTGTAGGAAGTATAAACCAACCGACGACATACGCGGAGTGGAGAGACGGGCCCACCTACATGTCTATAGGCTAAACCCCGACGTCACAACAGACTCACTAACACAATTTCTAAATTCAAACAAAGTTGAGAATTTTACTTGTGAAAAACTGAACTCTAAACATCCGACAGAATACAGCTCATTTAAAATTACGGTACCTCTTAGTAAACTTAAGGAAATCCAAAACGAAAATTTGTGGCCCAAAGGCGTAGTCTGCAACCGTTTTTTACTGCATCTTCCCACGAAGAGATTGAAAGACAGCACACACATGGACAGCATAAACAATCGAGATTAAATACCACCACATTTTCTGTTTTCAACCAAAATTTACAATCGATTAATACCGCTATAAATATATTAAACCAGGTGGTAGCAGAAAATTTTGAATGTCAAGCGCTAACTTTAACAGAACATTGGAAAACCTACGAGGAACTCAATTGTTACAAAATTGATGGATATCACCTCATCACATCATTTTGTCGGAAGTCACATGCCCATGGAGGAGTAGCGTTATATGCAAAAGATGGTATTAAAACAACAGTTCGCGAGGACATCAACAATCTGGCCATATCCAATGAAATTGAAATAGCGGCGGCAACTTTTCACGCAAATAGTAAACGCATTGTTATAATCGCAATATATAGACCACCAAGTGGAAATATGGAAATATTTTTCGAAACAGTTAACACTATATTAAATATTCTGTCAGATGAGGGAGTTCATTATATTATGGCTGGTGATTTCAACATTGACTTTTTAAGCAGCAATGTAAGTAATACGTATTTCACAAACCTAATAATTAGTTATGGCGCTAAGCCTTTAATACAATCACATACCAGGATAACGAATACCACTAAGACCTGCATAGATAATATAATAAGCAACATAGAATGTAATTACCATACTGAAATTATAAAATCACATATCTCAGACCATTATGGACAAAAAGTCAACTTTTTAGTCGTTTTAATGAAAAACAGACCTGCTAAAATTATATATAAACCTAACATTACCACTGAAACATTAAAACTATTTAATGAAAAATTAGCTGAAGTAGATTGGAGAATTATTTTAAATGACTATTCATTAAATGAAAGGTGGGAAGCATTTCTAAATAAATTTATATTATTGTACAATGAATGCTTTCCGCGTGTAAGATTCGGGCAAAGTACTAGCAAATACAAAAATCTTTCAATTATAAAATCTTTAGAAATCAAAGAAATGAAAGAAAAATTACAATTGTATGAAACTTTACGTATATTTGATAAGAGTTATGTCCCCAATTACAGGAATACAAAAAAAGAATATAACGATTTATTAATTAAATCAATAAAAAACTATTATGACCAAAAAATAACTAATAGCAATAATATAAGCAAAACAACATGGAACATCGTGAAAGATATACAAGGATCTAAAAAAATAAAATCACCAATTAGATGCGGATGCAAATGATATTAATAAATATTTTGCAAATACCTCACAGAGAATTTTAAACAAAATTCCAAAGGTAGCATATAAGGATAATATAAAACATAATCAATCATCTATATTCCTTGAACCGGTTACTGAGAATGAAATATGTAGAGTAGTCTCTTCTCTAAAACAAACAGAGTCAACTGGCAGTGATGGTATTTCACTAAAGGTAATCAAAAATTGCATTGATATAATAAAATTACCTTTGTGTGATATCATTAATAAATGTATTGAAACTGGCGAATTTCCTGAAACTCTAAAAACCTCAATTGTTAAACCAATTTTCAAAGGTGGAGATCCGAATCACTTCTCAAACTACAGACCAATTAGCATACTTTCACATTTCTCAAAAATATTTGAAAAGATTATCAATAATAGATTAATATCATTCCTCACTAAACACAGAATCTTCAATTCTTCACAACATGGTTATTTAAAACATAGATCAACAAACACGGCTTTGGTTGAATTAATACATTTTGTTGGTAATGCACTGGACAACAAAGATATTCCCATGGGGATATTCTTAGACTTATCGAAAGCTTTCGATTGCGTAGATCACACCATACTTTTAGACAAGTTGTACAAATATGGTATTAGGGGAATCACTCACAACCTAATAAAATCATATCTAAGCAATCGCAAGCAAAAAGTACAATATTACAGTAAAAGCACTAATGTCGAATCAAATATTATAGACATAACAGCAGGAATCCCGCAGGGAAGTGTATTAGGACCAACATTATTCATTATATATATATATAAATGATATTTTCAATATAGTATCGTCTGGGGATGAAACAATGGTCAGTTATGTAGATGATAACAATGTCATCCTAAAAAATCATAACTACTCAGATCTAATTAGCTCAGCAAATAGGTTAATTGAGGACATAACTGTATACTTAAATAAAAATAAATTATATCTAAATGAAATCAAAACACAAGGTATGATATTTTGCACGAAACAATCGACTAACAATATAACACAAAATATATCTTTGCAGAATTTTACTTTAACAAATGTTGAGTCCTGTAAGTTTTTAGGAATTCACATTAACAAACATTTGAATTGGACTAAACATATTACCTACCTGAATAACAAACTTAATAATACCTTGTTTGGAATGCGCAGAATAAAAGGTTATCTAAATTTCAGTGCATTAATGCTAGTTTATAATTCATATTTCTGTTCACATATGAGATATGGAATAGTAAGTTGGGGAAGCTCGAGAGACATCACAAAAATATTTGTAACGCAAAAGGCTGCAGTTAGAATGATTTTCGGCTTGCAATACAGAGACTCTTGTCGTGGCATTTTCAAGACAAATAATATATTTACGGTTGTCGCATTATATATTTATGAATGTCTAATATTTATTTTTCAAAACAAGCAATCTTTTGTTCCTTATCTTAATGTGAACAGTCACAATACCCGTAATGCTAACATTAGCTACATATACCCTAGACATAATCTAGCAATGCTTGAGAAAACGCCACATTACTCAATCATGAAAATTTATAATCAGCTTCCAGTATCGTACAGAAATATTACCAATATAACTGAACTTAAAAAAGAAATAAAAATATTGCTGTTAAATATAGAGCCTTATACGTTAGAAGAATATTTCTCATATTTCTGTCACTGATATCACAAACCATTTGGTTGAATTATATGCTCATTTTTCTTTGACAAATTTCTTAATTATATATATATATATATATATGTGTATTGTATTTTACTGTATCCTGTATATCTTTAAGAAATAAATCGTATCTTATCTTATCTTATCTTATCTTATCTTATAAGTGATAGTTTTGCAGGCTAACAGTGATCGATGCTGAAACGATGCGGTCATTTAAAATGGTTTTTGATAAAAAGAGAGTACCAATTTGTGGGTAAACGTTAATCAAGCAAGTTCGATTAGCCGGCTAATGCGCATATGCAAAACTTGCGGAACTGTAGTATAAAATACTACAGTATCATCGGCCATTTTAATTCCGCTCTTTATTCTTATTTTGTTTCTTTCGTTGCATACGTTCCGCTTGATGAGCTGCATTTTGACCGTTTCCCACTGTTGCCATTTAGATTTGATTTTTTCCCCTGCATTGAGCGCATCTTTTTGTACGGTGGGTTCATTTACAGTTAAATTAGTTAGTGTGGATTTATGTAAATACTCATTATTAGCAGCTTCCTTATTCTTATTCTCTTGTTTAGAGCCGGTATCGCTATTTTTAATTGATTCTAATGACTCTAACCTCGTCAGTAGATATCCATTAGTTTTCAGCAATCCCTCGTTATTTGGAAGCAGGATTTTATTCTTTAGTTTTTCAATTATTTTCTTGAGATAAGGAATGACACTATTTTCATTCGCATTTTCTTTCTCTCCGCTTTGCACACATACATGTTGTGGCTGGGCATAATTGTTCCCTTTCGAGAAACAGCCAACAAACAACTTTTTCGCGAACTATAATTCTCTTTCATGCATTATAGCAGCGTACACTTTGTTTATTTATTTCACTGGCACTAGTACTGGTCTAATTATTTAATTGACAACTGTCTTGGGACGCCATAGAGAATTATAATTTTTCCAACAACTCGATATTTACGTTTACCTTCACTTATACATGTTAATTCTGTAAACACCTCTTGCCGAGTCTATATAAAAGTTGATTTATTCATACATTTTTCTTCCCTTCAATAATACTACTGTCATGCATGTCGGCTGGCTTTTCAGTCGATGTTTGCCACAAATTTAAAATTTAATTCAAGTTGCCCTGCATTCGCAAAATGCTTTAAGCCTTAATCCGGCATTGAGAAATGTGACAACGTTTAAGCCAAAATAGAATAATAAATAACAATTATTTACTAGACTTTTTAAGAAAATGACATTAAAAAAAAATCGTGTCTTCTCATTTGACATATCGCCAACTTATCCCAACACCATTCTTACAATTAAAAGAAAAATAGTTTATTCGTGTTTGAATGAACACTAGAAGCTTATAAACTACTTTGTCGTAATCCCAAGATTCCGTATAGATTTTTCCAGTTTTATAACGGGGGACAGCGATATATTTAATCCGCTGAAATATATATGTTTGCAAGCATCTTTTACGCTGCGCGCATTCACAGCGTTAATACGTTATTCCTGTTGTTTATAATACGTATTGACATTTCTGTCCGGTATTGTGTGTATTTCCTATTCTCATTCGCATGGAAATCCGCAACGTTATTTTTGATTAATACGTTCATATCTCACGATATACATTATATCCCTTAATGTATTCAATTTGGAATATCTAAATACAAATTAGAATTAAATTTATACCTATAAGCTGTTTAAATTTTGTAGTATTTGACTATATAAGCTCAACAGATTACAGCACGTTACGATGAGGACATTCCTATTTATATATTAATTACGTGTACATGAATCGGTATTAATTGGATGCTTATTATACCGGGTGTCTCACTGAAGTAACTTTTTGGTCTTAAATATTTCAGATAGAAAAATATGATTTATATAAAAGCAGTAGACTGTCACAATTTATTTATCTTAAACACTTTATTAATAATAGGCCACAATAAGTTGGCACAAAAAGAGAAGGAACCTGGCTAACTACTCTGTCGGAGAGTTTGGTCGTGGGTGAGTTTTAATAATAATATTTACTGACTCAGTTCCTCAATAATTAAAATATTCCGTTACTAAATATTTTCTAATTATTGCCACCAATTATTCAATCAAGTAATTTTAAAAGGTTATTTTCAAAAGAAAATATTATACTTAACCAAGAGAAAAGAAATATAAGGTGGAGTGGCGTAAGTGCATAAACGGGGCAAGTGCATAAACGGGCTCTTATTAACATAATATGGGAGATATTTCGATATCTAATATACAGGGTGTTCAATTTAAGTGAAGACATTGAAATATCTCGAAAACTACACATCGAATAAAAAAAAATAAAATTTGTTCGTCTTGGAAGGGGACATCTAATGATATGAAACTCGACCCACTACCTTCAACCCCTAGGGGGTAGGGGGTAATAAAAAAGTTAAATAGGAACCTCCATTTTTTTGTGAGGATTTGAATACTCCGGGAAAAAATAAGAAAGTTTTATCTGAATTTTTTTTTGTATTCGTGACAGACGACGTTATAATCGACAAAATTCAAAATTGGCAAAAATCATTGAAAAATGGGGATTTCCTGAGAAATGGGGATTCGTAAAATAAGGTTCCTTATGCTGCTGTGAAATAATGCGAAGTGAGATTCATCGTCAGTTAATCGAAGTTTATGGGGAAAATTGCATATCTGTTCAACATGTTCGCAAATGGTGCAGAGAATTTAGTGAAGGCCGCACGGAAATTCACGATGAAGACAGGAGCGCAAAGCATTCAGTTACAGATGGAATTGGCGAAAAAGTTGAGAGAATATTGCTTGAAGGTCGGAGGATCACCATTAACGAACTTGCTTTCCGTATTTCTAAGACTTCCAACACTAGCTATTCCCAAAATTAAAGAAACATTTCGGTGGTTTACGCTTTAATACCGATGATGAAGTCAAGGAAGAGGTTACTTGATTCCTCAAAGGATTGGCGTCAGAATTTTATAACATGGGGATAGAAAAACTGGAGCATCGTCTGCAAAAGTGTTTGAACAGAAACGGCGATTATGTAGAAAAATAGCATAGGTTTTAAGCTTTAAAATGATGTACAACACTAAGAACAAAAATATAGCCGTCTATTATTAAAAATCATGGGAGCCTTATTTTACGAATCCCCCTCGTACATATGAAATCAGAAAAATAAAAGTACACGAAGGTGTGAGTCTTCATGCCTCTCACACATAATACTTTTCTAATTAAAACAAGTGTTTAAAAATTCGACCTTCAAGTTCAAAACACTTATTGATACTTTTTTCGATTGATTGTACACACGATAGAAGCATATCCGCGGGAATTTGAGCACAAGCGTTTCTTATGCGTTCTATCATGTTTTCTCTGTCTGTTGGCACTTGTTGATTACCTTTATCTTTCAGATAACCCCAAAGAAAAAAATCTGGTGATGTTAAATTAGGCGACCTAGCAGGCCAATTAATAGGACCACCTCTGCCGATCCACCGAGCATTATAATCACGGTCTAATACTTCCCCTGCAACGATTAAATAATGCTCTGAGCAACCGTCATGCTGAAACCACATACTTTGGCGAACATCTAAAGCAACATCCTCAAGTAGTATTGGTAGTTCTTCTTCCATAAAATGTCGATATTTAATTCCATTTTAAGTACCGTCAATAAAATATGGACCAATGAGTTTGTTCCCTATGATTCCACACCAAACATTTACGGACCAAGGACGTTGATGCTCAATTTGTCGTAACCAGTGGGGATTTTCCCCACTCCAGTAATGCATGCTATGCCGATTAATACAAGTAGTTTTCGAGATATTTCAATGTCTTCACTTAAATTGAACACCCTGTATAATCATCTACTCAAAGTTAATGTCATCCAATGCACGTAGATGCCGCCGAATGAATGAGGGAAATCCCCGATTTATGCTAATCAGTTCGAAAGCACCACATGCAAAGAGCACGTCTAGTTTGAGTGTATCAAAAATCAGCTGTAGTTTTTAAAGAAATTGTGTGTTCTGTAGATATTATTTTTGGTAAGTATTAAAAGATAATGTTTATATTTTACTTGAAATAAATAATTTTTGTCGAATTATTAAAATTTATTGAGAAAAACAGTAGTGTGCTTTGCCTTGTAAATATTGAGACAAGGGGCAAGTGCATAGCGTGTCGTGGGGCAAGAGAATATATGCTGTGCACATGCCCCAGAAAATGTTCTGCCTAATTATTTCTTGTTTTACTTCTCTCAATAATATACTTAAAGAAATTTGCTACGTTTATTGCTTAACTTTCTTTTTAAGAAAGCAAAAATTATTCAAAAGAAATGTTTGAAGAAGCGTTTGAAGAAATAAAAGCAGGCCGCATAAATGCGTACCAAGCCAGCAAGAAATACAGCATACCTTATCCCACAATAAAATGTCATTTAAATAGAAGACGTGGGACAAAATCAAAATCATTTGGTAGAAGCACTACTATATCAATCCATATCGTTGAAAAACGACTAGTCGAAGGACTGTTAAAAATAAAGAAGCATGGGTTTGGGTTATCCAGAAAAGAGGTGCAAGAATTGGTTGGGCAATTCGTAAATGAGAATAAAATTAAAACTCCATTTTAAAACGGCGTCCCTGGAGAGGACTGGTTTTTGAGATTCGCAAAGAAGCATAACTTGTCAATAAAAAAACCTCAAAGTGTAGAAATCGCTAGAAAAAATAGTTGTAATCCTTGTACAATGGATAATTATTTTACATTATTAGAAAATACTATAAAAGAGCTTAGCATAGAAAACAAACCAATGAGAATTTGGAATTTGGATAAAACTAGTTTTTGTACAGATCCTGCAAAAACAAAGGTAGTTGGCGGTAAAAATGTTCCTTGCACTCGCACTGTCAGTGCTCCTTGAAGGGAACACATCACAGTTTTGATGGCTGCTTCAGCTTCTGGAGACAAAGTTCCACTATTAATAATTTTTAAAGGTAAAAATATCTGGGATCAATGGCAGGCATCAGAAAATAGTGGATATCCTGAAATCACTTATGCTGCAACTGATAATGGTTGGATGGAGGCAGAGGTATTTCAAAATTATTTTCAAAAAAGTTTCTTCCAGGCACTGGCCTGTCTTATTAATATTCGATGGTCATGCTACTCACTTGACCATCAGATTGATAAAGACAGCTTCTCAAGAAAATGTAACAATTCTTAAATTACCGCCTCATACCAGTCATGTTCTACAACCATTGGATTTAAGCGTTTTTAAACCGTTGAAAACGTGTTGGGGCGCAAAGTTAGTAAAGTGACAAAGACATAATATCGATGTAAGGCTTTCAAAAAAAGAATTTTTTAAATGATTGGAGAGGTTTTTAGGGATTTCGACCCAAACATAGTTATGAATGGTTTTAGAAAAGCTGTCATCTCTCCATTGTCGAGGAATGTTGTTCCAGATACTATATATAACGCAATTGTCCTTAAACAGTGGAATGGAGAGAAAACAGCAGTAAAAGATCATTCTCCACAAATAGCTAAAGACCCATTAACAGCTGATTTTGAAGAAACTACTTTTACCCACCTATAATATTAGAAATTGCTCCTCAAGATTCAGTGGACGTAGTGCTTGATTATGTTGATGAACCACCCGAAAAAAAAATCAGAAATTGAAGAAACATCTTCAGTAATATTAACGTAGTCTTCTAGAAAACCTGGCTCATCATTCATACCGCAAAAAATTAAAACGTTTGAATAACTTCTTTTGGATACCATAGAAGCAAATGCGCCCAATCGTGCGCTTAAAAAAAAGATATTTGCGAGAGGAGCAGAAGAGGTGAAATGCAGAATGGTTGCCGAAAAAATATGCAGGGAAAATTATAATACAGTATGAGAAGAAATTGCCACTTGTTCAAAGCATGACAATACTAATTTATGTTCGATCTGCAAGTGCGATTTTTGGCAATACATTAAGAAGAAAGACTGGATCCAGTGCGTAACTTGTACGCAGTTGGTATGTGGAACATGCAACAAAGGTTAAAAAAAAAACGACGTAATGAATGTGAACGTTGTTTGGATTCGGAGTAATATAATTGTTCAAAAAATACAACTTTTTAACACTTAACATTGTAAATAAATTAGAAACAACCGTACTTGTTGCAGAAAGCATTAAATAAATTCAATGAAACGAAATATAGCCTGAATATGTTAATATTCAATCTGTTCGTAACTCTGCAAGCAAAATTAAGTCTTACTAAGACTCTAAGACTATAAACAAATAACTTATTGAAACAACTACTTCCCTGGCTAGTGCCACGCCGGATATTGAATGATACAAAAGAAAGTACATAGTGAAATAACATTGGTTTAAGATCGTTTATTTCTATCCACAGGACTGACTTGAAAATTAAACTATATTGAATTTGAAAACATTAAACTATAAAACTAAAAAAATGTATTTTAATCTTTAACATTCAATTTAAATGAAAAGGTGCACTGATGAGAGATACATCTCGAAACGCATCTGCAGATGGCTATTTACTTAATTTTTACATATTTTAGGGTTTAGTTTTATAGTTTAAAGTTTTCAAATTCAATTTAGTTTAATTTTCAAACTGAGACGCTGTGGTAACACGGAAGAAGATTGTGACCAATATCTTTAGCGGCTTTCCTGACAATTTTGTATTGGTGTTTCGAATGTTTTGCTGCAGTGATAAGTGAAAGAGCAGAATCGGCATGAAATATGTTATAATTTTCATTGAAATTGTTTGAAGTACCTGCAGCATTGATTAAATTCTGGGAATAAGAGCCCCGTAGCTGACCTATTTTATACCTTTTGGCATGATCACAAACACCCATCGAAAGTCTTACTTGGTCTCCCTCCCTTGCATATGATGTCAGTAGAAGTATCCAAACCATCTACGAGCAAAGTTCCGACGAATTCTCTTTCCAACCAGTTGCTGTATTTTTCAATAAATTTTGCTTTAATTCGATGCACAGACTTCAATGTCTGATTGAAATGTGGTGAAAATCTCTTCTTTATTTCTTCTAATATTTTAGAAACTTGGTCATTTAATGATGCCCGATAATTCTCCATCAAAAAGTCATTTAACTCATAATTATTTCCAAATAACACTTCGCTCAAATCACGGTACGCGACTACAAGCTGCACCATTTTATAAAATATGTTTTTATTCTTCTCGATCAAAAAAATACTATTTTTGTCAAAAATTCGAATTATTGTCACACACAATTGTAGGAAACTTTGTAACCGGCAATGCCATATATACAGACTAGATGTCGCTAGATGCCGTATCACCGTGTCAGAATGGTGGTGGTATTTTTATCGTTACGGGTTACTTTGAAATTCTATTGTGGCCAAAGTTGACGGAAGTTGCAATCCATTTTTGTGGAGCATATATTAATATGCAGTAACTTTTAAAAAATGGTACTAAAAGCTTGGAGCCTTGTGGAGCTTTTTTTGTATGCTTATCGAAAGCTGAAAAATACTGAGCCAGACCTGTTTGATATGTTAAGGTAAGTTAAATAATTTTTGTAATACGTCAAAAACAGTAACTGCCAGACAAATACAGATACCATGTACAACAAAACACATCCACTATTTATCGCTAAATATCACTAGCAATTAAAAAAAAAGTATATCCAATTCTCACGTTAGACCGACCAAATTAAATACATAAATGAGAGTCAACTTTATTTACATGTATCTCCGTTATTATACGAATTTAAAAAGGCAAGTTTTGGTACTAATTGATAATCAGACAAACATAAATAACCGGTGAAATTTCAACCTTTGACATTAAGGGCTTGTTCACACCAAAAGCAACCGGCGACTGCAACGCAACCGAGTTCAGGCGCAATGTGCCTGGCAGGCACTGGTTTGAAAATAGCAGTGCTTTGCTACCCATATTCATTTCAAGTCCCCAAAATTAATCACTGAGCTTTATAGGAATGTATACTAATCAGATTAAATGAAATTGGATGCAAAAAAATATGTTAATAGAACAAAAACTAATCAAATTTTAATACAGGCATAAAATAATCATTTCCAAACATTGAAACTAGCGAAAAACATATTATATGTTATAAAGTACATGAATGCTTTTAGTAACTAAAAAAATAGAAATATTATAGGTTAAGTGATAAAACAAAAGTAATCAAGTTTGAAATGGGTTTTATTTTAAAACTTAAATATTCCAACATAATTATTTCGAAATATTAAATCTTTGCAAGAATGCATATTAATCGGACATCTCATGTTCATTTGAATTGATACTTTGGCACAAAGAAAAGCAAGGCCTACAGACCAACATTTGATGGCTCATACATATGGCTTTGTGACATTTTCGACATTCATATTGGTAAAGTCTTCTCACGTCCGTTTCTACAGTGCACGTGGCACATCTACGTCTTAGGCCAAGGGGTATTCCAGTGGTATGCATTCTTCTTCTATGTAGGTGTTCAATCACTAGTTCATGAGACAGTTGTTTCAGAAATACTACGTTTCGAATTAAGTTTATTCCCGATATATGGTAAATTACCTGTGAATTAATCCCACCAATATTCAACATTGCAAAGAATATCACCATTGGCCACCGCTTGTTGTTTCGTCTTACACTGTAAGTTGAGCAAAGTTGATCTGCTGTGTCAGCGCCACTCTTGGTCAAATTGTAAGAGGTGAAGATAACCTCGGGTTTCATTTGCTCTTCAGATTGAGGATCAATGTTGTAATCATCATGTAAGGTTGATACAAGAATAACATTTTTTATTTCACGCGGGATGTAGGAAACCAAAACTTTGTCATCGCAGAAGCCAAACATACTGGTGTTTGCTTTTCTCCCATTGGCGTTTACAAAAGCCGTTAGCAACTGTCTTCTTTTTTCTAGCAGTTCCAACGTAAGAAAGCTTTTTGTTTTTAAATCCTCGACTAGATTAAAGTCACTAAACCAATTATCCGCTGTTATATTCCGGCCAGATCCAAATACAGGCTCAGCCATTCTCCTCACTACGTCACTTGGTTTGTTACTAAGACAGAAAGGTCTTGCTGGCTGTCGCCCAGCATAGATTTCCAAATTGACTATGTAAACCATCCGGGCGTCAATAAGGGCAAACAATTTTATGCTGTATTTGCTTGGTTTTGAGGGTATATACTGCCGAAACACATCTGCCTCGAAAACCCGAAAGAATTTCGTCTACAGTGAGGTTTTCACCAGGAGCATATCTCTTGGCTTTCCCCAAACTAGTCGAAAACTTATCGAATAAGCCTTTATTTCAATTATGTCAGTGGGTCTGATATCTCTCTCTCTCTCTCTCTATCTGGAAAATTGATCTTGGATCGAGTCAATGTATTGGTTTGTGTATTTGACAATCAATTCCAGAATATCGTCAGTAAATAAATTATTCCAACATTCAAATGCAGTTTTAGCATTCTTTGCATTTTCTTTGACTCCTAAAAGGTGAATTCAAATGTTGTGAGACCCCCGACGTCGCCTTTATTTGGCTGGTTTACTGACCCACTTGGATTTTCCATCTTTCCCCATATAAAAGTTTTGTACTATGCTTTACCTTCGACCTTACATTTATTCGCTTAAACTAAAGACATATTGAAACTGAATCTTATCAGGGTGACGTTTAAATTTGTATTAAATTAGCCGGTAAGGGTAATGTAGGACCACTACCAACTAAGCAAACGAATTACCGTTCGAACAATTTTCCGTCGAATAATATATTGTCCAATACATTTATTGAACAAATTTAGGGATACGGATCGTTGTACTCAATCTTAAGTGTTAATCTACTAAGATACCATTGCGATGGAAGTACCAAGAAGGCATAGCGTGGAGTTTATTGTGTCAGTTATTCTTTTAATCAATAAGTTGCAATCTGACGTTTAAATGTCACTGTCACTTTTAATATTTAAAGACGAACAGGCGAACGCAGGGGACTCGGCGTACGTAAATTGTAATTGGCTAATAAGTATATAATATAGCGAGGTACATAAGTGGTAATAGTACATGTTACATATTTATGTACAACATTTAACATTTATATATAATCTATATATTCGTAATGGGTCGCTTACGATTGGTGAAAACAGTTCGGTAATTCATCAATTACAAAGTGGGAGTAGGTAAAAATTATTACAAATTTAAACTTAAATATTTTTCGATATAAAGAAAACACTTAACTTTTTTATACCACTTTTATTTTACTTTACGTGACTAGTTTCAATTACACGGTAATCATTATCAAACTGAGTACTTAAAATACGAAATACAAAGGTATATATACTAAAATTAGAACGCTTAATTGAAGGCACTGTTGGTTAAACCGGGCATTGAGGGTTGCTAGTTGTTTTTTGATTCGTAGTTTTAAGTACATTTTCGCCTTTATGGCCACACTGGCTTGGATTAATTCTTGAATCTTGGAGGCAGTGTGGCCATAAAGGCGAAAATGTACGTAAAACTACGAATCAAAAAACAACTAGCAACCCTCAATTTCCGGTTTAACCAACAGTGCCTTCAATTAAGCGTTCTAATTTTAGTATATATACCTTTGTATTTCGTATTTTAAGTACTCAGTTTGATAATGATTACCGTGTAATTGAAACTAGTCACGTAAAGTAAAATAAAAGTGGTATAAAAAGTTAAGTGTTTTCTTTATATCGAAATTGAAAATGTACCACGAAGGAACGCCTCCAAGATTCAAGAATTAAATATTTTTGTTACTAGGTAAAACAAAGTTACCAAATTTTGTAATGACTTTGCTCTCAAATAGAAGCATTGGTAGTATAAATTTCAGATTTTTACTGTGTACCGCTCTGGAGATACATCTTTAGAAAAATACGCATTTTGTTGAAAATGCCAATTTTCACCAGCGAAAAAAAATGAGAAGGGTTTAAAACACTTTCGATTTTTTGCCTCAGGTAAAATCTATTATTACTATTGTACTTGCAAACTCAATTTGGTTTGATTGTATTGCCCCCTTCCCAGTCGAAAACAGGATCGAAAAATGAAAGAAATGCAAACTTCGATGGTAAATTTGACGGCCAATAAATTTGAAAAATCATATCGAATAATAAAAGAAAATTATACCAAAATATTCACCACTTTAAATACACGTGTTCCCACCTACTTATGGCGACTCAACTGCAATGCAACTAGTTGCTAACTGGTTGCCGGCAGTGCTGCATACCGCGTCGCCGTCGCTAGTTACAATCTACAGTTGCCAAGAACTGATGATACATGTCGGATGAGACAGCAAAATCTTTCAATTTTGTGGCTCTTGTAGAAGCACACACATGTTTATATAATGTGACAAAGTCATCATATACACGAGTCGACCTGAAAGAAAAAGCCTGGAGAGGAATTTCTAAAATCATGTGTGAACCTGGTAAGTTTTTTTAATATAAATTATATTTATCTCATTAAGTAAATATAGGATTAAAGGTATATTGGAAGAAAATTGCTGATATTTTCAGTAAAATCAAGACATAAACACATACTTGGGTATCTTCTTTGTTTATTAATATAGTGGTTATATAGTGTGATTCAATTGATACGGTATAGTCTCAGCAGGTGTAATGAAATAATCACAAAAAGTTTTTCTCTGATATTCTGTGCCTAGGAATAGTTTTGATTAAATTCAAAAAAGGAAATATAGCCTGAATATATAAATATTCAACCTGTTCGTTTTGATTAGTTTGAAGTTGTGGCGTGTCATTCATTAGAACTGCTACTTGATCCTGACTTGCATCAAATTCCGTTGGTTGAATATATTTACATTGTTTTATCCGAATAAAATTGTGCAAAACACATGCTGCTTTGATTACAGAATTTATGGTTTCTTCTTTACAACAAATTGGCTTTTCAACGAGACGAAATTTAGATACTAACATCCCAAATGCTCATTCAACACTTTTTCGCCCTCTTGATAATCGGTAGTTAAAAAATCTTTTCCTATTGTCTAATGTGCGTTTTGAATAAGGTCTCATTAGATATTTTTAAACGGAAAGGCTTCATCTGCTACGAAGTAATAAGGGAAATCTTCATATGTTGAAGGTAATGGTCTAGATTGTGGTAAATCCAACAATCCTAATTGTAACGAGCGTCCAAGACGTGATGTACGAAAAACTGCTCCATCAGTATTCTTGCCTATTTCACTCACGTCTATTGTAGTAAATAGTCCAACAGCATCTACACAGGCCATAAGTACAATTGAAAAGTATCCCTTGTAGTTATAAAACGTTGATCCCGTTCTTGGAAGACTTTATTCGGAAGTCTTTGCCGTCCAAAGAACCCAAACAATTCGGTATATTGCAGAGAGGGTGTAGCGATCAGCAATTGATATCTATTTTTCCTGTGTTGGTTTACTCATATAATTAGGTTGTATAACTGTCCAGATTGCTTCAGTAGTGGTGGCAATCATAATAATTATTGTTGAAAGACCTCGTATAAAATAATATGTCAAGGCTCTATAACTGTCTCCTGTTGATAAATACCTGGAACACAAAAATATATAGATAAATAAAATATACCAATTACAATAGAAAAAACATCGAAAACATGTAGGTAAATATTGTTTCAGTGCAAACGTGTAAAGAACGCTGGAAAAATATAAGAACTGTATTCTTACGACATCTTCGTAAAAAAACACCGAGTGTCTCAGCTGGAGGCATCAAGAAAAAGTATTACTTAGAAGATGCTCTCAAGTTTCTAATCCCATTCGTTAAAAGTAGCAGAAAGCAGAAGGGAAATTTAAACCTAGACTGTTTCTCACGAAGTGACACCCAATCTAGGCCAACCAGTGCCCTGAGTTACCAGTCGGCATCAGATACTCATCTACATCGATGAGTGTATCTCACGTTTCAGATACTCAACCATCTGCAATACTAAGCGTACTCCCCCTTTCGCAGTGCAACTCCAATGAGTTATTTTATCATGGTTATTAGTTTAGGTTAATTTTCTTATCGGCATATTTTGCATATTTAAGGATATTTTGTTCAGTTAAAAATAAATATATATACTTACCTTAATGGGACAAGAAGCTTTTCTTCGGCACTTATAGCTTTGCGGTAATTGGTGTATTTTTGCTTATTTCAGGTTTCCACATTTCTACTAGAATTTTTCATCTTTGCTCATACGATAAAATCCATGGAATTTAACAGGATCATTATTCAATTCATGTGCTCCTATGTAAGAACTTTGTCCCAAATTTATTGTGTAAAAAGGGTTAACCCAAAATTGTCGGTATTTCTTTTTTCGCTTTTTCAATAGCACGTATGCAGCGGCTATATCTTCGTCAGACGAGGACGACATTTTGTTTACGACTACCGAAACAAGAGACATCAAAACAGTTGATTTCAGTAAGAACACAACAGCAACTCAACTGAAGTTGCGGTCGCATGCAGTTGCATTGCCGTTGTCAGTTGCTTTTGGTGAGAACACGGCCTTAGGTTTTTTTTTCCGCGAGCGCACCACTTTGCGTCGTTACATCCACTAACAGTCATTATTTGATATGATCTATGATCTGGTATGATCTGGTAAAATTATTGATCCATATTTATTAAAAAATTATGCCGACTAGTACGTTACAATCAACGAAGAGCGCTATAGATCCCTGCTTACTAGGTTATTCGTTCTCCTATTGAACGGCATAATGTGGTTTCAACAAGACGGTACGACATGCCACTAAGAGCGCACTACTATCGAATCTATCGAAGCAAACATTTGATAAGCGCATAATTTTGCGTAATGGACCTGCAAATTGGATCCTATAACTGGATTATTTTCTGAGGGAATATGTGAAGTCGCTAGTCTTCGCTGATACAACAGAGATGATGGATGACTAGGAAGCTTACATTCTCCGCGATATTGCCGATATATGTCCCCAGCTGCTTGAAAAGTGGCCGAAAATTAAACTTCATTGGAGCCGGCAGCGGTGCCCATATACCAAAAATCATATTTAAACACAAATGGGTATTTTTTTTACAATAGAGTCAGCACAACGACTATTACCATTTTTGTTAGTTTTTTTTTTCATTCTAATGCTCTATATCTCTAAAGAAAACGCAACAATTTTCTAAATTTTCATATTTATGGCTAAAATAATAATATTTTAAAATAGTCGATTCATAAGTCGTTTAATCACACCTGTCCTTTAGGACACTTGTCGCAAGCGGCTAGCATTCTAAACTAAGACTAAAACGATAAAACCTTCCGTAGGAAACTTATGTTTTAATGCACTATTTTATCTCACCTGTAACTTAGGTAGTTATCTCGAATACTCGGAAGTATTTGATGATAATTTCAAATTTATTCTTATTAGTTTCTAGTGTAAGTCTCTATTTAATTTTACCGTAGAACACACGGAAAATAAATATTTAATTTCCATGGCATTGAGTAAGTTTAGATAGATACGCAGACGACTTTTTTTTATAAATCTGGTAGCAGTTGTCAGAGTTGCAATTGGGCGGAAATTTTCCAATATTCAATAATAATATAAATTTGGATACAAGGGTGTAAAGTTTCGGAAGATCGAATATATTTTCCTTCGTATAAATAAATGTAAGCCTGCACACCTAGGGAATAGATCGATTCCGTTGTGAGTGGAAATATATATGTATTCCGGATATAAAATACCCGAACAATTCGGAATTCCCTTTCATTGGTGTTTTAAGCGGGCGTCGGGAAAATAAATTTTAATTAATATCTGCTCATTGCTTCTAACTCGATTGTGCGGGAACACACAAGAGGTCATAGGAACTAGGAACCATTATACCGGGTCAAATATTTGGAGGGTCGGAATGAGGGAAGAATTTCGATTATGGAAACTTTCCGTGCCTTGCACTTTTCCAATATTCAATGCGTCAAACTTTAATTCAACCCATGAATTTAATGCGGTTGCTTCTATATATTACTAATTTATAAAAAAAAACAATGTCCATATGGCCATCATGTAACCTTCTATTAAATAATTTTGGGGTAGGGAGCATTAACAGCTTAGGTCACTAACTTTGTCGGATTTGATATAAATTGGATAAAGGTATAAAGGGATTTTTCATTTTTCGTTTAACTGATTCGATTTAAAATAATTTATTCTTTACAAATTGTTCGTATTGTATTCACAACGGTGGAGCAAGATAAACATGTTGCAATTTTTTCTATTAAAAAAAGTTTTTGAAATACAGTAAAAGCTTGGTAATAGAAATTCGGGATAACGTGAACGACCATTTTCATAACATTGAACGCCGTATAACGTGTACAAACTTGCATTCGTTAATGTCAACACTATTTCGTGCGACGAATTCCCTCGGATCGGTGCGCATTAGAGGTGGGCGAAATGACTCTTTTTTGTGAGTCAGCTCGTGAAAAAGATGTGAAAGAAAGAAAAAAAGAAAAGAGCAAAAGATAAAAGGTCCTCACCTACAAAATTTTACATTTCAACACGCGTACAGTATCTATTGTATTTGACGGGAGAAGCGTTCACAATATGGCGTTGCAAAATCCACGATTTGTAAAATAAAAACCAAAAATAATTAATATGCTTGTACTTATGAACGACCGGGACGAAGAACCTTAAAGAATCCTGAAATGGAGGAAATAATTTACAAATGCTTCCTGAGTCAACGAAATAAAAACATTACGGTAAGCATGGGCGTTGGCAGGCGGGGGAAGGGGGGCTCCTGGAAAATGATTTTTTTTAAATTAAAGTAATATTTTATTACTAAACTTGTATGTGGTCGGTAAATCTATACTTAAACAATCACATCAAAATTAAAAATTATGACAAAAAATGCGTTCCACGTTATGTTCGATGAATCCGAAAATAGTTGACGTATTACGGCCCGTTCACACGGCACCGAATCGGTCGTTTTACCGATTCGGTTATTTTGCCGTCTTCTATAGTGGCGCATATATTTCAATAAGCGTGTTCACACGATACTGCCGTCGACCGTATATATCGTGTGAACGCGGACATTAAAATATATGCGCCACCATAGAAGACGGCAAAATAACCGAATCGGCAAAACGACCGATTCGGTGCCGTGTGAACGGGCTTTAACGACGAGCAGGCACGGTTCCACCCGACGCGTATACTACTGTGCTATCGAATAAAAGTTAGTCAAAGTTGGCCATGAGCCAAAATTCGTAAACTTACTGGCAAGTGTCAAGCTGGCGTATATTGATATTTTCAAATGTAGGAACTAAAAAATACATGCGGTTTTTTGTTCATGACCTGCTTTGACTAATTTTTTATTCAATCTCGCTGTATTATTACTGTACGTTTTAGTAGAAATTAACAATTTTTGACAGTTGTAAATTGTTATTTTTGACAGTTAAAAATTTTCTTTCAACTGCCAACGTGCCATTTGTGATCATAGAAATGTGCGATTTTTGACAGTTGTAATTTTTAGCAGTTGAAATTTTCTTCTTTCTTTTAATATCAAAAAATGCCATTTTTGATTGTAAAAATCGACAATTTCTGGATGCTACTAATTTCTTTATTTACTGTTGAATCGTACTGTTTGTGGTGGCAGAAATGCAAAATTTTTGACAATTTGTAATTGCCTATTGAAAATTTCCTTTTTTTAATATTCAAAAATGACGATAGTGATAGTAGAAATGCTGAAATGTTGACAGTTTAAAAATTTTGGTATTTGGAATTTTTCTTTTTAGCAATTTTTGACAGTCCTGAACAGTTATTTTTAGCAATTGAAATTTCCTTTTTACTGCCAACGTGCCATTTGTGATGGTAGATATGTGCGATTTTTGACAGTTCAAAATTGTCATTTTTAGTAGTTGAAATTTACTTATTTTTTAATACAAAAATGCCGTTTTTGATAGTAAAAATCCATAATTTTTGGCAGCTGCAAATTTCTTTATTTATCGTTGAATCGTACCGTTTGTGGTAACAGAAATGCAGAATTTTTGACAATTCGAAATTGCCATTTTTAGCAGTTGAATTTTTTTTCTTTTAATATTAAAAAATGCCTTTTTTGATAGTAAAATTCCACAATTTTTGGCAACTACTAATTTCCTTATTTAGCGCTGAATCGTGCCGTTTGTAATGGCAAAATTGCAGAATTTTTAACAATTCGAAATTGTCATTTTTGACGGTTAAAAAAGTACTTTTTTTACTATTGAAAAATGCCGTTTCTGACAGTATTTGACAATTTTTTACAATTTGTAATTGTTACTTTTGGCCGTTGGAATTTTCCCTTTTTTTAATATTGAAAAATGTGGATAGTAATAGTAGAAATACTTAAATTTTGACAGTCTAACATTTTTGACATTTGGAAATATTCTTTTTATAGTTGAAACGTTTTCAGTAATGAGCAATTTTTGACGGTACTGAATAGCTATTTTCAGCAATTGAAAATTTCCCTTTTACTACTAAGTGCCATTTGTGATAGTACTGCTATTTTTGACAGTTCGAAAGTTGAATTTTTTTTAATATTAAAAAATGCCGTTTTTGATAATAAAAATCCACAATTTTTGACCGCTGCAAATTTCTTTATGTGCCGTTTATGGTGCCAAAAATGCAGAATTTTTGACAATTCGAAATCATCATTTTTGACGTTTAAAAATGTATCTTTTTACTATTGAAAATTGCCAATTCTAACAATAGAATTGCACAATTTTTGACAATTTATAATTGTTACTTTTGGCCGTTGGAATTTTTTTTAATATTGAAAAATGCCGATAGTGATCGTAGAAACGCTCAAATTTTGACAGTCTAACATTTTTGGCATTAGGACATTTTCTTTTTATTCTTGAAACTTGCCTGTTTCAGTAATGAGCAATTTTTGACAGTACTGAAAAGTTATTTTCAGCAATTGAAAATTTCCTTTTTACTGCTAACGTGCCATTTGTGATAGTAATGCGATTTTTGACAGTTCGAAATTGTAATTTTTAGCAGTTGATTTTTTTTAATATCAAAAAATGCCATCTTTCATAGTAGAAAAACACAATTTCTGGCAGCTGTAAATTTCTTTATTTACCGTTGAATCGTATGGTTTGTGGTGGCAAAAATGCAGAATTTTTAACAATACAAAAATTATTATTTTCTTTTTTAATATCAAAAAATGCCGTTTTTTAATGTAAAAATCCATAATTTTTAGCAACTGCTAATTTCTTTATTTACCGTTGAATCGTGTCGTTTATCGTGGCAGAAATGCAGAATTTTTGATAATTCGAAATTGTCATTTAATTTTTTTTAATATCAAAAAATGCCGTTTTTAATAGTAAAAATCCACAATTTTTGACAACTGCAAATTCTTTATGTGCCGTTTGTGGTGGCAAAAATGCAGAATTTTTGACAATATGAAATTGTCATTTTTTTACGGTTATTTATTCGAAATTTCTTCGCCCATGATGGTAAGTGGCATGATTAAAGAAAAGGCAAAATCTCAATTTTGAAAAGAATTTACTGCTAGTGATGGTTGGATACAAAGATTTCAAAGAAGATGCGGAATTCGAAATTTAAACATCATCTCGGCCAGAACTAATTGATCCATTTAGTCCAGTTAAAAAATAAAATAGAGGAATTGGGAATTCCACCTGATCAGTTATATAATTCTGAGAATACAACTCATGGCCTACTAGAATGTATTTTGAGCCAATCAGACGTAACAAAATGCATAGCAGCATGTGTATCACCGCGATGATAAAAAACAAAAGTAGCGGTGATATTTTATTGTGGTCCTGTCAGAATTTTAAACCTCAAAATGGACATACTAAATTATTTCAGTTTCTAACAGTGAAATCAGTGAAATGGTGAAAAATACGACGCCCAGAAACACGCCGAGGAACAGAGAGTCGCAGTGCCGACAGTTTAAGGAGTCTTTGTGCTGCAAGAAACTACAAGACGAATTAAAACATTGCAATATGTGAGTTGTCATCAAGATTATAAAAGGTTATTCGTTATATTCTCTCACTAAATATAACTCGTGGTACGATTAATAACCGATGATATTTAGTCGTTGAAACCGAAACAGCACAATCTGCTGCTCGGTTTCAACTCCAAAATATCATCGGTAATAATCATACCACTTGTTGTATTACGGCTGATTATTCGACTCTCTATTGGAAGATTCTGCCAGAGAAAACCATGTTTATTTTTTCTAGATTGAACTGGACGAGAAAAAGATAAAACTAAAGATGAGAAAACTGAAGATGTGGAAACTGCCCCTATTTTGTTGGTAAATGTATTTTATAAATTGAATTTTATTTCAGCAAACATTCTAGGTATATACAGGGTATTCCAAACCGCCCGTATCAAGCTTTTTTGAGAAAACGGTTAGTCGGAGAGAGTTGGGACAAAAAAAAATTACAAAAGCCGTGGATATTAAAAATGGGTGTCAGTAACAAAATTATGTTTCCTACAAAAGTTACTTGTTTTCTATAGACATTTTGAATGATATCACTTTCGACCTATCGTGCCGTTTAAAATTCTAAGGTTCTTGACAGGCTCTCAGGGATGATTTTCCCTTTTTGGGAATAACAATATCATCAATCGATTCTTCAATACGGTTTTTGTAAAAAAAAAAACTCTCAAAAAAGCCTGATACGGGTGGACTAGGATACCCTGTATACTGGAGATGGGCAAAACTGCTACTTTTGAATCACATTGCTACCTGTGATTGCTACTTTCTAATGTTGGTGATTTTAAACTGTGACTGTGATCACGTAACACCTTCTGAAATTGTTAATGATTTCGAAAAAATGTTTTTGATATGATTCTGCTGATATTTGTCCACCTGTTGTTTCTTTTGATATTATACCTGTGACTAAAGTTGATATTTTGGCTATATTATCTGCTATACCAAATAAATATACGACTATCTACTATAGAATTTAGAGATTTCTGCGGAATATTATAATAAAATGTTTGTTCAGTAAAATTGAAAAGTTGGAAAGTTTTAGGCATGTGACAAATTTTTTCCTATTTTTATTTTGCCTCTGAAAAAAAACTTGTCTTTTGAAAGATGATTTACTCTGTTCTCGAAGGATTATTTTGAAATAAAAGCTTTAACCAATAGAGATATAGATTTTCGTTTCAATTTTTTTAACACGAACAAAAACGTCGCAGAAAAAAATATAAAACATGCGGGCAAAATTCCATATGAGGTTATCCTCAATGGCTCAAGTATCGTTAATTCAAAATAAATTTGGTTTTTGTAAATTCAACAATTTTCAGTAGAGGTAAAGATTTTTGAATATTTTCGTTTTAATTTTTGGAGCACTTGAATGAAAACATCGCAAAACAAATATAAAACGCGCAGACAAAATTCCATAAAAAATATCCTCAATGGCCGAAGTATCGCTTATTCAAAATCAATTTGGTTCTTGTAAATTCAACAATTTTTAATGGAAATATGAATTTTTGAAAAAATTTGTTTTAATTTTTTGAACACTTGGATGAAAACATCGCAGAAAAAAAATAAAACGCGCAGACAAATCTCCATAAAAAAATATCCTCAATGGCCGAAATATCGTTTATTCAAGATAAATTTGGTTTTTGTAAATTCAACAATTTTTAATGAAGATATGGATTTTTTGAAAATTTAATTTTTATTTTTTTAGAACTCTTGAATAAAAACATCGCAAAAAAAAAAATTAAACGCGCAGACAAAATTCCATAAAAAATATATAATGGCGGAAGTATTGCTTATTCAAAATCAATTTGAGGCTTAAGAATTAAACACCTGAACGAGGAGGAGCATTTGGAGATTTTCGCAGTTTGTTTGTTTTTATTTTATTTTTTCAGTTCCTGAAGTTTGCAATTTCAAAATTGGTTTCGTCGTATTATTTCAAAATGTATGTTTAGATATTCGATATTTTTTTATAAAATCTTTAAAACAATTATTTTGTTTATTAAGGCACATTATGCTTAATTTTACTTTGCAGTTGTTTTTTTTGCATCGCTCCCTGTTATCTGTGTGAGAATGCCAATGACCAAAATGGTCTCATCAAAAGGTATTTTTTGGCATCTTGACATCTTTTATTTGGTTCAGTATGGACGTGATTTTATCAGTATTTTTGGCAGCAACACAATTACCAAAAAAATGAAGAAAGCGTTTGAGTTTTTCAAACCTGTGTAGAGGCATTACATTAGCAATTTCAACCATTCTGGTTTAAGCGGCCCTGTATCTGCTTGAAAAATGTTGTCTGATCCTGACATCCAAATTAATATTCTTCTGAATTGCTCCATTTCCTTAGAGTTGTTTTAGTTTTTTTCTGTATGCTGTACCAATATGTTTGTTTTAACATTTGAGAAATAAAGAAAAAAATTGAATATAGTCTTCTGAAAGATTTCTTCAAAAATAAATTTTGTTCAAGATCTCTTACAGTTTTCCAATCTTTTTTAAATTTATTTTAGTAATTATTTCGTAAGATAGCAGAAGTTTTCCCAACAAAAAACTTGTTCCCATTTGGAAACAGCATGCAATAGAAGGTTTAATTAAAACGAATTTTTAGTAACTTTGGGTTTATTAAGTCATCGGACTCATCACTTTCGACAACAAGGGGTTTGTGGTTCGATTCCATGCTGGGCAAGATAATTTTTTCGTTCTTGTAAAATCCCAATTGTTTAATTAATAATTGTCAGTACATAAGCTGTAATTTATTTCATTTTATATGGTATACTTTGACACTTTTATAATAAATATTTGTCTTTTTTATTACACATTTATTCGAAATTTAAATACAATACCCTGCACAAATGGGAAAATAAAATAATGAATATTAAATAACATTTAGAAATGCCACCTTGTACTGTCTTCTTAAAATTATATTTTAAGTAACAGTCACAGTTTAAGTAACTGTGATTTTAAGTAGCAGTAATTTTAGGGAGCAGTGATTTTAAGTAACAGTTATTTTAAGTAGCAGTGATTTTAAGCAGCAGTGAATTTCGCCTTTTAGAAACAGTAGCGACCTGTGATTTTTCAATACCTGTGATTTTTCAATACCAGTGAAAATCTACGAGATCTTTTCAATTTTCCTGAAATGCCCTTCATAAATTTGATTAAAATTTTTAGGAAACATTCTAGGCATATGTGTCTATGAAACATACAAAAAACCCAAATTTGTTTATTACAAGTTTTTTTCGAAATTTTACGTGAAAATACGAGGCTTTGCAAAACGCGCACTTTCTATGAGAATTTTTCAATTTTAACGAAAACCCTTTAAAATTTTTAATAACATTTCTAGGCATATGAGCTTATAAAACAAACAAAAAATCCAAATTGGGTTATAACAAGTGTTTTCGTAATTTTACGTGAAAATTCGTAGCTTTGCAAAATGCGCCCTTTCTGCGAGATTTTTTCATGTTTCCTGAAAACCCCTTAATGAATTTTATTAAAATTTTCAGGAAACATTCTAGGCATAAAACCCAAATTATGTTGTTACACGTTTTTTTTCAGAATTTTACGTAAAAAATCGTAGCTTTGCAAAATGCGCACTTTCTACGAGATTTTTTCAATTTTCCCGAAAACCCCTAAAAGGATTTTATTAAAATTTTCTGGAAACATTCTAGGCATTTGTGCCTATGAAACAAATAAAAAACCCAAATTGGGTTATTAAATAGTTTTCCGGAATTTTACGTGAAAATTCGCGGCTTTGCAAAATGCGCACTTTCCACGAGATTTTTTCAATTTTCCTGAAAACCTCTAAATAGATTTTATTAAAATTTTTGGTAAACATTTAGGACATATGTGCCTATGAAACAAAAAAAAACAAATTGGGTTATTGCAAGTTTTTTGAAATTTAACGTGAAAATAAGTGGCTTTGCAAAATGCGAGGTTTTTACAAGATTTTTTCAATTTTAATAAAAACCCTAAATGAATTTAATTCAAATTTTTTGGAAACATTCTGGGTATATGCGCATATGAAATAAACAAAAAACCCTAATTGGGTTATCACAAGTTTTTTTCGGAATTTTACGTAAAAATTCGTGACTGCAAAATGCGCACATTCCGCGAGATTTTTGAAATTCTCTTAAAACTCCTTAATGAATCTTATTAAAATTTTTAGGAAATATTTTAGATGTAAGAGTCTATGAAACAAATTATTACAAATTTCCTTGGAATTTTACGTGAAATTTCGCGGCTTTGAAAAATGTGCGCATTACGAGAATTTTTCAATCTACCTGAAAACCCATAAATGAATTTTATTTAAATTTTAAGGAAATATTCTTTTACAAAAGATGTTTTCTTTGTCATTTAGTATCGATGATATAATATAATAATTATAATAAGCTAACAGAAAAAAAAAATTTCTTCCTTCTTTCACTGAAGACCACTCTAAATTTGAAACATGTTTTGTTGGTACTTATTGTGGATATTCCATATATCAAATCTGGCAAATAAATAATCTGTTTATCAATCGGTTAATAACAGTTATTTATTATACAAGTGTGAAATGTACGTAATCACTCATGCAAGGAAAAGTTTACCGGTGAGCCCGACAACGGGCAATTTTTTTAAGTGACTAATGAGTAATTCCACATAATTATACAACATTTTATTGTCCAAAATCGTATTGATTTGAAACTTGAAATTATAATTATAAAATTTTGACACGAAAGTGTCGTACTTGATTCGATTTGAATTACGAATGACCTAATTATTCCGCGAGTCCGAGTTATTCTTTCACTAGTGAACAATATTATTTCCCTCAAATGACCAATTACTGTGGTTTTATTATACACGATTTTGGATTTAAAAAAAATTAATATTCTGATAGTATACTTTCGTTTAAAATCAATGAGTAATAACTACTTCATTAGTTTTAATAAGAAATTTATAGTAACATGATAATTAAAAGCGATAATTTAAATTGATATTTCAGAAATATTATTTTATTTTTGAGCTATAAAATTCGCCCGATTAATTTGGATAGCGGCGAAAACTTTCAATTTGCGTAAATTAGTTTGGTAATTACGAAATAAATCAAGAATCGAATTACAACTTGAACGTTCCAATATGAAACTTTAATGCTATTAATCACGACTTTTCCGCTATTCAAATTTAATCTTTTTATTTCCGTTTAAGAGAAGGAAAAGAGAGCATGTTGAAATCTCTCAATTCTTTATATAAAATATAAAAATTACATTATAAAGTTTATGTTAATTGTAACATTGTATCAGTAATATTATAATCAAGACTCTCTTTTAAATACCTAATACGGTATTAAGGTAATTTATGCCATGGCGTTTCCATTAGTAGGTCCTTTATCATAATTATAAATCAACTTAAGAAGGAAAAGGGGACAGAAATTTAACTTAAAAGCAACTTCGACGTATGTTTGAATATAAAAATTTATAATGACGGTCGTAGTTATTGCCAATTTTTATAACATATTGAATTATATTTTATTTATTTGCTACACCAATATAGGAAGAAATTTGCGTTTTCATCTGTTCAAGCTATTTAACATACATATTTTATTAGGGGCATGTGCGTCCTTTGATCCGGTTAGCCTTTTACATAATGTTTGTGTTATTTTATTCACTAAACTCGAAAATCACATTGAAGTTGCTTTCGAATTATGAATTCTTGTTTTTTTTTTTTCGGAGATGGCTTTACATTTTAGGACATATATCAGGTTAGAAATGTCCAACTATTTTAAAGGTAATTGAATCTCCAACAATCACTTCTTGTTTTCCAATCGGTTCAGTAGTTTAAGTGGTATGGGCCAAAATGTATGAGAAACGTCGATTTTTCGGGCCAAAATAAAAATTGAAAATCCACCCCATCGCCACGCAAAAATAGAAAACATCAAATTATGTCAAGTTTCTTATTGTTGATGTATAGAATTTTAGAAAGCACAGTGTTAATGAAGAAAATTCATGAATAAATAAAAATAATAAGTTATGAGCAAATGACTGAAGGTACCAAAATTCAAATTTTACTTTGTTTTGTGGTTTCCTTCTATTTACAGTTATTAAGTTCGCTCAAAACACCGAACTCTCAGGCCGGTGTACTCGAGAGAGATCTGGCCGGTAAGAGGAAACATCATTCTGGGCTTTTTATTAATTAACTTAATATTTTGATTTATTTTAATTTTACCCTAGAATGCCCGCCTCGTACCACATCTCACTTGTGATGGATGTAATAGGCTATATCTGCCTTGCGGTAGAGTTGTCTGTGAATTAATAACAAGTTATTTGTTTTTAAGAGTTGCGTATCTACGAGGGTTGTTCGTAAAAAAGAGGTTCCCGAGGAGCTGCAGACGCGAAGAACACTATTACGCGAGATTTAGCGTGTAGTTTGCTTCATCTCTTCCTGTCCCCACCCCTGCGAGCTGTTTGCGTTGCTCAGTTTTGGCTTGGCAGCAATTAGAGATGGAGCTCCCACTCGCTTCTCCCGCCAGATGTGAATTACGCTCTGTGATTCGCAAATAGTGTAGAGAATTCAAAGACCGGCGTACAGACGTCCATGTCGAACAATGTTCTGGACGGACATCTGTTTCGGATGAAACGATTGCGAAAGTTGAAGAAGGAATTCTGAATGATGGAAGGGTGACGGTTCGCGAACTCTGCGAAATGATCCCTGATGTCGGCAAGTCCTGCATTCACAAAATTTTGACAGACAGACCATTTAGGGTATGCCAAGGTTTGTGCAAGCTGGGTCCCGAAAATGCTGACGGAAGACAACAAACGGAAACGTGTTGAAGCTTACAAAATCCATGGCCAGGAATTCTTGGATTCAATTGTCACAAAGGACGGGATGTGGGTCCACCACGACACCGAAAACAAAAGAACAATCTCAGGAACAACAGTCAGTGGAAATATCCCGAGTCGCCGAAGCCGCGGAAGTTCAAACAAACACTGTCTGCCTGCAAAGTGATGGCGGGCGTCTATTGGGACAGGAAGGGGTTATTGTTGTGCGAATTCATGCCTGCCGGTACAACAATCAATGCGAACCGCTACTGTGAGACTTTGAAGAACCTTCGCCGCGCGATTCAAAACAAGAGGAGAGGCACGGTCGCGTAGGGAGTGCGCCTTTGCGACGCGGCGGAAGAGTTCTACGAGTCAGGTATAAAGAAGTTGGTACACCGCATGCAAAAATGCATCGATCTCAACGGAGATTATATCGAAAAATAGGGGAAAGTCTAAGCTTTCCAACAATATTTTATTCAATGCGAATAAACATCTTTTTAAGTGTACCGTACTTTCGGTCAGATTACCGTATAAGTAGCGTATGTGTGGTAACATTGCTTCCAATAGACAAACAAATAACAAAACCAGGCAGAAGAGGAAGAAGCCAGAAGTGTATAAATTATATTGCTCAAAATTCCTTTAGATTCATCACTGAATCTAAAAAAGAGAATGGGGATTATTGGATCTGCTGTAATGTTAAAGGCGTGGATATTAATGTGCTTTCATCGTCTGATATGAACATGGCATCCCTTGAGTCAGCAATTGGTACGGCTCTGGATAAATTAAAAATTGATCTTATGAAAACAATTAGCCTTGAAATTAACAAAGTTAAATTACGTCTAGATGTTCTTGAAAAAAGGCAAACTGCTATTGAATCTGAAGTTCAATTAGTAAAAAAAGAAAAAGAATGCACTTGAAGAATATTATATGGAGTTTGAGGATCGGCGCCGCCGCCGTAACAATATTATGATCTACAACGTACCTGAATCAAATAAATCACAATTATGTGACAAAATAAATGATGATAGTAAAGCAATTCCTCGATGATACAGGTATTGAATCTCAACCTTTTAACGTGATCCGGGTGGGTAAGAAATCTCAACACGCAAGACCCGTCAAAGCTATATTTTCGGCACCGCAACATGTAGTCGATATTTTAAAGAAAGCCAAAACAGTATCGTCAACCGGCATTCGAGTGAAAGCAGACATAACTCAGTCGCAGCAAAGCTACCTGTTCAACCTCCGGGAGGATCTCAAACGTCGCATGGAAGCTGGTGAATCGAATTTAACCATTCGCTATTTCGGGGGGACCCCGAACATTGTGAAATCCACCAATACCTCAAAAAACTAAGGAATTTGGACATCTATTTCCAGAATGCGGGTGGTGTGAAAACAAAATTAAAAGAACTTGCGCATAATATCTCAATGTCAAATAATGATGTAGTCGTTATTATAGAAACTTGGTTGTCAGATGATGTTAATAGTGCTGAAATCTGTATTCATGATTATAATATTCATAGAGTCGATCGCTCATTATATAATAGTTCCAAATCTAAGGGTGGTGGCGTTCTGATGTGCGTCAAAAAGAAATTTAACTCTAGCACTATTTCAATATCTTGTAATAATGTTGAACAATTATTCATTAATATTAATATTAACAATAAGAAATATGTTATAGGCGCGGCATATCTGCCACCCAATTCTCCATTAGATAAGTTTGAATCACACTGCCAATCTATTGACGAAATCATTGAAAATAATACAGTCGACGACATAATTATTTGCGGCGATACAATCTTCCTTCCGATGAATGGAATAATGATAATTTAGGAGTATGTATTCATAATCGATCATCCGCTCAGTGCAGAGCACTAGTAGATACACTAAGTTTTTTAAATTTATGTCAACTGAATAATATTTCAAACGAAAGAGGATTTAGTTTTTGGTCACAGTGACACGTGCACAGTTAGTAAAGCAACTGATTTGATTTTTAATACTAGTCTTCACCATATTGCGTACAATGTTAATTTTAAATGTAATAATTTAAGTCTCCAAACCTATAGTGAAATTTTTTATTACGATTTTTCTGCGGCTAATTATATTTTGATTAATGACTATCTGGCATCAACGAACTGGACCTCACTATTTTTGACAACAGACTTAAACTCTGCAGTCGATAGTTTTTATTCAGTACTATATACCGCAATTGAATTATTTGTTCCTCGTAAAAAAATATATAATGGCAAATTCCCAAGATGGTACACCAAAGAATTAATCGAATTAATTAAAAGAAAAAAAGCAGCTCACATAAAGTACAAATCATCTAATTCATATTCAGATTATATAATATTTAGTAATTTAAGATCTTCGTGTAAAGAACTACTTAATCAATTATATGCATCATATATCAACAAAATAGAATCTAACATATTTAAAAAATGTAACATGTTTTGGAAGTTTGCTAAAGAACGTAATAAAATTAACGGCTACCCGGCCTCAATGCACTACCTAGGCAAAACAAGTAACAACCTACAGAGTACAGTGAATTTGTTCTCGGATTTTTTTCAAAATGTTTATACTGATAATAAGTGTCAAGATCTTAATGACATTCGTAGTTTCAATGTCCTTAATTCAACATTTTCATTTAATATCGACTCTTTGTCAGTGTACAATGCCATTGATGCGTTAAAATATTCTTCCACCTGCGGCCCTGACGATATTCCTACTAGTTTTTTAAAACAATGCATTTGCACTTTGTCACAACCACTCGCAGTATTATTTGAGAGATCGATCAGAGAACAATGTTTTCCAAATGTTTGGAAAACAAGTTACTTAACACTAATACACAAAAATGGAAGCCAGGATGACGTCGGTAATTATAGGGGAATTTGTATTCAATCGGTCATACCCAAAATGTTCGAACAAATATTGTCAAAACAATTATCATGGGCGGTTAAAAATGTCGCAATTGACGAACAGCATGGTTTTGTGTCTAGTAGATCAACTGTTACAAATTTGTTACTTTATGAGAATTATATAACCGATGCCTTGGAGAAGGGAGTTCAAGTAGACGCAGTCTATACTGACTTCTCCAAGGCATTTGATCGAGTCAATCATAACATTTTACTTCATAAGCTATCGTTAATAGGACTTAGTAATGAAGTAGTTGGATGGATTCGTAGTTTTTTATCAAATAGGCACCAAATTGTTAAGATTGACTCGTACAAATCTAGACCAATAGAGGTTCTTTCCGGGGTCCCTCAAGGGTCACATATTGGACCAATCCTATTTAATTTATTCATCAACGATGTAATCGCGTGTCAAGAAGGTTGTGAATTCTTATTATTCGCCGATGATATAAAAATATTTACTGAGATCAACTCTCCAAATGATTCTGCAAGATTACAATGTTGCTTGGACAAATTGGCGGATTGGTGTCTTACCAACCAATTGTTTTTAAATACTAGTAAATGTAAAATAATATCATTTACCCGCAGTACACCAAAAATATATTTCGAATATAAAATTAATAACACAATATTAGAGCACGTTGATGAAATGCGTGACCTTGGTGTAATCTTTTCTAAACAGCTCTCCTTCACCGCTCATATTAATCTAATTGTAAACAAAGCAATGAAACTGCTGGGCTTTGTATTGCGAATTGGGAAAGATTTCTCCATATTCACCTTAAAATTGTTATATTGTTCCCTAGTGCGCTCAACTATTGAGTACGCATCAGTAATATGGAGTCCCTACCAACAATATTTAGTAAATGCTTTGGAAAGGGTTCAAAACAAATTTTTAAGAATTGTCGCTTATCGTTTGGGTATTCCTTCATCAAACATAAATTATGAATATTTGCAATGTCACCTTAATATTAGCAGCCTTTTGAATCGTCGAATCATACAAGACCTGTGTACTGTTCACAAAATCATAAATGGGCACTTTGTCTGCCCTCAGCTTTTATCACTTTTAAATTTCTGGAACCAAACGAAAGGCATTCATACCCGCCAGCATATACTATTTCGCCCAAGAACGTATCGCACCAATTATTGTCTAAACAATCCAATTTCCAGGTTTATGCGTTTAGCAAATGCTATTTACTTAAATAATAATATTGATTTATTCAACATGAACACTACTTTGTTTCACAAGCATGTGCTTAGAATCAACCTGGAAATAATTATTATAAGTTCGAATTGTCGATAATAAATATTTATAATACCGGGTGACCCAGGGTTCTGTAAAAGCCCCATAACTTATTTGCTTTTTGAGATATCGCCTTCTAGTTTTCATAAATCGGTACCCACACCTATTCTACATATTTTAAAAATATATATGTTTTTGTACAGGGTGTCCCAGTATAAGTAACATATCAAAGTTATGTTTTTTTAAATGGAACACCCTATATTTTATACTTTATTTTCAACCCTCTTGAGAAGCTGATAAAAATAGTATAGGATAGTATGGTCTATTATGGACGGTTGGTTAGTTATGGGCAAATGTGTGGCAAAAACATGTACACATTGAAAACATTGCAGAAGCGTTCCTAGCAAAGATAGCATCACTATTTATATACTAGAAAATTTCCCACATCATAAAGAATAATACACATTGGTTTTGGTTCTCTTTTATTTATAGTGCTATACAGGGTGTCAACATACGCAAAACAATAGATAACTTTTTTTTTCAAATGGAACACCCTATATAAATTGCCACCAATCTATGGCATTTTTAATAAGCTTTCCAATGATATACAGTTTGTATAACAAAATATTAAGGATTCTTGAGATTTATCAATTAAAACATATTTTTTTTGCCACCTTCTGCTGATTTTTGGATTTTCAGCCAAAAGTATGCATTTTCAGGAAAAATTATAAGAGACCAAAGTTGTAGAGCGAAAAATTTCCGATCGATACAGGTCTTTCAACTTTTAAGATAATGCTTGCATTGCCCGCCAGAGCGCGAAAAATCTTGACCGTATATGCATTTTACCGTTTTCTTTTCAATTTTTTTATTAATAAATTGCACTATACTTTATTTTCCCCACCCTCTAGCGGAAAATCGGGAAATTATAGGGAAATTAAAACGGCCCGTATCGATTGAAAATGTTCCGCTCTACATCTCTTAATAGGAGCAATTTTTACCAAAAATGCATAGTTTTCCCTAAAAATGCAAATTGAAAATGTATGTATCAATTTTTGCGTTTTCAATGGTTTTTTGCATTTTTAGCGAAAACTATGCATTTTGGGGAAAAATTGCTTCTTTTAAGAGATGTAAAGCGGAATATTTTCAATCGATGTAGGTCATTTGAATAATTCTATAATTACCCGTTTTTTCGCTAGAGGCCGTGGAAAATAAAACATAGTACAATTTATTAACAAACAATTTGAGAAAAACGATAAAATGCACATACGGTCACGATTTTGCGTACTCTGGCGGGCAATGCACGCATTATTGGAAACGTAGAAAGAACTAAAATTTTCCGCTCTACAACTTTGGTCTCTTATTAGTTTTTTAGAAAATGCATAGTTTTGGCTGAAAATTCAAAAATGAGCAGTAGGTGACAAAAGAAAAATGTTTTTATGGATAAATCTCAAGAATCCTTAATATTTCATTATACAAATTGTACATCATCGGAAAGCTTATTAAAAATTACATGCATTGGTGGCAAGATATATAGGGTGTTCCATTTGAAAAAAAATTGTTATCCATTATTTTGCGTATGTTGACACCCTGTATAGCAGTATGAACAAAAAAGAAACAAAACCGATTTGTATTATTCTTCATGAAGTGGAAAATTCTTTAGTGTATAAAAAATGACGATAGCTTTGCTAGGAGCGCTTCTGCAATTTTTTCAATGTGCACATGTTTTTGCCACAAATTTGCTCATAACCGTCCATTATAGACCCATGGTATCTTATACTATTTTTATCAGCTTTTCAATAGGGTTGAAAATAAAGTATACAATATAGGGTGTTCCATTTAAAAAAACATAACTTTGTTCTGTTATGTATATTGGGACACCCTGTACAAAAACATACATATTTTTAAAATATGTGGAATAAGTGTGGGTACCAGTTCAAGAAAACTAGAAGTCGATATCTCAAATAGCAAACAAGTTATGGGGCTTTTACAGATCCCTGGGTCACCCGGTATATTGATTTGTAAATTAAGGAGTTTTCCGTGTATTAAATAAATAAATAAATAAATAAATGGTCAAATCAATATATGTATTTATTTATTGGAAGTTCTGCCATCGTATTAGCAAAACATAACTACAAATTTAATCACAAATGAAAAAGACATAGATGAACTTTAGTTTACCTTCAAGGCCAATTTATCAAAAACTGAAATCCTCATTTTCTGTTATTCTCGATCAAAATATAGATCCACAAAATTTTTATGATAATTTATCAGACGTCGTTAAAGGACTTGCTTATTATAAAACACTTCTAGAAAATATCAATAAGCATTAAAATTTCTGTACCTGGGCCAAATGTATGTTTTGTAGTTGCCTGTCTTCAAATTTGTTGATTAGTACGATCAGCAATCACACTCCGCGACAAAAGTCTGGCTTCACTAACAAGTTTTCAGATTTTTCGTAGTGAAATTGTTTTCTGCCAAAAAAACAAAAATCAAAATCCATGATAAATTAATAAATTACTTACATTTTAGGATACTAAAGAAATATAGCATTTATAAAAAAAATATAAAAAAACAGGAACTATGGGTACGAACGAAACTTTAAATATCTGGTGTTTTCACCATGAGCCCTAATAACACAGTCCAAACGTCTAGACATGCTGTTAATCAACGTTGCAACGTTTTCTTGTGATAGTCTGTTCCACTCTTCAACCAAACATGCTGTAAGGTCTCTTAAGATTCGAGAGCGATCAGGGCAAGCTCGAATGGCTCTTCCCAGTTGGTCCCACATGTGCTTGATAGGGTTCAGATCAGGTGAATAAGCCGGCCAATCCAAACACCTAATTTCGGCTTCGTTTAAATATTGGAGGGTAACGTTCGCCACATGTGCGCGAGGATTATCCTGCATTAATCAAAAGTTTTCTCCAATAAAGTGGCTATATGGTACAACATGTTGCTCTACAATATCCCTAATATACGTATCTGCGTTAAGGGCTGCTCTATCATAAGTTTTGGACCAGTAGCAGCCCGATATGACTTTAGATTATTTTCTCAACGTCGCACAGTGGTTTAGAATTCGAAAAAGCTGGCCAAAAGTCAAAAAATGAAAGTCAATATTTTGAGTTTAGTACAATATAGTAATGTCCAGAGGGCTCCACTGGATGCCACAAAGGAAGAATATGATTGTATCTACTACAAAATGCTTCGTAATACGCGTTCAAACTTGTTACTTTGATAGACACGTGGGAGACGTTCGGACGACGTGAAAGTTTGGCGTCGGTTTTTCACTATAAATACTAATCTTTATGTGCTGGGATTTTTTCCTTGTTATTATAGATCTTCCTGAAGGTAAATTAATGGTTATTACATTTAATATGCATACCAAATTTTTGTTAGCAATTATAGGAATTTGCGTTAAAAGGTAGGTACATTTTAAATATTCATGGAAATATTTTTTTGCCTATGTATGCCTGTGTTCCTATAGCAATCAAAATATTTATTATAGTGTCTTTTAACGTGATAAACAACAATTAGCTGCATTCACTTGCATTCCTCAGTGTACGATTATTTTTATTGCTGATGTGCAATATCGTTGAAAAATTCGATTTAATATTTTATTGAATATCTTGTGTTTATGATGTATATATGTATACAGGGTGTAGATGAACAAAACGGAACATAGTATTTTCATTGTTATTTTTTTTATATTGGAATATTATCTTCCTTGATCATTGCAGAGGAAAGATCTCCTCCTAGTCAAATCAGTAAAAAAATAAAAAATAGGGAATTTAAAAGAAGTTTGTACGGAGAAAGTAAAACAAAAAAAAAGACAGACAGATAGATACAAAGGCTTTTTTTTAACAAAAATTGTCGGAATCGACGAAATGGATATTTCCGCATACTTTCTCGTAATTTGCACGACGAAAGTAAATAGTATATTGTACAACGAGCATATAATGATGGCTATTAATCACGAGAACGATGTTTGCGGAACGAGCCGTAGGCGAGTGGAGCAAGTCGTTTGAGTGATTAATAGCCATTATATGCGAGTTGTACACTATACTTTGTTCACGAAAAAAAAAATAAAATCAAAATCAAAATCAAATTTAAAATCGAAATTAAAGTTGTGATTACAATTACAATTAAAAAAAAATTCAAATCAGTATTAAACAGGGCAAACAAAATATTGTCATAAATAGCGTTCTGTGAATTAAAGCGCGAATTAGCGTGTTTAATAACCATATTAAACACGCAGATGCGTGTGCGTGTTTAATAAGCATATTAAACACGCAAATGGGTGTTTAAGAAATTAAGTGTTAAATATACCCCATTAATGCTGCCCATACAATTAAATAATGCGCACATTATAACATTTTCGTGAACAAAAATCATTATAACAGATAAGCTGACATAAAGGCAGACACACAGACATAGATTTTTAACAAACATTGTCGGAATCGACGGAAATTAATTTTACCACAAAAAAAGTTTGGATTTTTATTACGATCACAATAGTTTCCCGTAGTTAGCATGGAGAAAGTAACAAATAAATATGATAGATAGATAGATAAAAAAGTAGATACATTTTTTTACAAAAATTGTCCGAATCGACGAAATTGATATTTTCGCAAAAAGAACATTTTACGATCACAATATTTTCCCTTAGTTTGTAAGGAGAACGTGAAGAATAAATATGACAGATAGACAGACACAAAGGCAGACACACAGACATATTTTTTTCACAAAAATTGTTGGAATTGACAATAAATTGATATCAACAAAATGGATATTTCCGCAAAAAAATGTTTATTTGTTATGATCACAACACTTTCCCTTAGTTTGTACGGAGAAAGTAAAACCTAAATATGACAGACAGCGAGACACAAAAACAGACACACAGTTATTCAACAAAAATTGTCAGAATCGAAGAAATTGATATTTCCGCAAAAAAATATTTGGAATTTTTTTACAATCACAACACTTTGCCTAAGTTTGTACGGAGAAAGTAAAAATGAATTTGACAGACAGACATACGCAAAGGCAGACTCATTTTTTTAACAAAAATTGTCGAAATCGACATAATGGATATTTCCGCAAAAAAATATGTTTAGAATTTTTTTTACATGCAGAACACTTTTCCCTAGTTTGTATGGAGAAAGTAAAAAATCAATATGACAGGCAGACAGAGACAAAGGCAGACACAGTTTTTTTACGAAAATTGTCAGAATCGACGAAATGCATATTTCCGCAAAAATAAATGTTTGGAATTTTTTTTAGGCTCACAATGGTTTCCCGTCAATTTGTACATACCCTGTATCGTATAAGTTATGGTTATGGTTTTGGCCCGAGGGTGCAGAGTGCTCACCGACTCGAAGCCGAGGGCTAATTTTTTAATAATTTTGAAAATAATCATTAAATTGTTGTTAAAGTTGTGGCCAAATAAATGTAAAAACAATTGTGACCAACTTGGAATTTTTAAAATGTGCTCAAAATTGAATCTGCTTTATGATTTAAGAAAAATCTAACAAGTCCCTTCACTAACTTTAGAAATAATCATGTGATAATCGATTGTTATACTGAAGTTGCCAATTTCTCCAGTGAAGTCAAATAAATGTAAAAACAAATAATACAAACTTGAAATTTTCAAAATTTAGTAAAAATTAATTCTTCTTTATGGTTTAAAAATAATCTCAAACACATCTTTACTAAATTTCAAAATAATCACCCGAGAACTGAGTTAATTGTAATACTGAGATTGCGCATTACTGCAATGCTGCTAAAAAAATAATAAAACAATTGCTATCGACTTAAAATTTTCAAAATTTACTCGAAATTTATACCATTTTATGGTATGAAGAAGATTTTCTACACACCCTAACTAAATTATAAAATAATCACCAGAGAGCTGGGATCATTGTTATTCTAAAATATTGGATTTCTCCAGTGCGGACAATAATAATTTTATCACTTATGTCCGCCATATTGGATCCGCCATTTTGAATTTTTCTATTTTGACATCAAATTCATAATCTGCGATTAGTAGCCATTTATGTCCAAATTTATCAAGATTTAGAGACTTTTGGCCAGCTTTTTCGAATTTTGAACCACTGTGCGTCGGCGCTGAACTGTACGTGCCGATATTTGAACATTTCTGACAGCAGCAAGCTCATTAGCTGTAATTGATTGCGATTTCTCAAAGATTGTAACAACATAAATCGGTTATTTTGACCATTAGTTTTTCTTGGTCTTGCTGACCGTGCTCTGGTTGTTAGTAGACCATCTTCCTTATACCTTTGCCAAATTCTTCGAACCGCGTTTTGAGAAACTCCATACCTACGGCCTGCTTCTCTCTGGCTATATCATCCTTTAATGTGGGCAATTATTCGTGCACATCTTACTGGAGATATAGGCATTTTGATCACAAAACTAATTTTCAGCAAATAATAATAATAATAATAATAATATTACAGGGAAAAAATATATAAAAACTAAGTAGCTTAAAATAAAAGAGAAAATGTAATGTAATTGAGAGTTTTTAACTTAACACTGATACTTGTCAGAAACAATTAAAGCATGATAAACAAATCGCTGACGCCAACTTAATTGTTAACCAAATCCCAAAAATCTGAATAAGTCACGTTGGAAGGAAAAAATGAAGTATATTAAAAATTGTACGACTATAGATTATGTGACAAATTTTCAGTACGAAAAATCGGAAAAATTGTTAGTGAACCCAGACTTTTGTCGCGAAGTTTATGTACAACGTGTCCACGTAAGTATGCAGCATATGGAAAAAAAAATTATTATTTATTTCTCAGAAAATTTTATTATTTCTAAAAGCTATATAGCAAGATAATGAAAAAAAAATTGTAACTTTTGAACTTTTTATACGAATTTTATCAAGTATTCTCGGTTTTGACTTTTCTGTCAATTATATTTATTGCTAAGAAATAATTAATTAGTAATTTATTAAGAGTTATTATCTAGTAAATTATGGCAGAGCGATTAACTTTACAAGACAGAGCAGGGTTGGTGCTAATATGTGGCGATAACTATAAAACCTCCAGAGAAGCAGCTGAAATTTTTAACGGCAGGCATCCCGAAAAAAGAATCAGTTGTTCATAAGTGTCAAGAATTTTAAAGCAATTTAAAAGGACCCGAAAATTTGAATTGCATTTTAAAAAGAACATACTAAAGCAGTGAGAAATGTGAAGAATTCGTTGGATATCTTGCAAAGCGTGGTTGAAAATCCTCAAATATCTGTTAGAAAATGCACCAGAGGTTTAGGATTGGGAAAGTCAATAGTACATAAGGTATTAGCGGCGAATAAGTTTAAAGCATTTAAACCAAGATATGTTCAAACAGAACATGATCACGACAAACGTTCTAAATTTTCCTTTGAAAAAGATGTACTCGAGGTGATCCATTTTACCGAGAAGGGATTAAAAATGGATTTACTCGAGTTTATCGAAGTTTTCAAGGTTAAGCGTAATCCGGACATCCCACTTATCAACGACCAGACCGACCTAATATTCTCCCCCCTGTTCAATGCTCTGTAAAAATAATAAATGTACAATCGTAATGTAAATATTCATAGTTTGAAAATGACAAGCTGAAATTGTCGAAACTATAGTAACTACTCCAAGTTAATAAAGTGATACCAACAAAGTTATTCGTTTTATTTGAATTATTCAAAATGTATCACGAAGTGAAAGCCTCCACAATAACTTATTTTCTAAATTTTGTTTTATGGTACAAGGTGAAATAGAAATTGATAGAACATTTCCTAAGAAAATCTTGTTTACGGATAAAGCTACATTGACTACAAATGGTGTAATTTCATCATAAAACTGTCGTTGGTAGTCAACAGAAAATCCAGGATTCCGAATTATCTGCAAAAATCAATATTCTCGAAAAATAAATGTATGGTGTAGAATTTTGAACAGAAAAAGTTTAGGGCCCTACATATTTCGGCAGAGTTTAAATTCAGAAAGATATTTAGAATTTTTAAATATGGCATTTAAAAATGAATTTGACATGTTACCTTTAGCTACAAAAAATTCTCAATGCAGGATGGGGCACCTGCACATAGTGTTCGTATCGTAGTTGAATATTTAAATGAACAATTTAATGAGTCATTGATGGGAAGACATTCAATTTTTTCATGGCCTGCTCGCTCACCCGATCAAAATCCACTTGATTACTTTTTATGAAGGTAGTTAAAAAAACAGAGTTTATTCTGAGAGGCCTTTTGGAAATTTAGAGGATTTAGAAAACAAAATTTGAAATGGTGTTAGGTATTTAAATTATCATTCCAATATTCTTGAAAATGTAATCAGAGATTTTAACAGAAGAACAAATTTATCCATTGAGAGGAAAGGGGATCACATCAAGTGATTGTTATTTAATAAAAAATATCTTTAAGGTTGTTAATTTCAAAGAATTTTTTTTTTTTGATTAAAACCGTATGTCAATTGTTTTATCTTTTTTGTATGTTTAAGATCAAGCGCCAACTTTTATAAAGATAACTTTTCTGAGAAATTAATATTAAAAAAGTTTCCTATATGTTGCATACTTACGTGGACACGTTGTATATATCAAAATCAAGCTTCCTGTTTTCGTCCACATAATATTATCTATACGTTTCTCTTAAGTATTTGGATTTATAACTATGAAATACAGAGGTAAGCTGCACTGGTGGAAAAAAATGAAACACTTGAAATTCGTGAAATTTTGACCATTTTTAAACCGCCATAGCTCGGCGTATTTCCAATCGATTTTGAGAAACTTTAAAGTATCTAATTTAAAGTCATGCATGCGAACTTAATCGTAACCCCTTCCGCCCCCCTCTAGCGCCCTTGTAAAAAAAAGTGTTTTCTGGAAACCATGTCCAACTTTGACGATGTCTACGGAGAAAAATTTTGTCGGCTCGATCCACCATAAAGGCATTAGAATTTGATCAATTCCTAGTTCAGGACTCCAAGAACGAAGTTCCTACGACAATAAATGAAATATTCTTTGCATGTTCTTTGAGGTATGTACGAAAATTCGAACGAATATCGCATTTTGTACCTTAGAACTCCTTTAACAAAAAACTTTATTTTAGGTCTAAAAGGCTCACTTTAACGATCTCTGTAGGGTCGAAAAAAATGTGGGCTTAAATCACCACCATCCGTCCATTTCTAAATTCGTCCAATAAAAACAAACAAATTACACTGACGGAAAAAATGAAACACTTGAGATTTGTAAAAATTTAGGTAATTTTCAAATGGCCATTACTCGGCTTCTGTCCAACCGATTTCGATGATCTTTTAAGAAATGAAAAGCAAAATATGTTCTCTTTAAAAGAGTTTATTTCCCACTCAAAGAGAGGGTTCTAAGCTCTGACAAACGAAAAAATAAACAGACCATAAAATGCACTTTTTTTCAAACATCCATAACTTTGTGCCAAATCGCCGTAGGAACTTCGTCTTTTGAGTCCTGTATAGGTAATTTCGAAAGAATGAAAGTAGAAATATTAACAATAACGGAAACAAAAAGAAAAGGGAAAGGAATGATTACAACCAAAAATAAGCACAAAATAATATATAGTGGAGTAAACAAGGACAAGAGAGCAGCAGAAGGTGTAGGTTGTATTATACACAGAGAAATAGTAAAACAAATAGTAGCATGGCAAGAGATATCATCAAGAATAATGACAGTCACACTAAAACAAAACAACAGAGAACGAACTATAATTGTAGCGTACGGACCAAATGAAGATGACACGGAGATTAATAAAGAGGCATTTTGGGAACTATTAAACGAAACAACGAAAGCAGCCACGGGTGATATATATGTAGCAGGGGACTTTAACAGTAGAATTGGAAAAGAAATAAAAGGTAACGAAATGGTGAGAGGAAGATATGGAGAAGAAGTAGTAAATGAAAATGGAAAGAAATTAATAGATTACTGTAGAATGAACAAGCTAATAATAACGAACACAATATTTAAACACAAGGAAATACACAAATATACCAGGGAAATGGTAAGTAGAAACGAAAAATCAGTAATAGACTACATAATAACAGAGCAAATAAAAAAGAACAAAATCATAGATACAAGAGTAAAGAGAAGCTTTGAAATTGGAAGTGACCACTTCCTAGTGATGATGACAATTGAGGATGATCAACAGGACACCACAGGAAACATAAAAAGACCAAACATAGCAATAAACTACAGCAAAATAAGAACATACAAACTAAGAGATAAAGAAATAGCAACACAATATAAGGAGAAAGTGGAGACTGCACAGGAAAAAAGTAAGGGCAGTGAAGACATAGAAGAAATGTGGAGCGAATTAAAAGGCATTATGTTGGAAGCAGCGCAAGAGGCTTGTGGAGTGAAGAACACAAACATGAGAAAACAAACATCCTGGTGGACAGAGAGCATCAAGGAAAAAATAAAAGAAAAGAAAAAGGCATGGCAAAGATACATAAGTGACAAAAATAGCATTAACTATGAAAGATATAAAGCAAAGAGGAAATGGAAACAGTGGGAACAGTTTGGAATGACCATGGAAAAGAATGCTAAGGAAAATCAAAAGTTATTCTACAAAATCATAAAAGGAACGAGACAAGAAAAAGGTCAAGAAACAAGATACGTAAAAGACAAACAAGGAAAAGTACTAAAAGAAGAAGAAGATATAATAGAAAGATGGAAGGAACATTTTGAAGAATTACTAAATACAAACAATGAAAACGGGCAGAAGACAACTAAGAGTGACACGAATATCATTGAAACAGAAGAGGAGTATATCAAAGAGGAAGAATTGACAGAAATAATAAGTGAACTGAAAATAGGAAAAGCAGCAGGACACGATCAAATTACAGCAGAAATGATCAAGAACCTTGGTGAAAAGGGAAAGGACAAACTACTACAGATTCTGAACAAAATATGGATGACAAATACGATACCAAAAGAATGGCAAATAGCTCAAATTGTACCGATATACAAAAAAGGTGACAAGACAATGTGTGATAACTATAGAGGCATAACATTAATATGCATAGGAATGAAAATTCTAGAAAAGACTATTAACAGGAGAGTATTAAAAAAATAGAGCAGACACTTGAAGACTCGCAAAGTGGTTTTAGGAAAGGTAGATCCACACAAGACAACATATTCACAATAAAACAAATTATCGAAAAAAGGATTGAAAATAACAAAGAAACATACTTAGGATTTATAGACCTCGAAAAAGCTTTTGATAGGATACCAAGAAACAAATTATGGAAAATACTGGAAGAGAGAGGGGTAAAAAACAAGATAGTCAAAATAATACAGAACATATATAACAATAACAGTAACGTAATCATCTATAAGGGAAAAACATCTAATACATTTAAGACAAATAATGGATTAAGGCAAGGAGGAGGTCTCAGCCCAACGTTATTCATATTATATATGGATGAAATAATGAAGAGCATGAAGCAAGAAATAATAAAAACAAACATAGGATATAAAAACATGGAAATGATTAAAATATCAGAAGGTGCGTTTGCAGATGATGTAGTAGTGATAGCAGAAAATGAAGGAAAATTGCAACATAACATGAGAATATGGAATAAACACCTAGACAAATATGAAATGAAAATGAACTACAACAAAACTAAAGTAATGGTAATAGGAAAACAGAAAGTGCACACAAACATAAAAATAGAACAACACACAATCGAACAAGTAGAACAATTTAAATACTTAGGTGTAGAACTCACAGAAGATGGGAAAATGGAGGAAGAAATAACAAACAGAATAAATAACACAATAAAAGTGTATTATGCAATGAACAACATACTCATTAACAAAAAGGAGATAAGCAGGAAAACAAAAATTAGTATCTATAGAGCTATATACAGACCGATATTGACATACGGGAGCGAAACATGGAAGTTGACAAAGAGAGATAAAAGTAGAGTACAGGCTATGGAAATGAAATACCTGAGGAGAGTGAAACAAATAACAAAAAGAGATAGAATAAGAAATATAGACATCAGAGAGGAATTAGAAACTGAAGCAATAGACAAGTTTATTGAAAAAAAGCAACTTAGCTGGTGGGGCCACCTAATACGAATGGAAAACACGAACCAAACAAAACAAGTGTGGGAAGTAAGAAAGGGATACAAGAGAGGAAGAGGTAGACCTAGACAGACATGGAATGGCATAATAGAAAAAACAATAAACAACAGAGGAGTGTCAATCAACAAAGCCAGATTATTGGCAGGGAACCGTAAGGAGTGGAAGGAGTTTATAAATAAGATTTAAGATGTATTATATTAATTTACACACTCCACACCCTATATGGGTAAAGGAGTTTATTGATAATATATATATATATATATATATATATATATATAGATTTGTTTAACCGCGTATACAGACCCAACTTGCCATATTCCACCTACAAAGCCAGACCAAAAAAGACGTTATCAGACCCGGCTGCGGGTCTGAAAACGTTTTCTTGTGGTTATCGGTTACTACAAGTGTACTTTGATTATAGACGAATTTTAGGGGGGTCCCAAAATGCGGTCGAATATCACCATTTTATACACTTTTAGTTGATGCGATTGCTCACCAGAGGTAGTCCGGTCGATCTGTATATATTATATACAATACCACCATGTCGTACCAACGATCTCATGCAGGCAGTCTGGCAACATCGTTCTCCACTTTTTTTATCATAAAACGCGATATGTAGGATGTATTTAACTCTACGTTAGGCGCGCGAACTACAGTCATGGACCAGTCTTTTAAAAACGATTATAACTCGATAATTCGCGTTATTTGTGCATGCATCCTTATAAGTAGTTATTAATAACATCTCAATGTAGATGTTAAGTCACTTGAGTTTAGTGGTTTGATGCAATAGTGTGATTTATTGTACTCCAAATAGCGATGGATTCTTCCCGGTCAACGACTGTAGATCGCGCAAAATGTACATACGAATCTGGCCTTTCAAAATTTCTATTTGTTTATGACCAGTGACGGCTCGTGGGGTGACTCATGGTACGGCCGAGGTAGCAGAGGTAATACATATAGGTGTGGTCACGCCGCCAGCCGTCTCTGTAACTTACCCTGATATTGGAAATAGGATATTAAAATTATTATTTACTATAAGAATTGCTTAATTGATTTTGATTAACTTTGAGATTGAAGGTTTTTATACAAATGGTCCTATTAAAACTAATTGCGAATTTATAAGGGACTTATAAATAAGTTGACATTACTTAGAATAAAATACAAATGTTTAAAAATGATCTAAAAGGACACGGGCTTTCTAATTTCTTTACTGAAAAATATTCAATTAAATATTTCAACTACTTTATAAAGTATGTATGTCGTTATAATTTTTATTTTAAAATCACTGTTTAATTTAAAAGTTTGCATAGTTCATGAATAATTGAATATACAACTATTTATAATAGTACCAATATTACATTTTACGATGTCTAATTGGCTTAAAAATAAATAGATATTTTATATGGTACTGAAATTAAATCATTGTACTGTATCATATTATAATAGTTACAAACAAACTACATCTGTGATATTAATATAGACTGTGGTAACAAATTTAATTTTAAAAGGTCAGAGAAATAAAAATAAGGGATACAATAAATAGCATAAAGAACAGTAAAAGCACTGATATACAGGGTGTTGTATTGCAAAGCGAGCCATAGGGATTTACAAGAAAAAAATTGAAATGTGATAATAGTGGCTCCCCTAATAATAAATCATATGTTTGAACAAGGAACATTTCCCGATGTTTTGTGGTGATACTAAAATCTTTTCAAACTACAGACCGATAACTCTCCTGAGTATCTTTTCAAAAATTGCCGAGAAAATTCTTGCATCACGAATTATTGATTTTTTTTAATGAGTATAAACTATGTAATGAAGCACAGCATGTTTTTTTAGGAAAAAATCTACTTCTACGGCACTTGTTGAATTTGTGCAGACAGTGACTGATGCCTTGGAGAGGGAGGAAATGCCTATTGGACTATCTCTTGACCTCTCTAAGGCGTTCGACACAGTGGATTATTCGATTCTTTGAAATAAATTTTACTCATACGGTATACGAGGAAAGTGTCACGATTTGATAAAAACATTTTTAGAAAACCGTAGAAATAAGATCAAAATCCAAAATATTGAATCGAACATACAATACTCAAATAGCGGGATACCACAGGGGAGTATTCTGTGACCAATACTCTTTGTAATTTATGTCAATGATTTGTAAAATGTATCTCACCTACGGAGGCGATATTGGTAAATTATGCTGATGATATATGTGTCTTAGGGGCAGGAAAAAATATTAATGAACTTAAAGCGAGAACTGAGGTTACGATAAATAAAATCGAAAATTGGCTAAACAGAAACAAACTGGTATTAAATCGAGAAAAAAAAACCTAATATCTTTTCAAACAAAAAATATTCAATAAATTCAAAAAACGAAATATAGCCTGAATATATAAATATTCAACCTGTTCGTAGCTCTGCAAGCAAAATTAAGTCTTACTAAGACTATAAACAAATAACTTATTGAAACAACTACTTCCCTGGCTAGTGCCACGCCGGATATTGAATGATACAAAAGAAATTTGCGTTATTACTAGTACTAAGCACTAAGTGAAATAACATTAAATAACATTTAAATGCGAAGCTGCACTGATGAGAGATAAATCTCGAAACGCATCTGCAGATGGCTATTTAATTAATTTTTACATACTTTTAGGTTCAGTTTTATAATTTAAAGTTTTCAAATTCAATTTAGTTTTATTTTTCAAGTTAGTCCTGTGGGTAGAAATAAGGGATCTTAAACCAATGTTATTTCACTTAGTACTTAGTACTAGTAATAACGCAAATTTCTTTTGTATCATTCAATATCCGGCGTGGCACTAGCCAGGGAAGTAGTTGTTTCAATAAGTTATTTGTTTATAGTCTTAGTAAGACTTAATTTTGCTTGCAGACTTACGAACAGGTTGAATATTTATATATTCAGGCTATATTTCAATTTTTGAATTTATTTAATACTTTCTGCAATAAGTAAGGTTGTTTCTATTTTATTTAAAAAATATTCACTTAAAATTTTAAAATTTTAAATTTATGTTACATAAAATGCGCTTGACATCACAATAGATTACCAACTACATTAGAACGAGCATTGTTCGTAGTTAATAAAAAATTGAACGCGATTGTGTATTCCATAAGGTTGCTAAAAGGAACCTTTGAAACAAAACATTTACTGCTTTTATACCATACCGATTTCGAGTCCCAATTAAGATGCGGGATAATATTCTACGGTGGCAGTCCTGCAGCAAATAATATTTTCTTACTTCAGAAAAAAGTCGTCAGAATAATTTTTAATTTAAAATATAGTTAATCATGCAGGGGTTTGCTTAAAAGGGAAGAAATTCTAACTTTCCGTAGCTTATATATTTATGAATTGTTAATTTTTAATTTTAAAAATAAAACCAAATTTGAATCACACTCTGAGGAATATCAATATAAGTGACTACAACATACCTCAGCACAGATTGACGATGACGGGAACAATCACCCAAATATAGTGCAATTGTAAATTTTAATAAACTTCTCCAACATCTTAAAGAAATACGGTTGCTAAAGGAATTCAAAATTGAATTAAAAAAATATTTAATTGAAACCGAATTATATAGCTTGGTGACCTCCAGATTGGTCCACAGTATGTTTCTGGCATTTTTGCTTTTATTTTATGTACTATGTATTATTTTTTCGGTACTCTGCTTCAGTTTTATTGACGTATTTGTATTAGTTTTGTTCCATTGGAAGTATTTTATGTTACAATTTATGTACAAACTATGTATAAATAAATTTGATTTGATTTGATTTGATTAATTATTTGACAGAATCGGTCTTCAAATTATTTTTAAAGCTTTCTAAGCTGACTGATTTGGTACCTTACTCCATTATTGCTGCAGAGTATTTACCGAGATATTTGTAAAAAACTTTACAATTATTTTGAATTGAAAACATTTTTTACCATGATATCATAATGGCGGATAATTAATTTTATTTTAAAACGTTTAACTGTCCCTTCTGTATGATGTCATTTATTATTTCTATATACCGGGTATCTATTTAAAAACGAGCAATGCTCTATAAGTATAGGCCTAAAAAAAATATAAAAAATTTTCTCAAAACCGTTTCTAGGGTATGTGGGGGGAATCAGTATCACCACAAAAATGACCTTCACTAAGCAAGCCCTGGGGCTGTAGCCACCCCGACTAATTTTTTTTAATGGCAACACCCCCTCTGTGATACCTCATTGGAAAATTGCTATTTAACAATAAATTGTCGTACAAATTAATTTCCTTCATACTGATGTAATCAAATGACCATTGAAAAAATAGATTTTTATATGAACAAAAATGAGGCATACAATGGTATTTTTTTTCAATTTTTTAAAGTGATGGCCTTAAGTAGTAAAATTACTTTCAGTATTTTAATTGTTTAAAATTAAAAATTAACAACAAAAGTAATATTAATTAACATCAGAATGAAGAGAGTTCTATTACCTTTAAAATAAGCCCTAATTGAGCTCCATACGACTAATAGTTTTTAGGGAGTTATAGCAATCTAAAGACATGCATAATTAGCGGGTTTTCAAAACTTTTACTGTCTGTACTTTCAAAAATACCGATGATAAAAAAATGCGAAAATACGGGTCTGCTTATTTTGTATAGGAAACGCGTAAAAAATTTAGACCCAATATTTCCGTTCGATTTGTAAAAGAATGCCTCATATATACATATACAGGGTTGGGCAAATGTGTCAGAACACCTGATTTCTGGCTAAACGTCTGTTTTTTCTTATTACTTTTAAAAGAAATGTTTATGGGTTTATTTATTCTATTTACTGACATATTTTGATTTTCAGCAGCTACCCTCTTTCGCGAGATATGATCATCGGCGACACTTTTCCAGCAATTACAAAGATATGGAGTTGGTGGGTGTTTGACTTGTGTTTTTTTTTTAAATATTAAATAAAATAATTCTACATTGAGTTGGCTTTTTACACTGTTTCCTGATAAAAAAACTTTCGTGTTTTTTAAGTTTTCTGTCACCGACAGATGTTATCCATGTGAAATATTAACATTGCTGTTCAATTATGTTAGTTCACCAACTAAACGTGAAATAATTACGTTGTTAATGACGGTTAATTTTTGGATATTAGCAGACATCTCTGTAAGGTGTATGCAATATTTTTAATGCAGCATTTATTGACAGAAATTACAATATTTCTAAATCAAACGTTTAAAGGGTTGTGCAAATGCTTCAGGAAATTCACAAATTTTATTTTCCATTATTTATTTATTATTTAAAAAACCACAAGTCGTAAACCCACCAAACCCTATATCATTGTAATTGCTGAAAAGGTGTTTATTTGAAAATGTAAAAATATACAGGGTGATCCATTAAAAAAACTGCCAATGATGTCATATCTTAAAAAATTGGTTAGCAGTTAAAAATGAAAGGACGTCACTAAATGAAATAAATAAACTCAAACATTTCCTTTAAAAGTAATAAGAAAAACACAGACGTTTAGCCAGAAATCAGGTGTTCCAACGCATTTGCCCAACCCTGTATATATTATTGTATTGAAATTTTATAGATTATTTCTATTTTTGTGACTTTTGGATTTATTTTTACAAAATATAGATTATAACAGGATACTTACAATAAATAAAATGAAATAACAAAGAATACATTCCACATATTTGTAAATAATCTAAAAGAACACAAACTTTATGACTTCTTCATTGAAAAAATATTCAATTTTTTTTTTAATTTTACACACAAAGACTTATTTAACGTCGTCATAAGAAACCAAGAAACCATCTAAATAACCTTTTATGTACGCAATATTTCTATATCAACGAATTTTAACGACCGTTGCTATGAATAGTATACATAGCAACGGTCGTTAAATCTGCCACAGCGGACTTTCGTGTTAAACTTAAAAACAAGGCATCATTGTAAGAATAAAATAAGAATAAGAATTATTTGAGTTTATTTATCATTTTTGATAATATTAAAATTAAAAGTACAATTAGTAAAGTGTCCAGATAAATTAATCCCGTCTGCACATATTTCATTCATATTTTAATCATTGCTGTTAGAAACTGTTCCAGATGATGTGGAGAGAAGGTAAACTGTAGTATTTACCGGAGTTAATATTTTGTTTGCAATTTTAACTTCTGGTACTCAGATTCTTTAATATATCCTTCCACCAATACTGTTTTACACGTTGATCGCCACGCGGCATTCCCTTTGTGCCGCGGAGTAGTATCTAACTATATGGACTCATAAAATAGATGGCCTGAACGATTATAAACATTTAGGTTTCTTGAAATTATTTATTTCGTTATTGCATTATACTCAATACATATTATATAGTATTTGAAGAAACTGTTGAATCACAAGAACTTTCAGCGTCACAGGGTATATATTCATCTGCGGAGTCGCCTCCTCTAAAATCGTCCATCCCGTCATCGGCGAGTAAAAATTCATGTACATATAAACTTAAAACGCAAGCACTTGTTTATCGAAATATCGCACTGAAGAATGATAACTGCCAGCACACGGAACATTTAGGCAACGCCGCAGGGCTTAGGTAGGTCGGTTGAACAACATTTTTTATACAATTGGTCGCCACTTTGTAATAGCCGTGTGTTGGGCTTATTGAGGTGGATTAAATATAGTGAATCTGTATAAAAGGTGGTCTCAAGTTTGTTCAATCTTTATGGCGGGTCTAGTAAAGTCGGTTAGATACGTATATATATATATACATATATATATATATATATATATATGTGTTTGACTACACTTCAATGCCATTTTGGTGGATCGAGCCAACACCTTTTTTTAAACTCGGTACACGTTGCCAAAGTAGGACGTTTTTTGCCCAAAAACGTGTTTTTTTGATCGGGGGTTGAAGGGTTCGAAAAGGGATCTGAGTTTACGACCTTAAAGTACAGCCAAAATGGGATTTTTGCCCGAAATAATCATCAAATTTGGTTGAAAAGTCACTGAGTTATGTGCGAAAAACCTCAAAATGCACCTTTTTTCAAACACCTATAACTTGGTGCCAAATCGTCGTAGGAACTTCGTCCATGGAGTCCTGTATAAGAACTTGGTCAAATCTTAAGGCCTTTACTCCGTATACATCATCGTTGAACATGGTATCCTAATTTTTTTGTACAGGTGTGCTAGGTGGGCGGAAGGGGTTACGCTTAAGTTCGCATGCACGCGTTTAAAGAAGAAGTTTTTCGCCCTAAAAGATTCACTAAAATCGATTGAAAATACGCCGAGTTATGTCCGGTTTAACAACCAAGAAATCTGGTAACCCTATTCGCATTTGAATTGAATGTTAAAGAATAAAATACACTTACGTGTACGTGAACGTAAAGAAGTCGTAAACAACTAAGGATATTATGGAAAGTTCCAACAGTAAACAAGATCATTTTTTTCTTCACACCTGTACTTTTACTAATCACCAACAACTCAGGTAAAAAATCGATTCAAACTTTCCATAATCTCCTTAGTTGTTTACGACTTCTTCACGTTCACGTTCACGTTCAATTCTGATATTGTTTGCAATGAAAAAATAGCGGAAGTCGAATTTGTTTTAGATCAAGATATAATGAACCCAGAGAAAAGAAAGAAACAAGGAAAGTTAGATATATGTGTAACTTGTCTAGAAAGTGTAAGAAAATGTTTATTATGTTAAAATTAAACTTAAATTGAAGACAATAGAAGTTTGGAAAATTTGGGCCAGAAATTAGCAGCAGAAAAAAAGCACTGCCAAGAAACTCTGACGGTTAGAGATCGGTTCATATGTTCTTTTACGTGGACAAAATTTATAAGGATCCTTCTGGCATGCAAAGTTTGGTATGTGTAATTACTGATTATAAAAATAGATGTTCAGTTGGACGTATAAAGCAGTGCTGTCACTCTTACTAACACGTGGGCGGGGTTATTTGAAATGTTCTTGTAAAGTTGCTAAAAGGCAATGTTTACCCAGCCGATGTGTTTGCTTTAAATATAAAGAATTATGTAACTTAAGATGTCATAAAAGCACAACATGCGCTAACCAGTGACATTTCTTTTGGGGTTTTCATTGAAGAAAGTGGATTTTAAGAATTTTGGTCTTGTAAAATTAGACACCTATCTTAATATAGGGCATTCTTAGGTAATATTTTTTACAACGTTTGAATTGAATTTTTTCACAAAGCAGCAATTCTTGAATTTAATATTTTGTGAATGTTTTTATTTTATACTGTAATATTCGCTTTTTGTAATAAAAACTATCTTATATAAATAATATTCTTGTACGTTATGACCGGGAATGACTTAATTAGGTAAATAACGGAACTGAGGTACGTGTGGTCAGTTCCGGAATTTGCCTGAATTAGGTCAGGCGTTACTGGAAATAGCTGAAATTGATAGCTAAATACCGGAACAGTTCGACTGTTACACTGTTTGCCGGCAATCAATGAAATGGCTAGGCATTACAGGGAATGGTGAATTCAATGTTTGTCGCCGACATATATAATTTTCTCACTGTTATGTTGTAAGACGCCATTACACTTCCCAGAACTTGCTTCCATTCTTTCGTTACACCGTACCATATTTTTCATTTATGCAGCTGTACAATACATAATCACGATCATCTTTTAGTAAAGCAAGCCAAGAAATTATTTTAGTGTGTTTGAAGCAGGAAATTCTGACAAACGTCAAAATGAAGTTTAAGAAAACGAGCTGTCGCTAGAAATATTTTAAGGTAGTATCATAAAACCCCTGCCTGATTGGCGCTCTACGCAAACACCTCGCATGTAGCTGAATTTCGATTTGCAAGTTCAGTGCAATTTATTTCGTGTGTATGAAATTATTTTAATCAATTCAGATATGGCTAATACTGCGCAACAAAATGTTTGTTATATTGATAAAAGAACTTATTCTAACCTAATTAGGGTGTGACTAATTTCGGAATATTTACGCGACAACGAATGATGCGCCTTAACACGCTAGCTCGACACCTATTTAAAATAATAACAAAAGGAAACAAGCTGGGTAATCGTGAGATTTCTTGCCACAAAAGTATGATGAACAAAATTTAAAAAAAACCAGCAAAATGAGGCGAAAATTTTATATGTCAAAATTTGCCGAACGCGCGTCAATTAACAGCTATTCGTCAGCACCTGACCAAAATATTAAAAAAAAAAAACACGACAAGCGGGAGGTCATTTATGAAATATTTTCCTTAAAAAGTAGGCCAACCCCATTACTCTGGCGTAATTCATTGGCAATTAAAATAGGCAATTAAATAAATTCGACACTCAATTATATAAATAATGACAAATCAAAATGTCAAATTCCATAATAACCGTAGCTTGCAGAAAAAAAAAACTGATTTCAGATTTGAAGTGAGCATTGGCAAAATACTCAGAATCAATTGGAAAGTCTCATGAAACAGGAAATATTTATTTTCTTGCTACCCGGAATAATTATTCCACAGGAATGTACATATTTTATATTCATTTACTGTGGCAATAAAATGATCCAATTTTCGAAAATTGTTTATTGAAGTTAGTGTTACGCGTCGGGTACAAAATTATACAGTGTTTAAACTTATAAGGTTTCCTATAGGGAAAACTTTTTTAATATGAGTTTTCGGAGAAAAACTTATTCTTTATAAAACATTTTGCTTGCATCGAAACCCTTTACAGTTATAGAAAAATCCAGTAATCACTTAAGATAACATCAAAAACTTGACATTATGTCAAATTTTTGATTTTAAATCTAAGTTCGACAATTGCCCTCATTTACTTACTAACCAATGAAATCGAATAACGTTGATGAGATGATCCAATAAAATTCTAATTACAATGCGTAACAGACCACGCTCCATGTTATGCATGGCAATTTACCCTGGGTGGTATCTAATCAGATAATCTCTCATGTTGGTATTGCCTAGCAACGCGTTAGTACATGTTCTATAACATATAAAACGTCAGTTATTGCCGGACTTTTAAGCAGTTTGATTCTGAATTCGATCTGTTTGTATTGTCGGGTGAAGTGTTGGTGTTTTCATCAGTGATGGTATTCATAGGCATTTCTCAAAATCTTGGTAAGCTCATTCTTACTACAATTATTGTGGCGCAGATTAATACATGTCTGACAGTTGGTGTAAATTTAACTTTTCAAATTATGAAATGTGAACTTTCTATTTGGCCAATTGTCTTCTCGAATCTAACTCGTGACTGATTTTTCCTAGGCAATTATTAGCGTCTGGATCACTCTTGCTTGTTGCTTCTAGAATATCGGGACTCCTGCTTCGCAGTCGTGCCGATTTTCGTCGCAACAAGCAATCGTGATCCTGCCGCTAATAATTTCCGGCAAAATCATAGGCACTCGTTATATTACTGTTGAATATTACATCAGCATAGTGTTACCCATGAAATACTCGTTAAACAATGACATTTACTGACAGTCGACATTTACTCAGAAAGTTGAGCGAGCTTAATATGAAAACAATGTTGACGTTAGATCAGCGAATCTACCTGGTGAAATGCTATGGTTTAGAAGTCTCTTATTAATACGCAATTCAGTTATTTAATACGAAATACCCAAATGTACGTGTAAGTAGAACAGCTTTAACGAAATTAATTAAAAAGTTCGATGAAACGGGATCCGTTGCCGACAAAAAGAAGCGTCGCAAATCATACAATGATGATGATGCTGTGACTAATGTAGCTATCGAATCAGTTGTGGAATATCATGCGAGTTCTTTACGCCAGCGAGCAACTGAACTCAATGTTAGTCATACATTAATGCAAAAAATATAAAGCGAATAAAATGTATCCATATAATCCTAGATTCAGGCACACCTTAGAAATTGCAGATCCCGCTTTTAGACTCAAGTTTTGTTTATGGGTTGGTGAGAACACTATGGAACATCGCCTATTTTATCAAAATTTAATGCTTAGTGATGAAGTAACGTTTTCGACAAATAGTACTGTTTCCTCACAAAATTGTAGATATTGGCCAAAGGATAATCCCAATTTTAGAATTAACGCCCGAAATCAGCGATATCAAAGAGTCAATATTTGATGTGGAATGTTGTTCAACAGAATGAATGGACACAATTTTTTTAATGGAAATTTAAATCAAAATAATTGAGAATTTTTTATTACCATCACTTGAGCAAGAGGAATTGCGATGCATCTACTTCCAACAAGATGGGTATCCAGCTCATAGTACCATGATTGCTAAAGATTTCTAAAATTTACATTTTTCTGGTAGATGGATTGGACGAGGTGGACCAATACAATGGCCGTCTCGGTCACCGGACTTAACTCCCATGGTTTTTTTTCTTTGGGGTTACCTGAAGCAAAAGAACCCATGGTAAATGATGTAAATTATCTAAAAATTCGGATTTCGGAGGCTGTTCGAGAAATTAATCTTGAAATGCTGAACAACGTTTACAAACAATTTAGAAAAAGAGTTGAAGATTGCGCTGGATTAGCAGTAGAGTATGTGGAATAATTGTAAAATTTAAAATGAAATTATTGTATTAAAAATAACATGTTTTTATTCAGAAAATAATAAGATAAATGTTTAAGTTTCATGGCCATCCTTGTTTACAAACAGAAAAAAGCAATACAAGTTTTATCAAAATGACATTTGCCTTTTGTATAACGTCGACAATTACAGGTAAAACGATATTAATGTAACATTAGGAGTTATTTCAAATTAACTCAACATAATTTCAAGTTTTTGATCTCATCTTAAGTAATTACTGGATTTTTCTTTGATTATAGAGGGTATCAATATAAGCAATTTTTTTTATCTATATATATAAAAATGAATGTTTGTTTGTTTGTTTGTCGTTTATGGACACCTAAACCATTCCACAGATTTGGATGAAATTTTCAGAGGTTAATGTTATCATGCGGGGGAAGGTTTCTGTGTAAAATAGAATATGTTTGTCTACCATTTCTTGGTTTTCAATGTACATAACCTAACTAATAGTATTTGTTGTATTTAGCGAATGTCAGGAGGATGGAATAATGTACGTCAGGCGTTACCAACTGAAATTGGTGCGACCTGCCGGTTGCTTTCACATATAATCAAAAAACGTTACCAACTGAAATTAAAATAACATTAAACAGAACTAGATTTGTAAATTTGTGACGTTTGCGGTTACTTCTACCTCAGTCAGTTGCATCGCTAAGGAATTCTGCCAGTGTTCCTGGTACCGCTGACTATCCGCCTGCAGGTCGTAGCACTTTTGAACCCTTAAAAAATTATTAAAAAGGGATACATTTGTTGTAAAATAAATTATGCCACCCAAGCGAAGAGCGATTGGTCGGTCTACACCTCAAACTCAGAAGCGAAAGATGTTACGACCTTCAGAATCGGATGAGCATCGGGAAGCAAGACTGGAAATAGAACGTGTAATTGTTTGTTTTTCTAGGATAACCCTTGAGCCAGCGGCGGCTCGTGGATGTTCGGCGAGGAGGCTGCGGAAGAAAATTTGACCAAAACATCCGCGGGCCGCCGCTGCCTTGAACGAATGATGAATGAAGTCTAGTATTGTACTTAGCAAATAAGTTTAGATCAATCGAAAAACAAAAATTAGACATATGTATAATTGTTTGATGCAAAAAGTCCTAAATTTCAACAAATATTTGAATGTTAAATAATTTCTTAAACATCCCGCAGACTATATTTTCTAGATAAATATCAAAGTAAATTAATTTTATCCAAAAATAAACCCATATTTAAATTATAACCCACGAAACCAAACAATATAAAATTAAATAAAAAATCTGAAATTAAAACAAAAAATCTTGAAAATAAAAAAAAAGTTCAAAAAATTAGGTTGCAAAATCTAGAACAAAAGACAAAAATCAAAAATTAGACCAAATAAAAAAATAAAAAAACCGACGTAAAAATCAATAATTCAGGTTAAAAAATCTAAAATGTAGGACAAAAAATAAAAAAAAAATTGACCAAAACGTCAGTCCTGAAAATGCGAAAATATTGTAAATAGTAACAAACCAATCAAAAATGTAGGCCAAAATAAAGAATTATTGATTTATATGCGAGAATTTTCGAGTTTTGTTTGTTGAAAATTATGCAAATTATTTTTATTTTTTGTCCAAAATTTTAGATTTTCTTCACTTGAATTAATGATTTTATTGTGTGATTTAAAAAAAAATCGTTATTATTTTCGAATTTCTCGTCGGAACTTATTTTAAGCTGAAACAGGATTTTTGATTTTTTTACCGTTATTTTAGGTCTTTGACTGTTTTGTTCCAATTTTTTTTGGCTATTAAATTATGCAAATTATTTTTCTTTTGCCTATATTTTCAAGTTTTTTGGTCTGTATTTTTATTTTTAGACCAGGATTTTTGATTTTTTTCGCAAATATTTTAGATCGTTGGCTATTTTGTTCCAAATTTTTGATTTTTGGCCAAAATATTCGATTTGTTTGTTGAAATTTTGGATTTTTTAGTTTGCATTTTTCATCTTCAAGCCCGAGTTTTCGATGTTTTGTCTAATTTTAGGTCAAAAGGTCGAAAACTCAGGACCCAAAAATAAAAAAAGGAAACTAAGAAATCCAAAATTTTAACAAACGAATCAAATATTTTGGCAAAAATCAAAAATTTGGACCAGCATAGCCGAAGATCTAAAATATCGTCGAAAAAAATCAAAAATGCTGGTATAAAAAAAAAACAAATGCAGACCAAAAACTTGAAAATATAGGCAAAAGAAAAATATTTTGCATAATTTAATAGCCAAAAAAATGTTGAACAAAACAGCCAAAGATCTAAAATAACGGTAAAAAATCAAAAATCCTGTTTAAAAATACAAATGCAGACCAAAAACTTGAAAATATAGGGAAAAAAAAATTTGCATAATTTAATAGCCAAAAAAAATTGGAACAAACAGCCAAAGATCTAAAATAACGGTAAAAAAATCAAAAATCCTGTTTAAAAATAACTCTTTTCAGCTTAAAATAAGTTCCGACGAGAAATTCGAAAATAATAACGATTTTTTTTTAAATCACACACAATAAAATCATTAATTCAAGTAAAGAAAATCTAAAATTTTGGACAAAAAATAAAAAATTAGGACCAACAATCCAAAATTCGTACCTAAAAATCAAAGTGGTGGACCAAAAAATTAAACATTTCAACAAACAAATCGAAAAATTAAGTCAAAATAAAGAACATTTCGGCCAATAGACCAAAAATTTAAACCGAAAAAGTAGAAAATACAAAATATAGGCCACAAAAGTAAAAATCTACAATAAGGCCTAAAAAGGTAAAAATTTAGACAAAACAACGAAAACTCGGGCGTAAAGATAAAAAATGCAGATAACAAAAATTTTTTACTTTCTCCGTTACGAAGTACGAGAAAGTATTGTAATCGTGATTTTTTTTTCAAAATTTTTTTTTACGGAAATATCCGTTTAGGGGTCCCTAGATGCCATTTCAACAATTTCTGGAAAAAAAAAATTTGTGTCTGTGTGTTCGTGTGTGTGTGTGTGTCTGTGTGCGCTGTATCTCAAAAACTAATAGAGCAATTGATATTAATCTTTAAACATACGTCTTATTTGATAATCTGAAGAACTGAAAAGCTTTTGGTAAAATTTCGTACACCGGAAGTGGGCGTTTACCTTAACTGTTTTTTGTTTTTTGCCAATATTATCTTAAATATGAAAAATATCACAAAAACATTTAAACTCCAATAAACAAATTGAATGTTTATCTCTATATATTTGAGTGGCAGTGCAACGCATGCCGGGTAGCGCTAGTAAAGAATAAGATTTTCTCCTAAAACTTAATTAAAACTTATTAAAAAAGTTTTCCCTATAGGAAACCTCATCAGTTTACACACTGTACAATAAAGTTGAAAAAATATACTAGATCCGCCGAGATCGAGATCCATGCTGATTTTTTTTTATAAAATATTAAACTGATTAACTCAAAATCAGCTGCCAAAATCTGCCTGACAGTGGTTTATATTTTTTTTTAGAAAGCGTGCATGTTTCACGGAAGCGTACATTTAACATTTGGCGAATGGGCCACACGTTAGCAGTGAACAACAACTCAGCTGTCTTTTCATTTAGTAATGGATGAATTAAACATAAAAGTTCAATAAGAGAAAGAAAATGTAGACAATTTAAAGCATAAAATTTAAAATTTTACATCAAAGGTCAATGCAAAATGAAAATTAGCAAATCGCACCCCGCGGTATTCGAAATTCGTTTTATGGAATGGTTAAATGGAAGTCAATTTTTTCATGTTCAAAACAGATTGTTTGAACACGTTTCTGTGAGCTGGCTGGCAAAGAGTCGACTAAAGAAAATAAAAACAAAAATTGTGATATACACCGTATCCAAGATAAGAATGCACAGCATGGGGATCTTGAAGACGGTAAAAAATACAGGGTGGCTTAAATTAGGAAAAAGTTGCACTATTCCGAGTATGTTTACATGCCGATCGCAGAAATTCATTATTGTTCATCGTTTCTAAAAAATGTAATTTTTCGGATTTTTTATTTTTCCAATTTTTGTATTTATTTTAAAAGATATTAAAAAACTAATGGCACTTTGTCATTGCCACGTTTTAACCTCTACAAAATGGCTTCTTCAAATTTTTTATCCCATGGTTCATCTCCGAGAAATTATCATCAACATCATTTTCTTATCTGGCCACAAAAGTTTTTTTTACAAATGCTTCTAAAGTGAAAAAATAGAGAAAAATAAATTTTAATATTTTGTAGGTTCTTAATCTAGTGGGCGTTGGAAAAAAGAATTCAAAGATTATTGCAAGTGTTTAAATAAGTTCCCATTATTTTGTAGACACAAGTAGGCTCTTTGTACAGTTGAATTTAAAACCTAAAGACTTTATATCAGAAAAATACTGATATAATTTTTTCATAAAAAATCCCACCTTCGATCATGAAAATAAATATACTTTTTGGAAAGGTCACAAAATTTATTAATTCCACTTGGAATGATACTATTTCAGGTTCAAACTATTTTTTTTAGCTGAAAATTGAAATTACTACCGTATTTTTTGTAAAAAAAAACTCAAGTTTGCGGAATTTTTTTTGCAACATTTTTTTTCACATGTAAAATTGCAGGTTTCTAAAACTATTCACATACTCTTGTAACTAGAGGTTCAAAACGTATTCCAGATATTTTTTTTGTCAACTTTTTTATTTTTATTTATTTGTTTATTAACGGATAACTCCATTTACACTGAACATTAATCTTATTTTAATTACAATGAAGGACAATAACAAATCATAGAACTAAAGCTAGATTAAAGAGACTGCAATAGCGATACAGAAATAACAGTTTGGTACAACATCAGGGATCACATATTGACAAGATAACGCGTCTCAGTTGACATTTAAAAGATGATAGGTGAATGTTGAATATAACAATATGATTATATTTATCCAGCAGAATATTAACAAATCGTAGTATTCTACATAGGGGATTGCATAGGCCAAAGTTGATTGAATGAAATTTTTGGCGAAATAAATGTTTTGATCGTGTAGTTATTCCGCACGGAGCATTGAAATCAATGGTTTCAAGCAAATCAGGGCAGTCCAAAAAGCCATTAATAAGTTTGAAACCAAAACATAAATCTAGAAATATTCATCTTTGCTTTAAATTTTGTAACTTTAAAAAATTTAAGGAGTCCGAATAACTATAATGTGCCCTTGAAATGCCGCGCCTGCAGGAAACCATTTGACAAAATTTGCTTTGGACGCTTTCAAATTTAATTGATGAATTGTTATAGAATGGAGACCAAATCTGACTAGCGTATTCTAAATGAGGCCTAACTAAGCCTACGTATAATAGTTTTAATGTATTAATACTGAAATTTTGAGAGAATCTGAATACGAAGCCAAGAACTTGGAGCGCCTTATTGCGTATTTTATTGACATGGTTATGAAATGTTAAACGAGAATCATGTAGGATCCCAAGATCTTTAACTTCGCTAACATTGATTAATTTGTAACCATCATAGAAATAATTATCAGAAATTACTCTACCGCGATTAAATGAGATACATAAACATTTATTATAGTTTAAAAATAACTTGTTAATATTGCACCAGTGAAGCAAATTATTAAGATCTATCTGCAAATGCGATACATCATTTTGAGATTTTATGGAAGTGAATAATTTTAAATCATCCGCAAATAGGAGAAAATTACAATGGGTTAAATATGCCCCAAGGTCGTTTATAAATAAAAGAAATAGAATAGGACCACAATGCGAACCTTGAGGCACGTCCGAAGTGACCTCAACCGAACGTGAACGGTAGTTTGAAATTTTCACAAATTGCCTACGATGTATCAAAAAACTTTTTAACCAAGATAATACCATCTCTCCGAATCCCAAGGCCTCTAACTTAACCTTAATTGACCGAAGTTTAAAGACGTAAGACGTCGGGTGTACCACACCCCGATTGACTATTACGTCATTTTTCGGAGGTGTGACTATTAACCCTGGAGCGGTGGCACCGAGTCTCTCGGACCCAAACCGCACGAAATTTTATGTCAAAGGGGTGGGGATGCATTTAAATTGTCGCAATTCTCAGCAGCTTCCTAATATTCAATACGCTACCGGTCGGTGTGTTGTGATATGTGCTGATTATTTGTTGACGAAAAATATAAGCTACTCGAGTCTATTAGACCCGGCGCCACCAATATTAGAGCGTAAATTTATAAGGATACTATTAACCTATTTTATCACTAACGCATTAATGGTAAGTAATAATAGTAGAATTTCACACGAATAGCTTATAAATCTCAATATCTATTATAGAAAAATGAGTTACGAAGAAGAGCAGGCGCGTTTATTAAGGCTTTTGGAAGAAACAGATATTTATGCAGATGAAAAATTTGAAGATGAGGATTCCGAAGGCGAAGATGACAATATTGAGGAACATTTAGCTGATTCAGATACTGAACAGGAAGCAGAAAGTGATGACAAAAATTTACCTCCAACTTCAAAGAAAACACGAATTCCCTCTTTCATTGGAAAATATGGAACACACTGGAAGAAACACTGCTCGAAACGAAATGTAAGAACTCGTCAATCGAATATTGTTTTACGTTTGCCAGGAGTGAAACAATACGCAAAAAATGTAAAATCAATATTTGACTGTTGGAATTTATTTTTTTTCGGATGATATTTTCAACATAATTATAAAAATTACCAACAAAAAAATTTGAGAGCGTCAAGGAAAATTAAAAGAGGGAGCGTGCTGCCCATCCCCCAGCGTCTATCTCGCTCTACACTTTGTTGGGTTACGTGGGGAGGAAGGGGCGAGAGGCTTCAGTTTGTCTATCTCGCTTTTACGGGCATTTGAAATTTAAAAAAAGTGGCACATTTTCAATAGTGGTTAACTTAATTATTTATCAATAGATTATCTTAATATTATATGAAAACTACTATTATAATGACATATTACAAACATTTATTTTTTGTTCAATTTGTAAGAAAATGGCTAAAAATCATGAATTGGGAGGACAACCGATCTAAATTAATGAATGTCTGATATTTTTCGATGAAAAATTATGAAAATTTCTGACACCGTACATTATACCATTATTAACAATTATGGTAAAATCAACTAGGTGTTTACATTACTTTTCAAAAATAACACTATAAACTTAACTTTGTTGTTAATGGAAAATTTCAGTTTTTCCAAAGATTCAAACATTTAGTGTACATTCCCGAATAACATACAGTAAATGGAAGAATTTTAAGTAATTATAAATCACTAAAAATTATTTTTTTTGTACTACCAATTTTACTATATACCTACCGTTAAGACGCATCTAATACCGTAATTTTCGTTATTGTTAAATACAATGTACATTTTATGGGATAAAGACATATTATTATTTACATATAAAAACATCTCTATTTGCAGATATGATACAAAAACAAAAGTTTACAATAAATATAATTACAAAAGTAAATTACTGCTAAATGGGTATCGACCTGGATTCGTATTATTTATATCCTCCCTGGATTTACTGGCATTATACAGTCTTTCATAAACTCCATAGATACGTAGTAGTAATGTATTTAATATTGTGTATGCTGTAACTAATGGTTATGAGTTTCCCTCGAAACATCTTTTTAGTACGAGAACGAATTACCATAAAGGGTCTTTCGATAAAGTAGAAACCTTTACAAATAAGATGGAATGGAAACTCCTTTACATGGAGCGGCATGTCTACGCGGAGCATATTCTGACCTTTATATGGTCGATTATATGCGTTGTATCCAATCTTGTAACATCAGTTTAATATCAAGGAAGTAACGCCGCGTGCACACCACTCAGGGGCACATTTAGGGTGCTATGATGAATTAGTAAAGTAACCTGGTCCTACGCACTTTGCCACCCCTGTAACAGTTAATTCAATTCACCGTGCTTTCCTGTCAGATTGAATATTGAGATTACAATGCGTTATTGTATAAAGGGAATTTTAAGAGGCTGTTTATATAATGTACAACGGGGAATTTAGTGTGAAAATACTGCTTTGGATAACTCAATCTTTTAATATGACAGTTAGCATTGGGGATTCAATGAAAAATATGCGGATATTTTTATGGAATCGTTATTCCTTTTAAATTAGAATTTTTTTTAAATTAAATCTTATTTGATTTGGCAGATAATAATAGAATTTAAAACGAAATATATTCACAAATTTGTGATTTAAGACTCCACAAAAGTCTTGCTTAAAATCTATGAAGTAAATTATCTATTGCAACAACTACTTTCCCGGCTTATATCGTGACCAACATTGAAATACACAATACATTACTTATATATTTCAATTTAAATTATAACACGTTTAATAAATTTGATTTCTAACATCGATTTTCTTGTTCCAGTTCGATAAAATTTGAGAATATTTAAGATGAAACTTACCGTTTTTATGATTTTATTACTGCAGATATAAACCGAAATCAGATTGTTATTGCAAATCTACAACTATCAATATCAATAAAATAGAAATGCCTAACCGGTTTTTGAATACTGTAAATATATTTGAAAAATGCAATTATTTAATAACTTACCTATATTTTCGCAGGCTTGCTTTACAGCCGCATTGAAGTTATATCGAATCGTACATCCAATATCTGTAATAATAGAAATATGGATTTAGTCTTGGTTTTTTATTTGTTAAAAATATTAGAGACAGAAACATAAAAGGCATAGCAATAAATAAGTGATTGTAATTAACTGCTTAACTGATCATCCCAAGTTAACTCGTGTTAATACATTTTGCATATAATTATTATCACGGCATAACTCAGGCGGTAATATTTGTTTAGGTTTAATGTACTTTCGGCTGAATTTATACGTTCTAACGTATACAGTGTGAATTTGTAATCTCTGAACATGCTAATTGCGAGCATAAAAATGTTTGTATGTTCAATGTAAAAAACACACTTCATAATAATAATAATAATAATAATAGTAATAATAATAATAATAGTAATAATAATAATAATAATAATAATGATAATAATAATTTATTCGTGTCATTCCAGTTCTAGGTTACACATGTCAATATACAACGAAAGGCATAATTAAAATATAAAATACATAAAATAGTCTGACAATAAAAATAACATGTAATGATTACATACAGGGTGCGTAAAAAGTATCGCACCAAATGGGATTATATGGAAACTTTTTGACATTCAGACTTAACATTTACTAGGTTTAAATTAGATTTAAATACCCATATTTTAAGATGAGTTTCATTTGTTTCGCACCACTTGCTTTTTGTCAGAAGCCGCCATGTTGAATTTTTCTAAATAGCATCCTAAGTTTTTTTGGTATTAATTGAAAGGTTATTTAATTAGAAGTATAACGTGGTATAAAATTAGCATGTTTATTCTGAAATAACGACAAAAATAAATGATTTAAAACAAAAATGAAATGTTGTTTACTTTTAACTAACTTGTAAAACTTTCCCATTTTTATTGTTGTTTACATTCAACAGCTGTTTGGATCCTCCTGTTTTATTTCGCGATTTTTCGCCTAGAGTTGCTGTCATGGATTCGTCAATTGCAACAACTTCAATCGCATTGTGCCTTGACAGTTCGAACGAACCGTACAGTAAAGCTTTGTGTGTTGCCTATAGTGGTACCAATTTAATTGTTTAACGTACTTCAGATGGGCACCCCGTTAAGTGTAAGCGGTTACTGCGCGTCACAATGAAATTTAATATTAGTAAAAATACAAAACGTTTAAAATAATTGTAATACTTTATTTGTTACAATTCTACGTCAAAAAAGCAACAGAATACTATATCAACAAATATGATTAATAAACAATTTACAAGGGATGTTCCAAGTGCCCTACTTTTTGTTCTAAACAATAACCCAGACAATTCCTAGGAGCTTCGTCACAGTTTTTTTTAGAAAAGTACGATTTATTTTATTACGGGCTGTAAGTATTTGCTATTTTAATTCTTCCGTATTCCATTTAACAAAATTCTAAATTTTCGATTTTATATTACTTCAAAGCAAATCTCATTCGGTGATAAATCCACTGACCGTGGAACCGTGGAGGCCAATGCACCAAATTTACCTATCTGGCGACCGTCGAATAAAAATTATTTTATAAAAAATGTTCTCAAGCAAAAGATGTTCATTTCTTTGTTGTCTTCAAAGTTTGTTTAAACGTTTTTGTAATATTTTTCATATTTAAGAAAATATTGGCAACAAACCAAAAACAGTTAAGGTAAACGCCCACTTCCGGTGTATGAAATTTTACCAAAAGCCTTACAGTTCTTCCGATTATCAAATAAGAGGGATGTTCAAAGTTTCATATTAATTGCTTTATTAGTTTTTGAGATACAGCGCGCACAGACAGACACACACCCACACACACACACACACAGACAAAAAATTTGAAAAAAAATCACGATCACAATACTTTCTCGTACTTCGTAACGGAGAAAGTAAAAAATGTTTACCATTTTTCATTATGTACAGACAATTTTTTTTTACAAAAATTTGTAATATGAGGGCAACGAGTTTTTTTTAATTTTGGGTGACTTGAAATTCAAATTCAAATTCAAATAATTTATTTCGTGATGAATACAAACATTCATGTGAAATATGTCAATACAATTGTAAAATGTATAAAATACAATAAACTTAAAAGCTAAACAAATAAAAATAACATTAGTAATAATTACTCTAAAATTTAAAATTTAAAATCCAGATACTCATCTACGGAATAGAAAGCTTTTGATAATAAAATGCCTTTAAGTTTCGATTTAAACTGTTTTATGTTAACTATTCCTCTGACATCCTCGGGTATATGATTGAAAATTTTTACACACATCACAATTGGACCTTTAGAGTACATAGTTAATCTATGCTGAGGAATTATTAATTTATTCCCATGTCTAAGGTTGTAAATATTATTAGATTCCTCTAATGTAGAGCAAAATTCATGTGTGTGTGATTTAACATATGTTACACAATTTAATATGTATAGACACATTAAGGATTGATAATTCCGAGAAAAGTGATTTACAAGAGGTTGTCCTTTTTTAAAGAGTATTGTACGCACAATTCTTTTCTGCATAATAAGTATATCGTTGATTCTATTCGAGTTGCCCCAGCACACAATTCCATAGTTTAATAACGAATTTACATAGGCATTGTAGAATAATAACAATTTTTTTAATTTCACAAATTCTCGCAGTCTCCACAATATGAAGCAATAAGTCGACATTTTTGTTAGAATGTAATCTATGTGAGTGTGCCAATTGAGATTTGGATCAATATGGACACCGAAGAATTGTACATCATTATTCATTGGAATTGAAGTGTTGTTAATTTTTACTTGTATACAGTAGTCATTTTTACATGTTTGAAACTGCAATGCATTGGTTTTTCATAATTTAATACTAGATGGTTATTCTTACAATATAATTCAATATCTTTGGTGCATTCATTTGTTGAGTGACTTAACTCTGGAATATTTGTGCTTTTCACAACAGCTGAGCGGTCATCTGCAAAAGCCACCAATAAATTTCCGCTATTTGATTCAAAAATTTCATTTATGAACAATATGAACAAAATGGGGCCTAAAGTACTACCCTGTGGTACACCATGTTTTATGTTCTTTAACTCTGACTCATAATTTTTGCCTTTTGTGCGAATGACCACTCGTTGATTACGATGTGTCAAAAATGATTTCAGCCATTCGTAGGACACACCTCTGATACCATAACGGTATAGTTTATTTAATAAATGTTCAATATTCACAATTTCAAATGCTCTTGATTGATCAAAAAGGAGACCCAAGACTTTATGTTTTTGTTCAAGTTCTGATAAAATTTTATTTACTAAAGTTAATATAGCATCTTGGGTTGAGATATGCGACCTGAACCCAAATTGATTATTATTCATAATTTTATTTACGGATAAAAAAAGCACCAGTCTAGTCAGGAAGGCTTTCCCCAATATTTTTGAGAAAACAGATAGAACAGAAACTCCCCTATAATCTGAAATAAGTTTTTTGTTATTCTTTTTAAATAATGGTGTTACATGTGCAGTTTTTAGTTTTGAAGGGAACGTACCTTCTGTAAAAGAGAGATTAACAATATCTGTTAGTGGCATAAGAATAAATTCGACAGCATGCCGTAAAAGATTACATGGGATACCGTCACTTCCTGCAGAGGTTTTTTGTGAAGCTTCCATTATTATTGTGAACATTTCCGTCTCTGTTACTGGTTTTAAGTATATGGATTTAGATAACATAAAATCTGGATTTTTTAGTTCGCAATTTATAAATTTACTCGATAATCTTTCAATAGAACTAATGAAGTACTCATTGAAGGCCTGTGCAGCTAATAAATTACACGGCACTGTATTATTATTACCATCAATAAATTCCGTACGGAGCACTGTTTTATTATCTAAATTATTTTCTCCTTTAATTATAGACCATGCGGTTTTGGAAATATTTGTAGAAGCTGAAAGTTTGTCATCGTAATACTGTTTCTTAGTATGTTTTATATTTTTGGAATGTGCAGTTTTTAATATTCTATATTCTTTCAAAAGTGATTGATCATTAGTTTGTTTGCAGCATGAGTGGATTTCTCTCAGTATTTTGCCCTGATCTATTATATATTTATTAATCCATGGTTTGGAATTAGATTCCCTTTTTGATTTAACTGCAATTATCGGAAACGCTCTGTCTACAATAGCGGAAAATATTTCAAACAAACGGTTGAATCGTGAGTAAACGTTTCCTTCTGCATATATGGTTTCCCAATTTTCAAGTGATAATAGTTGCTTGAACAAGGCTATGTTTGTTTCATTTTTGAAATTTCTACTTTTTTTTTATATGGCAGCCATCGCCTACATTATCTGGGAATACATAGGAAACCATTTGTGCAAAATGATCCGAAATATCTGAATATATTATTTGTGGATTTAGTATGCTAAGGTCAAAATTAGTAAAAATATTGTCAATAACTGTCTTAGAATTGCCCTGAATTTGGGTATAGTCGGTAAAACATTGGCTTAACCCGTATGATGACAAAATATCTACAAACTTCTTTGCATATCTGGTATAGTTTACTAAGTCAACATTAATATTCATATCCCCACATAAAAACTGTGGTCCTTTGATGGAAATTGTTGTACTTAATAATAAATCTAACATATTTAAAAATTCATCAATTATGGATAAGGGTGAACGGTAACAATAAATAACATTTATTACATTATGGTGATTTAGCCTAACCTCAATAGCCGCATATTCCATAACTTTTTCGGTCTTAGGAACCAAATTTATATTTATAATGTGAAAATTTAATGATTCGTGCACAAATATTGATACTCCGCCTCCTCGTGTTGAATTTCTGCTAGAATAATCAGTTAACACGTATGGATTTAATTGTATCTGCTGTAGTTCTTCTTTACTGCACCAAGTTTCAGCCAAACAAAGAATTTGTGGGTTCTTAGCAGATTGTAAAAGTACTGCAATTTCATCTACTTTGTTGCGAAGACTTCTTACATTCAAATGGAAAATATTGAACGTTGAACTAGTTGAACTAGTTGCCGTTATCGATGATATTTAGTTTTTACTGGAAGTTTTGTTTATGGAACTTATCCCTATATTTTGATTTGTTTCTTTTTTGAAAATGATAGTAGGACACCTCGATACCTGTGGGCCACATAGACGGATCAAATAATTGATCAATAAGATCATCTGTTCCAATCCTAAATGAGTTGAATGCACCTAAGTTTTTAACCTGCTCACATATAAAATGATCAGGATACTTTTCCATTAGAGATGTATGTAGCTGTTCAACTGAGAAATCAGGTTTGTACTTGCAAACAAATAACAACGTTTTCTTTGTGGCTGCAACATTTCCTGCATTAAGATTATTCCCTATTATTTTCTGGGGCTTGATTACATTTACTGTATTTGTTTTTTTTCATCGTGTTTTCGGATATGTTTATTATTTCATTGCATTTGGTATGTGCAGTAGCTAATTCGAGAGCGGCTGCAACGGTTTTATTATTAACTATCTGTTTGTTATTATTGAGCCAACTGCGATAACACTATATTTTGTGAGTTTTTAAATAAGCTCTTTTTAAAACTTACAACTTTAATCTCACTCGAGTTCCTGCAATTTTAATACCACTATCAGATTTTATTAATTTTAGCAAATTAAACAAGTACCCTCACAAACAAAATGGGCAGATTATTGGATTTAATTTTATTTATATTTTAATTCCATTTTAAAAACAGGACGTTTTCTCAAAAATCTGGAAAAAAGCCAAAGTTGTACCCATATTCATACGGCGACAAATCTAGCATCAACGACTATCGCCCCTTCTCAATTCGCAATTACAGTAAAATGTTTGAAGGTTTACTAACGGATTTGATATATTCGCGAGTCTCTACCGAAATAACCAGCAAGCAACACGGTTTTGTGAAGAAAAGTTCTACTCTTACCAATCTATTTAATTTAATTTAGGACATATCAAGTAATATGAATAACAGGAGCCAAACAGACTTGTCAAAAGCATTCGATCGCCTACCGCACCCAAAAATAGTTGGGAGACTAAAAGCTTTTAATATGTGTGATAATATCGTTATTGTGCTAGAATCTTATACTTACCTATAGTAGGTAGATCTCAATATGTTTAATATAAAGAATGCAACTCCACAGAATACTAGATGTCCCCCAGGGTTCAAATCTGGGATCCCTTTAATTTTTGATCTTCATAAACACGTGCTGTGATAACCTTAACTGTGAAGTCATTTATATGCGGATGACGTAAAGCTCTACAAGAATTACCATGATTGCGAGGAACTTCAAGAAGACCTACATAAATTTAATCTTTGATGTTTCGAGAACGGTTTAAGTGTAAAAATAAGCAAGTGTTGTATTTTGTCTTGTACGAGAAATATATCCCCGGTACTGTTTAATTTATTTGGACAAACTTTTAACCATTTAGCAGAAACAAAAGATATTGGTATTATTTTCGATGACAAGCTGACATTCAAATCACATATCATTCCTCTTGTGAGTAATTGCTCAAAAAAAATTTTATCCACTGAAGATGTTGGTTCAATTGATGTTTACATGACATTGTTTAAAGCACTAATATTATGCAAACTTGATTATTATGCACCAGTTTGGCGTCCCTCACACACATATTTACTGGTTCAGATTGAACATCTACAACGCAGATTTTGAAAATATTTGCATTATAATTCAACAGGAACATATCCAAAACGAGGTTACCCCTACACATTGAAACAATTTGGTGATAAGCATCACCGACCATCACAGACATCAATTGTCAATATTTTTAAATAAAATTATCCATAATCATGTACACAAAACTTACATTTTAGATCATACGGTTTCATGCACCATCAAGGTCCACTCGAATTTCTCTAACTTTTACTTACAAAACACTGAGAACTGATCCTGTCGTATATTTTTTATACTTTATTTTAAGTAATACACTTTAAACAGCTTATGTAACAACAAGGTGTATGTAATTACTCCACTATACGCCCGAAACCGGAAGGATAGTTCCTGTAAGAATTTGTTTAATTAAGCAAGCTAAGGCGTCCGCTCGTTATCGAGCCTAATAATTCATCGCCGGGAGGCGCAAGCTGAGGGCAGAAGAGCAATAAACTTATTGCACGGTATTATACGCAGATATATGTGCTGGGGGAGGACGCGCAGGATGGTAAATAGTAAACCCAAACTGGCTGCAATATACTAAGGGATAGCCGTTAGTTACCGCTCCCGCGCTGACCTCAATCTGAATTTGAATACAATTGGATTACTATAATTAACGTAAATGGCGTTTCGTCTGTCGTCTGGACCTGACGTATTTAACTTCATTGCCTGCAGATAGGCACACCTATGTGATCATTTCGCCAATGGGTGGTGAGGGATCGATAGAAGTGAGGTAGCTATTATATCAAATTTCTATCAGACGAGTACTGTAATTAAATTAATACATTTATAATATTAGAGAATAAACCGTGTGATTGATTTACCACGCAACATAGGGAGTTAATATGGGAAATAGTTTTTTTTTCAATTGCTGGTTTTCTGTTTAACTTAAAAGTAATCTTGTACCACCGTTGGATAGATTAATTCATTGCGCTTCCTATGGTACCATATAATTATTATTTAACGCTGTTACTATCTGTATAAAGCTTTAATGGGGTTACAACATCGGCTGTTTTACATTAAAAATCATGCATTTTCATGTTCCTTTTTCTCTGAAACCGTTCATCCGATTGACTTGCAATTTTGTAGGGTTATTAAGACAACTAATTTAAAGAACTGGTAATGATTTTATTATTATTACTTTCGTTAAACTGATTTTATATCAGTTTGAAAAATCGAGACTATCCTGACGTGCTTTGTAAGACTTGATTTATGTTATGGTTTGAAATTCTCGCTTATCACCGAATAATCTTAAGGTCGCCACGAACAAAATAAAAATAAAAAAAACTTGATATCTTGAAAAAGGAACATCAATGAAAGTACTTTTCAGGAGAGCGAGAAGCGAGAGCGGGCCGCGGCAGTTCCGCCTTAGGGGAAGATTCTTGGCCCCTTACAGTGCGAATAAAATATGCGAATAGTATCTCTTTGTTCATAAATAAGTCTAGTTTCAAAAAATGAATTTAAAAAAAAATCTTTTTTTCAATTTTCTTATAGTAGCCCTCTTGAGGAGATCCTCAAAAATGAACAAAATTATCATTTTTTTATCGTCGATTCTGATTCTACACTGAGTTCTGCAAATAATTTTTTTTACGTTTTTCCGATTTATAGAAATGATCGAAATTTGTAAGCAAAGTGACTGTTTTTAAGTTTTTCGAGTCTCCTGAAAAAATTACTTTTTTAAGTTTAGGTACACTTTTCTTGAAAACTATAAAAGCTATCAACACGATTTTTGTTTTGCTTAAAAGGTGGTATCGATACCTACTAGTATGACTAAGATTATTTCCATATGTTGAGTGGCGGATTTTTTTTTAAATAAAAAGATTTCGAAAAATGTTCATGTTTTTTTATCATGTCATAATTCTGAATCCAATTAATATTTTTTTAATTCCTGAGCCATACATTTTTATTTTGGAGGTAAAAACATGTGTGCAACATTTCAGAGAAATCGGTCCAGTAGTTTTCTTGAATAGTGTACCTAAATACCTAAAAATCACGATTTTTAACGGAAAACGGCTGAGGAAGTAACTCCCTTAAACATAATCAAATTTATTTAAAATAATCGTGTTACTTCTGCTTTTCTGATTGATTGTACGTAGAAGTTGAATTTAGTTTCTTTATTTGGCGTTTACTTGGGTGTCAATTTATTTGCAATACTTATACGAATTGAAAGAATCGGTTCCCTTTGAATATTTCATATGTTGCGCCGTCAAAAACTCACACGGTATATGTTAATATATCAAATTGGTAATTTCAATATTTATTTAATTAGATACGTGTTTTTGAGTATGACGTTTAAATTCATTGGAACATATACATATTGGTGGTGCGTACTAGGAACATAGGGCATGCACGACAGTCATGCGTTTACACTATGCACTTTGATAATTTTGTTTTAATAAGTACACTGTCAGTTTATTTAGTTGTCAAATTTATTTTTATTGCATTGACCATATCCCGCCAAACGTAGTATGCCGAAATTCGAATGAATTAGAACCAATCAGATTATGTATAACTTCTGTTTTCAGGAAACATATCATGTAGAGTTCTCTACTCACATTATGTTTCAGCACTGATTGGTTTAAAGAAAAACTATGTTAAATGTCAAACGTCAGTTTGCGGGTAGAACGCTATTAAAATTAGTGAAAACTCCCCATTGGAAGTGTTTCTCTTGAAGCAATTCAAGAAAAAGGGAAAGAGGCCTGTTTCGACGTACGTGTTTTCCTCCTGGTTCTTAAGGATCCGTCCGTAATTTTCGTTTTGTGGTATATTAAACAACGAAGTTGAGTTTAACTCGTCTATTCACACACACTCCAACAATTTACAAATATATACAAACTCTGTGCAACTGAGCACTTTCAGTGATAAAATGAAACTCTGTCAACTCAAAATATTTACAATTAAAGAAAACTACAAACTAAGTGGGGGCGACGGGTGGCGACATGCGCATTTCGCCGAGGGGCGCAGGGAACACCTTTACTAGCGCGGGTGGTAACCCTAGACCCAGAGGTCTTGGTGGAGAAAAAAAAAACCTTATGTAAATTAGGGTAGCGGAACTTGCAGCAAGACATCATCGCAGATGGATAATTGCTGAAATTTCCCTTAATCCCTGTCTATTGTGAACATTTCTGGAATTTACACGTTTGTAGACAATACACTCATAAATCGAAGAAATATATAATCTCCAGAAATGTAAATATGGCAATAAACTAATAGAGCACCTTTAGAAATAATAAAATTGCTGGAAATACAGTAATGGCTAATAAAAACATAAAATAAGTAAGAATTTATAATGCGATTACAAACAAGGCCCAACCAAAAAGTTTGAGCGGAGTCACTAACATGACCTGTACTCGGGAAGTCATTTCTACAATATTGGAAAACAGGCGAAACGCGAACTGTACGTACTGTAAAGAAAATGTAAAGTCTATATGGAATACCAGTGCTACGTTAGTGCAAGAGAAGTACGTTTCTGATTTTCAAATTTTGTTTGATCCGTTTAAAAATGTAAAACACGCCTGCTATGCCAATAAATTTCATTCAATTTTGTTGTGATATTTTTGTTGGGATATAGTCTTATAAATTGCTCTCGTGCATTGTATGGTTTTAGACATTTTCGAAGGAACGTTATTTTTACGGATGAATCAACTTTTCCAATAATTGGACAACACAATCCTTCAATTGCTCCATCTAATAACCTATTTTCTTAAGCAACTCATATGTATTCATTGTAACAAAAATAAATTTGACAAAATTATCAAGGCGTATACTGTAAACGCATGACTATCGTGCATGCCTTATGTTCCTAGTATCCGCCACCTATATGTATATCGCTCGTTCCACATCAAAGCGAACACTGAATTTTTATTGATGATTCCGATTTTTTTTAAATTTGGCAGACGCTTCTACATATGAAATAATGGATGTCATGTTTCGCGAAAAAAAATGAAGATTTTATTTTAAGGAGATATGCATAGTTGTAAATTGCAAGAAATCACGAAAAACGTCGGTTGTACCGACTGCATCGTCGAACCCATTAGTCGTACAAAAAAAAATGCAAGATGTCCACTTTGAAGATATTGAGTCATTTTATGTAGGGGTATATTTAAAATTTGCCTTTAATATTAAGAAATTATTATTAATTTGTTTATAAATTTCATTAGCATTTTTCGTCATGAACTTACCAACTTAAAAGTTTGAAAAAATATGATCGTGTTCCCACTTCAATTCTAAAGAAACAGTGAAAATAAAAATAAATGAATAAGGATGAGTAAATGGCAGGAAAGGTGGTATAATAGTAAAAAATGGAGATGGACATATAAACGTATACCTAGTACAAATTATTGAAAGAATAAAAAAAATATGCAGAGTTAAATTATTTTGTAACACAAAATTATGCGGTCAAGTTTTGGAAATTATCTATATAATAAAATTTAAAAAAATAATTAGTGGAATATGCAAGTTTTGTTCAGATGAAGTAGTAGATGTAGCTGAATTCATAGCATAGAGAAAAAAATATTAATTATGAATTAGAAATTCTAGTCCCAACAGAAAAATTAATAAACGAAATAATCGAAAACAAAAACAACTGGGAAAAATATGAAAAATTGATACAAGAAATTTCATGAAAAAAAGAAGTTACCACAAGAAATAAACAGAGAAGAATAAGAACATAAGAACAGAAAAAAGAGAGAAAGTTATATCAATAAATAAAGAGAGAAGATTAAGAACATAAGAACAGAAAAGAAGAGAGGATAACAAGAAGAGGAAAAATTCGAAATGAATATAAAAATAAAATTATATTTGAAAATGTAATGTAATTGAAAATAAATAAAATAAACGAAATGCGAAACTTGTAGAAGAAACACCAATGGCGGTGCCTCCAAATAAAGTTTTTTTAACAGTGCCATCCTCTTGTATGTTACAAGATATGTTAACCAGCAGCCCCTATATAACAGTTTCAATTTCTACGATACTAGGAATAAAAATAATATAATATACCATAGAACATGAAAGAAAAATCTAGTTTTAGTTGCTACGAAAAGTGTTCATTTATGTGCTAAGGAACCCTAGTCTGTTGAAGAGTATTTAAATAGCCATTAATATACGTATAATTATACATTTGTTCGCCTTTGACTATGTGTCATATACTATATATTGTAAATTCAGTGTATTTATATAAAATGAAATAAATATTATTATTATTATTATTATTATTGAGCACTATAAACTTAAGAAAGCCGAAAATGGCATTACACTTTAAATGTTTAATAAAAAAAATTGTCATACAAAAGGCTTACTACAGTATGAATAAATTTAATACCACCGATTTCAAAACCTAAATTTCTTCAATTTTTAGATATACAGGGTGTTTCAAATTCGAGGCTCACCATGCGGACCTCGGTTAAAAGAAGAGATAGAGGGTATATTTAACTTTGTTACTTTTGCAGAATTTTATGCTGATTAATAATCCATTTAAAAAAATTACTTAAATTATTTTGTCGAGTTAAGTTCAAAAAAAAAAATTAAAAAAATTGATTTTAGTTTTTTCTTAATATCTTCGTTATTTGAGGTGATAATTAGAAAAGCTTAGGACGTTATTTTAGCACTTTTATATTATCTGATAGATGGCATAGGTTTTTTCTTTGTAACTTGTTTCGTTCCTTTTGAACCATGATCAACTTTCTTATTTCTTATGAACGCTATATTTATTTTTTACCACATCTGAATGCTCAATTTTTTGTAATGACAACAATATAACATAACAAATATTTAATTTCAGAAATAAACATATAATTGTTTATAACACTTTTATTGGCAATCTATGTAGCGCTTACTAAATTAGAAACAATTAAAAAAATTGTCGCATAGCACAAGGTAATGGAATTACTCAAGAATTGAATTTGCAGCCAACGCAAGTACGGAGAATTTTAAATATATTTAATTTTAAACCCTCACTTGTGCCTGTATTTTTTTTAATTGGTTGCTATAAAAGTGCAATGAAGAAGATTTTTTTTTATATTATTAGGGCAGATGAATTCAAATTCATAAATAATCGTAATAATGAACATTATCCAGAAAATCCAAAACACGTCCGAAGTGGTAGACCGTTTTGGAATAAATGTTTGGGCAATAATTTATTACGGAAATTTAATAAGCCCGATTTAAACGTCTTGGATTTTTCCTTTTTGCTTTTTGTTAAAAATATAGCTTATTGCCATACATATAAGAATATTTAACAACTAGGAGATGGGATTACAAATGCTTTCATTATGATTCCCAGAAGAAGTGTTTATAGGGACATAAATAATGTTAAAAACCACACTCAATTGTGCATTCTTGAAAAGGTTTTTTTTTTTATATTTGAACACAAATTATAATTCATGATCTTCTTATTAATATTATGGTCATTAGTATTTGTATATTATTTTATTTATTAATGTCATTAAATTTTATATCGTCTAAAATAATTGTTCATTTACACTAAAATTGTTCGAAGGGGTTATCTTCTTTCTGGATACATTTGAAAATATTTTTGACTAACCAATACTGCATTTCCATTTACTGAATTAAAAATACGTTACATATCTTCCCTTTCTTAATTATCAAACGACATTTTTATTCATAAACAATTACCTATAATGTTTAACAAAGAGTTATTCAGATTTTTCATTGTTTTAAATGTCATAGCACGGATGATTTTTGTTAAAAGCTACATGGATTGTTAATAAAAGCGTTTTGAACGATTATTTGTTCATTTATGAAACTGAATGTATTTGTGTTCTATTGTTATCTTCACAAAAAATGCTCGTTAGATAAAAAATAAAAAATATAAATATGAAGTCCATAAGAAATAAAAACGTTGATGATGGTTTAAAAGAAACGAAAAATATTATGCCAATAATTAGACAATACAAAAGTGCTATGACAATATCTTTACCGTTTTTAAATATCACCTCAAATATCGAAGAAAAAAGAAAATGAGTTTTTTCAGTTTTTTTTAACTTAACTCGAAAACAAAATAATTTAATTAATCTTTTTCAACGGATTATTAAACAGTATAATATTCTGCGAAAGTGCCGAATTTAATTTTTTTTTTTTTGATGTGAGGAGAGATCTTCATAGACACCCCTATAGTGGGGTAGTGTTGAATTCGCCGGGATCGGGCCTACCAACTGAAACCTCTTCTCATATGCTCGGTGCTAGGGCTAGTCTGACAAAAGGCCTATTCTAGCATGTAAAGATGTTTTGGTCTCTAGAATAGAATATATAGAAGTATGTGTGTGAGATAAGTAGTTCCTTAATTTTTGGTTTCGGTTATTAACCATCACCAGGCAAAATGGTCAGTAGGACTTGTGTGTATGTGGGTGTCGGTGGGTATGTGTGGATGCTTGATAGTAACTCTATAAGTTCATGTTAAAAAAAAATGTTTGCCGAATAGCGAAATAATTACAATACATCTTTGTATTATTTCGCTATTCGGCAAACATAACATTTTATGGAGTTACAATCACACACACACACACACACACACCATTCACGCAACCATTTTTTTTTATTTCTGAATGATTCTGATGTTTGTTGATTGATTTGGTACTGGACGGCATTCAAAATTTACAGCCAATTAATCGGAAATTTTCCCGTGATTAATACTCTTGTTGAATTTAATTGATTTTTAGCGTGTCAAATAATTCGAGCTGACATACTGATAGTTCGTACTAACTACTATTTTGAGGTGCTGAAACGCTTATTTTAGTTCATATATCTCGCATGAAACTGAACAGAGAAACAAAAATCCTCTAAAATTTAGAATTAAAAAAGAGAATATAATGATTTTTTTTATTTGAGTATGATTATATACATAAGTCAACTAATAGAGATAACCATTCAGTTTTAGAAAATTACATGAGAATTCCCTATGATGCGGACAACAGGGACAAATAGGATGAGAATGGGTAGGCCCCACTGGTACTCTTGCCGATTATATTCGAAAGGATCCTCGATTCGTATCCGAGCTCAGGCATGCGTACACAATGTTTATTAATTTTTAAATATAATTTGAAATATGCAAATCGGTTGCGGCAGAATGGCCTGGGAACCTATCCCATTTTCCAAAACTCATTTACCTTCTCAAAAACATAATTCCTTCAAACACCTTTCTTAAAAACAACATTAAAAAATTTCTAGAATATCATTCTCTAGATGCGTTTAACTCATATATTTCTAATTAGGCGGACAAAATTGCAAGACAACTTAAAAAATAAATTAAAGTAATTTTTTAACTGTTAATAAATAAATTATAGTATTTTTCGTATTTTTAATTCGCTTTTAAAATTATCGACGCTTAGGCTCCGCACAAAGTAATTTAGTTTCACAAAGCTATAATTTACTAAAATATTCAAAAGTATACAAATTAAAGTCATGGCGTGCCACTAAAATTTCCTCATGAACATGATAATTTAGGAAGGTTGTCACCACTTGTTTGTATGCGGGGAATTTAGATTAACCTGTGTAGCGTGACGACAACGTGAATAAGCAGCTCGAATTTGAATTTTAATATTCATATTTATAATAGAAATCGAGATATCAAAATATTATGGGTTAATCTACGATATATTCATATATGAAAAATAACGATTACATTGCTAACACGGCGTTAATCGTGCTAGTGAATATTTGATTAATGGTACAATTCAACAGTGCTTGATTTATACTGATAACGAAGGTATTATTTATTAAAACACCATTTAGAAGTGAATTTTAAATTTAGAAACTCATCTTTAGACTCAAAACATGTATGTGAAGATTTTAATTAGAGTAGAGAACTGTAATTGAAAAGTAAAAGTGAATAAAATAATGTTAAATTCAGAATGTATTGCTATTTATACCTTTCTCAATGTGTAACATGGGTAAAGAAATCTTATTTGAACTGAAACTCAATTGAAAATTTCGCTATGTCTTAAAGGGGTCCGTTAACCGTTTCCATTAAAAAACGTGATTTTTATGTACACTTTCCAGAAAACTGCTCTATCGATTTCTCCGAAATTTTGCAAATATGTTCTTACTTCCAAAATAAGTATTTATGACTGAGTAATTAAAAGAATATTAATTTGATTCAGAATTATGACATGAAAGAAAACGTGAACATTTTTTTTTGTTATTTTTCTTTTTTTTAATCCACCACTCAAATATTCTCTGCCTACTAGTCGGTATCGATACCATATTTAAAACAATAAAAAATCGTGTTGATAGCTTTTATAGTTTTGAAGAAAAGAGTACGTAAACTTAAAAAAGTATTTTTTCAGAAGAGTCAAAAAACTTAAAAGAAGTCAGTGCAACACAAGAGTCTCAAAAATAGTATTTCAAATGGTGTAAAAAATAATTACAAATATATCCAATATGAGGCCTATTTCCTTATACAATTTAATTGTATTTAAAATGCATTTTAAAATTTTTAAATAATATAATGTCTAATGAGAAATTGTGTGATTAATACAGTGATTGAAGTATAAAAATTTAAATGTTTAATGTTGGCGGCGTTTACTTCGTGGTACATTTTGATTGTAGATTGGAATAAAACACTTTAACTTTTTTATACCACTATATTTTATTTATGTGACTAGTTTCGACCATTCACTGGTCATTTTCAAACATAAGTAAATTAAATTACGGCTTTACATTTCTTATATATTACAGGGCTTCAAACAGGGGCGAATACATTATGTCAACCTGGTCGTTAAGCACGGAAATTCCCGGATTAATTTTTGCTTTGTGTATTTCGAGTGCTTCCAGTAGATACATTTTTCGGCCTTTATCTAAATGAATCACTGAAAGTACATCTGTGCCGAAATTATGCCGATTTTCTAACAAATGGTTCGAGAAGGTGGATTTATTTTGGTTTAATTTGAATGCTCTCTCGTGCTCTTTTAGTCTTGTATTAAAGTTTCGACCAGATTGACCAATGTATACGCCTTTACAATCTGGACATGTTAATTTATATATTCCTGATTTTTCCATATTATTTATTTTGTTTTTAGGATTATGTATTAAGTTGCTTAATTTATTATAAGGTTTAAACACCACATTGACGTTGCATTTCTCGGTGATTCTTTTAATTTTTAAACTAACCATTCCAAAATAGGTTAGTGGTTTAAATGAGGTTTTGTCGGGAGAATTTACTTTTTCAACTAGTCAACAATAACAATCTGTGTTATAACAACAAAGTAAAAGTGTTTTTATTATATTTACAACATGTATAATGAAGCAGAGGCCTCCGCCATAAACAACACTAATTAAAATAATTTTAAAAAAGCAGCACATTTGTAGAATTTACGATTGATCAAATGGCGTACATTTTGTTTCTACAGGTTGTTTCCTTATGGCATTTGATGAATCGTACAAAAATCAAAAATACACTACTCACAATAAACTTGGTAGAATTTCAAAAACCAATATTATTTCGAAAGACTGATATTTTGCTAGGTAAATATATTTCTGTATAGAGTTATATCCCAGCGTTTGTACCTATTTTTTTTTCACTTAAAAGTTCAGCACGTCCTAAGTAAATAAAAAACACAACTCGCGATAAAATCATTGAATTTTTTAACCAACAAACAATTATTTCGAAAGGGCATTTCCTGAGCTAAATTAAATTTTCGTAGTTTTATCCTTGTGTTCTATATTTATATCTCTTTTTTTTGTTCAAATATCGACAAGCCTAAACCTTGAATTTAAAAAAATTCGCAAGAAAATTTGTAGATTTTTGAAAACCAAAATTATTTAAAAAAATGGTGTTTTCTGGACTGAATTAGTTTTTAATAGAATTTTACCTGCACGATTTATATTTATTTCATGTTTTTCGTTTAGATTAGATAATTCAAAATTAGAATTAAAAAAAAATCGCTATTGGTAACAAAATCCACGGATATGCAAAATCCAAAATGAATTTTAAAGAAATAAATTCCAATTTCGTGCAATTTTAACCTGACGTTTTATATTTATGATAACTGTTTTTTAACATAGTAAAATTTAAATTTTTAAAAAATCTTAAAAAATGGGCGGATTTTGAAAAATCAAAATTGTTTCGAAAGAATGATGTTTCCTGAACTGAATTTAGTTTTTGTAGAACTTCAAAACTAATGTTTTAAAAATACACCACTTCCAAGAAAATCGTTGGAATTTACAAAACTCAAAATTGCTTTGAAGAAAATGGTGTTTTCTGAACTGAATTCAATTTTTATAGAATTTGACCTACACGATTTATATTTTTTTTTTGTTTATATTCGTTTACATTAGACAATTAAAAATCAGAATTTTAAAAAATTCGCTACCGGTAAGAAAATCGGCGGATTTACAAAATCCATAATGAATTTTAAAGAATGGCGTTTGCTGCGGTAAATTTCAAAATCGTACAATTTTAACGTGATGTTTTATATTTATGACAATTGCCCTCATTTACTTACTAACCAATGAATTCGAATAACGTTGATGAGATGATCCAATAAAATTCCAATTACGATGCGTAACAGACCACGCTCCATGTTATGCATGGCAATTTACCCTGGGTGGTATCTTATCAGATGATCATGTTGGTATTGCCTAGCAACGGGTTAGTACATTTTCTATAACATATAAAACGTCAGTTATTGCCGGACTTTTAAGCAGTTTGCGCTTGAATTAGATCTGTTTGTATTTTCGGGTAATGTGTTAGTGCTTTCATCAGTAATAGTATTCATAGGCATTTCTCAAAATCTTGGTAAGCTCATTTTTACTACAATTATTGTGGCGCAGATTAATAAACGTCTGACACTCGGTGTCAGACGTTGATAATTTAACGAATAAGAACTATAGCAATTTATGTTAATTAAAAGTACAATGGGTAAAAGAGCATTGTTTATTTATAAGGAATTTGATCGTCAAAATCGTGTGTGGGTAAAATAAAAATGGTTGAGTGCCACTGTAATTTGCGCTTGCGCGTTTGCGAGTGGTACAAACACTGAGATCTAGCCGTTAAAATGGTATTTATAATTATTGATTTGTATAAACAAATATTTTTATTTACGTTTAGTATACATTTCTGGCGTTTCTTATATTATGGGTTATAACTTTCTCACACACACACACACTCACACACACACTCACACACACACACACGCACACGCACACGCACACGCACACGCACACGCACACGCACACGCACACGCACACGCACACGCACACGCACACGCACACGCACACGCACACGCACACGCACACGCACACGCACACGCACACGCACACGCACACGCACACGCACACGCACACGCACACGCACACGCACACGCACACGCACACGCACACGCACACGCACACGCACACGCACACGCACACGCACACGCACACGCACACGCACACGCACACGCACACGCACACGCACACGCACACGCACACGCACACGCACACGCACACGCACACGCACACGCACACGCACACGCACACGCACACGCACACGCACACGCACACGCACACGCACACGCACACGCACACGCACACGCACACGCACACGCACACGCACACGCACACGCACACGCACACGCACACGCACACGCACACGCACACGCACACGCACACGCACACGCACACGCACACGCACACGCACACGCACACGCACACGCACACGCACACGCACACGCACACGCACACGCACACGCACACGCACACGCACACGCACACGCACACGCACACGCACACGCACACGCACACGCACACGCACACGCACACGCACACGCACACGCACACGCACACGCACACGCACACGCACACGCACACGCACACGCACACGCACACGCACACGCACACGCACACGCACACGCACACGCACACGCACACGCACACGCACACGCACACGCACACGCACACGCACACGCACACGCACACGCACACGCACACGCACACGCACACGCACACGCACACGCACACGCACACGCACACGCACACGCACACGCACACGCACACGCACACGCACACGCACACGCACACGCACACGCACACGCACACGCACACGCACACGCACACGCACACGCACACGCACACGCACACGCACACGCACACGCACACGCACACGCACACGCACACGCACACGCACACGCACACGCACACGCACACGCACACGCACACGCACACGCACACGCACACGCACACGCACACGCACACGCACACGCACACGCACACGCACACGCACACGCACACGCACACGCACACGCACACGCACACGCACACGCACACGCACACGCACACGCACACGCACACGCACACGCACACGCACACGCACACGCACACGCACACGCACACGCACACGCACACGCACACGCACACGCACACGCACACGCACACGCACACGCACACGCACACGCACACGCACACGCACACGCACACGCACACGCACACGCACACGCACACGCACACGCACACGCACACGCACACGCACACGCACACGCACACGCACACGCACACGCACACGCACACGCACACGCACACGCACACGCACACGCACACGCACACGCACACGCACACGCACACGCACACGCACACGCACACGCACACGCACACGCACACGCACACGCACACGCACACGCACACGCACACGCACACGCACACGCACACGCACACGCACACGCACACGCACACGCACACGCACACGCACACGCACACGCACACGCACACGCACACGCACACGCACACGCACACGCACACGCACACGCATTTTTTTTTATAGAAAACGGCGGAGGAAGTGACCCACTTAACCACAACTTAGTTTTGGTTAATTTTTCAATTCAATTTAATTATGGATTACCATGAAGTAATGGTCGCAACCATCTTCTCATTATTTGAACTTGGTTATCGTTTTTCATCCCTAGCTTTTCTTAGTATTCTCTTTACACACATAAAGTCGTTTAGAAATCGTTTTTTTTTGTCGTATTTTCATAACAAAAAATGACAAGGAAAACGAAACACGAGTTACCAAAATGATTGTAAAGTGAGTGACCAACTTTTGTCTTTTTACAATTCCTAAATGGCTCCACAAAGAGCGGAGTTATTAAAACCTCAGACTTTTATTTAATATACGTGTTTTGGAAATTCTATACAATGAAACAGATAAATTCTTGATTTTAGGAAACATAAAATAAAATAAAATTATTCTTTCGTATAGAAACGAGTTCATTCGAGCTTCTAATTTTTTTGTATTTGTTGTTTAGAAATGTTATTAATGAGCTGCAAAACAATTATGGTTTTATATAAATTTAACAAACTACATACATTTCAGTGAACAATTATTTGCCAGAAAAATTAGGGGCTTGAAATTAATTTCCGTCTAGGGCCCCAAAAATCAAAAATCGCCTGCTGCATTACTGGAAATCTATAAATTCGTTTTCCAGATTCTTAAAAAAACACATGTGAGAATATCATCCTGTATAATTCCAATGCAATTGAAGTGCAGGATAGTTCAAGATTTTACTTGAAATTATCTAAAGTAATTGCAGAATCTCCATGAAATCTCTTAACATTAATCACGGCAATAATCCATTCTGCCTTTAAATCCCAATATCAGCATTATGTTAATATTACATAATCCCTTAATCGCACTATATTAACTAAATAATCTATAACTGAAATTTAAAAATATACAGGGTGCGGCATTTATCCGGAACATTATAAATATTATTGAAACGATCATTTGTTGATAAAAGGTTTTAAATAACATGTATTTACCACGAAGGAGAAAATTCAGCAGTCATATACAGAGTTGCACAATTGTATCGAAACACCTTACTTCTGAACGTCTGTTTTTTTCTTATTGCTTTTGAAGGAAATATTTATATTGTTATTTATTCTGTAGTTTGTAGTTTGTAGTTTGATTTCCAACAGCCATATGTTTCGAGAATCGTCATCGGCGATTTTTTTAATGGATCACCTTGTACATTTTTACATTACAGTGATGTAGGGTTTAGTGGGTGTGCCATTTGCGGTTTTCTAAATATTAAATAAAATAATGAAAAATTTCATTTATGAATTTCCTGAAAGTTTTTCACAACCTTTGAAGCTGTTGATTTAGAAATATTATAATTTCTATCAGTGAATGTTGCATTAAAGATATTTGATTCATCTTGTAGAGATCTATGACTATCTTCAAAACTAACCAACAACAACGTAATTCTGTCACGTTCAGTTGGTTCACCCATAATTGAACGACAATATTAATAGTCCGGGAGGTAGTGTCACTTTTAATCAAGTAATTTTATGCACGCTGGATTTTATACAACTGGTAGTTCCTATTTTGGTCGTAAGGTATCCGACCATCGGACCCTCCACCAGCGGTGGGTAGTGTTGTGGTAGGCTGCAGAACTTGTCAAGAAAAGTTTTCCGATTAGTTATTTTATGCACGCTGAAAATTGTTAAGGTAAATATTTACTAACTATTATTCATTACAAAAAAAACTCGTCAGACCCTTGCTGGGGGTGGAATAACCGTCAGTTACTCGGTAAACTGTGAAAATGAACGGAACCCAGTTTGTCAGCATCGTTATGCAGCAAATAATGTACAGTTTGGGAATTGATCATAATTTCACAGCCTCCTATCATCCACAGGCCAACCCGGTAAAGAGGAAAAACTGAGATATGAAGACACAGTTAGCCATCCTTGTTGGACTGTATCACGATTCATGGCCGCACTAGTTAGCAGCCATCCGCTTCGCCATGAATACGCACGTCACAGCCAGCACCGAATACAGCCCTGCAGCGGCAAGATCTCGATCCATCGTCTTGCTAGGTCCTCAACAACAAGGATCATCGTGTAGCCTTTTGGGGATGTGGGTAGCGGTCCGAACAGATCAAAGGAGACGGTCTCAAAGCGTTGGTTTGGGGGCGTCGTCTGTGTCAGGCCTGCGGGTTTTAGGTTTATTGGCTTATATCGCTGACACTCAAGGAAGTTTTTGAGATGTTTCGTGACGTCATTCCTCATCCTCTTCCAGAAGTATTTCTGCGACAACCTGGGGTAGGTTCCACGGAAATCGTTGTGTCCTACCGTGGGACTGTCGTGGAATTCTGCTAAGGCTGGGATTTCTTGCTGTGCGATGAATTGCTGCGCTTCTTCGCTGTCGACGTGCGTTTTAGAGCTTCATCCTGGCGTTGAGCCTTTCTTATGGTGGTCCTCCAAGGCATGTCTACCTGGATTGGATTGATTTCCGTGATCTGGGCCCTGGGGATCCGTGAGAGGGCATAGGCTAGATGGTTTGCTCTTCCAGGAATATACTTGATTTCCAACTCGAAAGGTTGGAGTTGTAAGACCCATCTCGCAAGTCTTCCTGATGGTACTTCTAAGGACATCAGCCAACGTGAGACCTGATGATCAGTGGCGACTGTCCCAGGGGAACCTTCCACGTATCCTTTAAACTTTCCCAGAGCCCATACGATGGCTTAAGCTTCCTTCTCTGTGATCGTATAATTTCTCTCCGCGGGTGTCAGTAGGTGGCTGACGTATTCAATCTGGTGTTCATCTGATACCTCCCCCTGGACCAAAACTGCTCCAATGGCAAAACCACTGGCGTCGGTCCTGATAAGGAAAGGCTCTATGGCTCTGACGGTTTTCAGGATCGGAGCGGTGACCAGAGTCTGTTTTAAGTATACCATCGCTTCTCGTTGTAGCTGCTCCCATTTCCATGTGACATTCTTTTTGAATTGTCTTGTAATGGGTTGAGCTCTTTCCGCAAAATTGGGGATGAATCTCCGGTACCAGGAACAAGTTTGGATGAATGACACGGCCTCCTTCTTGTCCCGAGGGTCCTTCCTTGACGTGATGGATTGTGTTTTTTCGGGATTCGCCGCGATCCCCTCTTCGGTAATGATATGCGCTGGGAATCGAACTTTTTTCGGGCAAAACACGGTTTTTCCCTGTTTACTGACAGCGACTCTTTTTCTAATAAGGTCAGAACCTTGTCTATATCCTGGAGGTGGCGGGTAATGCTGTCAGAAAATATGATAAGGTCATCTAAGTATGCGAGCATCTGCGCGTGAGGAATCCTAGTTCGCAGTGGCATCCTCTTAAATTTAAATAAGACAAATGGACAGATAAAGGCGGTTTTTTTCTGGTCTTCTTTGGCCACTGAGATCTGACAATACCCGCTTTTAAGGTCGATGGTAGACATGACTTTTCCTGTGGGACCGTTGTGTAGTAGGTCGTCCATGGTAGACATGACTTTTCCTGTGGGACCGTTGTGTAGTAGGTCGTCCATCCTAGGAAGTGGATATCGGTCAGCTGTTGTGACCATGTTAAGCGCTCTGTAATCCACACATAACCTGGATGTCCCGTCCCGTTTCGGTACCATTACTACTGGAGCAGCCCATGGCGAGATGAATGTTTGGATAATGTCGTCCTGGAGCATTTGTTCCATTTGCTATTGTTTGCAATTCATCTTGCTTTGGCAGCGACATCCTGTATGAGGGTGCGAACCGGTTTGTATGTTGTGGTATCCTAAGGCGGTTGGCGGCTTCGGAGACCTGAAGGCTTCCTTGTGTTCCTGAAGGTTATTGCTTAGAGCCTCTCGTTCGTCCTGCTTTAAATTTTCCCCTTCCTCCTCTCGCAAATCTATTCTGAGGGTAGCGATTTCCACTGTTTCGTAATACGAAAACACTGCGACGTCTTCTCCTGGAACCTTCCATGAAGGTTCCGGGAAGAGAAACTGTGCCTGGGGTTTTTCTATTCTGGGTCTGGTGGCATCGTATGCTGGATGTTCACCTTCGGAAAAGGTTTTTGCCCTAAATCCAGGGTTATCCCAGCACTTCTCCGTCCCCAGTGTGGTCTCTCTGGTTTGACTATTAGGTAATATACATTTTTTTGTTGAAACTATCTTTCCTTTGATTATTACGTCAGTCTCCGTGCACAGCATCGTGCTGCTCTGTGCATGTCCATTCGCGAAGGCGACGTTTCCTTTGTGTCCCTAGAACTTGTGTCTGTTCCTTTTCAGCGCGTCATACAGTCTTAGAGATGCGACTGTAACCTGCGATCCTGTGTCGAATAGTGAATATTCTGCCTTATTATTCAAATGGATGTACACATGTGGTCTATCCATCGTTGCTGCAAATGACGAGATCTGCGTTGTCTTTGTTTTTGCGCGGGCAGCGGCTTCTAATAGTGTTTGGCCTCCCGCAGCCGTAACATGCAAAGTTGCCGGGCTTCCTTCTGCATTCTTCTATGCGGTTGCAATTATTCTTGCAATAGCTGCAACGGACTTTCTCAGAGCCGGTCGACCTTTTCGCCTGGTTCTCCTCTTCGATAAGGTTTTTCGCTTCCCTCACTTTTGTCACCCGGTCTTCGTAGTTATCGAACCCTCGTTTTCCGCCATCAACCTCCATTGCACGCACACCTATTTTGATCACTTTTCGATAATTAGGAAGCTGAAGATGAGGTCTAGCTGCAGCTCTATTTCCTTAGGGCGGCTTAACTTACTAAAAAGTGCGCCTTTCTGGATTACGAACTGGTCTGTCTGTCTCTGCTTTTTAACATATGTGCGTGAAAATCTTAAAATTTGAGATTACTGGAGCGAAGGCGCATCTGACGGCATGCATTAACTGATCCCATGTCTTAATTTAATTTTATTCCTTCCCACCAGGTGTCGGCCGGGGCTTCCAACAGCTACTGAAATCCTGATATTGCGTTCCGTGTTTCTATACACAGTTATGTTCAGAAAGCTTTCCACCACCTGGCTATCCCTTTCTCCCTTGAATCTTGTGGTACTTCTTCATTTTTTGGGGGAGAATGTATTTTGAATACCCGTCTACAGAGATGGCTTAAGCGTTAAGCTAGAGGACCAGGATAAACGCTAAACCAACCTTACAATCCCATATGACTGCAATCTCTTCCCTTTCGAGTGGAACAGTTTCAAACTGCTCTAGCGCAACCACCATAACTAATATACTATACTTTATAATCATACCTTATTGGTAATTTTCTTCTCTTTAAAATGTATCTCTAACTAATTAGAAGGTATAATAGTGCCACCCACCACCCCTGTATAAATTTTAACTCAAACTACAAACCCTGTAATTATCGTTACAATTCCAACACCACACAAGGATTTACAAAATAAATCATGCAATCAAACAGCGTTTTGTGGGTTAGGTTAAAGTGGGTACAAAGGGTGGTGGGTGGGCCCTATCCTGAAATCCAACGAGTTGAACATCGCTCAGAGTTTTCGCAAATGAATTAATTTACAAAATACAAAATCACAAACACAATTTTCTGGGTTTAGCGGTTACCCTCCATCAGAGCAAACCTCGTTTATGTTCAACTAATGGGAGGGTAGGATACGGCCCACCTACTACCCTTCATAATGATTTTAACTAAAACCACAATCCCTGTTTAGAAATTATCGTTAAAATTCCACAACACCACAGAAGGATTTACTAGAAAAAATTATCCAATCAAACAGCATTTTGTGGGTTAGGTTAAAGTGGATACAAAAGGCGGTGGGTGGGCACTATCCTACAATCCAACCAGTTGAACATCGCCCAGAGTTCTTGCAAATATTGTACAAAATACAAAATCACAAATGCAATATTTCTGGGTTTGGTTGTTTCTCTTCATCTGCGCAACCCTCGTTTATATTCAAGTAATTGGAGGGTAGGATAGGGACAACCCACCACTCTTCGTATAAATTTTAACTTAAACTACAAATCCTGTTTCATAATTATTGTTAAAATTCCGACACCACAGGAATATTTATTAAAAAAATGTATTTAATCAAACAACTTTTTGTGGGTTAGGTTAAAATTGATACGAAGGGTGGTGGGTGAGCACTATCCTAAAATCCAACCAGTTGAACATTGCCCAGAGTTTTTGCAAATGTTCAAAATAAAAAATCACAAACGCATTATTTCTGGGTTTAGTGGTTACTCTCCATTAGGGCAAACCTTATTTATGTTCAACTAATTCGAGAGTAGAATAGATTTACCAATTCTCATTGATTTAACACGTATATTTTTAAATATATTTTTTTAATCACACTAAATTCTCTAAATTTTTACTCAACTTTCTTTGACACGATTATTTTTTTTTTTTACTAAATTCACTACATTTTAGCTTATAAATGATCATAATCATTAATCATTTTAAAATACACTTCTCTGAATTTTGGCTATTTGATTAGATTAATATCTAATAGCGAGTTTTGAAGTTAGGCAATTTTGCAAAATCAAAAACTCAATTTTTGACTTTGAATCTGGAGAATTTCGAATTTTTGGCAATTTTCGTGAACATTGGATTTTTCTTAATATGTATTTTCTAAAAATAAAATAAATTCTCTAAATTTCAATATGCAAATCTTCATGATCAAAAACACGTTCAATACTTCAGTATTTTTTTTTTTAATCAAGATCACGATTTTGTTGACTTTAAACATGGAAAATTCTAATTTTTGTAATTTTCGTTGATTTGAAATGAACATTTCTCTACATTTAGCATATAAATATTCATAATAAAAAACGCACCATTTTTAAAAACCAGCAACGGAATTTTGTTGCCTATCAAACTTTTGATTTAGACAATTGTACTTGGCTCATCATGAATATTTCTTAGTACTATTTTAAATCGCACTAAATTTATTGCATTTCAACATATAAATCAAAATGTGCGTTCAATAACTCGGGAAATTTTAGAAATTGAAAACGCGATTTTGTTGCCTTTGGACATGGAAAACTTGAAATATTGTGAATTTGCGCTGATTTAAGATACAACTTGTTTAATACTTTTATTAAATATACTAAATATCTAAAAGTTTTTATCAAAACTTTCGTTTAGATGTCGTTTCTACGGTTTATGTTTCTTCAAATGATATCCACTAAATGTTGTTTTACTTCGTTCTTTTCGAATTATTTTTTTTATGTCTTACTAACACCTAATCTAAACCCAAGTTACAATATTGTAAGGATTATCATGTAATTGTAAGCTGTTAAAAATTAAAGGGAGCGAATAGAAAACAGAACCTGACAAAGTGGGCGTTTCGTTCAAAAAGGTTGAGAAACACTGTGTTAGGAGAATACTTTTTGACTTATTATTATCTTTACTTTATTATGAATTTTATATACATTTTTTGTTATTTTTAAATATAGAAATAAAATGCTTTAATTATTACAAAACAAATAATAACTCCTATGAAGCTTGCAAAGTACGAGGGTCCCGTGCTTGAAGACAGGTGGCGTTGCTGAGGTAAGTTGGCATTGCCGTCGTGTTCTGCCATCTGTCAAACGTCACCAAACTTAAGTTCAGACTGATTCATATATTAGTTTTTATTTGACTGCCAGTTATATCACATCCGTTTTGGGTTTCCCGATAAAATGAAAAAAAAGCAATATCTTCCCCTAATTCGATTTTTATATAACATGCGCAGAAATAAAAACGAAGTAGGATGGTGTCTATGGGGACCCTTTACCACATATGGCAACCGTGAGATATTGGTTCATTCAACTTGCATATGCTCCAAAGAAGACGAAGATGGTTCCGTCGGCCGGTTATGGCCACGATTTTTTGGGATTCGAAGAGAATAATCCTCTTGGAGTTTTTGCTGATAGAAAGAACGATCACGGGGCAATATTACAGTGACTTATTGCCCCAATTGGCCAAGAAAATAAAGTTGTTTCGCCACGATAACGCACCGGAACATTCATTCAGAATTGTCGCTGCCAAATTACATGAACCACGCCACGAATTGCTGCCCATCCACCGTATCGCCCGACCTGGCTCCCAGTGACTTTTTTCTTGTTCCCCAACATGAATATGTGGCTCGGAGGAAAAACACTCAACTCAAAAGAGCAAATTTCGACTTTGACAAATAGTATTTTTTGGAGGGTTTAAAGAAATGGCAGAATTATTGGGAAAAGTGTATCGCCTTAAAAGAGATTACGTTGAAAAATAAAAAAATTGTGAAAAACCTGCGTCTTTATTCCTAACACGGATACTTATTGATCGACCCTAGTAAAGGGTCTCAATAGAGGTGATAGTTTTTTCTACAGAGATTTCTCAGTTTCTGATATATATTTTTTTTACTTCCACGTGTCAAAATATTCTGTATAGTGTGCAGTTTCATGATGCAGCGTTTGACACCTCTCGGCCTGTTGGAAATAATAAAAACAATATTACCAAAGTTACAGCTCAGTTGTTAGAGTTGGTGTTCAACAACTGACTATTCACTCGAGAATTGGGTCAATCTGAGGCAGGCTATACGCCGCACTGTGGAAAAGTTTGAACATGAGTTAACTTTACAAGACAATAATGCCCCAAGAAGATAACAAAATGTGCGAAGTGCGGAAAATAGCGCAGAGGCAGCGGCCAGTCTTACCGATGAGCCAAATTTGTCGATTTCAAGACGATCGGAACAACTAGGGCTTTCTCAGACATCAACTTTGGGTAAGGAGTTGAGCTTGTATCCTTACAACGTCGTATTGACTCAAGAACTGAAGCCAAACGACCACAGATTGCGTCGGGAGATTGCCGATAAGGCCCTTGAATACTTGAGATGATCCAAATTTTAGCAAAAAATAATCTTCTCGGAAGAGGCGCATTTTTGACTAAATGGCTTTGTTAATAAACAAAATTGCCATCATAGGTGCGAGAACAACCCACAAGTGTTACATGAAACACCGTTGCATTTCGAAAAACTCACTGTGTGGTGCGGTTTATGGCATGGCGTTCTTTCAAAATGTAGAGGGAACCACCATAGCCATCAATGGCGACCGCTATAGGACCATGTTACTCGAATTTCTATGGACAGAACTTAAAAACATCGATACTGAAAAGATGTGGTTCCAACAAGACGGAGATACGCTGAGGGATAAGTTTGGCGATTGGATCATCAAACAACGAGGATTTGTGAATTGGCTGTCTGATTTGACATCCCTAGATTATTTTCTTTGGGACTACGTCAAAGCACAAGTCTATGCCGACAGACTTCGGCTCATTTGGAAGCCAACATTCGTCAAGCTATCGTCGTAATACAGTCGCAATCATTGGACGGGGTGATGAAACATTGGAGCGAACCAGTGCGTTAATATCAACAAAGCGGTGGTGGACATTTGAACGACATCTTGTTCCGAACATAACTGCATTGATCAAGCTTCAAAATATAGCAAAAACTAAATTGATATGTCAAACCGTTGCTGTTCTATTCAAAATTCAAATTCCATCACTTTTAATAAAAGATCTATTATATACGTAACTTGAAAGTTGTTTGCAGGTCCGCGAAACTTAGAACTCAAAAATACCGGTCTACCAAACAACATAGTTTGCGGAGCTCTGGTCTAGGACCTGGGTGTCGTCTTGAATTGATACTTCGAGTGAGAGCGTAGAGTAATGATACGAGACCGAAAAGACAAGTGCTAATCATCACTTAGGTTAAGACGATTAGGAAAGAACGAGCGCTAATTGACTGCCGTCTAATCGTTGCCCTCGGCGTTATATAGGGCTCTCAGCGGACGGTATCCCTAGTAGAGATGGCGCGGTCATCACGTGTCCGGTGTTGTAAGATGCGAGCGGTGCGTTGGCTTGTTTACCTGCCACTTTTCGATAATTTGGAAGGATCAAAAGGATTATTTTAACCTTTACATTTGTTCCGAGGGACATGGACATGTGTAGCAAGGAAGTAGATTTGGGGGGATTTACCCCCTTAAATTGTTAAAAAAAATGGTGATGTGGCCATCATGTTACTTTCTCCGACTTGATGGTATCATAGCCATTTTGTGACTCCCGGCTGCTTTTTCTTTCGCGGGGCGGGTGAGGGTGCACTCAATCATATGGTAATGCAATCTAATTAAATTTATTCAAGAACTAAATAGGTATTTTCTGTCTTAAAAATTAACCGCTGATAATTATCATATACCTATCAACCGTTGATAATTATTATATGCAAATTAACCGTTGATAATTATTATATACAAAGTATGGGCGCCACCCAGAAAACACGTCTGGGACGTATCAAACTAATTGTAACCGCAAAATTCAACGCCAAACGGCGAGTGCGATAGCTTCTCAAACCTTATCTTTGTCAACTTATCTGTATTCTCCTCCGGATCTGTCAACCTCCGGCGCAAGGTGATGGAGGTAGTGGAAAGAATGTGACGACTCCGCAACGGTATGCCGCCAACCAATTCCCCGGTTACACACGACACAGCAGGGAAACGCCTTGTCCACACCGACTCCGAGATTAATTTGGAATTAATTCGATGCGCCAATTGGCGACGATGACCTCCAAACTTAAAGGTTCCTAAATGGTATTAACGCACATTAATTAAAATCTCAATTTGCGATTTATACAATGACTAACGTCTTCCCTAATAACCTGTACCCGTACGACGGACCTTACACGGCCAATCTGGCATTAGTTCAATCCAGTTTTATGATCCAGATTGATGAAGATTGATTGTGTAATGGCAATAGATTGACGGATTGAAGGATTGATGGAGTGGATCGCAGATTATTCAAATACATGAATAATTTATATCACTCTGGATTGAACTGATGACAGATTGTAGATAGAGCCGGAAGAAGAATTTATTCTTCTATTTGAAACATTACCAGAGTTATGGGACAAAACCCATAAGGACATAAGTTAGTACTTCACATGTGTATAATATTGCCTCAATAATAGCAGCTGGAGACATTATTACTGAAAACTTTAAGTATTATTCCTTCCAGTGGCTAGGTACCTTAACGTTACAGCTAGTTTTTTTTCAGCAGATATGGATTTCCTCATGCAAGTATCTTGCTTAGTTAAATATGGCTTAACCATCTCTAACAGCTCATCAAAGCAGGCTTCCTTCATTCTATAATAATTTTCATAGCCTTCCATCGTACATCTTATTTCATTTAATAAATTCAAATGAGTGTATTTCTCTCGTTTCAACAGCCAATCCTTAACCCACTTTTTTCTTTTAATCCGTTTTTTTAATAAACAATGCCATTATTACACCAATAACGCCTTTTTGAAAATTTTGAGTTTCCACTTGTGTGTACCTCACGGCTTCAACATGCAGACTGATGCCAGATTCACGGTTTTGGATTGAACGTCTAATAGCTCGTAAAGTTCCATCAGTCTACCATCAATCATGTCAGGATCACAAAATTGGATTTAACTGATGCCAGATTGACCGTGTAAGGTCCGTCATAGAAATGAGCTCTGTTTTCCGTTTTTATTGGTGTTTTTGATACTTCTTCCTATGGGCTGAGTTTTCTTTTCATTGATTTGAGAAAAAAACCGATAGGCTAAGACTCCCTTCGGCCAAGTATTTGGGTTTCTGAGGTGCTCCAACAAATCAATAGGAAAAGTTAGTTTGTATGAGTTATATTCCTCTGGATGTTTAGATTGAAGCTTTTCACATGTGGTTTGCGTAACATCCTTTTTGTGTAAATACTTTATTAATTCCTCTTCCGTTGTTTCCGTACTGAGTTTGTATAAATGTAGGTATCCAAATCTCTGCTGAACTACCCCTTTGATAGTTGTGTTTTCAGCCGTTCCTTCTCTTATATGATTCTTCTTCTTATTTGTAACCTGTTTCCACGTTGATTCATTGTTGTCGTTTATTTCCTTCTCAGTTTGTTGGCTCTTTTCTGTTCACCTCTGTTAATTTCAAGGGCGGCGTTGAAATTATTTTAACAGCACAGCCTGTTCTGTACAAACAAATTGGTTAAAATTTTAACATTTTGCCGTTAAAATGAAACAAAACCATGTTAAATAAAACGGCTCTGGAGGTGGCTTTAATATTGACATCATTGTTTAAATAGTAAAAATGGCTGACGAACTGTTAAATCTGGCATTGTTAACACAAATGGAAGGAATTTAAAGAAGTTTTATCCTCTCACACATGCACACGCACCCGCGCCAGCTGAAACTTATGGTTGGTCTAAAAGGGTCGGTTCAAAAGGGGGGAACCTTAACCTCGCTCTAACCTAAGCACCAATCATCAAAATCGTGTGTGTGGGTAAAATGAAATTGGTTGAGTGCCGGTGGAATCTCGAGATTGACGCTTGCAAGTTTACGAGTGGTACAAACACTGGGATCTAGCCATAAATTATACCATACTTAAATTTCACATACATTACATCCATTTCATTGAAATGTAAAAAAATACAACTGATGTACGTCCAAAACTTTTAATTTACCGCCATATAAATTCACGCAATACGCAGGCGTATTCACAATATTTTCACCTAAATTTTCTATATGTCGCTACTAACTTCACGTGTGTTTTTAACGCTACTGTTTTAACGTGGAAATTAACATCCATGTTAAAATCAACTAAAGAATAGCAGTGAGTTTGTCTCAAGTTAATTTAAAGAATAGCATTTCTGTTTATTTATAAACGTCGCCGTTATAAATTTATTTTTAACAGTGGTGTTAATTTGAACGACCTCAATAGTGAATAGGCCCCAACGTCTAGGATTTTTAGAAAACCAAAACAAATCATGGCCCACTAATTTTAGTACATATAAATGCGACGCGGCGGTCCATTATAAACTCCCGCCTTTCCATTGTGTATATGTAGTTATCTATTGTTTTAGGTATGTTGACACCCTGTACAGCAGTGAATAAAAAAGAACAAAAACCGATGTGTATTACTCTTCATGTTGTGGAAAATTCTTTAGTGTATAAAAAATGACGCTATCTTTGCTAGAAAGGCTTCTGCAATTTTTTCAATGTGTACACGTTTTTGCCACAAATTTGCCCATAACTTACCGACCGTCCATAATAGACCCATAGTATAGTGTTCCAATAAAAAAAAAACATAACTTTGTTCTGTTATTTATACTGAGACACCCTGTACAAAAACACACATATTTTTAACTGCGTATTTTAAATAGGTGTGTGTACCAGTTTATGAAAAATAGAAGTGGATATCTTAAATAGCAAATAAGTAATGGGGCTTTTACAGATCCCTGGGTCACCCAGTATATTAAATTCACGTGAAAAATAACTGTGAAGAATACTGATGCGCTCAACTTATAATAAACCATTTATTGTTATCAAAGAAATTGCTAAATATGAAAAATGTCACTAAAATCCCTGCTTTAATATTAAATCGGAGCTATCCAATAGAACGAGTGCTCCTAAAAACATAATTAAGAAATTATATGTTAATTGATATTGATTCATGAATAAAAAATGGGATATAATCCACCTAAATTGCTGTATCGTTTCCCGAAACGAAACAACAACCGTAAATTCGAGCTTTTACAAGGGCAGTTAGTGGAAAATGCAGGGTTTAAAATTTTATGCCGTTCATAATTTAAAAATGTATTGTTCGTTCAGTTGAGCTCTGACAATGAATTGACTAATGGATTTTATTGTCTGTGTCGAATGGTTTAATTTGTATGATTGCAGAGAATACTTTTAATTTGCATTATCTTAAAATCGTTTGTTTCAATAACTCACTAATTGGCTTCAAATTAAATATTTTACTTTATAAATATTGATAGAGGTACGAGTTTGCAAACAGGTTAAGATTTATTATCTGCTTAATTTATAACACTTGTCATATTCTGTTTATAGCAATATACGCGCCACGTTTAAGTACTTGATCTACCTTAAGCCATCACATATCAAAAGTGATGGTTTCATTATAAAATACATGGGGTTTGGATTCCGGGAATGTTTGAATGTCTGGAATACTGTCTGGAAGTGATAGCTAAATGAAGTCTAGACGATTTGCTAGTGTTTATGAATATAATGAATAATATTTAGAAATCACTATGTGTTTGAATTTGGTTTGGCTTGCATGCCATTGCCATGTAATTGCAATTAAAATTTCAAGTATATTCGTCGAATACCTGCGTAATTAAGCAGACAAGGGATCTAGAAAGACTCATGGCAAACCTTTGTTTTTAATTCAAAATAGTTGTAAAGTTTTTTTGCAAATATCTCGGAAAATACTGAGTAAGGTACCAAATCATTCAGCTTAAAAAGCTTCAAAAATAATGTGAGAAGACCGATACTGTTAAATAATTAGGGGAGCCAATATTGATACATTTAAAATTTTACATGTAAATCCCTATGGCCCGTTTTGCAATTCAACACCCTGTATATTTTATTTCTCATGATTAATGCATTTTTTTTTCATTATTGGTGGTTTTAAATGATACCACCACGCTGGAACACTGAACAGCAAAAATTCGACAATTGTTATTTTAAATAAGTAATTGTGGAGACTTACACTTCGTGATACATTTTGAATAATTCAAATGAAAACGAATAACTTTAAAAACTTTAATTGATGAAGTGATACCAACAATGTTATTCGTTTTTATTTCAATTGTAATTTTTATTTTTAGAACTTGAACGGATGCACCGCGATGAATATGAAGATTTTTTTTTTAATTGTACATCAGGAAATGAATCCGAAGCTAATGATAATGATGATGAATCAGATGGTGAAGACAATGGCGATAAGGAGGTACGAGTAAACATGAAGGATAAGTGTGAAATATGATATTTAAATGTCTCCATTGGCCCTTCTGGTTAATGGTCATCGTTTCTGCGATTTTTATGCACGTTTCTGGCGAAATATTACGAATAACAGCAAGAATAACATTCAAATCGTAAATTCTTTTGGGACCATTAGCGTAGAATTTCCCCTTCACGCATCCCCACAGGAAAAAGTCCAACGGCGTCAAATCGCACAATCTAGAAGGCCAATTGATGTTCCCATTTCGTATTATACAGGGCGTAGAATTGGCCGACGCACCATAGGGATTTCAATGTTAAAATATTAATCTTTCATTATGTACTTCCCTAATTATTTTAGACAAAAAATGCAAAGATGTTTCTTGTAGAGAAAAAAAACTCTTTACAACTATATAGAGACAAGATGTCGTCTAGTAAAGATTTACAAAGTCATTTGTTGTAAAGGAGATGATTATACATCTAACCCTATTGTCGCGGATATTACCGAAAACGTGAGTACGTTTAATAACCTAATTATTAAGGATATAGAATTATCGTATCTCAAAGAAGCATTAAAAAACAAAGATATTCTTATTGATGAATTACGCGACAAAAACAGTATTATGTATAAAACAATCCATTTACTCCAGGAAAAAAATGTAAACATTGGATCCAAAATGAATCGTCACGTTGCAACTGTGGGCAACACAAAGAACCTCCAAAATGCAAATAAATCCATAGCTATTACTCCGGTGATAACGGGAAAGCAGAATACGGTGAGTTTAGATTCAGCGCTTAAGGTAAACACAAATGCGTATGTACTATCGACCACCGGAATGAATTCAGATGCGAAGAAAAACCGGGAAGAAAAGGAAAATGAGTCCAACACCACCCAAACCTTGAATAAATCCCAGGCAACCAGCCCAGAGGCCTAGGAGAACCCTATGGAATGGACTACTGTGGTGAAGAAATCCAAACCAAAGAAAAAATTCAACGCGATATGTGGAACTGCTAAGTACAATGCCATTAAAGGAGTGACACGATACAGCTACCTACAAGTGTTTCAACTTGACCCTGATCTAACCTCGGAACAATTAGTGAATTACCTTAGAGAAAAAAAAATCCAAACGTTAAATGCGAGCAATTGTTGTTAAAACATCCACTAGAATATTCGTCTTTCAAAATTACTATTCCATCTCCTCAATTTCTCTGACTGAGCACTGGTTATCTGAACTTGAATGCCAGGTTTCGAAAATAAGTACACTGTCATGTACGCTCGCTTAGAAGGTAATTATGGATGATCAATAGCGATAATACAATAACACCAAGAAATCTAAATGATCTAACAAATTCTCTATCTCGCGATAAAGTCTGTGACTAGTGAAAAGGTATCCTTGCCATGAAACCAAGCAACAGCGAAATCAATTTAGAATATTTTGCAGAAATTAAATTAAACGAGTGAACATATCTAGCAATGACACTTTCATTAATTCATCCTCTAACTACCAAAGAGGGTTATGGGATGTAATAAACTCTGTATAACCAAATAGTGTTCAGAATGGGATTCTAGACTCGAAAAAAAACGAAAATAAATTTTTAAAGAAAAATTAAATTTAATCGTTTTTCGGCGTTTCCAGCAGTTGTCCGAACGATTTACATCAAAAGAAATTTTGCTTGTCTCAGTTTCTGTAAGTCTTGCAAATATATTTTATAACAAAATAGTGTTCAGAATGTGATTCTCGACTCGAAAAAAAACGAAAATAAATTTTTGAAGAAAAATTAAATTCAATCGTTTTTCGGCGTTTCCAGCAGTTGTCCGAACGATTTACATCAAAAGAAATTTTGCTTGTCTCAGTTTCTGTAAGTCTCACAAGTAATTTTTATAACAAAATAGTGTTCAGAATGGGATTCAAGACTCGAAAAAAAACGAAAATAAATTTTTGAAGAAAAATTAAATTTAATCGTTTTTCGGCGTTTCCAGCAGTTGTCCGAACGATTTACATCAAAAGAAATTTTGCTTGTCTCAGTTTCTGTAAGTCTCACAAGTAATTTTTATAACAAAATAGTGTTCAGAATGGGATTCAAGACTCGAAAAAAAACGAAAATAAATTTTTGAAGAAAAATTAAATTCAATCGTTTTTCGGCGTTTCCAGCAGTTGTCCGAACGATTTACATCAAAAGAAATTTTGCTTGTCTCAGTTTCTGTAAGTCTCACAAATAATTTTTATAACAAAATGGTGTTCAGAATGCGATTCAAGACTTGAAAAAATACAAAAATTAATTTTTGAAGAAAATATAAATTTAATCGTTTTCAGTTTCTGTAAGTCTCACACATAATTTTTATAAACAAATAGTGTTCAGAATGGGATTCTAGACTCAAAAAAGACGAAAATAGGTTTTTGAAGAAAAATTAAATTCAATCGTTTTTCGGCGTTTCCAGCAGTTGTCCGAACGATTTACATCAAAAGAAATTTTGCTTGTCTCAGTTTCTGTAAGTCTTACAAATATATTTTATAACAAAATAGTGTTCAGAATGTGATTCTGGACTCGAAAAAAAACGAAAATAAATTTTTGAAGAAAAATTAAATTCAATCGTTTTTCGGCGTTTCCAGCAGTTGTCTGAACGATTTACATCAAAAGAAATTTTGCTTGTCTCAGTTTCTGTAAGTCTCACAAGTAATTTTTATAACAAAATAGTGTTCAGAATGGGATTCAAGACTCGAAAAAAAACGAAAATAAATTAGGAGAAAAAGAGCCAAGAACTGTAATATTCCGTGTGATCAACTCATTTTTTGTTAACGTAGTGGATAGGCTATTATTATCTTTACCTGCATCGAACAGGGATTCCACATTAATAAACATTAACTGTCAAATGACATTTGAATTCAAACCAGTATCCATGATAAAGGTAAGGGATACCATAAATTCATTAAAAATTGGAAATGCATTGATGTTCATGGTTTGACAAGTGAACTAATTAAATGCATTAAAGACATTCTTATCGCACCTATTACAAAGCTAATTAACGATATGTCTCTGACGGGCATCTTCCCCAACAACCTTATATTAAACAAAGTTATCCCGATCTATAAGAAGAGAGATCTAGAAAGTGAAGATAATTATAGACCTATCTCAATTCTGCCTGCTGTGTCAAAAATAATGGAAACTATAATGAAAGATCAAATAACGGAGTTCTTAGAAGTTAATAATCCCCTGACAGGGGGACTGTCAACTTGGTTTTTGTAAAAACAACACTGATGCTGTTCAAATGTTCGTCGCAAGAACAATTGGACCACCAATTGGAAGAAGGGAATAAACGCCAATTTTTTATGTATTCACTTTTTGACAATTTTGCATTCTATAGACCTAGCGCTACTATATAAGTTCGAAGAAAGACTTAAAAATCTCCTCAATCCGTGGATTCATGTGGCCATAAAATCGTTAGTTGGAAGAAGGAAACAAATCCTGTCTTTATATCCTTCTTCCAACTGACTGTCAAATTTACGTATATAGAAATTAGTGTTTTTTCTTAGCCTTGTTACAATGAATCATTTTCAGAAAATATATCAATACTTCCCTGTGCGTGGACACTCGTTTTTACAGTGTGATTGGAATTTCGGGACCGCTGAAAGACTATTAGGCGAAAGGCCAGAATTTACGTTTCAGATAGGTATAATAGTCTTATTTTGGCTGCAAGACCAGGGGCTTTTCAGTTAAGCTCATTACTTCAGGAGACATACTTTTTAAAAACTCATGGCAGAGGTACTTTAAGAAAAGTCATTAGATAAGGCAACGACATTCAAGATTTCGAAATACTGAAGGTTTGAATATATTTCAAGTTATAAAGGTAAACTACGGCATATGTTACTAAAATACCCATAAATGAGAAAAACTTGAATGAGTTTTACGATATCATTAATACCTGGGAAAAAACCGAAAATAATGAAATAGATGAAGAATATAGTGTCCTATATTCGTTTTGTAATAAATAAAATATTTTGTTGTACTTATATTGTCTATTATTTAAATTATTTTATATACAGTATATGATAAATTTGAAGAAGGAAATAAATCCACGATATTTACATTTATATATTTAAATAAATATTATATATTTCAGGCAGATCTATTGGTAAATATATCAGAATTCATATTTTCTTCATTATCATTCATGTTACATGAGCCTATACATTGAAAGTAGAAAGTTACAAAGTTTTTTTTAATTATATCCATTCTTATTTTTTGGATTTATTCCCTTCTTCCAAATGATGGTTCAATTGAATGTTTTGAAAATGGTCAACACGAAATGGCGACTTTTCTAGACCTAGACAAGGCATTCGATTGTGTTTCACATCCGCTATTTAAAAAAAAATGGAGCGCTGCAATTTCAGTAATCAAAGTTGTAATCTTGTAAGTTCATATCTGGAAAATCGCCTACAGAAAGTTTGCATTGCTTATGAGAAATCCAAATAGCTTCCCAATAAGTATGATGTCCCACAAGGTCCCATTCTAGGACCCATATTATTTCTTATTTACATCAATGATTTCGCACACCGTATCAAGTGCCAAAGTATTTTATTTGCGGATGATACCACACTTATAAAAACCTCTGAAAAGTTGGAGACGTGTTAGTCATCAACAATGAAGCAAGAACAGCTGCAACAGATTAGTTTGCTAGCAATAAGTTATTTGTAAATAACTCAAATTCCGTTGAAATGCTTTTACTCTAAGAAAACAGGGTAATTACCCCCTCAAAAATTTTTCGCTTATCAATTTTTATTGTTAAAAATTACTGATATTCCATATTCCAAACAAATAATATAACCGGTAAATTTGTCCAACGCTTTAAAACATTGGAAAATGATAGGGAGGAGAATTCACGGAACAGGTGTATGAGAGCGGAAGCACCAGTTGATTTATCTTTTTTTTTAATTACCCCCCTTAGACTAGTTGGCTGGAAACGCAGTTGGTTTGAAATTGGCCGATTCAGATATTCTATTCAATGAATCCATAATATTAACTCATTGTCAAAATTACTTAAAATACGTCTAAATATGTTATTAAAATATTAACGTGACAGCTAACGTTCAAAGGTCTTTTGTTTCAGTAATTCCAAGGCAACACCTTATTTTGCTCAAATTGTAGTTTAAATTATGTTGAGCGTACGAAAAAAATCGACGAGTCATGTCTGCACAAAGATCACTTGTGTGAAATGATGGTTGGGCTTAAACGGTGACATGTCAGATATTATAATTAGGGGTTATTAACATCTGGCATGTCAACACGACCAGTACTTTACACATGCGCGTGTGACCTTAGTTCAAATATGGCTTAGGACTTCCAGCGCCAACTTCGTCGTCAATTTTTATTGTACGCTCGTCATAATAACTTATGGTATGGTTGTATACAGTACTTTTGTTCTCTACAAGAAACAGATTTACACTTTTAATCTAAAATAATTGGGGAAGCAATTAATAGAAGATTAAGATTTTTGCATCGAAATCCCTATAGTGCGTGAACCTATTGTACACTCTGTATATATATTTAAACCGGGTGTCCAAAAAGTATAGAAACGGTGAAATATCTTTAGAACGACATGTTGCATTACAATGATAAAAACATGTGTTTCTTTATTTTTGAAGTTCTATTCAGATATGATATGCAAAACTCACCCCCACCCCCCTGGGGGGGGGGGGGCAAAAGTGGGGGAAGTTTTGTAAAGTTAAATCGATTGTAATCTCCATACAGGGTGGTCCATCTCAGAGGTACTAGGAGACTTTGTTGAGTTACGCGGCATTTTTGAAAAAATCGCCCAGACACGTCTATTTTTGTTTTGATAACATTTTCACCTTTATAACCTTAACCCTCTAGCCACCCCTCACTTTACCCCGCGATTTTAAATAGGGAAATTGGGTCTAGTGATAGATCTTTGAAAAGCTCATTTGAATTCAACGTTGTCATTGGTTTTTGTTTTCTTTGATTCTTGGGGGAACGGAACTGTAACGGTTTTGCAAATTGATCCCTTACCTATCCATTCCCCTTGCTCTTCCTCACGCCTAAACATTAGTCGGGACCCAGTAATTGTGTTAACTACGCGTCTTTGTTCTAGGAGATCACGTTTGTATTAACATAGTTTCTATGCCAAAATATCTTTATGTGACAAACAACAGGAGGAACGGTAAGTGCTATCTACTAAAGCATATTTAATTTAGTTTATTCTATATTTCCAACATTTGTGGTCACGATTAGAAGACCCTCTTTGAGACCTGATTTTTTAAATGAAATTTTAGATATATTTGTTTTTGTTTATGTGTCGCGCTTTGTCGCCTTAAAGTTTTACTTATTTATTTATATCTAGTGAAATCCATTGAAATTCGACAACTACTATCAAACAACTTCCCAACTGTATGATGAACTATATGGTAGGCATCCCATGCCACCAACAGATACTGATGCATGGTGCTCAAGTCATATCAGAAGCTATACTATCAATCGGACAGTTAACGGAGGAGGCCGCTGAGGTTCGGAACAAACATTTCCATAAATATCGCGTAGTCTTTGAGAAAATTCTCCAGAGTGGATTGCAACCAGGGTTGTCAGATTTCCAAAATCATAGATCGGGATATCACACACACAATAATATATTATAGATCGGGACACACCCAAACAATAAAAAAACCTAACAAAACAGAAATAATATAACCTTCATTTTCAAGTTCAAGAATTAAGGAGGAAATTTTGAAAAAATACATCATTTCAATTCAATTATAATATGTATAATGTAAATAAGCAGTTACATTTGTATACAAAAGAGAACATATAATACAATTATGGAAATTACATTTTAATTTAAATGATAAATATATCCAATCATAACAGTTTTATTAAAATTATTTTTCCAATCTTTTCGCTTGGTTCAAAATATGTTTGCCATCTTCGCTCGATAAAAAAATTCCTAAAGTCATTACAATTGTAATCGAAATTTTGTTCATTAATTCAGTTTCTACGGTTTGTACATCTTCAAATTGTTAAATCGGGATTTTCAGAAGCAAAACTTTCATACAGAATTTCGAATAAACAATCGTCAAAAATGACAATTTCGAATTGTCTAAAAATGCGGCACTTTTTGCCATCGCAAAAGGCACAAAGAAATTTGCAACTGTCAAAAATTGTGGATTTCCATTATTAAAAAACGGCAGTTTTTGATATAAAAAAAAATGACAATTTCGAATTATCAAAAATTCTACATTTCTGCCACCATAAACGGCACGATTCAGCGGTAAATAAAGATATTAGCATGTGCTAAAAATTGTGGATTTTTACAATAAAAAAACGGCATTTATTGATATTAAAAAAAGAAAATTGCCATTTTTGTATTGTTAAAAATTCTGCATTTTTGCCTCCACAAACGATACGATTCAATGGTAAATAAAGAAATTTGCAGTGGTCAAAAATTATGGATTTTTACCATCAAAAACGGCATTTTCTATTATTAAAAAAACGAAATTTTTTACTGCTAAAAATGACACTTTTGAATTGTCAAAAATTCTGCATTTCTGTTACCACAAAACGGCACGATTCAACGGTAAATTAAGAAGCTGCCAAAAATTATGTTTTTTTACTATCAAAGACGGCATTTTTTGATATTAAAAAAAGTAAATTTTAACTGCTAAAAATGACAATTTCTAACTGTCAAAAATAGCACTACTATCACAAATGGCACTTAGCATTTCTACTATCACTGTCAACATTTTTCAATATTAAAAAAGGAAAATTTCCAACGGCCAAAAGTAACAATTACAAATTGTTAAAAATTGTGCAATTCTACTGTCAGAAACGGCATTTTTCAACAGTAAAAAGATACATTTTTAACCGTCAAAAATGTCAATTTCGAATTGTAAATAATTATGCATATCAGCCATCACAAACGGCACGATTCAGCGGTAAATAAGGAAATTAGCAGCTGCCGAAAATTCTGGAATTTTACAAAAACGGCATTTTTTGATATTTAAAAAAGACAATTTCAACTGCTAAACCTGACAATTTCGAACTGTCAAAAATCGCACAAATCTACCATCACAAACGGCCCGTTGTCAGTAAAAACGAAATTTCAATTGCCAAAAATAACCATTCAGGACTGTCAAAAATTGCTCATTACTGAAAACGGTTTTATTTCAACAATAAAAAGAAAAATTCCTAATGCCAAAATGTTTTAACCGTTAAAATTTGAGCATTTCTACTATCGGCATTTTTCAATATTAGAAAAGGGAAATTTCCAATGGTCATAAGTAACAATTTAGAATTGTCAAAAATTCTGCATTTCTGCCACCACAAACGGCACGATTCAATGGTAAATAAAGAAATTAGAATTGTGGATTTTCACAATCAAAAATGGCATTTTTTATATGAAAAGAAAAAAAACCGCACGTTTCTGCGGCAGTAAAAAGGAAATTTTCAACTGCCAAAAATAACAATTTACAACTGTCAAAAATTGGTAATTTCTACTAAAAGGTACAGTAATAATACAGCGAGATCGAATAAAAAAATGGTGATGTGGCCATCATGTTACTTTCTCCGACTTGATGGTATTATTTATATTTACGCTTTCATGGTTTATTTTCAATTTAAATCATATTTTAAATGTACATCATTATAAAAGATGGAAAAATTATACTTCAAATTCAAAAACTCAGTTTACTCAAAAACTAAAGGCATTTCGAAAAAAACTTATTCTTTAGAAATTGTTCATTTTGTAATTTTCTACAATTATTATTCACATAAATTTGCTGTAACTATTATCGTTTCATAATTATAAACCATTAATTAAAAAAAAATTAATAATTTTTTTTCTCGAATAGCAATGATTTTATGAAAAATATTTTCAAGCAAAAGATATTCATTTCTAAGGTATACACCCACTTCCGGTGTACGTAATTTTACCAAAAGCTTTTCAGTTCTTCAGATTATCAAATAAGACGTATGTTCAAAGTTTCATATCAATTGCTCTGTTAGTTTTTGAGATACAGCGCGCCACACACACACACACACACACACACACACACACACACACACACACACACACACACACACACACACACACACACACACACACACACACACACACACACACACACACACACACACACACACACACACACACACACACACACACACACACACACACACACACACACACACACACACACACACACACACACACACACACACACACACACACACACACACACACACACACACACACACACACACACACACACACACACACACACACACACACACACACACACACACACACACACACACACACACACACACACACACACACACACACACACACACACACACACACACACACACACACACACACACACACACACACACACACACACACACACACACACACACACACACACACACACACACACACACACACACACACACACACACACACACACACACACACACACACACACACACACACACACACACACACACACACACACACACACACACACACACACACACACACACACACACACACACACACACACACACACACACACACACACACACACACACACACACACACACACACACACACACACACACACACACACACACACACACACACACACACACACACACACACACACACACACACACACACACACACACACACACACACACACACACACACACACACACACACACACACACACACACACACACACACACACACACACACACACACACACACACACACACACACACACACACACACACACACACACACACACACACACACACACACACACACACACACACACACACACACACACACACACACACACACACACACACACACACACACACACACACACACACACACACACACACACACACACACACACACACACACACACACACACACACACACACACACACACACACACACACACACACACACACACACACACACACACACACACACACACACACACACACACACACACACACACACACACACACACACACACACACACACACACACACACACACACACACACACACACACACACACACACACACACACACACACACACACACACACACACACACACACACACACACACACACACACACACACACACACACACACACACACACACACACACACACACACACACACACACACACACACACACACACACACACACACACACACACACACACACACACACACACACACACACACACACACACACACACACACACACACACGATCACAATACTTTCTCGTACTTCGTAACGGAGAAAGTAAAAATAGTCAAAGCAGGTCATGAACAAAAAGCCGCCGAATGTCTTTTCTTAGTTCTTGAATTTGAAAATATCAATATACGCCATCTTGACACTTGCCAATAAGTTTAAGAATTATGACTCATGGCCAACTTTGACTAACTTTTATTCGATCGCACTGTATTATACGCATTGGGTGGAACCGTGCCCGCTCGTCGTTGTACGTCAACTTTGTTCGGATATAATTTTATAATTTTTAATTTTGATACGATTGTTAAAGTATACATTTACCGACTACATACGAGTTTAGTACATACAATATTACTTTAACTTAATAAATTAATTTTCCAGGAGGGGGCAGCTGCCCAGCTGTAAGTTCGTTTTAAGAAAGAAGCAAATAATCTTGGTGTCATTATACAAATGAATGATATAAAGACTTGAGTTTTTTCGCTACTATCAATAATAGGATATTACATGTTCTTTTATTATTATTTTATTAGACTAATACAAGCAACACATTAAGTAGCTTTTTCGTCAGCATATAACCCATTACTTTTGTTAGCAAAGGAAAAAAGGAAACATTATCTAAATTATCTACCATATTGTCAACATTTGGGGGCATTTAAATATCGTTTTATTGCCAACAAACGAGGGAAAATCACTGCTATTCTCTTCCTTCCTCGTATTTATTGTGGTGTTATTTCCTCTGGAATCCGAGGAATCTATTCAGAAATGATTCCACAATTCAGACAGATAGTTCCATCACCCCTCTCATTCAGTAAATTCAGTATATCCAAGTAGCGACACCCTTGGAAATGTATCACTCAATATGCACTCTAATTTTATCTCCGTTTGTTTCCGCACGTAGTAATTTTACTGTAATTGTTGTAGGGAATTTGATGTGCTGTATTATCTTCATTATTGTACGCTAAATTCAGACAAAGTGGGTATATTGCATTAAAACGTGACGTTTGATTGTGTGCATAAATGTCTCGCGGCGCTGGCTTGGCTATAAATAAGTTTGAAACATTTAGCTTTAAATTCAATATTGAATTTATTATTAGCTGCTTTTCAAACAGCTGGATATGTTACATTTTGTGTCCATAAGTATTAAAAAAAACAAAATGGTTGCACTCATCAACTTACGCTTCAGATTATCCAAATTGCATGGATTCCTTTCTTCGAATGCTTCCTCTCTCTTGGGAACAAATTAGGAATAAAGAAGTGGCAAGCGCGCACGTTCAAGGATGAACAACTCTGAAATGAAAAAAAAAATCCATTCTGAAGAGATTTCAAAGACAATTAGTACTCCCTGTAGACCGTCCAAAATATGTATGTGGTATAATGCATCCATACTGCTATAATTCTAGAAGTGGACGAACATTTAGTAAACCGATTTCATGTAGTTTTGCAAGTAATATCAAGTGGCTACAGAATCAACATTCCGGAATTTGGAAAATATTGTTGACACTGTGTAATGATTCGTTGAAAAATACCCCTGGTTTTCAATGCTTAGTACAGTACATACAATAATAATTCACGGTACGCAAATTATAAACAAAGTTTTACAATCGGTAAATTATCTGAACAGGCACAGGAAGCTCGAAATAAAGACATAAAAAAACTATCGGAAAGGCTTTTCTCGAAAATTTCCAAGAGAAAAAATAATAGAAGACGTTTTCCACAGACTTCTCATGACATCGGATCCTCTAATTTCTAGTTAGTTAAAAACAACACCAGAAAAATGTACCGACCTCTCTGCTGACGCTATTCGTTTTTTAATACCACCAGATGAAGATGCTAATAATTCCGACAAAGGCGATCCTTAAGTTTTTTTTTCGACTTTTTGATTATTCTTTATTAAATGCTAAATAAACGAAATTAAAATTATGTCTATAACTTCCATTAATCTTACCTAGAATTCGAGATCAGTGACCTCACAAACGGAGCGAAAAGCCCATAGCTAAGCTCTCGGGGAGCCGGTAGCTGCTGTGCGGTAGTGTCACAGATGTTGAAAGCCTCCGCAGGAATATGTTGGAGGTAAAAGACCAGGCGATGAGTCTTAATACTCACAACAGCAATATCGCTGAAATACCCGAAGTTCAGGCAAGGGCGTTTCCAACCAACTAGTCTAGGGGGGGTAATAAAAAAAAGATCAATAAACTGGCACTTCCGCTCTCATACACCCAGTGGCTAAAAAACTATTTTTCCTTGTTTTCTAGGCGTTTCCAGTCGATCTAAGCACAATTTACGACTAAAGTTATTTAGCATATCTTCGTTCCTGGAAGTCTCACAAAAAAATGTTATATGCAAAAAAAATCTTGAAAGCATCACCAGATTTTGAAAATTCTTGGTGCAATATGTTGTTCACTCATCGAATAGATGCAGATAAAAACAAAAAATAAATTCGTCGTTAAATTGTTTGAAAGGATGGCCACATTTTAAAAATTCATCCAGCAAAGTGTTACCCGCCGTTATTTTTTTGAGGATAACTCGTGTAACGGATAATCTGATTTTGAAAATTCTTCCGGCAAAGTATTGTGCTCACTGAATTGATGCAGATAAGATAAAACATTAAATTCGTCGTTCATTTTTTTGCGGTTTTAAAAGCATAACTCTTGAACAAAATGGCAGATATAAAAAATTCTTTCAGAAAAGTGTCATTTTTGACAGTTGGAAATTGTGGTTTTTGGCATTTGAAAATTGCCATTTTTAGCAGTTGACAATATAAGTTTTTGGTTGTTAAAAATGATCAATTTTGGCATTTCAAGATTGTAGTTTTTGGGGGTTGAAAATTATCATTTTTGATAGCTCAAATTATTTTTGGCAGTTGAAAATAGCCAAAAAATTATCATTTCTGCCAGTAAGCACATGATCATTGTAAGCAGATAAAAATTACAGTTTTTGACAGTTGAAACGGTAATTGATTGCAGTTGAAAATTTGTCATTTTTGACAGTTGGGAATTGTGGTTTTTGGCAGTTGAAAATTGCCATGTTTGTTGAAAGTATAGTTGAAAATATAAGTTTTTAGTTATTGAAAATGATCAATTTTGGCATTTCAAGATTGTAGTTTTTAGAGGTTGAAGATTGTCATTTTTTGTAGCTCAAAATTATTATTTTTAACAGTTAAAAGTAGCCATCGTTAAATTTGTAATTTTTGTCGCGATTTTGATATTTGAAATTGCACACCTGCCGAATGCGTCGTCCGATTTTGATGATTTAAACACGTCAAAATGTAGCAACTTTAGTGTAATGTTAAAACAGATTACAAAACATTTTCGTGAAATTAACACAAAATGCAAAAATCTCACTTTTTAAAATCGAATTTTCGATTTTTGAAATTGCACACCTGCCGAACGCGTTGTCAAAATATGTCGAATTTAGTGTTATTTTAAAATGGATTCATATATTTTCTCGTGAAATTAACGCAAAATGTAAAAAATTGCAATTTTTTACATTTCCAGAATTTAAAAAAACGCGATTTTAATTTTTGGAATTTTCCACCTGCCAAATGCGTAGTCCGATTTTAATTATTTAAACGTCAAAATATGGCGAATTTACTGTTATTTTAAAACGGATTACAATATTTTCTCGTGAAATTAACACGAAATGCAAAATTGCAGTTTTTAAATTTCCAAGATTTTTTTTAAATTGCACTACTGCCGCACGCATTGTTCAATTGTGATGATTTAAACTTTAAAATATGGCAAATTTTATGTAATTTTATTACGGGTTACGAAATTTTCTCTTGACATTAACACAAAATGTGTTATTTTTATTTTTAAAATTGAATTTTTTTAATTTTCAACATTTTAACTTTTGAACCGAGGACGAGATTTGTAAAATTCTTTCGGCAAAGTCTTGTATTCATCCGGAAGATTTAGAAAAAATGTCTCGATTGATGGAAAAAGATTATTACTCAGTAGAGGATTATATCAATTGCAAATGATTTTGTTCTTATTTTCTGTGACATATTCAATTAGCTGTAGAATTTGATTTTGTTATGATGTATTTTGTTATAATTTGTTATGTACTATATCTAAATTTGAATAAAATAAAAAAAAAGAACCAAAAAATTAAATTTGTTCAATTGTTTTTCGGGTTTCACAGGATAACTCTTCGACGTATGACCAAATTTGCCAAATTCTTCCAGCAAAGTGTTGTACTCGTCGAATGGATGCAGATAACACTAAAAAAATTAAATATTTCCTTCAATTGATTTTTGGTTTTTGAGGATAACTCTTGAACGGATGATCGAATTTGGGAAATTCTTCCAGCAAAGTCGAATAGATGCAATTAAGACCAAAAAATTAAATTTGTCATTTAATTGTTTTCTGGTCTTTCAGGAAAACTCTTGAACGGATAAACATATATTGAAAAATCTTTCAACAAAGTATGTGCATATAAAAAAAAAATTCAATAGTTCTGTGGTTTTGAGAAGATAGCTCTTGAACAAAATGGTCGATTTTAAAAATTCCTCCTGAAAAATATTTCTACTCAACGAATAAATGTACAGGACCAAAAAAATCATTTATTTAAGATAACTTGTGAACGGATGACCAAATTTGGCAAATTCTTTCAGCAAAGTGTTGTACTCGCCGAATAGATTTGTAGAAATTTGTAGTTTTTTGAGGATAATTCTTAAACGAAAGGAAAGATTTTGCACATTCTTTAACATAAGATAAGAGTTGGTCTTTTGCATTGTATTTACAATGCGAGACACGTCAAAATAAAGAGTAACTTAGGTCAACTAACAAACCATTACCAAAAAAACTAAATAAAATAACTTAAAAATAACTTACTACAACTCAACGTTTAAAATCTTCTAATTTTTATTTTTTTTTCCTTTCGGTAGTCATTAAAGAGATATAGATAAGATAAAAAATATTTTTTCGTTTTTCAACCAAAAATAAGTTTTAAATTTTTATATTATTACGCTATGCTCCACTATAGTGGCTTTCGCGGATGAGATTTTCAAATTGAACTCTGCCGCATAGAGAAACAGTCCCGTGCGGGCTATTTTTGTTTTTTTTTTAGTGCTTCTTCTGATCGATTTTTATTTCCTAAAAAATAAGACGGTGAGATATATTGTGTGTGCTAAGTGGCTCTACCGTCAAAATTTTCCTAGAGCCGCCACTGCTCCGGGCACAAGTTTAAGTTTTATTTTTTTAGAGCAAAAGTACTTCATCTTATCTGTAAAAATTGGGCTTTTCGCTGTTGTATTAATTATTTTAAAATACTAATAGCTCACGAAGATATAACAGTACAAAACTATTTGTACCGTTTTCTTTTTGACCCACTGTGCATTATTATATTATATGTTAAGTGGCTCTACCATCCAAATGTTCCACGAGCCGCCACTGCATACACCTGTAAATGAAATCTCCCTATCATTTTCCAACGTTTTAAAGCGTTGGAAAAATTTACCGGTTATATTATTTGTTTGGAATATGGAATGTCGGTAATTTTTAACAATAAAAATTAATACGCGAAGAATTCTTAGGGGGGGTAATTACACGATTAACTCAAACAGTACTTCGAATATCTACATGGTAGCTTTTGCATATTATTTTAAACATTTCAAAGAATTGGTTAAAGCCAAAAAAACAAACGATTGTTTGAAAAATTTACAGTAGGATAACCTAATTTTGTAAAAATTAATACCTGGTCAGATTTATATAAAAACTTTTCTACTTAAAACATCGTATGTTCATAGACAATTATTACCACTGAAATCTACAATAATTCTCTTCATTACGATTACAATTTATATTTGATAGAATTTAAATATTTTCTAAAGTGAAAACCTAGTTCGAATGGAGAAATAGTAGAAGAACTATGCCACGGAGCATTGCGAGGGTATTTCTGCCATTTATTGTAGGAAATCCTTTTATTAAGTTGGAAATATATCCCATCGAAGAATAAACACAATACAATTTGTTCCGCAACGGTAACTTTCCCAAATTCATAAATATTTGCCGTCTCCAACGTATATCTAGCGTGGAGCCGTATTCCTATATGAGCGGCTTCTGTTCTCGTTCATCTAATCCGCACTATAACACTAAAACTAAGAAATAAAATAAAAACCGAGGGCCCGAATAAATAAAATTCTTTTTAGTTTTCCGTCAATGATTCCTGTAATGGTAATTCTTCCGGCGATAAAATTGCAACCGATTTTATTATATTCATTATGTTTACAAAAAAGATCTGTAATAAATATTGATTATAAAAAAAAGGTACAGACGGAAACTTATAAGGCCTTTATCAATAGTTGAAAGCAGGTGAATTCGTTGACCGAACGCTGCTTGCCCTTCGGGATTTCAAGTCGAATAACTTTGATATTTCCGACTTAAAGTTTTCTTAGAGAAATCCGAGTCAGGGAGTAGATTATATCGTTTTCCCGTCCTCTTCACAATTTTAAGAATATGTGTTGAAAAATTCGAGCTCTCCTTTTTACGGATGAATAATAGATCATTTTTCTTTGGCAGTTTATTGCAGCGAAAATGTTATTTCGCCTATTTTTACCGTCATGTATTATTGACAAATATACTAGCGATCGCTTTCATGTGAAATTTTAAATTCTCGTATTTGAAGAGGGCCTACTAATATATTATATTATATACTAGCCAAAGAACGCATTTTTAGATGGCAATTGTGAATTATTAAAGAAAAAACACTTAATCACACTTTATATTTGAATTCTTACAGTTATCACGGCTCAACATGTATTTACTTCAACACTTGGGTTTTAAAACTATGCCGATTTTAAGTGAATTTTTAAAAATATTTATTTACTAATGTAGGTCTCAATTAAAAGAGCTCAAAAGTGTACACTCTGCTAAAATTGTATTTAGCTCAAAAAAAACATTATGCTTACAGATATGGGCGTCCGCAGCTGCCCCTTCCTGGAAAATGAATTTATGAAATTAAAGCAATATTTTATATATTAAACTTGTATGTAGTCGGTAAATGTATACTTTAACAATTACATCGAAATTAAAAATTATAGCAAAAAGTGCGTTCCACGTTATGTTCGATGAATCCAAAAAAAGTTAACGTACAACGACGACCGGACACGATTTCAGCCGGCGCGTATAATACAGTGTGATTGAATAAAAGTTAGTCACAGTTGGCCATAAGCCGAAATTCCTAAACTTATTGGCGAGTCTTAAGCTGGCGGCAGAAATGGAGAATTTTTGACAATTTGTAATTGTTACTTTTGACCATTGGAAATTTCTCTTTTTTAATATTGAAAAATGCCGATGGTGATAGTAAAAATGCTCAAATTTTGACAGTTAAAAAATTTTGGCATTTGGAATTTTTCTTTTTATTGTTGAAATGAAACCGTTTTCAGTAATGAGCAATTTTTGACAGTACTGAATAGTTCAAATAAAACGAATAACTTTGTTAGTATCACTTTATTAACTTGGAGTAGTTACTATTGTTTCGACAATTTTAGCTTGTCATTTTCAATCTATACTTATGTATTGAATAGTTATTTTCAGCAATTGAAAATTTCTTTTTTACTGCTAAGTGCCATTTGTAATAGTAGTGCTTATTTTTGACAGTTCGAAATTATCATTTTCAACAGTTGAAATAACTCCTTTTTGTAATATCAAAAAATGCTGTCTTTGATTGTAAAAACCAATAATTTTTGGCAGCTGCAAATTTCTTTATTTACCGTTGAATCGTGCCGTTTGTGATGGCAGAAATGCAAAATTTTTGACAATTTAAAATTGACATTTATAGCAGTTAAAATTTTCTTTTTTTATATCAAAAATGCCGTTTTTGATAGTAAAAATCCACAATTTTTGACCGCTGCAAATTTCTTTATGTGCGGTTTGTGATGGCAGAAATGCAGAATTTTTGACAATTCGAAATTGTCATCTTTGACGGTAAAAAATGTATCTTTTTACTATTGAAAAATGCCGTTTCTGACCGTGGAATTGCATAATTTTTGACAATTTATAATCGTTACTTTTGGCCGTTGGAAATTACCCTTTTTTAATATTGAAAAATGCCGATATTGATAGTAGAAATGCTCAAATTTTGATAGTTAAACATATTTGGCATTTGGAAATTTTCTATTTATTGCTGAAACTTGCCGGTTTCAGTAATGAGCAATTTTTGACAGTTCTGAATAGGTGTTTCCAGCAATTGAAAATTTCCTTTTTACTGCTAACGTGCTATTTGTGATAGTAGTGCGATTTTTGACAGTCATTTTTAGCAGTTAAAATTTTCTTTTTTTTTAATCAAAAAATGCCGTCTTTCATAGTAAAAAACCACAATTTTGCAAATTTATTTATTTGCCATTGAATCGTACCGTTTGTGATGGCAAAAATACAGAATTTTTAAACATACAAAAATGGCAATTTTCTTTTTTAATATCATCGTTTTTGACAGGTGCAAATTTATTTATGTGCCGTTTGCGGTGGCAAAAATGCAGACATTTTTACAATTCGAAATTGTCATTTTTGACGGTTATTTATTTGAAATTTCTGTATGAAAGTTTTTCTCCCCCCTGGAAAAAAATGTGCGGACGCCCATGCTTACAGAATCCTTAATTGTTGGTTTCCGAAAATAATTTATTTTTTAAGTTATTGATTTTTTTTTTAATATTTAAATGTTGAATGTTTTCGTGGATTTTTTAGAATAACTTAACAACTTGTAATGCGATGTATGTGTGGTGTAATCATTTAAAGGGCCGGCCTAAGACACGATGCGAGTGATGCACAGCATCAGGGCGCCTCCGGTTTACAAGATTATTTGTTGTAAATAAAATGTATGCTGTTATGAGCAATTTTGCAACTAAATTAATGAGGACTCAAATTCTTTCTCGGATCGAAAGTACATGCCAAAAGTATTTATTTCTGTTTGAAAGTACTTTTAGTAAAAAAAACAAATATATAAATTCTAAGCGTATGCATTTATACATGAAAAATTGTTTTTTTTTAGAAAGGGTGGTTCATCGATATTCTTGTTGAAAAACCACTAATGCTGTCGGAAATTGAATAGGAATTTGAAATCTGGTTTTCATCCATTCACAAGATAATCTTTTTGTCAAATACAAATAAAGCCAAATATTTATTTCTAGTTGAATTAGCATCTCGATAAGCTGGAGAATAAGATTTTGAAAACATTTTATTTTTATTATTTTCAACTGTTCACGAGATATTCACGTATATTGTTAAGTTTATATTAGTAGGTGGTGCGCATGCACCAAAATATAGGGGTATCTTACCCGTGATAGTACAGGAAGAGTTCGCCTGACTGCCGAATAGTGCAGATTAAAGCATCTTGCTAAACAACAGTGAGTTTTTTTAAACAATCACACCAAAAACATTTCATGGTCATTCGAACCGAAAGTGAACTAGTGCAAATCAAATTACGGTTCTTCGAAAAATCAAAACTTTTTTTTTCCAGCCCTTGTTTAAGGGCGAAGAAAGAAATCGCTGGATAGATTCGACAGAAAAAGGCCCCGTCCGGTCACAAAATACCGCTGACTACGAACTCCAAAATAGAAAGGTCAGTTTCCCTTTTCTTTCCAATCCCAATTGATAATTGACTCAAGATGTCGTTAATCGACGATTCAACTGCCAGCGTAGCTTCGTTAAAAAATCAACGTAAAAATATTCGCGCAGCTCCGACTCGGTTTGAAAGCTTCATTAACAATTTAGATACCAGTAACGTATCAAAAAATACTTTAACGCAAAAAGTAAAACGTACCGAGACCTTCTTGGACGATTTTATTAACTTACAAGTATGCATTTATACATCGAAAATAAGAATGACTCGGGAGAGATCGATGAATTTGAGGAGAGATATGCCATTTCAAAAAAAATCTAATAACATTGCAGAATCGTTACAAAATAATCCTTCAAATTCGTCGATAAATTCTAATGTGAACAATGTAGAAATTAAATTATCGCAAATTGAGATTCCTAAATTTAATAGTCAGTTCGATCAATGGTTAGAATTTTATAGTTCATTCAAGATCCGTATCCATGAGCGCGATTCATTACCTAACGTTCAAAAGTTTCATTATTTGTTGTCGTCACTCAAAGGGGAAGCCGCGGACGTACTTAGTATGTTGGAGGTAAACAATGCCGGCGTGGGATATGTTAATGAGCAATTTTGACAATAAGCGCCGAATCGCAAATCACTTACGCGCAATTTTTGACCTACCGTCATGTAAAAAATGGTGATGTGGCCATCATGTTACTTTCTCCAACTTGATGCTATCATAGTCATTTATATTTACGCTTTCATGGTTTATTTTCAATTGAAATCATATGATAAATGTACATCTAGCGGGTGAAACTGACGTTTAAAACGTCAAAATTATGAAAGATGGAAAAATTATACTTCAAATTCAAAAACTCAGTTTACTCAAAAACTAAAGAGATTTCAAAAAAAACTTATTCTTTAGAAGTTATTTATTTTGGCATTCTCTACAATTATTATTAACAAAAATTTGCTGTAACTGGCATCGTTTCATAATTAGAAACCAAAAATGAAAAAAATATTTTTTTTTTCTCGAATAACAATGATTTTATTGTTTTTATGAAAAATATTTTCAAAGAAAACAATCTCATTTCTATATTGTCTTCAATATTTGTTTAAATGTTTTTGTGATATTATTCATATTTAAGAAAATATTGGCATAAAACAAAAAACAGTTAAGGTAAACACCCAATTCCAGTGTACAAAATTTTACCAAAAGCTTTTCAGTTCTTCACATTATATTTGACGTATGTTCAAAGTTTCATATCAATTGCTCTATTAGTTTTTGAGATACTGCGCGCTCACACACACACCCGCACGCACGCACGCACGCACACAGACACAATTTTTTTTCCAGAAATTGTTGAAATGGCATCTAGGGACCCCAAAACGGATATTTCCGTAAAAAAAATTTTGAAAAAAAATCACGATCACAATACTTCGTAGCGGAGAAAGTAAAAAGAATGTGCCCAAACAATGCGACAAATTATTCGCGGTATGCAAAAGCATCTGCGTGCATTAGACTCTTATAAATACAATACAAATTTTGCTAATGCAAAATAGAGATCAGCTATGGTAGTAGTTTATAGAGATAGTACTTACTATTAGGGATGCGCGATATTTCACACGTATCTGTGATTTTTCACTGGTATTGAAAAATCACAGGTCGTTACTGTTGCTTAAAATCACTGTTACTTTAATCACTGCTGCTTAAAATCATTGCTATTTAAACTGTGACAAACTGTGATTGCTACTTAAATGTTACTGTTACTTAAAAAAATACAAGGTAGCATTTCTAAATGTTATTTAATATTAATTACTTTATTCTCTCATTTTTGCAGGGTATTGTATTTAAATTTGAATATTTAATAAAAAAAAACAGATATTTATAAAATTCCATAGTATACCATATAAAATGAAATAAATTACAACTTATGTACTAACAATTACTAATTAATGAATTGAGAATTTATAAAAACGAAAAAATTATCTTGCCCAGCATGGAATTAAACCACAAACTCGCTGTGATCGAAAGTAATGAGTCCGACGACTTAATAAACCCAAAATGACTAAAAATGCATTTTAATTTAAGATTCAGTCGAAATATCTAAACATACATTTTAAAATAATACCACGAAACTAATTATGAAATTGCAAAACTTCATGAACTGAAAAAAATAAATAAAACAATTTACCAAACTGCGAAAATCTCCAAATGCTCCTTCTTCAGGTGCTCAAAAAATTAAAATGAAAATCTTAAAAAACCATATCTCTATTGAAAATTGTTGAATTTTCAAGCCCCAAATTGATTTTGAACAAGCGATACTTCGGCCGCTGAGGATAATTCTTTATGGAATTTTGTCTATGCGTTTTATTTTTTTTTTCTGCGAAGTTTTCATTCAGGTGGTCATAAAATTTAAACAAAAATTATCAAAAATTCATATCTCCATTAAAAACTGTGGATTTTACAAAAAACAAATTGATTTTGAATAAGCGATACTTCGACCATTGAGGATACCTTTTTATGGAATTTTGTCTGCGCGTTTTATATTTTTTTCTGCGATGTTTTCATTCAAGTGCTCAAAGAAAATAAAACTAAAATTTTCGAAAATTCATATCTCCATTAAAAATTGTTGAATTTGCAAATACCAAATTAATATTTTGAATAAGCGATACTTCGACCATTGAGGATATTGTTTTAAGTAATTTTTTCTACGTGTTTTATATTTTTTTCTGCGGTCTTTTCATTCAAGTGCTCAAAAAATTAAAACGAAAATCTTTAAAAATCCATATCTCTATTGAAAATTGTTGAATTTACAAAAACCAAATTGATTTTGAATTAATTATACTTCGGTCATTGAGGATGATTTTTTTATGGAATTTTGTCTGCGCGTTTTACATTTTTTCTGCGATGTTTTCATTTAAGTGCTCAAAAAATAAAACTAAAATTTTCAAAAATTCATAGCTCCTTTAAAAACTGTCGAATTTACAAAATACAAATTGATTTTAAATTAACTATACTTCGGTCACTGAGGATGATTTTTTATGGAATTTTGTCTGCGCGTTTTATATTTTTTCTGCGATGTTTTCATTCAAGTGCTCAAAAAATTAAAACGAAAATCTTCAAAAATTCATATCTCTATTGAAAATTGTTGGAGTTGAAAAAACCAAGTTGATTTTGAATAAGCGATACTTCGGCCATTAAGGAAGATTTCATATGGAAGTTTGCCTGCACTTTTTGCGATGTTCAAAAAATTAAAACGAAAATTTTTAGAAATATACCGGGTGACCCAGCGATCTGTAAAAGCCCCATAACTTATTTGCTATTTGAGATATCGACTTCTAGTTTTATTGAACTGGTACCCACATTTATTCTACATATTTTAAAAATATAAATGTTTTTGTACAGTGTGTCCAAGTTCACATAACAGAACAAAGTTATGTTTTTTTAAATAGAACACCCTATATTTTATACTTTATTTTCAACCCTCTTGAGAAGCTGATAAAAATAGTATAAGATACCATGAGTCTATTATGGACGGTTGGTTAGTTATGGGCAAATTTGTAGCAAAAACAAGGAATCATTGAAAAAATTGCAGAAGCGCTCCTGGCAAAGATAGCGTCATTTTTTATACACTAAAAAAAATTCCACATCATGTAGAATAATACAAATTGGCTTTGGTTCCTTTTTGTTCATCCCGCTATACAGGGTGTCAACATACGCAAAACAATGGATAACTATTTTTTTTCAAATGGAACACCCTATATATCTTGCCACCCATGCTTGGCATTTTTGATAAGCTTTCTAGTGATGTACAATTTGTATAATGAAATATTAAGGATTCTTGAGATTTATCTATAAAAAACATTTTTCTTATGTCACCTCCTGCCTATTTTTGGATTTTCAGCCCAAACTATCCATTTTATAAAAAAATAATAGCAGACCAAAGTTGTAGAGCGGAAAATTTTCAATCGATATTGGTCTTTCGACTTTTCCAATAATGCGTGCATTGCCTGCCAGAATGCGCAAAATCGTGATCGTATTTTAGCGTTTTTTTTTTCAAATTGCTTATTAATTAATTGCACTATACTTTGTTTTCCACACCCTCTAGCGGAAAAACGGGGCATTGTCGAATAATTCAAATGATCTACATCGACTGAAAATGTTCCGCTCTACAATTCTTAATAGAAGCAATTTTAGCTCTAAATGCATAGTTTTCGCTGAAAATTCAAAAAGTCATTCAAAAACACGAAAATTGATACACACATTTTCAATTTGCATTTTTAGGGAAAACAATGCATTTTGGGCAATAATTGCTTCAACTAAGAGTTGTAGAGCAGAACATTTTTAATCGATATTGGTCATTTGAATTTTCCCATAATTTTCCGTTTTTCTGATAGAGGGATGCGAAAAATAAAGTGTAGTGCAATTTATTAATAAAAAATTGTAAAAAAACGCTAAAATGCATATACAGTCACGATTTTACGCGCTCTGGCGGGCAATGCACGCATTATCCGAAAAGTTGAAAGACTTATATCGATCGCAAATGTTTCGCTCTATAACTTTGGTCTCTTATAGTTTTTCCAGAAAATGCATAGTTTTGGCTGAAAATCCATAAATCATCAGAAGGTAACAAAAGAAATATGTTTTTATTGATAAATCTCAAGGATTCTTAATATTTTGTTATACAAACTGTATATCATTGGAAAGCTTATCAAAAATGCCATAGATTGGTGCCAACGTATATAGGGTGTTCTATTTGAAAAAAATAGTTATCCATTGTTTTGCGTATGTTGACACCCTGTATAGCAGTATGAACAAAAAAGGTCCAAAGCCGATGTGTATTATTCTTCATGATGTGGAAAATTTTCTAGTGTATAAAAAATGATGCAATCTTTGCTGGGAACGCTTCTGCAATGTTTTCAATGTGTACATGTTTTTGCTACAAATTTGCCCATAACTAACCAACCGTCCATAATAGACCCATAGTATATTATACTATTTTTATCAGCTTCTTAAGAGGATTAAAAATAAAGTATAAAATATGGGGTGTTCCATTTAAAAAAAAAACATAACTTTGATCTGTTACTTATACTGGGACACCCTGTACAAAAACATATATATTTTTAAAATATGTAGAATAGGTGTAGGTACCAGTTTATGAAAACTAGAAGTCGATAGATCAAATAGCAAATAAGTTACGGGGCTTTTACAGAACCCTGGGTCACCCGGTATATCTCTATTGGTTAATGATTTTATTTCAAATTAATACGTTTTTAAAAGGTAAAACCAAAATAGGAAAACCTTTGCCACATACCTAAAATTTTCCAACTTTTCAAATTTACTGGACAAACATTCTGTTTTTTTCTGCAAAAATCTCTGCTAATTAGATCCGATTTGTGAAATGGTACCGGTCACCTATCCAAATTCCTCCCAAGCTGAGAGTTCTTAATTGGGTTGTTTTCACTACAGCACGACATGGTATATATTATATGTTATATTATAATTAATAATATTTAAATAATTGATTAAGTATGCTGGTAAACTGTTGACAGTAAAAATAATAATTTGTGCAATGGATGTTTCCGAAGAAGTGAAAGTATTGGCAGAAAATGCAACAATAAATTTTAAGGAAGGAACAGATATAACTAAATAATCTTGTATAATTTCCTTTTTAAAAGGGAAGTCGAAGTTTTTTTCACAGGACCCAAAAACAGTACCAAGACAAATAATACCTAATAAAAATAAAAAAACAATAGCGGGCGCAGTTATGCACCACAACGTTCAGTCAATAAAAAACAAAATTAATGAGCTGGAAGTATTACTAAATCTGTTTAATGTAGATTTCCTTTTAGTTACCGAGCATTGGGTCAAAGAATCGGAAGCCTTCCCTAATATCAGCAATTACCGACAAGTATCTGTGTTTAAACGGTCAAATCATGGTCACGGAGGAGCAGCAATTTTAGCTTCGGTCAAATTTCTTGTAGATAGCAGACCTGACATAAATGAACTGTCTCAGGAAATGACTATCGAACTGGCGTGCGCGGAATGGCTTCCCGAAAAAAATCGCAAGGTTACGTTTTTATGCGTATATCGGCCCCCAGAGGGATTATTTACAGATTTTCTACATATTCTTGAGAACATCCTATACAAACTAATAATAATAGAATCATCGGAGGTTGTTATTGGAGGAGATTTCAATCTAGATTTGCAAAAAGTGAGTGATAATAGAACCTCATTATTCCTAAATCTTATAAATAGCTATAATTTAACAATAACCGTAACATCACCAACAAGGGTAACCAGTTCGAGTAGTACATGCATCGACAACATATTCACTAATGTTAAATATGAAGATGCCGTCGTACTGGACACGAACCTATCAGACCACAGAGCGATTTTAGTAACATTCGCTTGCAAAATAGAGGAAAACCTAAAGTCAATACAACATAGACAGGTCAATGAAAGAAATTTAAATAGATTAAATGAAGTGCTAAATTTGACGAACTGGGATGTCAATAATTCAGAAACTTACTTCAATCAATTTTAAGACAAATTTTTATTATCATTTAATAACTGTTGTCCAATAAAAACAAAGACTATTAACAATTTCAAACCCAAACTGCCTTGGTATACAAACAACATAAAACAATTAAGAAGTAATCTGGAATTTCAATACCAATTACACAGACGTCTTAACAATGAATTCACTTCAAGTGCTTACAAATCAATGAAGAAAGAGTTTAAAAGAACACTGCAGAATGAAAAACGAAATTACTATACAAATAAAATTAGAACAGCAAATAATAAATCAAAAGAACTGTGGAAAATACTCAAAAATAAAAAAAAAGTAGTAACGCTCCCCAAAATAAAGACATCAAGTACATTATGGATAAGAATAATACATTAATTGATGACCCCCAGGCAATTGTTAACACAATGAATGGCTACTTTAGCACTATGGGCAATTTAACTGAGCCATCCAGCATTAACCATTATACAATATCCAATAATGTACCGGGATCAATTTTTCTCTATCCTGCAACCGATGTTTAATGGGCTGCCAAAACGTCTGCAAACTATTGGAAGCGAACGACTATTCAAAAATGAATTAAAAACCTATCTGGTCGAAAAAGAATATTACTCCATATCGGAATATACTAATTGTAATTAATTTAAACCTATTATGTATTTTTTCTTTGTGACATGTTCAACTAGCGTTGTTGTGATTTTATTGTTTATGTATCATCATGTACTTCTTCTATTTTGAATAAAATATTAAATTGTAAATTGTAATTGTAATCAGAAGTCTCAAAAATAATAAATGACATGAAATGCACCACTTCAAGAGATAGTGATGACTTATCAATGTTTATAATTAAGTACACTCAGTCATTTATTATAAAACCACTCACCATTGCCATCAATCAATCACTAGCCGATGGAATATTTCCGTCAACATTGAAACTTGGTAAAATTACTCCAATATACAAAAAGGGTGATTCTCAGAAAACAAATAACTATAGGCCGATTTCTATTCTGTCTGTGTTCTCAAGAATATATGAACGAATTATTTACAATAGAATCGTAGCTTTTTTGAACAAACATAACATATTTTGTCGTGAGCAATATGGATTTAGGGCAGGCTTCACAACCCCCCATGCCATATATAACTTCATTAGTTTAATTTTAAACAATCTAGACAATAACAAACATGTCTTCTCAATATTTATTGACTTAACGAAAGCGTTCGACTGCATCCCGCACGGTTTGTTATTAACCAAATTATCGGCTTATGGTATAAGGGGAAATTGTTACCGGCTCTTGGCAACATACCTGTCTGAAAGAAAACAAGCGACAACGGCCTATTTTAACAATACCCGTTACACGTCAACTACAGCTACTCCAACTGTCGTCGTTCCACAGGGAAGCGTCTTAATGCCGTTGTTGTTCTTATTGTTCATTAATGACATGCCTCTCGCCATTAATAATCATATTACAATGTTCGCTGATGACACAACTATTAACATGGATCATCATTGTCGCAGTGAATTGAATGAAGCCACAAATCAAATGCTTCTAGAATTGGATGCTTGGATGTTCACAATGAACAACTTGTTAGCGAATGTTTCCAAAACGCACATAATGAACTATAGAGCACCGATGGGCCAAACTGATGTCCACATGTGTAGAAAACGTATAAGTGAAGCAAGCCAAGTAAAATTTTTAGGGGTCACCATACAAAATGATTTAAAGTGGGGTTCCCACATACAAGACGTATGTTCCAAAATTGCAAAATTCTCATACCTGATTTATGCAACACGTACCGATGTACACGAAGAGGCAGCCAGAATTGTGTATATGTCATACTGTCAATCTCAAATAACATACGGGATAATATTCTGGGCATGCACAACAAACAGCAATTTCCAAAAGCTGTTTATAGTACAAAAACGATTAGTACGAGCTATAGGCAATGTCAAACCAAACACCACTTGCCGACATCTATTCAAAAGGCTAAATATAATGCCTCTCGCAAGTCTATATATATATATATATATATATATATATATATATATATATATATATATATATATATATGTTTAGGGAAGTAACGCCGTGAAGAATGTAATTGAAGTGGATTTAATATGCGGGTTGGAACGGCAAGAGGGCGATTTAAATAATACTCCTAGTATTTCTGTGTCCAATATTTCGCTGTCCTCGACAGCTTCATCAGGGATCAACTACAATTTATTTTATAATAGACAAAATTGATTTTATAATAAACATAACCTAGAGGCCATGTGGATGGTACTTACAAATTGGCGGAGTTGGTGAATAAATTGACTTAAATAACATTACAACTTGTGTCGACGCACTTATTAATTGTATATAAACATGATTAGATTGAAGCAGAAATGGATGTTGTTAGATTTTAAATGGAAATTGACATGGTGAATGTAAAACAAAACTAAGACGTGACCGCCATTTTGAAGCAGAGTGTAAAAACTGGTTGTCGGCGCACAGAAAGTATGTAGGCAGAGGGCCAAATGAGAGTGTAAATCATAAAATTAGTTCTTAAATCGCTCGTCCCGCATGGAACCAAGGCGCTAATATTCATAGTGAGAATTTAAAACTGACAAAATTGGAATTGAAAAGAAAGCTAGGCAACCAAACATATAAGCAGGTTTAATGTGGAACTATACATTAACGAATCACAGAGCATTAAGTTAAAGAGTGGCAAATTTTATTCACTAGCTGAGGGCCAAGGATTTTTTTAAAAAAAGTAATGAATGATGAAACTGTGTGATTTGTTAATGCTTAACAATAATGTACTGAAATGATTGAAGTTGAGAAGGGTTGACTAAGACACTATGGGGGGCAGACGAGGGTGGTTGGAATCACGTGTGAAATCTTCGCTTAAAAGGTAGGCGTACACAGAACTGAGACCGTCGATATCCGTTTTAAAGTTCATGGTATTGTGTGTTTTCGCAATGCATACCATTTCCAGGAAGGTCCTGGTTTTATAAAAGGGTTCTTTTTCTAGGATTTCGACGTTCTCTAGATCGACATTATGTAGTAATGAATTTGCATGGATGGATAATGCGCAAGATTTCTTATTATGTTTGATATCACTTTTGTGTTGTGTTAAGCGTGATTTCAACCACTGGCCCGTCTGACCGACATAGGTTAGGTTACAATCTTTACAGGGGATGCGATAAACCACACCACTAACCTGAGATAAAGGGACTTTACATTTTAATTTTGAAAATAATTGATTGACTGTTTTTGTATTATATTTGGCAATCCTAAGGTCGTCTCTCCTCAGTGTATTGACTAATTTAACCGTTAATTCGGGGATGTAAGGTAATTTTCTATATTTAACATTTGAGATCTCCTCCACAGGAGCAGGGGTGGACGTTGGTGAAATATTGTATAGGATTTTCTTAACTAAATTTGAGGGATAACCATTATTGCAAAAAAGGTTGTAGAGAATATTGAGATTTTTTGGCAGTAAGGACTGATGACAAATACGAGCAACACGATTTCTCGTGGATTTTAAGATATTAATTTTTTGTGTGATAGGGTGGTTGGAGAAATAATTGATGAAACGACCAGATGATGTCGGTTTCTGGTACCAATCCAGCATGATGTGATTGTCATCAGTCCTTATTACCAAAGTGTCAAGGAAGGGTACACTGTTGTTTGTTTCAAGTTCTACGGTGAATTGCAAGTGTGGGTTGAAGTTATTAAAAGTATCTAGGGTGAGGTTGATCATGTCTGAGGGAACTGCACAAATTATATCGTCCACATACTTCTTAATGAAGGGGAACTCAAATGGTAAACGAGGGATGACTTGGTCTAAAAGGTGATCCATCACTATATTAGCAATGATCGGACTGAGGGGAGACCCCATAGGAGTGCCAAAAATTTGTAGCCATCTCTCTTTTCATAGCCGTCATCTTGTCTGCCGCCCTAAGTGACCTCGGAACTCATAACATCAAGAATTCATTCGAATTCGCATCGGAATATGGCAACCTTGCTCTGCCACAGGGCTACGTGCTGGTGTCTTTGGACGTTGTCTCTCTTTTTACTAATATTCCCCTAGACTTAGTAATAGATATCCTCACCCTTAAATGGGATCAGATTGAGTCTCACACTACCTTAGATAAACCGACTTTCTTGCATGTTATTAAATTCATTTTCGATCATAGCTATTTCTCCTTCAGAGACAAACATTTTTTACAAATTTTTGGCACTCCTATGGGGTCTCCCCTCAGTCCGATCATTGCTAATATAGTGATGGATCACCTTTTAGACCAAGTCATCCCTCGTTTGCCATTTGAGTTCCCCTTCATTAAGAAGTATGTGGACGATATAATTTGTGCAGTTCCCTCAGACATGATCAACCTCACCCTAGATACTTTTAATAACTTCAACCCACACTTACAATTCACCGTAGAACTTGAAACAAACAACAGTGTACCCTTCCTTGACACTTTGGTAATAAGGACTGATGACAATCACATCATGCTGGATTGGTACCAGAAACCGACATCATCTGGTCGTTTCATCAATTATTTCTCCAACCACCCTATCACACAAAAAATTAATATCTTAAAATCCACGAGAAATCGTGTTGCTCGTATTTGTCATCAGTCCTTACTGCCAAAAAATCTCAATATTCTCTACAACCTTTTTTGCAATAATGGTTATCCCTCAAATTTAGTTAAGAAAATCCTATACAATATTTCACCAACGTCCACCCCTGCTCCTGTGGAGGAGATCTCAAATGTCAAATATAGAAAATTACCTTACATCCCCGAATTAACGGTTAAATTAGTCAATACACTGAGGAGAGACGACCTTAGGATTGCCAAATATAATACAAAAACAGTCAATCAATTATTTTCAAAATTAAAATGTAAAGTCCCTTTATCTCAGGTTAGTGGTGTGGTTTATCGCATCCCCTGTAAAGATTGTAACCTAACCTATGTCGGTCAGACGGGCCAGTGGTTGAAATCACGCTTAACACAACACAAAAGTGATATCAAACATAATAAGAAATCTTGCGCATTATCCATCCATGCAAATTCATTACTACATAATGTCGATCTAGAGAACGTCGAAATCCTAGAAAAAGAACCCTTTTATAAAACCAGGACCTTCCTGGAAATGGTATGCATTGCGAAAACACACAATACCATGAACTTTAAAACGGATATCGACGGTCTCAGTTCTGTGTACGCCTACCTTTTAAGCGAAGATTTCACACGTGATTCCAATCACCCTCGTCTGCCCCCCATAGTGTCTTAGTCAACCCTTCTCAACTTCAATCATTTCAGTACATTATTGTTAAGCATTAACAAATCACACAGTTTCATCATTCATTACATTTTTTAAAAAAATCCTTGGCCCTCAGCTAGTGAATAAAATTTGCCACTCTTTAACTTAATGCTCTGTGATTCGTTAATGTATAGTTCCACATTAAACCTGCTTATATGTTTGGTTGCCTAGCTTTCTTTTCAATTCCAATTTTGTCAGTTTTAAATTCTCACTATGAATATTAGCGCCTTGGTTCCATGCGGGACGAGCGATTTAAGAACTAATTTTATGATTTACACTCTCATTTGGCCCTCTGCCTACATACTTTCTGTGCGCCGACAACCAGTTTTTACACTCTGCTTCAAAATGGCGGTCACGCCTTAATTTTGTTTTACATTCACCATGTCAATTTCCATTTAAAATCTAACAACATCCATTTCTGCTTCAATCTAATCATGTTTATATACAATTAATAAGTTGTAATGTTATTTAAGTCAATTTATTCACCAACTCCGCCAATTTGTAAGTACCATCCACATGGCCTCTAGGTTATGTTTATTATAAAAACAATTTTGTCTATTATAAAATAAATTGTAGTTGATCCCTGATGAAGCTGTCGAGGACAGCGAAATATTGGACACAGAAATACTAGGAGTATTATTTAAATCGCCCTCTTGCCGTTCCAACCCGCATATTAAATCCACTTCAATTATATATATATATATATATATATATATATATATATATATATATATATATATATATACCGGGTGACCCAGGGTTCTGTAAAAGCCCCATAACTTATTTGTTATTTGGGATATCGACTTCTAGTTTTCTTGAACTGGTGCTCACACTTATTCTACATATTTTAAAAATATGTATGTTTTTGTACAGGGTGTCCCAATATACAAACAGAAAAAAGTTAAGTTTTTTTAAATGGAACACCCTATATTTTATACTTTATTTTCAATCCTTTTGAGAAGCTGATAAAAATAGTATAAGATACTAGGGGTCTATTATGGACGGTTGGTTAGTTATGGGCAAATTTGTGGCAAAAACATGTACACACTGAAAAAATTGCAGAAGCGTTTCTAGCAAAGATAGCATCATTATTTATACACTAGAAAATTTCCCACATCATAAAGAATAATACACATTGGCTTTGGTTCTCTTTTATTCATAGTGCTATACAGGGTGTCAACATACACAAAACAATAGATAACTATTTTTTTTCAAATGGAACACCCTATATAAGTTGCCACTAATCTATGGCATTTTTAATAAGCTTTCCAATGATATACAGTTTTTATAACAAAATATTAACGATTCTTGAGATTTATTAATAAAAACATATTTGTTTTGTCACCTTCTGCTGATTTTTGGATTTTCAGCCAAAACTATGCATTTTCAGGAAAAATTATAAGAGACCAAAGTTGTAGAGCGAAAAATTTCCGATCGACATAGGTCTTTCAACTTTTAAGATAATGCGTGCATTACCCGCCAGAGCGCGCAAAATCGTGACCGTATATGCATTTTAGCGTTTTCTTTTCAAATTTTTATTAATAAATTGCACTATACTTTATTTTCTGCACCCTCTGGCGGAAAAACGGGAAATTATAGGGAAATTAAAATGGCCCACATCGATTGAAAATGTTCCGCTCTACAACTCTTAATAGAGGCAATTTTTGCCAAAAATGCATAGTTTTCCCTAAAAATGCAGATTGAAAATGTATATATCATTTTCTGCGTTTTTCAATGGTTTTTTGCATTTTTAGCGAAAACCATGCATTTTGGGCAAAAATTCCTTCTTTTAAGAGTTGTAGAGCGGAATATTTTCAATCGATGTAGGTCATTTAAATAATTCTATAGTTACCCGTTTTTCTGCTAGAGAACGTGGAAAATAAAGTATAGTGCAATTAATTAACAAAAAAACGCTAAAATGCATAAGCGGTCACGATTTTGCGCACTCTGGCGAGCAATGCACGCATTATTGGAAAAGTCGAAAGACATATATCGATCGAAAATTTTCCGCTCTACAACTTTGGTCTCATATTATTTTTTCAGAAAATGCATAGTTTTGGCTAAAAATTCAAAAATGAGCAGGAGGTGACAAAAGAAAAATGTTTTTATGGATAAATCATAAGAATCCTTAATATTTCATTATACAAATTGTACATCATTGGAAAGCTTATTCAAAATTCCATGCATTGGTGTCAAGATATATAGGGTGTTTCATTTGAAAAAAAATAGTTATCCATTATTTTGCGTATGTTGACACCCTGTATAGCAGTATGAACAAAAAAGAACCAAAGCCGATTTGTATTATTCTTCATGATGTGGAAAATTCTTTAGTGTATAAAAAACGACGCTAGCATTGCTAGAAGCGCTTCTGCAACTTTTTCAATGTGTCCTTGTTTTTGCCTCAAATTTGCCCATAACTAACCAATCGTCCATAATAGACCCATACTATCTTATACTATTTTTATTAGTTTCTCAAGAGGGTTGAAAATAAAGTATAAAATACAGGGTGTTCCATTTAAAAAAACATAACTTTGGTCAGTTATGTATATTGGGACACCCTATATAAAAACATACATATTTTTAAAATATGTAGAATAAGTGTGGGTATCAGTTTAGGAAAACAAGAAGTCGATATCTCAAATAGCAAATAAGTTATGGGGCTTTTACAGATTCCTGGGTCACCCGGTATATATATATACCGGGTGACCCAGCGATCTGTAAAAGCCCCATAACTTATTTTCTATTTGAGATATCGAGTTCTAGTTTTTTTGAACTGGTACCCACACTTATTCTGCATATTTTAAAAATATAAATATTTTTGTACAGGGTGTCCCAGTATACATAACAGAGCAAAGTTATGTTTTTTTAAATGGAACACCCTATATTTTATACTCTATTTTCAACCCTCTTGAGAAGCGGATAAAAATAGTACTAAATACTATGGGTCTATAATGGACGGTTGGTTAGTTTTATGCAAATTTGTGACAAAAACAAGGACACATTGAAAAAATTGCAGAAGCGCTCCTAGAAAAGCAAGCGTCATTTTTTACACACTAAAGAATTTTCCACATCATGAAGAATAATACAAATCGGCTTTGGTTCTTTTTTGTTCATACTGCTATACAGGGTGTCAACATACGCAAAATAATGGATAACTATTTTTTTTCAAATGGAATACCCTATATATCTTGCCACCAATGCATGGCATTTTTGATAAGCTTTCCAATGATGTACAATTTGTATAATGAAATATTCATTAAATTCTTAAGATTTACCATAAAAACATTTTTCTTTTGTCACCTTCTGCTCATTTTTGGATTTTCAGCGAAAACTATCCATTTTCTGAAAAAGTAATAGGAGACCAAAGCTGTAGAGCAGAAAATTTTCGATCGATATCGGTCTTTCGACTTTTCCTATAAATCGTGCATTGCCCGCCAGAGTGCGCAAAATCGTGACCGTATATGCATTTTAGCGTTTTTTTCAAATTTAATTTATTAATTAATTCCACGCCCTCTAGCGGAAAAACGGGTAATTGTAGAATAATTAAAATGACCTACATCGATTAAAAATGTTCCGCTCTACAATTCTTAATAGAAGCAATTTTTGCTCTAAATGCATAGTTTTCGCTGAAAATTTAAAAAACTATTCAAAAACGCGAAAATTAATACAAACATTTTCAATTTGCATTTTTAGCAAAAACTATGCATTTTGGGCAAAAATTGCGTCCATTGAAAGTTTCAATCGATATTGGTCATTTGAATTTCCCCATAATTTCCCGTTTTCGGCTAGAGGAAGTGGAAAATAAAGTATAGTGCAAATTATTAATAAAAAATTTGAAAAGAAAACGCTAAAATGCATATACGGTCACGATTTTGCGCACTCTGACGGGCAATGCACGCATTATCTGAAAAGTTGAATGACCCATATCGATTGAAAATTTTCCGCTCTACAATTTTGGTGTCTTATAAGTTTTCTAGAAAATACATAGTTTTGGATGAAAATCCAAAAATCAGCAGATGGTGACAAAAGAAATTTGTTTTTATTGATAAATCTCAAGAATCCTTAATATTTTGTTATACAAACTGTATATCATTAGAAAGCTTATTAAAAATGCCATAGATTCGTGGCAACGTATATAGGGTGTTCAATTTGAAAAAAAATAGTTATCCATTGTTTTGCGTATGTTGACACCCTGTATAGCAGTATGAACAAAAAAGAACCAAAGCCGATGTGTATTATTCTTCATGACGTGGGAAATGTTATAGTGTATAAAAAATTATGGCATCTTTGCTAGGAACGCTTCTGAAATATTTTCAATGTGTGCATGTTTTTGCCATAAATTTGCCCATAACTAACCAACCGTCCATTATAGACCCATAGTACCTTATACTATTTTTGTCAGCTTCTTAAGGGGATTAAAAATAAAGTATAAAATATGGGGTGTTCTATTTAAAAAAACATAACTTTGGTCTGTTATTTATACTGGGACACCCTGTACAAAAACATACATATTTTTAAAATATGTAGAATAAGTGTGGGTACCAGTTCAAGAAAACTAGAAGTCGATATCTCAAATAGCAAATAAGTTATGGGGCTTTTACAGATCGCTGGGTCACCCGGTATATATATATGAAACACTCAAATTCGTCAAGAACAATCTGCCCCTCTTTGAAAGTCATCAGGTTCAACACGAATACAACATCAGAACAAGGAACCTCAGGTTACCTCACCATAGTCACAGTTATTACCATAATTCATGTATTGTGCAGTGTGTGAAACTGTTTAACTTTCTACCAAATTCTTTGAGACAGTTACCGCAGAAATTGTTTCTTAAAAATATAAAAAAATTACTAACACAAAACAGTTTCTACACAGTTGAGGAATATATCAACTTTTGTAATAATATGTAAACTATACTGACTTATATGTACAATATTTTTAATATGTTATTAGTATCTAAGTCTTATAATTTTTTGTAAGGTATGTAAGATGTTTAAACGTATTATCACATCCATTATTTTTTACCAAATTTACTATAAGTTATTTATCTAGTGATCGTCTATTACATTTATTTTATTTATACTCAATTTTAATATGTCTTAATTATAGTAGGTTTTATATTTATAGACCCTATCCAGCTCATTCATCCTGTCTATATATTGTAAATGAATTTTTCATTCTTTAAGATGTATGAGACTATTTTTGACCAACCCATGAATTATGTATTCGTTATTGGAAATAAACAAACATTAACATTAACATTAACAATTAACATTAATATAAATCTAAGAAATCAGTTGCATTAACCAAAGAAAATATATATTTTTTTTAATTGAAACAGATAGATGGATAGATATTTATTTACGGCTAATCACCGATTCACATCCATATACAAAAAATAGAATATAAAGTTATACATAAACTAGCTGACCCGACAGACGTTGTCCTGTCTTAACTATGAATATTGAATTCGAATTGGTATAATTCATAAAAAAAAATATTCAAAAACATAGTGTTTATTATTGTAATGCTCTATGATACCCAACATTCTTCGTTTTATTTTCTGCCAACGTATTAAAATCGATACCATAATCATGAATTGAGCAAAGTAACTACTGCGCTGCGCCGTCGTCCGTGCGTAGTCCTTTAAAATCAAGCAAGGTAACTGGTGAGTGACGACGGCTCCGCTGCGTTACGCTGTCGTCCGTGCATGGTTCATATATATTTATATATAGTAAGGCAGATAACTGGTGACTGACAACGTCCGTGTGTGGCCCATTGAAATTAAGCAAATAAACTGGTGCGTAAACCTTAAAAATTAAGAAAGGGTGACGAACTACGTCGACCGCGAATGGTCCATATATATTAAGGCAGATACCTGGTGACAGACGACGGCTCCGCTGCGCTGTGCCGTCGTCCGTGCGTAACCCTTAAAAATTAAGAAAGGTAACTGGTGACGAACGACGGCTCCGCTCCGCTGCGTCGTCGTCAATACGTGGATTATTACTGGTGACGAACGATGGCTGCACTGCGCTGCGCCGTCGTCCGTGTGTGGCCCATTCAAATTAAGCAAATAAAGTGGTGACGATAATGGCCGAAAACGGTTTAGGCTTGCTTATTGCTTCAAAAATTCATAATTTTTTTAATAATCAACGGATTTGAACTAAATAACAAAATTATTAAAGCTAAGAAAGTAAGAAGTGTATTGTTAATAATAAAAACATCTATCGCCAGTTGAAATATTTTTTTTCGAATTTTTGAAATTCATGATCGCTTTAACGTGCAATTATTGCTTAAAAAATTCATAACTTTTTTAATAATCAACGGATTTGAACTAAATAACAAAATTATTAAAGTTAAAGAATGTAAGAAGTGTATTGTTACTAATAGAAACATGTATCGGCAGTTGAAATATTTTTTTTAGAATTTTTAAAATTCATGATCGCTTTAACGTGCAATTATTGCTTCAAAAATTCATAACTTTTTTAATAATCAACGGATTTGAACTAAATAACAAAATAATTAAAGTTAAAGAATGTAAGAAGTGTATTATTACTAATAAAAACATGTATCGACAGTTGTAATATTTTTTTTAGAATTTTTAAAATTCATGATCGCTTTAACGTGCAATTATTGCTTCAAAAATTCATAACTTTTTTAATAATCAACGGATTTGAACTAAATAACAAAATTATTAAAGCTAAAGAATGTAAGAAGTGCATTGTTACTAATAAAAACATGTATCGGCAGTTGAAATATTTTTTTTAGAATTTTTAAAATTCATGTTCGCTTTAACGTGCAATTATTGCTTCAAAAATTCATAACTTTTTTAATAATCAACGGATTTGAACTAAATAACAAAATTATTAAAGCTAAAGAATGTAAGAAGTGTATTGTTACTAATAAAAACATGTATCGGCAGCTGAAATATTTTTTTTAGAATTTTTAAAATTCATGATCGCTTTAACGTGCAATTATTGCTTCAAAAATTCATAACTTTTTTAATAATCAACGGATTTGAACTAAATAACAAAATTATTAAAGCTAGAGAATTTAAGAAGTGTATTGTTACTAATAAAAGCATGTATCGGCAGTTGAAATATTTTTTTTAGAATTTTTAAAATTCATGATCGCTTTAACGTGCAATTATTGCTTCAAAAATTCATAACTTTTTTAATAATCAACGGATTTGAACTAAATAACAAAATAATGAAAGTTAAAGAATGTAAGAAGTGTATTATTACTAATAAAAACATGTATCGACAGTTGTAATATTTTTTTTAGAATTTTTAAAATTCATGATTGCTTTAACGTGCAATTATTGCTTCAAAAATTCATAACTTTTTTAATAATCAACGGATTTGAACTAAATAACAAAATTATTAAAGTTAAAGAATGTAAAAAGTGTATTGTTATTAATAAAAACATGTATCGGCAGTTGAAATTTTGTTTTTAGAATTTTTAAAATTCATGATCGCTTTAACGTGCAATTATTGCTTCAAAAATTCATAACTTTTTTAATAATTAACGGATTTGAACTAAATAACAAAATTATTAAAGTTAAAGAATGTAAGAAGTGTATTGTTACTAATAGAAACATGTATCGGCAGTTGAAATATTTTTTTTAGAATTTTTAAAATTCATGATCGCTTTAACGTGCAATTATTGCTTCAAAAATTCATAACTTTTTTAATAATCAACGGATTTGAACTAAATAACAAAATTATTAAAGTTAAAGAATGTAAGAAGTGTATTGTTACTAATAGAAATATGTATCGCCAGTTGAAATATTTTTTTTAGAATTTTTAAAATTCATGATCGCTTTAACGTGCAATTATTGCTTCAAAAATTCATAACTTTTTTAATAATCAACGGATTTGAACTAAATAACAAAATAATTAAAGTTAAAGAATGTAAGAAGTGTATTAATACTAATAAAAACATGTATCGACAGTTGTAATATTTTTTTTAGAATTTTTAAAATTCATGATCGCTTTAACGTGCAATTATTGCTTCAAAAATTCATAACTTTTTTAATAATCAACGGTTTTGAACTAAATAACAAAATCATTAAAGTTAAAGAATGTAAGAAGTGTATTGTTACTAATAAAAACATGTATCGCGAGTTGAAATATTTTTTTAGAATTTTTGAAATTCATAATCGCTTTAACGTGCAATTATTGCTTCAAAAATTCATAACTTTTTTAATAATCAACGGATTTGAACTAAATAACAAAATTATTAAAGCTAAAGAATGTAAAAAGTGTATTGTTACTAATAAAAACATGTATCGCCAGTTGAAATATTTTTTTTTTAATTTTTGAAATTCATGATCGCTCTAACATGCAATTATTGCTTTAAAAATTCATAATTTTTTTTAATAATCAACGAATTTGAACTAAATGGCAAAATAATTAAAAACATTCTTAACCGCGCACAGAATCTTCCGCAGAATATTTTAATTCGTAACACCACCGCGAGCGACATTCCAACCACCAAGAGATGGCGCGCGTATTATAAATCAATCGGTATCACCAATTTATGTATTTAAAGCCGACTTAATTGTTCATCGGATGCAAGTGTTGCAATTGAGCTCGGTGCAGCATTTGCTGTTAATATTTTGTTTATATTTTTTTTAATAATTTTAGCTACTTATTTATTTACATTTATCGATACGAATCTACAGGGTAAGCCCATTAAAACCCATTAATAACCGTCGGCGCAAACAATGGAAAAGGAATAACTGATCGAGCGGTCGATCGCCGAGAGTAGAAAATTATTAAAGTACTAAAATCGCTATTAAAAAATAGGGGTTGGTGGTAGAAGTGTGAAAATTTAGGGTTGTATGTATTTTTTAATGCCGAATCATAAAAAAATAAAAATAAAAAATTTTGTCCAAAAAATAAAAATAAAAAATTTGCGGTGGACCACCCTTATCATTTAGGGATATTAAAAATAGTTTACGTCCTATTCTCAGACCTGCTCAATATACACACAAAATTTAAAAAAATTTGGTCAAGCCGTTTCGGAGGAGTTTTGTTACAAACACTGTGACACGAAAATTTTATATATTAGATATTACATAACTTAATACTAAAAACATAACAATAAAGGTATTAGTTACATGTAATTAGTAGTATACAAAAAACAAAGTTGTAGAAAATACACTAATACCATTTCAAAGAAATAATCACAAACAGATAGTTAATTCTACGCGCTTTAGCGAATTTGTGAAATGACTAAAAGAGGTGGTAAAAATGGATAAATTGTAGCTCGAGTTTAACAAATTCTAAAAACCTTGCATACGACACAACGGCTCGTTGGTTCCATAGTTTGGTCTATGAAACTTAATGCGGAATATTTGGTGGAGTCTGTTTGAAGTTGGCACATTAAGATTAACCATGTTTAGTAAAACAGCACAGTCAGTCAAACCGTTTACCAATTTAAAAAGAAAACATAAATCTAAATAAACTCTTTTTTCGTGCAAAGATCTCAAGTTTAAATAAGAAATGATATAGGATCTGCTGTAGTGCTCCCTGGTGATACCTAACTTGTACGAAATACTAATGAGAAATTTATTTTGTACACGTTCAAGTTGGATTCTTTTATTATCAAAATGAGGTGACCAAATACATGAAGCGTACTCTAATTTAGAACGAACTAAAGATAGATATAATATTTTCTGCGTACTTATAGAGAAGTGTTTTGCAAACCGTTTTATAAACCCCAGAGATTTCATTGCTTTACAACATATACTATTTATATGTTCTGTTAAAGTAATAAGGGGCATTTGTTAAATAAGGTACGCATTATCAATATTTATAATTTAACTGGTAAACAATGTTATGTATATGTTTAGGTAATTTTTACATTTAGTGTTGCTGCAGCATATCGTTGTCAAGAATTGGTTTCGTTAACTTTCGTTTGCAAATGTGTTGAAGACAGCCAAACGCATTTCTTAATAAAGCTTTTCGATACAAAAACTAAAATAGACAGAACATGTGCAGTTCTCCCTGGTGGATTTAAAAACATAAACTTATTGGAAGTTATTTGAAATTACATCAAACTAAGGCCAGCGTATAAATTCCAGGAAAGATTATTTTTAAATTATGTTAAAGACTAATGCCTATACTGAAATACACCCTTCAATGAGGACCAGCGCCTTAGGAAAGGTACAAATCATATATTTATGTGAAACAGGGATGAAGTAGTTAAGCTTTAATGTGGCGAAACTGGTTAAATTAGGTAACCGTTACATTCGTAGCTACAACTGTACAAAGCACATGAAGAATGATTTTAAAATCTCGTTAGATTGGCTTAATAACAATAACTTTTTTTTTATCAAATGCATATTTTATTTGGTGGTATAATATACTAGATACAAACCATCCACAACTCTAATCAATGTCAAATTTAAAACATTATAATAACAGCGATGTGTTAACGTTGAGTCTAATACGTGTGTACCTAATTTACTCATAGCCACTTGAAACCAAAATTAACAATGCCCGCACGTAAATAATCTAGCATATTGTTATCCTCGAGGATTTTAACGCATCCCAGTGCTCCTCTAGCAAGTAGGCAATTTTCTAAAACGATGCCTGGGTGTGTTCCAGCCGTTCCTTAACACAGCTTTAGCTCCTCCGCAGCATAACTTCGCGATATCCACTGACTGTCGACTCGGGAATTTAACCTCTTGCTAATCTGACCATACCCTCCAGCAACTACCACTTACACTCCCCCACCTAATATATTACTCTTCCCGCATATATTTCATGATAAAACTTTACTGGCACACACACACACACACCGCCTAAATTCGATCCGGTCTGAAAATTAATTACGGAGAGGAAGCTACAAAAATTATTAATTAATTTTAAATACAACGAACGATAAAACGTGATTTAATTAACGACGACTCATTACGTTTTAATTCAGGACTTTGCTCAACTCTGCAGAATTTGCCCCGACCGAAGTTTTCTTAAGTTTCGGACAGGTAATCTGACGTGTCTAATATCTTAAACGTTGTCGGATATTAATGGTTCCAAAATAATTGGAGAAAAGCCGTCGATTTACCAATAGTATACATAAATATATGGGAATATGATTTGAACAATTTTCTATCTTATGCGTTTGATGTAATGTGAATGAAGTTGAGTTTAGTGTTCGATTTTATATTTTCACCAGTCCAGTGTTAATTATTTAATTCCTTTCCATGTTTTCTCTCCGCGTATTCTCTCATTTCATCATTCCATATTTATTTGTACTTGCCTTGTAGTTTTTTCCTGGTACACTTGTTTCGCAGATACTTTCTGTTAGTCGATCATTAGTAAATTAACTGTCTCTCTATTTAGTTCGAGTTGATTTCTTTATTTGTAAGGTTTATCTGTATTTTTTGTTCCCTATTTTATTATTGGTGTTTGATTTCCAATTTTTATGTATTGTATTTCCATTGCTTTTATCGCTTTCATCTTTTTCATGTTTCACTTCTGTACACTATAATTGTTTCTGTTATTACATTTCTGAGAATCTCTTTATCATTTTTAAATACGTTGGTGCGGGTTCGAGTCCCGTCCGGACGGTCACTTTTTCAGAACGAAAAATGGCCGTACGGGTCCCTGGGTGTCTAGTGTTTGTCCCCATTTCATTTAAATATGAATATTATTAATATAAATTGGTTGTGGCTGAATGCCCTAGTTGGCTAAGCCAAGTCCCCATCATCCTCGATTCCCTAACCCGAACTCCTGTCAATCATCTTTCCTTTTTTCAAAAAAAAAAAAAAAAATTTTTTTAAATATGTTTGATATTTTCTACATTTTATCATTTATATCATTATTTAGCTTTCCATTCTTTTCAATTAACCAACACGATTTTTTGATGAACAAATTTTTCATTGCGTAAAGCTTCTTAATCTACAAGTGCTGTTGAAAATGACTACCAGCAGCTAGGGTGCACGAATTCAATCATGCCAAACTCTTTCAGAAACGCCAAGATCATTTTATTATTAAATTACACACATTAATTATCTGATTTCCCAAATCTTCTATCTTTTTCACTGGAGAAGTGTATGTTAATAAGTTCAGACACCTCTGTCAGATAAAATGGTGAGGGATTATCACGTAACTTTGTCCGATTTGAGAGTATAATTGTTATTTATTATACTTTTAACATAAGCCTTATTTAACAATCCGAGAATTGAAATGTTTTTGGTAAAATTATTTTTCATAGGGCAGAAAGACCTATGATCTGTAACCCATTTACAGAAATGTTTTCTTTGTTTTCCATGTAGTCATTAATATGTTGTATTGTAATGTGTAAAACCCATTTCTGTAAATAAAGATTTGTTATATATATATTTTTTTCATAAAAACATTGTTTTTGGAAAAAAATATTTATTGGAAATGTTTGTCATCTTTGATTTTTAATTATGAAACGATAAAAATTCGATCAAATTTATTTTAATAATAATTAAACAGAAAGTGTGTGGATCTATATACACTGGAAATAAAATCGCGGAAGTTCGAAGCTTCAACAGCTTGGAAATTAAAATCCGTGTTGAAATTCCAGTGCCGAAAAGTACACTTTTGGCGCTTCGTACTTGATGTAACTGATTTAAAATTTTCATCAGAATGTTTAGGGTCACCAAATAAAGGGTGTTTTTTTAAGAGCTTGAGAACTTTAAATAATAATACAAGACAGAAATGTTGTTGGAATTATTAATTATTATTATAATCTGGTAGATAATTTCATGGCATTTATTTTTTAAATATGATTTCCGGCATATGTCCGCCGCGGCTACGAGTTACATGGCCCATTCGATCAGTCCAATTTCTCACTACTTTTTCCAATAAATCTGGCCGTATGGCGTCATGGTGGCTTGAATATTGGCTTCCAATGCTTTAAGAGTTGTTGGTGTGTTGGCTTAAACCAATGACTTAACATAGCCCCATAAAAACAGGAGTTAAGTCGCACGAACGAGGGGGGAAGTTAACAGGACCACTTCTGGAAATAAAGTTGTCACCAAATTGATTTTGCAATAAATTGATGGTTAAGCGCGCTGTATGGCAAGTTGCGCTATCTTGTTGGAACCAAGTGTTGTCGATGTTTAGCTGATTCATTTTTGGAAACAAAAAATCAGTCAGCACGGCTCGATAGCACTCGTCATTCACTGTAACGGCAGCTCCTTCCTCATTGCGAAAGAAATAAGGACCGATGATGCCGCCAGCGTGTAAATCACACCAAACAGTCAATTTTAATGGATGTAACAGTGTTTCGTTAATGGCTTAAGGATTGTCTTCCCTCCATATACTGCAATTTTGCTTATTGACGAAGCCATTTAACCAGAAATGAGCTTCATCGCTAAACACAATTCTTCGATGAAAATGCTCATCTTCCGCCAGTTTCAAATTAGCCCAATCAGCAAAAATGCGACGTAAACGATGGTCATTTGGCTTTAATTGTTGCACGAGCTGTATTTTATAGGCACGTAATCCAACGTAAAATTTTCCACGTAGTCGAAGGACAAAGGCCAACAAGTTGAGAACGGCGACGAATCGACATTTCGGCGTCTTCTTCAACACTTCGAGCTACAGCAGCAATATTCTCTTAGGTACGTACATTTCTTTGTAGTGGTTTTGAATCGAGAAGAGTAAAATTAGTGCGAAAACGATCAATAACTGCACGAATTGCTTGCTCACTAGGCCGATTACGTTGGCCGTAAAATGGACGAAGTGCTCTATAAACTTCGAGAACAGATTTATTTTTTTGAAAGTAAATTTCCACAATTTGGAAGTATTGTTGTGGCGTTAAACGATTCATGATGAATTGCCTAACCTTACTGAACAGAAATGTCAACACAGTTTGACATTCTCGTTGAGTATAGATAGACAACTACCATCGAAACTTCTCATGCAGCTAAAAAAACACCCTTTAGTATGTTGTAGCTTGTCCGAGAATGAGAAGATGCTCATCGGTGCCAAAAACAACCAAATTCTGTTTGTCCGTTTTGACATTATTTAACGTTCTTTGCGAAGAGCACTTTCGACCACAGCCACATCTCATTGCATTAAATAGATTTTAAATGTATGCTTGATTAATCATACTTTATCAAAATTACAAATTGTAAACACAATTTTGACTTTGCTCAGATATTTACATATATTATTGGAACCAATGAGTTTTGATATTGACTTCAAAATAGAATTGGTTAGAATTTCATGCCAATTACAAATATATCTCAGTGAGATTCTTACAACTGTTTTGAAAACCAATGAATTTGGCCCAACTCGTCTTTTATTACACACAACTCGACAAAGGCCTCCAAGAACCAAATTTGGCAAATGTAGAAACTGCAGAAAAATCATTGCCAAATGTAAGGTCATCAAGTTTGACATTTAAATATTTAAGAACTAGTTAGTTTCGACGAAATTTGTTTTTATTTTACTCAAACTCAAAACTGACTAAAATAGATTTAGTATCATACTATCCTTCTAAACCAGTGGTTCCAAACTTTTTTTGTCCTACCGCCCCCTTTCCAGAAAAAATATTACTTAGCGCCCCCTGTTTTTTTTTTAATTTTAAAAGCAATTAATAGGATCCCCAAATTGACTATTTGCAATTGGTTTATTATTTTTTGTTAATAAATTGGTTACCGCATTGAACACACGTTTCACTAAATCTTCTCTTCTTTCTTTTATATTATCACTGCCCCCTTACAGTTATTCATCGCCCCCAAATGCATCTGTGGCCATCAGCGCCCCCCTGAATCGCTACAGTACCCACTAGGGGTCGGTGGCGCCTACTTTGGGAATCACTGTTCTAAACGATCGATGTATGTACATTTAAATACTATTTAAATTGAAAATAAACTATGAAAGTTTAAAGATAAATAACTATTATACCATGAAATTGGCCACATCACCATTTTTTGTATAAAATCAAATTAATTTTTACTTTCTCCGTTACGAAGTACGAGAAAGTATTGTGATCGCGATTTTTTTTCAATTTTTTTTTACAGAGGTATCCGTTTTGGGGTCCCTAGATGCCATTTCAACAATTTCTGGAAATTTTGTGTGTGTCTGGCTGTGTGCGCTGTATCTCAAAAACTAATTGAGAAATTGATACGAAAGTTTGAACATCGGCTTTATTTAATAATCCGAAGAACTGAAAAGCTTTTGGTAAAATTTTATACACCGGAAGTTGGTGTTTACCTTTAACTGTTTTTTTGTTTTTTTCCAATATTTTCTTAAATATGAAAAATATCACAAAAACATTTAAACAAATGTTGAAGACAATAAAGAAATGAATATCTTTGGTTTAAAAATATTTTTAATAAAATCATTGTTATTCAAGAAAAAAAAATATTATTTTTTTCATTTTTGGTTTATAATTATGAAACAATAATAGTTACAGCAAATTTATGTTAATGCCAAAATTAACAACTTATAAAAAATAAGTTTTTAACTTTCTCCGTTACGAAGTACGAGAAAGTATTGTGATCGTGATTTTTTTTTCAAATTTTTTTTTACGGAAATATCCATTTTGGGGTCCCTAGATGCCATTTCAACAATTTCTGGATTATATTTTTTGTGTCTGTGTGTGTGTGTTTGTGTGTGTATGTGTGCGTGTGTGTGTATGTGTATGTGTCTGTCTGTGCGCGCTGTATCTCAAAAACTAATAGACTAATTGATATGAAACTCTCAACATACGCCTTATTTGATAATACGAAGAACTGAAAAGCTTTCGGTAAAATTTCGTACACCGGAAGTGGGTGTTTACCTTAACTGTTTTTTGTTTTTTGCCAATATTTTCTTAAATATGAAAAGTATTACAAAAACATTTAAACAAATATTGAAGATAATAAAGAAATAAACATCTTCCGTTTACAAATGTTTTTCATAAAATCATTGTTATTCGAGAAAAAAATGTATTAATTTTCTTTTTAATTTTTGGTTTATAATTATTAAGCGATAATAGTTACAGCAAATTTAAATTAATAATAATTGTAGAGAATGCTAAAATGAACAACTTATAAAGAATACGTTTTTTTCGAAATCCATTTAATTTTTGAGTAAACTGAGTTTTTGAATTTGAAGCATAATTTTTCCATCTTTCATAATTTTGACGTTTTAAACGTCAGATTCATCAGAGTCTACAAACGTTCGATGTACATTTAAAATATGATTTAAATTGAAAATAAACCACGAAAGCGTAAATATAAATGATACCATCAAGTCGGAGAAAGTAACATGATGGCCACATCACCATTTTTGAAAGTAAAGATCTGTAAAATTACTTGAACCAACAGGTTAATTTTGTTAATTAAAATGTAAAGATATAAACTTGTGAATTCGACCAGAAGCTATAAGACTTGATAGTTTTAATATTTTCTTCAAATACCATTTTAAATTTTGAAAATAATCAGTTCACTAAGGGCCGGTTTTTCAATAGCGGCTTTAACCAGGCTTATCCTTAAACTCGGTATAAGGTATTTGAAGGTGTTTTTCAACCATGGTTTATCGATAAACCTAGCTTAAAGTACAGCTTTCGTAAGCAGCCGGCGACGACCGCTTAGCGGGTAAAGCGGCAGTTTATAACTTTCAAAGTGGACAATAAAAATATGATGTAGATTGATAAATTGCATGAATTAACCGATGAAGGTTTATTACAATAATTTATGGACCTCCGCGTCTGCCAAAAAAGGGATTTGATCATTTTAATCTGTGGAGTGAATTAGTGTTTGTGGACAGATTAGATTATCAAAAGAAGCATGTGTATGGGTGCTCGAAACAATTATTTTTATTACCTGAATGGTAAATACATATTTTCTGAAAAGGTATGAAGGGATATAATGCGCGGCTTGTAACAAAAATAACCGAAATTAAAGCAAGTGTTAAAAGGAAATCAATAATTAAGGAAGCATGTACGATAATCAGCTGTTTATGACAGGAATTATGAGAGAAAATGTTAGGTATGAAGATAGTCGCAATAGTCACATTTCTATGCCAATTCAAAAATATGTAGTAATATTGTATTGCCAACACAATTTTTGATAGGATACGTAAACTTGGTTTATGTAATGCTTGAAAAACGCTATCATAAATAAACTGCAGCTTAACATAAACTTCAGCTTACGTAATCTACAGCTTAAGCCGGCATTGAAATACCGGCCCTAATTCTTTTATTGATTTGGATGATTAAAACTACAGTTTAAGTAGAATTGTATGTTTCTCAAGAAAATGTTGGGTTTCCTATCTAATTAGCAGATCTAATATTCAGAATGTCTACCTTAATGTCAAAGCCAGCAAGTGCGCATTGCTGGTATCATGTTTCTTTAACCACTTGACGATTAGAAGCACTTTGTGTACGTTTCAAAAACTGTTTAAGAGGTATGGGTATGGACACTGTGTATATCCTTAACAAATCGGAGACATTGTACAGACTTTATTAATAAATATAACGCCATACTTTTTTTCTATAGAATTTCATCACTCATTGCCATGACATAGCCATTCCAAAATATTAATATTTATTCCAGTTTTTCAAATAGAAAATATCAAATATTATTAAATAGTTGTTTGACTTAAAAAGCATATGAATCTTATAATAATCTCATTATTTAACATATGAAAAAAGAGTGTTATAGTTTCCACATTTGGCAATTTGCTCTAAAAAGTATGTAATTTGCATATATCTATTAGTCTATGTATTTGGCGCCTTCTGAACGTACGGTGAAGCAACTTTTGTCTCTTTCTCTCCAATGGGTGTGTGCTCTGTATAAGCGCGCATGTATGGCGGTTGACGGTGTTTAAACGATCAGCTGTTCTCTGCTGGCGAGTTTGCTTTTGTAAAAAGGTTATATAAAATAATACAAATTAATCAAGAAAATGTTTTTAATGCGGGAAAATGTTTATATATGTTCCTGTGTAGTTTTCAGCGTTCATTTTTTCTTTTTACTGCGCTTTCTGCAACACAAAGTCTGTACAGCCAATTTGACATTCATACGATTATCATGATATTCTATGTGCTTCTTATTTAATTTATTAGCAGCATGGAGGCCTTCTTTTCTTTGTAACTCATATAAATTTTCAATTAGGTGTCATTTTATATGTTGTTTCTGTCCATCATCTGCGAGTCAAATATTTCGTAGAGGATAAGCAAAATTAACCCGCTTTTTATATTTATTAAATAATGCTATGCTGCTAATTGCCAATTTGATGAGAGGGTTTCATTTATGCTCCACATTTGAAGTTGGATGGACAACCAGTACCATTCAGAATAAAATGCGATTGTCTATTTATTACTGTCAAATTTACCCATCGTTCACGAGATCTCATTCAAAACTACGTTTGTCTTTACGTACTAACTAGACTTTTGTGATTTCTTATCTTGTATCACCTCTCTTCAAGTGTCCTTCCATAGAGCGAAAAACCACATAGCCAGGCCATGTGTAAACCTTTTTCCGCCGATGTCGCGGCTACATGATAGTGCACGGGAAACTTACCATTTTAAAATTTACAGTTGTTTATATAAATGTGTGCCTATTTTATTAAACCAATATGTAGAATGGTTTCTTGATTTAATCTATTTGCGGCAGTATAATTTGAATATACGAAATTTCTTATTGGTCGGTGATCGGAATCGACGCAAGCGTCAAGGAAGCGAGCACACACCTGTGTCATTTCCTCCTCGTCATATTGACTTCGCGACTGCATACGCGTTCTATATATAGGGCGCGGTATATACTAATAGGTATATGGTAATTTGTAAATGTCTAATAAAAACTGTGAGTTTCGGGAGTAAACTTCTAACAGATTTTTATATTTCCAAATGGAATGTCCCAAATATTCCGTCTTGTAAACAGCGATAGGCACACGCTGTGGCTTTGTACCGCTCTTCATCAAGAGAGTCGAGACGCAGCCATATATATTTGAATTTTTCTTACCTCTAACACAAACTATAAATATTGCAAGCGAACGAACCACTAAGAAAAAGTATCAAATTTCGACGATACACTTGCCGTGATGACGAAGAGAATAGGATACAAAATGTATTTATGAATTAATAAACAGATTATAAAGTCTAATGAAGTTATGTTGAGTATTAATTTGCATTTTAAAATACTTATTCTTCCCCTTATTAAGGTGGTGTTTGCGAAAAAAATTTATCAGAAATGAATCGGAAATATTTGTTGGGTTATCCGTGTATCTCTGTAATTAAAAAGGGATAAAACGTTTAATTGAACACGGGAACGGTCAATCACGTGCTTATTTTTCAAAATTTCAAAAAATGTTTTATACAAAAGTTGTGTATAATAGTGAGCTGCACGCCCTAAAAATACTTAAATTTATACAGGGTGTCTCATAACAAAGTTACAGACCAAACTTATGTTTTTTTTTAAATGGAACACCCTGTATTTTTTGTCATTTTTGAATTATATGGAACAAATAAAGGTAAATTACATCAATACTCTCTATACCTATTGTTTGCCGTTTTCGAAATATTTGAAGATTTGTTGAAATGCATGGTCTGGGTGAAATTTTAATTTTGCCCCAGTGGTTGACGTTGAACGTTGAACGATACAAAGTGATAATACATATAATAAATTACAAGTTTTCCTCTGTGTATGTTGTGTTGCCTAAACGTCGTCACCGAGAGCCAAGTGAATTCATGTGTCCGGCCATTGTCACCGAGTTCCTACATTTTCCACGCGGATAAAAAGTGATCAATATGACGCCTCCGTTTTCTTTAATTCTAGTGGTACTGGTGGCGAACTCCCCAATATGCATTCAAACATATTCATTGTGTAACGCATTGGATGGTTCCAATTATCAAATTATCAAATTAACAAAAGATGTTAATTTATTTGTTGTCTTCAATATTTGTTTAAATGTTTTTGTGATATTTTTCATATTTAAGAAAATATTGGCAAAAAACAAAAAAAACAGTTAAGGTAAACACCCACTTACGGTGTACGAAATTTTAATAAAAGCTTTTCAGTTCTTCAGATTATCAAATAAGACGGATGTTCAAAGTTTTATATCAATTGCTCTGTTAGTTTTTGAGATACTTTATTATTAACAATTTTATTTACCGATAAAAAAAGTACCAGTCTAGTCAGGAAGGCTTTCTCCAATATTTTTGAGAAAACAGATAGAAGAGAAACTCCCCTATAATCTGAAATAAGTGTTTTGTTATTTTTTTTTAAATAATGGTGTTACATGTTACTATAAGTTTTTAGTTTTGAAGGGAAGGTACCTTCTGTAAAAGAGAGATTAACAATATCTGTTAGTGGCATAAGAATAATATCGACAGCATGCCGTAAAAGATTACATGGGATACCGTCACTTCCTACAGAGGTGTTTTGTGAAGCTTCCATTATTATTGTAAACATTTCCGTCTCTGTTACTAGTTTTAAATATATGGATTTAGATAACATAAAATCTGGATTTTTTAGTTCTCAATTTATAAATTTATTTAATAATCTTTCAATAGAACTAATAAAGTAGTCATTGAAGACCTGTGCAGCTAATAAAAGTCACAAAGTTATGTGCGAAAAACCTCAAAATCCATTCAAACACCTATAACTTGGTACCGACTCATCGTAGGAACTTCGTTTTTTGAATCTCGCATAGGGAATTGATCAAATCTTAATGCCATTATGGTTGATCGAGTCGACAAAATTTTTCCAACTCCGCATACATCGTCAAAATTGGACATGGTTTCCTAAAAAAATCATTTTTTTTCACAGAGGCGCTAGAGGGGGGCAGAAAGGGTTACGCCTAAGTTCGCATGCATAACTTTAAAGAAGACACTTCAAAGTGGGCGAAACCCTTAAAGATTCATCAAAATCGATTGAAAATACGCCAAATTATGGTGGTTTGAAAATGGTCAAAATTTCACGAATTTCAAGTGTTTAATTTTTGTTTCCTTCAGTATAAATCAAGGGAAACATGTGTGATTTTTGAAGACTAAAGTTCAACTAAGCATTACCACTAAATTAAAATGAATTATCTTTATTAGTTTCAGGGGAGCACTTTGACAATTTTGTTCAAATTTTTGTATAAACAACTGAATAACCCGAAAACGGTCCGGTTTCTACCCCTACAACCTAAGTCATTTTAATTTACAAGTAACGAGGAATCCAAAAATGCTAAAATATACAGGGTGTTCCATTAAAAAAAAAACATAAGTTTGGCCTGTAAATTGGTTATGAGACACCATGTATAAATTTCAATATTTTTAGGGCATGCAGCTCACTGTTCCACACAACTTTTATATAAAACATTTTTCAAAATTTTGATAAATAAGCACGTGATTGGCCGTTCCCAGAGCTCTGAAATACCCTGTATATTTAAGCCACTTTTCACCTATATGCAATTTAATTTAATACAGAATTACTTCGTGATTGCTGATATATTTCTTGTTATTCTGGTACCTTGAAAATACATTTATAAACGTATCTATTTGTTCATATAAATTGTTGAACTAACAAGTAATCAAATATAGTTAAACAATGAGAATCGATTCCGTTCGCAATAAAACGGGTTCAAATAAATTTATTGCATTTTGAAAGGTCTTGTGAGATCGGAGTACGTGATAGTTCAACAAATGGCTGCTAAGGGAAAATTCATTGTAATTTTCTTCTCCAATTCAATTGGTTACTGTAACAGACCATAAATAAGATAAATTACAAAATATAAATGTAACGAGTAACGAATGACCTTGCACTTATATAAAATATAATAATATAAACCAATTCATATTTATACAATTGGCAATATGAATCTAATCTATAAGAGTTTCACAGTTTTTGCAGGAATTATAAACACATTTACAAGACACAATTTATCAATTTACTATTCTAAATAAATGTATCTGTTTTGTATTGATCACAAACAGGTAAACTTGATTTTAATTTCTCATTGACCAAAACATAAAACTCATTTGAAAAAAAAAACTACCTCACTTGCAGATGCATTAAATAAATGTAATTAAGACAAAAACAAGCCTGAATATGTAAATATACAACCTGTTCGTAACTCTGGAAAATTAAGTTCTACTAAGACGATAAATTATTAACGTATTGAAGCAACTACTTCGCTGGCTTGTGTTATTTAGTAGTACTAGTAATAACGTGAATTTTTTTTTGTATCAATATCCGATGTGGCATTAGCCAGGAAAGTAGTTGTAGTCGTAGAGTTACGAACAGATTGAAAATTTATATATTCAGGCTATTTTTCGTCATTATTAAATTTATCTAATGTATACGCTGCAAGTGAGGTTTACTCAAGTTTAATTATACTTTGCAATAGTTATAATTATTATAAATAAGCTTTTCTTGTTTTTCAATTTCGACTTGTGATTTTATTTTCAATTAAACATTGAAAAAGTAATTTTAATTAAACATAAATATTTCAGTTTCAATATTTGCTGAAGTAATTGCGAACAGCCGTCGGCATTTTAAGGTATCAGCTAGTACGAGGTAAATTAAAATTTTGCATGTAATGAAAAATTAAATTTAACTTTACATAAACTGCTTGCTTTATGTTCTAAGTTATTATAAATTATATTTTATGTTACATATAAATTTGTTTAGATTTCGCAGATAATTATAAAAATATAATTTAAAACGAATATACATTCATCAATCTGTGATTCATAAAAAAGTGTTGACTAGAGACTCAAACTAAATTATCTTGTGCCACAACTACTTTCTTGACTGATACCATGATATTATTATAATTACACGAAGTGGTTGTTGCAATTAATAATTTACTAATTCTTGAAGCGTAATGAAATCAGCGGTTTGTAAAACTTAAAGCTCTGCGTAAAATTATATGATTAATATGCTAAACTCCATCTACTCATAGATTCGACTTTTTTGACATCTTACGTGCCAAACATTGAAAAATTAAAAGTACTAACATGGCTATGAGAACAATGTAATTTTACCAAGTTAGGTTGGTACCGGTATACTTCCAATATATTCATACGCGACGTCGCCGATAGACACGGTATTAACAATTTGTTATTGTTATTGTTGTTGATTTCCGCTATGAAGAACGTTCTAAATGATACGACAAATCAATTACATACCTACGCGGTAATATTCACGATTATTCGAACTGTTACACGAACTATATTCGAATGATCATTCGAATGAATAATCGATTTTTAGATTAATTCGTATAGTAATCATTCGATTATCGAAATCATGCTTTCACAGGCGTTTAAAATTTCAAAAAATGGCACATTTTCAATAGTGCTTAGCTCAATTATTTAACAATAGAATATTTTTATCTCAATAACATGTGAAAACTACTATTATAATGTTCGGAGTGACATATTACAAACATTTATTTTTCGTTCAATTTGTTAGAAAATGACTAAAATATCATGAATTGGGAGGACAGCCGATCTAAATTAATTAATATATCTGTTATTTTCCGATGAAAAATCATAAAAATTTTAGACACCGTACGTTATACTATTATCAACAATTATGATAAAAATCAACTTCATGTTTACATAACTTTTCGAAAATTACACTATAAACCTAACTTTGTTGTTAATGGAAAATTTTAGTTTTTCCAAAGATACATACATTTATTGTACATTCCCGAATAAGAAATAGTAAATGGAAGAATTTTGAGTAATTATAAATCACTCAAAATAATTGTTTTTTGTACTACCAATTATTCTATACACCTACCGGTAATATCTTACGCCCGTTTGGGATTTGGATAACCTCATCGGATTTAGGTAAAGATTAGTATTTTACCTAGTGCAGTAAGTATTAATGCTTGGATGGGTATTGTATATAAATGTTTTTTTTTATATGTAACAAGCATCCATAAATGTACAAAAACATGGAATGGTTAAGATTCTAGAGGCGTAGAAAGCCTGTCCACAGTCTTTCATAAAAGTCATCACCGCACATTACCCGGAGTGCTTTACGCTGTAATCTAAAGATTCTGTGCCTGTTTGCAGAATGGCCCCAGACAATTAGAGCATATAATAATAATAATAATAATAATCTTTATTTCCTCATCAAAACAAACAAAGTACCAACATAATTACAATGATGTAGCTTGAGGAAAAAGGCGGAGTACAGTACCCGTGTTTAAAACACTGCTGGTCTACGACTCAAACATGTTATGAGTGATTGAAAAAGTATGAATCACAAAGGACTTCTTTTGAAACTTGTTTTGAAAGGGAGCGTAAGGCGAATATGCTTGAGCATAATTTACTTGCAAGAGCACCCCTGTGCGCAGTCTAGGACAGATTGTTCGTGATGTAAACACCGAGAAATTTGGTCGTTTGAATTTGACTTTCATCTTTTCTGAGGGAAAATGTCATAGTTGCAGATTTAGTATCGTTGAGCTTTATGCGATTGCTGCAAAACCATTGTGATGCGTTTGATTGTGTATCAGTATATAAAGTTTCAACCACATTCAGTTGCTTTGACTCATTTGATACCGTAGTATCATCCGCGAATAATACAACGTCCGTACCATCCAATGCCCCCGGGAGGTCATGTATGTATATTAACAATAGTAAAGGCCCCAGAATAGATCCTTGGGGCACATCGCATGTAAATGGAAGTGCAGATGACAAAACGCATTGTGTTCGGCCAGAGAGGTAGGATAGTATTAGACTGCAGCTGTCTGGATGTAGATTATAGAAATATAATTTCCTTAAGAGAATACTATGAGATACACAATCAAACGCCTTTGAGAGATCTAGGAAAGACGATTTTTTGACATTTCTCGCCTCAAAGCAATCAATTGTCTTTTTTACTTTGCAAATTGCTTCTGTAGTTGAACGCTCTTTTCTGAAACCATATTGTTCATTACAGAAGATGTTATGATTTTCAAAATATTCCGTTAGTTGCATTTGTAGATTGAAACTAACAGAATACCAGTTATGGCGAAAGAGAAATTAGAATATCACTGAAGATGCTTCCAAATTTAATGGAGATTCAAGTTTACCAACGAATATTGAGAATTTAAGTACTCCGTTGGCCTTCTTGAGGTATTTCTTTGACAAAGAGCTCATGTCAATAATAGTAAGTGAATCTAATTTATTTTCTGTGCACCTAAACGCCAGTAGACCTGCTGATATTACCGAGCAGGATATCAGCCAATTTATTGGCATTTGTATTTATATGACTTTGGTTCATATGCCTGATGTAAGGAGTTACTGGTCATCCACACTTGATTTTGACAAGATTAGAAAAACCATGAGTTACAATAAATTGGTTAAAATTAGGCGCTATCTTCATTTTAATGATAATGCAAAGATGAAGCCAAGAGATCATTCGGATCATGACAGGTTGCATAAATTACGTCCAGTAATAAATTAATTAAATGATGGGTTTCAATCTGTTCCACTACAACAATATTTATGTGTAGTTGAACAATTATGTGCAAAGAAAAGTAGGCATTACATAAAACAATTAAGCCTTACAAAGGGGGATACAAACTATATGTTCTTTGAGGAACAGATGGATTTTCCTATAAATTTGAAATTTTTACTTGTGATGAAAACAGCCCAGGTATAGAAAACCAGAAGAGCCCGATTTAGGTTAGAGTGCCAATATTGTCAAAGGTTTATGCAGAAATATACCTCATGACCAGAATTACAGAATATACTTTGATAATTTCTATACCTCAATTCCATTAGCCGTTTATTCAGCAAAAGTTGGAATTCTTTGCCTTGGAACTGTGAAAATGACAAGATTTCCGAACTGCAAAATGCCGAATGACAAAGATGTGGCAAAGCAACTCCGTGGGACTTCAGAAGAGTTTGTAGCTAACATCGAGGGAGTAGAAATTTCAACCGTCGTTTGGAAGGACAATAAAGTCTTGACACTTTTATCGTCCTTCACTGGAGAGTTACCTTTCTCTCAGGTAAAACGCTTTGACAAAAAAGAAAAGAAACATATCGATATTTCATGTCCCAATTTTTTAAAAGAGTATAACCGACATATGGTTGGCGTTGACCTTGACGGAGTGATTGGGCGCTACAAGATAAGAATGCGCACAAAAAAAAATGGTAGATGCGATTATTTTATTACCTAGTGGACATAACTATAATAAATTCGTGCTTATTGAACAGACAAATTAGAACTGTTTGTGCAACCAAGAAAATAAAATTCCAAGTAAAAGAGGAAGGCCATGTGACTCAGAAAGAACCATTCAAGCCAAAAAGAAACGTTCTGCTACAACAGCACATGTACCTCCAAAAGATGTACGCCAAGATTCCTATAATCATTGGCCAATATATGAAGAAAAATGGTGATGTGGCCCTCATGTTACTTTCAACGACTTGATAGTTATATATTTATATTTACGCTTTTATGGTTTATTTTCAATTCAAATCATGTTTTAACCCCCGCCATTGGTGACGCAAATTTAATGGTGACGCAAATTGAATGGTGACGCCGGTCTCACGCACCGGGTTTTTCAACAGAAGATTTTTCGAAACGTGTTACTAATAGTTCATGTTTTTTAATTTCTCCGTTACGAAGTACGAGAAAGTATTGTGATCGTGATTTTTTTCAATTTTTTTTTACGGAAATATCCGTTTTGGGGTCCCTAGATGCCATTTCAACAATTTCTGGAAAAAAAATGTGTCTGTGTGTGTGTCTGTATGTGTGCGTCTGTGCGCGCTGTATCTCAAAAACTAATAGAGCAATTGATATGAAACTTTAACCATTTGATAATCCGAAGATCTGAAAAGATTTTGGTAAAATTTTGTAAACCGGAAGTGGGTGTTTACCTTAGGTGTTTACCTTAACTGTTTTTTTGTTTTTTGGCAATATTTTCTTGAATATGAAAAATATCTCGTACATATTCTAACAAATATTGAAGACAACAAAGAAATGAGCTTATTTTGTTTAAAAACATTTTTCATAAAATCATTGTTATTCGAGAATTGTTTTTTTTCATTTTGGTTTATTATTATGAAACGATAACAGTTACAGCAAATTTATGTCAATAATAATTGTAAAGAATGCCAAAATGAACAACTTATAAAGAATAAATTTTTGTCGAAATCTCTTTAGTTTTTGAGTAAACTGAGTTTTTGAATTTGTTGAAGTATAATTTTTCCATCTTTTATAGTTTTGACGTTTTAAACGTCAGTTTCATGCGAGTCTACAAAACGCTCGATGTACATTTAAAATATGATTTAAATAGAAAATAAACCATAAAAGCGTAAATATAAATGACTATGCATCAAGTCGGAGAAAGTAACATGATGGGGACATCACCATTTTTTTAATTTATGCTCGTTGACAATAAAACAAAGATATTTAATCAATTTAAGCTCTGCAATGCGGCAGCTACTCGAAATAGCAACAAAAGAAAATAACGGAGAATACAGTTATTCGCCACACCTGGTCTCACAGACCAGTAGGGTTACCATTGGCGGGTTAAATGTACATACAGCGTTTTGTAGAATCGGATGAAACTGACGTTTAAAACGTTAAATTTATGAAAGATGAAAATGACAAATTAAACTTTACATTCTAATAGTCAGTTTACTTAAAAACTAAAGCGATTTCGGAAAATACTTCTTCTTTATAAGTTGTTCATTTTGGCATTCTCTGCAATTATTGTTAAAATAAATTTGCTGTAATTATTATCGTTTCATAATTATAAACCAAAAATGACAAACAAAAATAATAACTATTTAATAATTATTTTTTTTCAAAAACCAGACATTTAACGAAAAATATTTTCAAACAAAAGATGTTAATTTCTTTCTTGTCTTCAAGTTTTGTTTAAGTGCATTTATAGTAATTTTTCATATTTAAAAAAATATCGGAAAAAAACCAAAAACGGTTAAGGTACACACCCACTTCCGGTGTACGAAATTTTACCAAAAGCTTTTCAGTTCTCTGGATTATCAAATAAGGCTTATGTTCAAAGTTTGATGTTTATTAATGAAGTAGTTTTTGAGATACTGTGCGCACAAGCAGACACGTACACATTTGAAGAATGCATAAATTGTATACCCTTTTCTCGTATCGTGTAATACAAGAAATTAAATCTTGAACAATAAATTGGATGAAAATAGGACACGCTCTATTTCCATCATAGATCTATTATGCGAGCATGCGCATTTTGAATTTATATCGCTCGTCTGCGACATAACCTAAAATTGTAGCACGTGAGTTGAGATTTATTGTCAGTTTACTCAGAAACCAAAGAGATTTCGAAAAACTTATTCGTTATAAATTGTTCAATTTAGCATTATTTACAATTATCACTCACATATATTTGCTGTAACTATTATCGTTTAATAATTATAAACCAAAAATGAAAAAAAAAATTTTTCTCCAATAGAAATGATTTTATGAAAAATATTTTCAAACAAACAAATTTTACCAAAAGCTTTTCAGTTCTTCGAATTGTCAAATAAAGCTTATGTTCAAAGTTTCATGGTAATTGTTGTATTAGTTTTTTAGATAGAGAGCGTACAGACACACAGACACAAAAAAAAAATCCAGAAATTGTTGAAATGGCATCGAGGTACCCCAAAACGGATATTTCCGAAAAAAAAATTGAAAATAATTTCACGATCACAATACTTTCTCGTACTTCGTAACGGAGAAAGTAAAAAGACAGCGTTGTAAAATGCCGGAATGTAAATTATTTTCATTTATAAAATGTATGAAAAATTGGGCAGTGTAGGGTTAAATAATTTTTAAAATGTTTTATATGGCCATATTACCTACACCATGTGGGTAAAAGGACCAGTTACACATTTTGTTTTATTATATAAAAAACTATTTCAAATTAATTTTCCGCAACAATTATTTTGTTGATGGTTCTAAACATATTGTAATTTGTCATGGTATATAATTGCCGTTTCTTATTTAACATTATCTTGTAAAGAAAAACTCCCTTAATATGAGCAAATTGTATTTACATACAATTTATTATTAATTTATTTATTGTTATTGATAACATGTATTATCCTAAAATTTCTATAGAAACGCCTGAATTAACAGCGTCATATATACAATATAGACAAAATAATATATCTCTTAGATAAATCACGTATAACAATTATGCTACCAAATATACTATAGAATCTTAATTATCAAGAATTTAAGCAGCTGCTGTCAGATATTCACTTTTAATAATTGTATTGTTTGTAACATAAAGATTCTTTCTTGCTTAATTTAATATTTATTGTGGTAATAGCCAGTTATTTGCTTCTATTTTGTATTTAAAAAAGACCCACTCCGTGTTTTTAAATAGTTATGCAATTTATACAAATCTAGTGAGGGATTTTTATTGCTAATGGCAATTGTTCTTACATTTGTACCTGTTTCTGCAATTCTGTATACGATTACTATAAAAAGTAAATTATTAAAATGTCACTCAAAATACAGGGCTAAAATTATGTGAGTAATTTTTAGTGTTTTAATATTAATTCTCTGCTGTTATTAAAGAAATATTCTGTTTACATTTTTATACAAAGTATTTATCAAAATTTCCCCCTAAAATAAACGAAAACCGTGTATAAACAAACGTTTGTGTATGAATAGAGTTTGTGCACATTTTACATCCTTGACTAAATCTCCAGAGTGCAGAAATACATAAAGTATAAGAACAGATGAATTGAGAAATGTAGCTTAAAAGGTACGTGCGTATAAAATAAAAATAAAACTCTGAAATATTTAGATGGTCCATTAGGTCCTAAAGAAAGAAGTAAAAGAAGCGGCGGGCTATTAAAAAAACCGCGCATCGGTTCTATATCTAACGCTGATCCGGTACTTCTGTCCCGGAGTATTTTATGGGCAATCTCTTTCTTGGGTTCATTTCCGGGCGAGCGGAAGGTCTCCGCCCCTTCCTGTACCCTCCATACCCTTCATACCCTCTAACCGCATAGCCGGCCCACTGCCAACCCTCTGGATGTCGCTGTCCACCACACTCGCCTATGAATAATATGAAAGCAGATAAGGTATATCTCCATAAATCCTTTTTTATTGCCGATCAATTATATCTGATATCTTACATATAAATTTAATAATATGGATGGTTTCAGATGGTTTTGATAGGTCCTTACAAATCTGCAAGAATTATAACCTGCTCCCCTTTATATTTGTTTAAAATTCTAGGAATTTACAGATCTTCACAACTTTGATTTACGTTGCTCTTCTGCGGGTGTAGGTTTTATTAGTATAAAAAAGATTATATTACAAAACTTTATTTTCTTGCTTTCTGACACATCCTACATCTTTCAATAAAAGTCCTCATTGTCTATATGAAACTATACATTGTGTACAGATTGAATGTTGAGAAATAGGAAATACAAAAGGACTTTAATCGCTTAATTTATCTGTACGAGAAATAAATTGAAAATAAGACATGTATCTTTTGCAGGAAGTTCTTTAACACGAACTGATATATGTTTTCATCAAAAAATTATAATCAGTAGCATATGGACACCTCCGTGGGTCCAGGTTCGAAATATTTTTTAAAATTTAATTAATAATGTTTAGTGATTAATTAATTGTATTTATTAAATATACCCTGTAATTGGACTTTGAGTCTATTGGGTCCGTAAATACATAAATAAATTAATAAAAGGTTTCATCTCATTTATAAAGTTGATGAATAAATATTTTAATACACCTAAGCTCTTTCAATATCACTTTTATTGAAATCGTATTTTTCTTTTTTCAAACCCGTGAATGTATTTTCCGATATTTTCGTTTATCAAATTTATGCACATACTTTTAGTTTGGAAGATATAAATTTCACCCAATAAATCTCGAATACACGGAGAAAGTTTTTAAATTACCAAACCCCTTTATTTATTTGATTGCCGCCGAGTTTTATGTTTGTAATAAAGGCAACCGTATATATAGAACGGAGTTATCTATTTTTATCTGGACACTTTGATGGGAATCTGGCTGCAGCTATTTACGTAGGCAAGTTCATTTATTGTGATTAAAGCTTCCTCCGTTTACTCGTTTGCCATAGGATGCTTTCAAAATGCAAATGGGTTGTAAAATTTACATAGAATATTTGTGGTCAATATACGTTTACAAGGTTGTTACAATTAAGACACCCATATTGCTTTTTGCGCATGAAATGACATTGAATATTCTATACATCAAAGTGATCAAGGTGATCCGTATTAAGTACAGTTAATTATTCATTTGTAATCTGGTGGCCCAGTGAGTAAAGCTCCTGCTTGCGGGCCCGTGGTCGTGGGTTCGAATCCCATCCGCGCGGTCACTTTTTCGGAACAAAAAATAGTGATGTGGCCATCATGTTACTTTCTCCGACTTGATGGTATCATTTATATTTACGCTTTCATGGTTTATTTTCTATCTAAATCATATTTTAAATGTACATCGAGCGTTGTGTAAACTCGGATGAAACTGACGTTTAAAACGTCAAAATTATGAAAGATGGAGAAATTATACTTCAAATTCAAAAACTCAGTTTACTCAAAAACTAAAGAGATTTCGAAAAAACCTGTTCTTTATAAGTTGTTCATTTTGGCATTTTCTACAATTATTATTGGCATAAATTTGCTGTAACTATTATCATTTCATAATTATAAACCAAAAATAATAAAAATTAATAAAAATTATTTTTTGGAATAACAATGATTTCATGAAAAATATTTTCAAGCAAAAGATGTTTATTTCTTTGATGTCTTCAATTTATATAAATATTTTTGTGATATTTTTCATATTTAAAAAAATATTGAAAAAAAAAACAAAAATAAATAAATTGATCAACAATCGATATCCAGTAACCTTATTTTCTTCATTTATATAAATAATTTATTTTTGTAATATATAAATTTCTTATAAAAAAACGGTTAAGGTAAACACCCGCTTACGGGTTTCGTAATTTTGTGTCCAAATTTTGCAGCTAATTCTAAAGTTTACAAATAAAATTTCGTATTTTGGGGACAAAACTTTAATTTAATGTGTAAATTTTAGGCTTTTTAAATGTTAAATTTCACCGACCAAATTTGATATTTGATAGTTTGCAATTGGAAGTTGCACACCAAAATGTTCGGATCGAATATTTGGATTTACCTCACCTACGGTCTAATTTCTACAATTTAATGACTAAATTATGAATTTTAAGACCTAAATTGACTCATTTAAATCATTTGATTAAACATTTAAACCCTAAACTTAAAAACTTAGACCTAAGATTTGAAATGTTTTCCCTCAATATCAAAATTTATGTCCAATGTTTGCATTATAGAACACGCATTGCCAAGTTACGAATATTTTCATTCAAAAAACCACATTGTACGTCTTAAGGTTCAAATATCAATTAATTTTGAATTTTCTTGTTCTAATTTTTGATTTTAAGATTTCACAGCCCAATTTAGGGACCGAATTTTAAAATTTGATGTCGGAATTTTGGATTGCGGGTTTTAGAGTAAAAATTTTGAGTGTTCGGGCGTAGTTTTTGGATTTTAGATTAGGGTTTTAATCATGAAATTTAATGACTAAATTTCGGATTTTAGGGCCTTAGATCTACAATGCGATTTTTTGGCTGTATAATCGGAAATTCAGGCCCAAAATTCAAAATTCCATTATTTGAATTGTCAGACATACATTGTGGATTTTAAATTCAAGTTTACGATCACTTTCACCACTTAGATATTTTCATCGTGGACGCCAAATTTCTGATTTATGATTCCTAACTTTTAGGTTTTAATATACAAAACTTGGATAGCCCAAACATCGAGTATTGGCGACGAAATTTTGAAATTTATTGTCCACATGTTAGTTAATAATGAAATCTCAAATTTTTCATTCCGGATTTTAGGGACGAAAAATTCCAATGATAAATGTCTCTACTTTTGATTTGTTTAAATTTTGACCCAAATTTCAAATTTCATTTTAAATTTTAGTGCAACTTCGAAAATTAAAACACATATCTTCGAATTTTGAAACGTAAAAGTGCGATTTATACTAATAGACATGTAGTCATCATGTTACTTTCTTCAAATTTGATGGCACAACAGTTATGTAAATTTATACTTTCATGGTTTATTTTTAGTTTAAGTGTTATTTTAAAAGTACTTTGAGTGTTTTGCAGAATAGGATGAAAATTATTTTCAAACGAAAGTTTCATTTCTTTGTTGTCTTCAATGTTTGTTTAAAAGTGTTTGTAATATTAAAAAAAATATCGGAGAAAAACAAAAAAAACGGTTTAGGTTAACGCCCACTTGCGGTATATGAAATTTTACCAAAAGCTTTTCAGTTCTTCGGATTATCAAATAAGGCTTACGTTCAAAGTTGCATGTTAATTAATGTTGTAGTTTTAGAGATACAGCGCGCACAGACAGACAGACAAAATGGTGATGTGGCCATCATGTTACTTTCTCCGATGGTATCATCATTTATATTTACACTTTCATGGTTTATTTTCTATTGAAATCATATTTTAAATGTACATCGAGCGGTTTGTAGACTCGCATAAAACTGACGTTTAAAACGTCAAAAATATAAAAGATGGAAATATTATACTTCAAATTCAAAAATTCAGTTTACTCAAAAACTAAAGGGATTTCGAAAAAAACTTATTCTTTATAAGTTGTTCATTTTAGCATTCTCCACAATTATTATTGACATAAATTTGCTGTAACTATTATCGTTTTATAATTATAAACCAACAATTAAAAAAATAATAATACATTTTTTTCTCGAATAATAATGATTTTATGAAAAATGTTTTCAAGCAAAAGAGGTTCACTTCTTTGTTGTCTTTAAAGTTTGTATAAATGATTTTGTGATATTTTTCATATTTAAGAAAATATTGGCAAAAAACAAAAAACAGTTAAGGTAAACGCCCACTTCCGGTGTACGAAATTTTACCAAAAGCTTTTCAGTTCTTCATATTATCAAATAAGACGGATGTTCAAAATTTCATATCAATTGCTCTATTAGTTTTTGAGATACAGCGCGCACAGACAGACACACACACACACACACACACACACACACAGACACACACACAGACACACACACAGACACAATTTTTTTTTTTCCAGAAATTGTCGAAATAGCATCTAGGGACCCCAAAACGGATATTTCCGTAAAAAAAATTTTTGAAAAAAAAATCACGATCACAATACTTTCTCGTACTTCGTAATGGAGAAAGTAAAAAGGACCGTGCGGGACAATGGATGTTTAGTGTAAGTCCCTTTCATCATTATAAATGATTATTATACAAATTATCGGGTGTGGCAGAATGCCCTAGTTGGCCCAGTTGGCTACGTCAATTCCCAAATCATCCGCGCTTCCTCAACCCGAATTCCTGTCAACCATACTTTCTTTAAAAAAAAAAATGATACATTGAAATACAAAATCACAAATATAAGTAACACAAAATCAAATTTGTGCTTTTCTTACTTTGTAGTTTACAAAATCGGCAATTAAGGATTCGTGGTTAATTTCGTTGAATAACTGTTTTTCGATATTTAATAAAGCTAAAGCAAGTTTATCTTGATTTATTGTACTGCGGAGATAAGTTTAAATTATTTCCAGAGATGAAAATGATCTTTCCCCGCTTGCGTTACCAAGGGCTAAGGTTAAATATATCCTGATAAATTTGGAAAAGTAGAAGTCAATTTATTTTCGATGATAAAACTTAGTATTTTTCCGTCCTGTGTAACATAAAATCGTCTGTCATAAAACTTTAAAGTTGAATTAATTGGTTTAAATTTAAATCATTGTCGAACATATCCAAATGTTTAATAAAATAATCAACGTTATTTAGTTACATTTTTGAGCTCTGTTAGGACAATTAATTTTTACTTTTTCCGTTACGAAGTACGTATTGTGATTTTCAAAAAAAATTTACGCAAATATCCTTTTTGGGATCCCTCGATGCCATTTTAACAATTTGAACAAAAGTTTTATTTGACAATCCGGCTTTAGGTAAAATTCCATACGCTGAAAAACACCCACTGTTTTTGTTTTTTCCAATAATTTTTTAAATATGGAAAATATTACGGAAATATTAAAATAAAAATTGAAGACAACTGAGAAATGAACATCTTATGTTTGAAAATATTTTTCAACAAAATTTCAATAAACAAATGCAGACATCTAACTTTTAAAGAATAATCGCAATCACCAAAAATAGCTCAAAAATCGAAGCTTTGATTTTTTAAAACCTGACCTTAAATAATTGAGATTCGAAATTCTAGAAAAATCCAAGCATGTTAATCATTTAATTTTCCAGCTAATCACTATCAAAGAAATAAGCAAGAGCATTTTTAAGCGTTCGAATATTAAAAAAGCGTTTTTTTTTTTTAAACTGAAAACATTTACAGACTTCATTTCATTCCGAAATCATCAGGCTTGAATTTTCAAGCATAATCAATGCACTTTATTTACCTGTTTTTCATTAAATCTCCAATAAACACGAAAATGGATGTTTTCAATGCTCAGAAATCGAATTTTTCAAAAACCTCTCAACTTTTACAGCATTATTTCGGAATAACTTGGCTTTAATATTATTAAAAATCAAAGCGTGTTAAACAATTAGTTTTTCAGATAAGAACGATCGAACCAAGAATGGCTATTTTTAGGGGTTTTGAATAATGCTTTTTCGATTTTCAAATAAGCGTTATTTAGAACTGGAAACAAATGCAAGTTCAAACTTTCACAAAATTGGTAATTAATGATAAGGGTTTGATATCAAAAAATAACCATGACCGTTACGTTTCAACTTTCAAAAATAATTTAACAGCATTATTGGCGAATAATTGAACTTTAATTTTGTAAAAAAATCAAAGAACGTTAATTATTTGGTTTTCTAGATAATCACCATCAAATCCAAAAATTGCGATTTTCAATGCTCAGTTCAAATCAAAAGTATTGATTTTTAAACCATCTTAATCATTGGCACACATCCACTGAAACTGTAACACAATTTTTTGTTTTATTTTATTTTATAGTTGTACTGTCTATCCCGTAGCATACGTGACAATAAATAATAATAATAATTTTTATTATTGGGCTTTAATATTATATAAAACAATCAAGCAATGCTCCAATTATTTAGTCTTCTAGATAATCAAAATCAAACCCCAAAATAACCATTTTTAAAGCTCTAAATGGAAAAAGTATTGATTTTTCAAAAATTGATTTAAATACAGATTTTCAGCCATCATTATTGGACAATAATTGGGATTTAGTATTATAAAAATCAAACTTTGTTAATTATTTCATTTTCTAGATAATCAAAATTAAACCCAAGAATTATCATTTTTAAAGCCCAAAAATCCAAAGAGTATTGATTTTTCAAAAACTGACGTAAATACAGACTTCCAACTTTAACATCATTATTGGGTAATAATTCTAAAAAACCAAACAACACAAATTATTTAGTTTTCAAGATAATTACCATCAAAAACCTAAGAATTGCGATTTTCAATGTTCTGGCATCGAAAAAGTATTGATTTTTCAAAATCTGACTTAAATGCAAACTTAGAACTGTAATAACATTATTGGGGAATCATTGGGCTTCAATACTATAAAATAATCAAGCCATGTTAATTATAAAGTTTTCTAAATAATCAAAATCAAACTCAAAAATGATCATTTTTAAAGCTCAAAAATCGAAAAAGTATTTATTTTTCAATAACTGACAAATGCAGACTTACAACTTTACTATAACAGCAGTATTGTGGAATAATTGGATTTTAATATTTTAGAAAAATCGAAGCACATTAATTATTAAATTTAGTTTTGTAGATAATCACCTTCAAACCCAATAATTTCCATTTTCAAATCTCAAATGTAGTATTGATTTTTCAAAAACTGACGTAAATGCAGACTTAACATTATTGGCACATAATTGAGCTTCTTTGCTAAAAAAATCAAACCATCTTGTTTATTAACTTTTCCAGATTATTAAAATTGCAGAGAATGCCAAAATTAACAACTTATAAACAACACGTTTTTTTCGAAATATCTTTAGTTTTTGAGTAAATTGACTATTAGAATTTGATCGGAGAAAGTAACATGGTGGCCACATCTCCATTATTTGTTTATGTCAGCGTTTCCCAATCTTTTTTGACCGCGGCCCGGTACGAGTGTTTAACATTTTTCGCGACTCACATGAAAAAAAAACATTTATTTACAAAACAAAATTTATTTTTTAATAAAAATCAAGTTATTTGTTTCTTTATTTCATACACAAAAATTGCAAAATAATTATATAACAAAAACTAAAGTAATTAAAATTGAGCCATCTCTGCAGGCTGGTATTCAAAATTCATTTGCCCCTACAAAATACCTACCATCGGCCCCCAAATACGGATTGTCATATAAATTATGACGTCAATCGCTCACCAGGGGGTGATATCGCCCACGTTGAGAAACACTAATCTAACCGAATGCGTATTTTTCACTTCCAAAAATGTTTGAGTTAAAATTTCGGTCGAAAACTGGCCCAAATGATTTTTTTGATTATTTACTAGTTTTATTAGTACCAATCTATAGAATGTGCTTGTAAAATTTAAAGATAATCCACTATATTGTTTTCTAGGAAATTAAGAAAATCTAGGCGAATGCATGATTTTGCATTTTCAAAAATGTTTCAGTTGAAATTTCGAAAAAAAATTAAAACTTAAGTAAAAAAAATGCCTTTTATTGCACGTGTGATTATTGCAATACTTGGGCTTAGGATGTTTGCCTATTTTATTATAGAAATGAAAATTAATCCGTTTTAAATAAATATGAAAGGTCTGGAATTTTTTGCAATTGGTTTTTATTTTCAAGGCAACTTAGAAAATGTCCAACCACAAAATTGAATTCAGTGTTTAAGGGTAAATATTTTAAAATTGAGGCTAAGAGCGTTGATAGATTTTAATAGAATCACGAAACGCAATCTATTTTGATTAAATTGGAAAAGTTTCGAGAATGCTGTAACTGTTTTTGTGTTTTTTTTTTGGGCTTGTAAAACGTTAGACCTCAGAATTGAACAAGAGTGTGATTATTTTGAAATCTAGGTAGGAATGTTTGCAAAAATGAAGTGCAATGCATTTTGAGTGAATTTAAAAATTTCAATAGGTTATATATTTTTTGGCGATTTGGAAAATACTTGACTTTTGAAATGGAATGAAAGGTGTTCAAGTGTGATTATTTCGAAATCTAGCGTAGTAACGTATGCAATTGTTTGCAAAAAAAAAAATGCAATATATTTTAAGTTAATTTAAAAATATTGAGAAGTTGTTTAATGGTTTTTTTTTTCGTTTTTTTGGCGGTTTGGAAAATGTTCGACCTCATAATTGAAGCGGGGATATTAAAATGTAATTATTAAGAAACCTAAGGCAGAAACGTCTCCAACATTTAGTAGATATTTAAAGTGCAATCTATTTTAGAGGAATGTCAGAAGTTTAAGGTTTCTTTCAATTGTTTTAATTTTTTTTTCGATTTGTAAAAATGTTCATCAAAATTGGTAAAGAATCTAAGGTAAAAATGTTTTCCAATCTTTATAAAACCGTAGAGTGGAATCTATTTTAATTGATTTTAAAGTTTGTTTTAATTGTTTTTATATTTTTTTGGCGGTTTGGTAAACGCTCGCCTTCAGAATTTAACCGAAATGTTTAATTATAATTATTTTAAAATCTGGAGTAGGAATGTTTGGAAAATGCTCAATTTCTGGATTGAACCGGGGTGTTTAAAATCCAAGGTAGGAATGTTTGCTAATTTTAATAGAAAAATTAATTGTAATCTATTTTAGGTGGATTTCAAGGGGTTTCAATTGTTTTTTTTAATTTTTTTGGCAATTTGGAAAATGCTCGATTTCAGAATTGAACCAGTGAGGGGTTGCCTGCCGGGCCTGTGTACCACTGTGAACGTACAGTCAACTTGTTACAGTTATAACTACCGCAAAGCCGATCTTGATAAATTATACCATAAAATGATAGTAAGTAATTGGTCTGAGCAGGGCCACGCCAAGGTATGTTGCCGCCGGGGTGCATGGAAAAAATTGCCGCCCCCTTTTAATGTGAAAAGGGAGGTGGAGAAAATGAACACCATCTCCAATTATTTAGAAAGAAAGAATTTCGATATAAACAAAGAGATTCGTGCGCGGATTTCGCACTTGTATCCGTATGCAAAGAATAAACAATAATCTCCCATTTCGCGAACGTACGTATTACGAAAAAAAAGTATTTTAGATGAATTGATATTTTTTATGAGCGGCGATTTTAAACAAATTGTAAAAACCAATAAGATTTAGTGGGCACCAGGCTAAGAGGGCTCTTAGCATCGATGTTTCAGGCTAATGACCGGCGCACAGTGGGACGGATGACTATTCTAGCGCGACAAAAGTCAAAAAATTTGTACTCCCAAAAAAAAAATTAAAGCTGAAAATCTCTTTCTATAACACTTCTTCAATCAAAATAACCGTTAGAAGTCACCTGTCGCAGATACACTTGCTGTGAAATGCGACAATGACTATACTCACCTTGCCGAATACTTACGCGTTGATATTAAGGAGCGTATTTGTACATATTCAAATGCAGAAAACAGTTAGTAAATATGCATATAAATAATTGGGATTTTTTTTGTGCAATTAGTACATGATAACAAGTGTTCTTTCAGTGATAATTTACCACATAATAATAAATGCGATAACAGAAAATCGATAATTAATGGGGTAGCTTGACATTACAACAATGTTTTGCATTGTCATAATCGAAAACAGAAAAACGGTAATTAGGTGAGTAGCTTTTAAGGTTATAAAAACATGATGTTCATGACGGTACGTCACTGTCATTAAGTTTTAATTTTTACAATTACTCTTGTAGCAAACCAAACTATTCAGCTTGTAATAAACCATAACGTTTCCTGATCCTTATTATTATTTCATTCGATAAATTATCTACCCAAATATACCGCGAGCTTGGATGAATTATCAAAAACACATTTACCTTTTAGTAATTCATCTTGACATAACATTTGTTGTCAACAACAGACAACAAATGTTATTATCTCGTTAAATTACTAGGTAACAAGGTACTCAAAAAACTATTTTTTGATAATTAACCTCGATCTAGGTATATTACTACCGATAAGTATTTTTTCAGTTGTGCTTATTTGTTGTTATAATTTTTTTTTATTTCATCGTTAATTTTATTATAAATTTGAATATATTTTGGCTTGTACAACAAAATTGCCGAATTTTGCAGAAAAACGGCTTTCATGTCATTTTTCTTCAGACATTTTCACATGATTCTTAGCATGTTCTAGTTGCGATAACTTGCAATAACTTACGATAACTTGCAAAGTTATGTACTAGCAAGGGAAGTAACCCATGTGTTCCACTCCGATTTTAATGAAATTTAGTGGATTTGTAGAGGGGCCCAAAATATTTGATACGTATTTTTTTTTCTCGGCTAAAAACCATGTTTCACCTCTTAACTCACCCCTTAAAAAATCAGCTATAGTTTTGTTTTTCGGCTATAACTTCTCAACAAATTATGATAGCGTACTTTCGTAAATTTACAAAATTAACGCCCTTTTGTATGTTCCACCCTCCCTTGAATAGTGTCCTCCTAAATGTCCTCTATTTTGATATTTGGACAGTAATCTGTAACTCTCCGTATTCGATCGATGCCGAGGCGATCCTTCGTATGCTTCCATTAAAAAAAAAACGATTTAAAACATTGAAAGTAAACACTTTTTAGCTACAGAATTATTTATATATAAATATTTCCGAATTATACCCTTTAGATGGGCGCAAATTAAAAAAGTACACTCACATTAGAAATCAGCAGTCGAAAAAACATAGGATCTTACTTTTATTTAAAAAAAAACGGTCCATTTGACTTTTGTCGCGCTAGAATAGTCATCCGTCTCACTGTGCGGCGCCTCTTAAGTTAAGGCTCGCCGCCCCCCTAGACCTTGCGCCGGGGTACTGGGCACCCCTAACACCCCCGCTTGGGGCGATCCTGGGCCTGAGGTTCTACAATGTACGGATAATAGGGATGCTTGCAGTAAGTTTTATAGAGTTCTATATGCAATTGTTGATGAAATATCCAACACGGTTTAGAGTTGCTGTTATTTAATTAACATGAACACAAAACCATTATCGCAAGTTGTTTAGCAGGCATAAATAAAATCGCTAATGCACAAAAATGAATTCCCTGCCTAAACAAATACTGAAAGCTTTAGAAACAGATTATAATAAATAAAATAAATTAAGAAATATGATCGAAATAGGTAATTCTGAGATATCCTGCAGGCGTAATAAAAATAGCAATGTAAGTGTGGATATTTGGTCTTTGCAAGCTGGAGCCGCCGTGCTTGCAAACTCGCGCGTGCTTGAGAGCCCTAAACATCCACTTATTCTTTAACATGCTATTATTTTCGGATGAATTCACTTTTCCATTACATGATCGTCATAACCCCGTTGTTTTTTGATGTTGGGCTCAAAAAATTCCTCAACAAACGTATATCGCCCGCACTCAACATCCCCAAAAACTAAAGGTCAGGACCGTAATTCTGGGCAACAGATTAATTGGGTATTATTTTATTAACGGCAGAAGTACCTCAATCTTCTACAAAACCAAATCATCCCTGAATTAAATCAGTTACTGATTGTAGGATTTAAAGGGATCTGGTTACAACAGGATGAGCTAGACAGCCCTTAAACCAATGTTGGTTCGTGAATATTTATACACAATATTTCTGGTCCAATAAATATGTGGGCATGGAACTATCTTTTGGCCCCGAGATAGCCAGATTTAGCGCTCTGTGAAAGTTTTTCTTTGGGGTTACATTAAATCCGATATTTATGGTTTTGCAGAAAGTAGGGCAAATAATTTAGATGAAATAGGAATTAATAATATTCTTAATTCTGTCCTTATTATTAATGCACAAATGCTCCACAATGTGCGCCAAATGTTTTAGTTTATAAATAAAATATTGTTTGACCCGGACAGGAAGAATTTTTGAGCATTTGCGTTAAGTATTTTTAATTTTATTAGAGCACTTATATTACTCGATAGATTTTTTTTCTTTATGAGGAAATCATTTTGATCCATTTCAAGTACATTTATTTATTAAAAAAGTGATCGTTTTGTTTATTTTGATTCCTACTTATAAAATGAAAATTATGTATTAAAATCTACTAGGAACGAACAAGTGAAATATAATAGTACATCCAAGCTGAATTATTTGCGCTCAATCATGAATTTCTCCGATTTCTCCACTAACACGATTCGTGCAGAGATCGCCGATGATTTCCCCGTAGCAATGAATGCACGTGGACAAACGGTATACGCTGTCCATATTAATAGTATGAATTTATTGATTTTAGATTATTTGAATAAAAATATATACAGGGTGCAGCAGGTATTTGAGAACACACATTATAAGTGACACATTATCCTGTACATCATCGTAACACACACCTTTTTGTTTTGTTGTGGCAGAACCTAGGCTAAAAATATATAATCACCTTCCCATTGCAATTAAAAATATTGTTAATTATAATAAAATGAAAGCAGCTACTTATAAGTTACTCTGTAATATGGAACCATATTGTATAGCGGATTATTTTTCTTGTAAAATTACTGGTATGTAATACCTGTATTTGTCTGACGTTTTACATGTACAAATATATTCATGTGTTTGTAAAGTGCAAATAAATATATATTATTATTATTAACCCAGGAAATGAAGAGGCATGCAGTCATCGTCTCGTTGGCTGCAGGACACACCTATTCCGACGTCGCCCGGTCTTTTGTCTTTAAAGTTCGGAAAGAACTGGAGGCCACCAGTGGTGATGTGGACACCGTTTCTCACAGGAAACGACATTGTCGGCGCTCGGACAGGACTAAGACGTCCGATTTCATCGCTTCGGTCCAAGCTGCCGTCGAAGCGGACCCAGGAAAGTCCATGAGGGCACTCGGCAGGGAGATGCAGGTTGGCGAGACCACCATCCGACGTGTGGTTCATGAAGACCTCCGTTACAAGTTGTACTTGATGCGGAGAGGCCAGTTCATGTCCGCGAGAACTCGGGCGAACAGAGTGACCCGAGCCAAGCGTCTCGTGAACAAGCTGAAACATCCGGAGCAGCCAGGAATTCTCTGGTTCTTCTCGGATGAAAAAAACTTTGTCCAGGACCAGAATCGGTGGCTGTGTAAAACACCCGAGGAGGTTGTGACCATCATGCACACCAAGTCCCCCGCCTCTGTGATGGTTCTGGTCGTCATGAGCAGTGAAGGCGACGTGATGCCTGCACATATCTTTCGTCAAGGTGCCAGAGTCAACACCGTTGCTTACCCCGATGTGTTAAACACGGTTGTGCAGCCCTGGTTTACTGCTATAGCACGTGGCGGGCCATATGTTTTCCAGCAGGACTCCCGTTCAGCCCATATAGCCAACCCAAGAATGGTTAGCCACCAATTTTCACGACCACGTCACCCCAAATATGTTGCCCCCCAGCTCCCCTGATGTCAACCCTTTGGACCCTTTGGACTATGTGCGTGGTTGAGAAGGCCTCCAATAAGCATCCACAGAACATCGTTGCGACTCTCAGGACAGCTATTGTGAATGCCATGACAAACATGACCAGTGTTGCCATACGTACAATAATTATCGTACTTGTACGGTATTCTGAGCGAAAGTAGGGTAATTTTCACCTTGCATAAAAGCATTTTTACCGCGTTTTTAATTCGACAAATTTATCGCGTGGTAGCAATGGCCGCTTTATTAAGAGCGTTGGTAGTAGTGAGAAGAATAGACTTGTGAGAGGTATAACATCCATCCCACAAAAAAATCATTTCACGGCGTATATTTACAACTGTGTCCGTCCAATTCCGACAAGTGTGCGCGTAGCTTAAGAGTGCTTAGAGTCGGAAAGCATACTACTGCTGTAACCTATGGTATTGTAATGTTTGGCAGTTGAAAATTGTCATTTTTTGACAGTTAAAAATTGTCACTTTTGGCAGTTAAAAATTGTCGTTTCCGACACTTGCAAATGGGCCTTTTGGCAGTTGAAAATCGACACTTTTGGCAGCTTAAAGTGGTCGTTTCCGACACTTGAAAATTGGCCGTTTTGGCAGTTAAAAATTGGCCTTTTTGGCAGTTAAAAATTGACATTTTTGGAACTTGAAAATTGTTATTTTTGGCAGTTGAAAATTGTCATTTTTGGCAGTTGAAAATTGTCATTTTTGGCAGTTGAAAATTGTCATTTTTTGACAGTTAAACATTGTCACTTTTGCCAGTTTAAAATGGTCGTTTCCGAGACTTGAAAATTGGCCTGTTTGGCAGTTGAAAATTGGCCTTTTTGGCAGTTAAAAATTGGCATTTTTGCTACTAGAAAATTATCATTTTTGGCACTTGAAAATTGTCATTTTTGGCAGTTAAAAAATTATCATTTTTGGCAGTTGAAAATTGTCATTTTTGGCAGTTAAAAATGGTCGCTTCCGTCACTTGAAAATCGGCCTTTTTTGGCAGTTTAAAAATTGTCGATTTTGGCAATTAAAATTAACATTTTCAGCAGTTAAAAATTGTCATTTTTTCCAGTTAAAAATGGTCGTTGCCGACACTTAAAAAATGGTGATGTGGCCATCATGTTACTTTCTCCGACTTGATGGTATCATTTATATTTACGCTTCCATGATTTATTTTCAATTTAAATCATATTATAAGTGTGCATCGAACGTTTCGTAGACTCGGATAAAACTGACGTTTAAAACGTCAAAATTATGAAAGATGGAAAAATGAACTTCAAATTCAAAAACTCAGTTTACTCAAAAACTAAAGATATTTCGAAAAAAACTTATTCTTCATAAATTGTTTATTTTGGCATTCTCTACAATTATTATTAACATAAATTTGCTGTAACTATTAGCGTTTCATAATTGTATACCAAAAATGAAAAAGAAATTAATAAATTTTTTTGCCGAATAACAATGATTTTATGAAAAATGTTTTCAAACAAAATAATCGCATTTCTTTATTGTCTTCAATATTTGTTTAAATGTTTTTGTGATATTTTTCATATTTAAGAAAATATTGGCAAAAAACAAAAAACAGTTAAGGTAAACACCCACTTCCGGTGTACGAAATTTCACCAAAAGCTTTTCAGTTCTTCGGATTATCAAATAAAACTTATGTTCAAAGTTGAATATCAATTGGTCTATTAGTTTTTGAGATACAGCTCGCACAGACACACACACACACACACACACACACATACAGACACACACACACACACAGAGACACAAAATTTTTTTTTCCAGAAATTGTTGAAATAGCATCTAGGGACCCCAAAACGGATATTTCCGTAAAAAAAATTTTTGAAAAAAAAATCACGATCACAATACTTTCTCGTACTTCAGAACGGAGAAAGTAAAAATGGCAGTTTTTCAGTTGAAAATTGTCATTTTTGGCAGTTGAAAATTATCATTTTTGGCAGTTAAAAATTGTCATTTTTGGCAGTTGAAAATTGTCATTTTTGGCAGTTGAAAATTGTCATTTTTGGCAGTTAAAAATTGTCATTTTTGGCAGTTAAAAATGGTTGTCACCGACATTTGAAAATTGGCCTTTTGGCAGTTAAAAATGGGCCCTTTTGGCAGTTGAAAATCATCATTTCTGGCAGCTTAAAATGGTCATTTCCAATACTTGAAAATTGGCCTTTTTGGCAGTTGAAAATTGGCATTTTTGGCTCTTGAAAATTGTCATTTTAGGCAGCTAAAAATGATCGTTTCTGACACTTGAAAATCGGCCTTTTTGCTAGTTTAAAAATGGTCGTTTTTTTTTTGGCAGTTGAAATTAACATTTTTAGCAGTTAAAAATTGTCATTTTTGGCAGCTTAAAATGGTCGTTTCCAATACTTAAAAATTGGCCCTTTTGGCAGTTGATAATTGGCCTTTTTGGCAGTCTATATATTGTCATTTTTGGCAGTTAAAAATTGTCATTTTTGCCAGTTAAAAATTGTGGTTGCCGACACTTAAATATTGGTCTTTTTTGCAGTTGAAAATTGTCATTTTTGGCAGCTTAAAATGGTCGTTTCCAATACTTAAAAATTGGCCTTTTTGGCAGTTGATAATTGGCCTTTTTGGCAGTCTAATATTGTCATTTTTGGCAGTTAAAAATTGTCATTTTTGGCAATTGAGAATTGTCATTTTTGGCAGTTAAAAATTGTCATTTTTGGCAGTTAAAAATGGTCGTTTCCGACACTTGAAAATTGGCCTTTTGAAAATGGGTCCTTTCGGCAGTTGAAAATCATCATTTTTTGCAGCTTAAAATGGTCGTTTCCAATTTTTGAAGATTGGCCTTTTTGGCAGTTGAAAATTGGCCTTTTTGGCAGTTGAAAATTGGCCTTTTTGGAAGTTGAAAATTGGCCTTTTTAGCAGTTGAAAATAGGCATTTTTGACACTTGAAAATTTTCATTTTTGGCAGTTGAAAATTGCCATTTTTAGCAGTTAAAAATTTTCTTTTTTGCCAGTTAAAAATTGTGGTTGCCGACACTTAAAAATTGGTCTTTTTTGCAGTTAAAAATGGTCATTTTTGGCAGTTGAAAATTATCATTTTTGGCAGCTTAAAATGGTCGTTTCCAATACTTGAAAATTGTCATTTTTGGCAGTTAAAAATTGTCATTTTTGGCAGTTAAAAATGGTCGTTTCCGACACTTAAAAATTGACCTTTTGGCAGTTGAAAATGGGCCCTTTTGGTAGTTGAAAATCGTCATTTTTGGCAGCTTAAAATGGTCGTTTCCGACACTTGAAAATTGGCCTTTTTTGCAGTTGATAATTGGCCTTTTTGGCAGCTTAAAATGGTCGTTTCCAATACTTAAAAATTGACCTTTTGGCAGTTGAAAATGGGCCCTTTTGGTAGTTGAAAATCGTCATTTTTGGCAGCTTAAAATGGTCGTTTCCGACACTTGAAAATTGGCCTTTTTTGCAATTGAAAATTGGCCTTTTTGGCAGTTGAAATTGTCATTTTTGGCAGTTAGCAATTGTCATTTTTGGCAGTTGACAATTGTCATTTCTGGCAGTTGAAAATTGTCATTTCTGGCAGTTGAAAATTGTTTTTTTGGCAGTAAAAAATGATCGTCTCCGACACTTGAAAATTGACCTTTTTGGCAGTTAAAAATTGGCATTTTTGGCACTTGAAAATCGTCATTTTTGGCAGTTGACAATTGTCATTTTTTGGTAGTTGAAAATTGTAATTTTTGGCAGTTGAAAATTGTTATTTTGGCAATTGAAAATTGTCTTTTTTGGCAGTTAAAAATAGTTATTTCCGAAACTTGAAAAGCGGCCTTTTTGGCAATTAAAAAAAGGCATTTTTGGCAGTTTAAAAATTGGCATTTTTGGCAGTTGAAAATTATTTTTTTGGCAGTTGAAAATTGTCATTTTTGGCAGTTAAAAATATTCATTTTTGGCAGTTGAAAATTGTCTTTTTTGGCAGTTAAAAATAGTCATTTCCGACACTTGATTTATTAGATGATATGCTAGAATTTATCAAAAATAAAAAAAAAAAGAGTATATTTACAAAACATCCAATTTGTCGAATATTTGAACAAAGAAAAAATAGAAAAAGAAATACTGGTATGATTAAATTTCTTTAAACGTTTAATGCAATCATAAAATAATACCTTTAAAATAAAATTTGTGTTTTGAAAATTCGTGTTATGAATTTTTGAAAATTAACGTTTTAAGTTGTCGAACAAAAAAAACTGATAGAATTTCTCAAAAATGTTAATAAGTATATTCGCAAAACATCTGCCTTAAGAATCAACTTAGATTTTTGAAAATGTGTCAATTTTGAATTGATTGAATTCCATAAAAAAACTCTGATGCAATCATAATACATTTACCTTTATAATTACTCTTGATTTTTTAAACTTAGTCAATATTTGTGTTACTTATGAATTTTTGAAAATTATGTTAAGTTATTGAACACTTAAACAAAACCAAAATCGAAAAGAAAATAAACTCTGATATGATAAGAGTTCCTCAAATATTTTAGAATATTCACAGAACATCTCTCTTTATTTTTCGAAAATGTATTAATATTTCAGTGAGTTATTTTTTTTAAATGATTGTTAGTGCTTTTCTCTTGTAAAATATACGTTTCGAAAATAAAGTTCAAATTTAAATTGAATTGCGCTAGTTTTCTCAACTATCCAACACAATCCCGTTAGAAAATCCGCCAGTCGCTAAAACGAAAATTACTCCGCAATGCGGATTCAAAATTCGCCAGATCTAGAGGATTTTCCGCTGACCTGGCAACACTGCCGATGGGAAGTATTAAAATCTATCTCGGTCCGATAGTTAACATTATATTAGCAGATAGGACCATCTAGCGTCGATTTATGTAACAAATTCCTAGAAAAATGTGTAAATCCCCGAAATAATCCAATAAAACGAGATTATAAAACGGGGAAAAAACGTTTTTTATGTGATATTTTCGGTAAAAAAAATCAGAAAACCTTCGCTTCACCTCTGAAATCGTAAGTTTACATCATTATAAGTGTGCATTTCTCGTAGTCTACACCCTAATAAATTATCACATCTAACATGTATGTACGGTAATTTATAAATAAGTACGGTATTCCATAGTACGGGTACGGTAATTCGTTTTCGAACGTGTGGCAACACTGTCCAGGACCCACCTGATTCATGCCTGCGGACAGTTTCGACACCGTTTAGAGCAGTGGTTCCTAACCTTTTCAATATTTTTACCCCTGTGACCTATTAGGAAAACTGATTTTACCCCGACCTTACATTGTTATCAATACAAACAATTACAACCAAATGTGTAATACATTTTTATTAATATCACAATTTTGACAATTAAATAAAACTGACTAATTACGGTTGCCTACCTATTAATGCGTTGAGGTGATTGTTCTACAATTGAACATAGGCGTTGGCGATCATATGTTCAGAATTAAAATAAAAGCCCTGTATATAAGCTATGGCTCGTTCGCTTGTAACGCGTCTTATGTGGAACCGGCCTAACCCACCAAGCGGCCGGTCGCGCTAATCAACTGGGCGCAAATTTCTAACCACCTCGTTCAAACGCCTGTCAAAGTGTGGAGACGATTTAGCGGCGTCGTTAATAAATTTGGTTTTGTGACTGATGATGATGATCCTAGGGTCAATCCACGTCAATTCACCCAGGCCATGTCACCCATCACTTCAGATTTTTTTTTATGTTAGTATGACAAAGTTATGAAGCCACGCAAAATATTGTTGACCTAAATCAAGTACTTTTCAAGATATTTGGGTTGAAAGTTAAGGAAAAAAGAGCGTTTTTACCGGTCGTGTGGCGCCGCGGCAGCGTGTACCCAGTAAGAAAAAAATTAATAACTCGGCAAATTATAAATATTTAAATGCCAAATTTTTACTATTTGTTCTGTGAAATATGCAGATACTGTAAAAATTGTTTCAATGTATTATATTGCTTTGAATCATAATAAAAAATATAACTATATGTACTTTCAAAAATTTTAAGTAACAAAACATGACTTTTTGAAAATTCGATAGAGAGCTGAGGCAGTGTTACGAAGCCAACTGTAGCTAAAAGTATGATCTAACAGAATATCAAATAAAACTTATTGGATTTTAGTCTGTGTAATAGTTTAGCTAATAGAAAACTTTCACTTTAAACTAAAAACCTGAACAATTTACTATTTGTTTATAATTGTTTTATGGTAAATAATAAATACTTTTCAATTGCACACCGTGGGTCAAAAAAAACGGTACAAGTAGTTTTGATAAATCTTCGTGAGTTATTAATATTTTTAAATATTAAATATTACATTGAAAAGCCCAATTTTTATAGATAAGACGAAGTACGTTTGCTCTAAAGAAATAGCACTTAAGCCCGGAGCATCTTCTTCCATAAACTTCTTCTATCCTTTCAGGAATTCGTACTGTGCGTGTTTTTCCACTTATTTGTTTGCGTTTATTTTTACCGTAAGTTCCGAGTTTAATTGTTATTCACTGAATACTTGTAACCGACCAACCTTTTTGTGGATATTTGTTCACAATCTTTCGTGCAGATAAATTATCACATTGAAACAAATGTTTATCTTATTTATTTAGGTAAACCATTTTTGTCACAAAAACTAAATAAAGCGATAGAAGTGACGGCTAATAACTGAGATTCATTAGAAAACAAAAACAAATCATGGCCCACTGATTTTGATACCTATAAATGCGAAGCGGCGGAGCATTTTAAACTCCCACTTTTGCAGAGCCTTCATTAATGTGAAATATCTTCGATAAAAAAAAACTTTCAAAAATGCAATTAATTATTTTTGAAGTTTACAGAGTGTAAAGGTTTTGTTATTCAAAGCAAAATTTAATGCGTTAATTATTATTGAAAATATGAATATTTACAATTTGTACCGTTTTTTTTGCCCACTGTGTATATTATAATTACAAACCAAATAAACTAACTAAATAGTATTGCAAATTCTTACTTGTTAGTTATTGCTACTTGTCCGAGTGACAGCTTGTGAAAACTTGCAAATATTGATGTAGCATAAATTCTGTTTCTTTTGCAGGGAAGTAGTACACTCGACCCGATCCTTTGGTAACTAGAGTGTTAATTTTCGCAACTACATTACTTAAAGGGACATAGCAAATGTCTTCTCTTGTAGGCCAGTGAAATGCTGGAGCTGGTCTGAAAAGATGCATACATTTAACTTTAAGGTCACCTTCCTCTTCGTGCTTTGACACAATAGTTAAAAAAAAAACAGTGATTGTCATAGACACAAGCTATGTAAGAGTTAGTGAAGAGTTCTGAAAATCTTATTCTATGAACTTCTTCTCCTGTGAAATTAGAAACTAAAGTAAAATCCTCATCCACACTTACTCTTCTAGTTCCTACAGAAACATTTGATAGGGGCACAAACTGGTGGTAGCTACGAGTTCCAGGAACTGTTTTAGCTTGTTTAAATCTGTTTTCTAATCGTTGACGAGTCTCTGATAAAGTTTCTTTTTTTAGGAGCCAGAAATGAATGTTTTCTATTTTCGTTGTGCATAAGATGAAAACCTTATCAACACTATCAATTGTATTGCCCAGAGTCCTGGCTGTGGTGACACAGATTTAAAAAGTTCTTGCAGTTTTTGTACTGACCAGCACAACCATCACTAAAATATGCCACTTATTCATTAACATTTCAAAAATGATCTTTTAAAAACTGCACAACATTTTTTTGTGTTTCATACACAAATGTTACGTCATGTTCTAAATCGTCAGATAAGACGCACAAACTTGAAGTAACTATATTTCTTGAATCTTCAGAGCAAGTGTAGATAACTACTGGGTGAACCGAACATCTCCAGTCCAGTGGTAACTTTGAACTTCATCTTGAATTACATAAGAATAGTTTTCGCTAAAATCTAGCAACACAATAGCTTTGTCAATATCCAAATTTTCTTTCAGCATTTTTAAATACTGTGATTGTGCCTTTGATATAAAAAAAAATGAGGTATGAGAGTCTCCAAACTGTTGATTATAGTCTCTAAGTATTCTTTCATAGAAACAGTAAATTTAACCTGATGGGTTCTGTCAGTGGAAACCCACGACGAGTATGAAATTTCATTTTGAGGATCCCACTCTTCAAATTTTTCATGTAATAGTTGTTTCAAGTTTTCTCTTGAAGGACACTTTTCACAATGATCCAACATACAGTGTTTGTTGTCAATTGAACACACTAACAGTTTGATTAGTTCTTTATGTGTTTCTTCAATACCGCTTGCTTGAAGTAACAGTTTCACATTTTGATGGATCGTGAGTGTGAGTGTGTTCCAGCAGACCCTGCTATAACATACTATTTGGGGCGCAACATGCAGAATTTTAAAAAGCCAACTTTAACATCAGGACACTTAAATTTAAATGAAGAATATAATTCATTAAGATTTTTAAATAAAAGCCTTTTTTGCATGTATACATTGGTTGATATACTAACTTTGTCTTTTTGTCCTGGTAAAATTCTTTGATAAATGTTTTTTTACTAAACTGATAGTATTGGGTAGTGGGATGGTCAATATTCCTTTTTCTTTTACCAGATTTTTAGCTTAACGAATAGCGTACTCGCTGACCTTAAATTCTTCTTTTCTTTGTGTCAGAAGTTATTTTTTCACTCCTTGTACTTGTACTTTCAAGTTTTTCTTTATTAAGACATACAAATCAATCCATGTCTTGTGTTTTTTGTTCTATTTCTTTTGCCACTTCTTTATTCTGACCTTTAATTGGTAGAAATTCAATTTTTAAAACTCGGCTAACTTTTACTTTTATATTAGAACAAGCAGACTCTATTTTTCTTTTTTCATATGTAGCCTTACTGTGTAATGGAACAGCATGGAATTTATAAGGAGATTCGCCAATGCCAATTAAGGAATTATTCAATTCATCTAAAGTATTTACGTTTGACAAAGATGTTTCCAATTCACGAATACTGCTTTCACAGCCAGTGTCTGCGTCTTGGATTTGTTCCTCTTGAGCATTTTCAGTCGGTAAACATGTTTTTTTTTAACTTTCACTCTACATGAGTCACATATTTTAACACCTGGAGTAGCTTTTACATCTACCAAAATATTATTTACTTATTCACTGAAGTTTAAAGTAACAGTTCTTGGAGGTTTAGTTATATTTTTCTTGTGAACTTTAAAAGGATCAAAAGCAACTTATCTGGTAACACTTGAACTTCCTTAAGTAGTAAATTTTATGATGTTCACAAACATTCTTTACTAAATCACAGTTTGTGCCGCTTCTTTTAATTAAAAGCTCTCTGTCAGGTTGACTCAATTGGCCCAATCCTCTTTGTATAACTCTTTTTGTGGCAATCGGAACTATTTATTTTTCCTAAGGAACACTTTTCAAGCACATCTTTAATACAAGTCATTGTATATTTATTACTTTCACTGAACATATTGATAAACCGTACAATATTAAAAATAACTCAAGTATAACTTCACTTATCAAGATATAAAGACAGACTGAACCATGAAATTGCTAATATGATAACATAGTATTATACGCACAAATAACTGTCGCGAAGAATATAAAATTGTCGAAAAAGTATTCGTGTAAAAAAAAATCTACGGCATAAATAAACAATGCGTAAACACACCAGTTAATAACGGGAAGAAAACATAAACACAAAAATAATACATAACGGAAAAGTCAAACTTTGTATCAGCCTATAAAAATAAGTAAAAGTAAATTCACGGGAAACATAATTAATAATTAATGAATCTGTTAAATAATTAAGGGTTACTACGAATTAAACGTATATAATAAATAAGGATCTTCACTTGACGCATTACACCGTTAATGTGTTTTAATCTTAAAAATCTATAAAGATGCTAAACTATTGCATAGGCAGCTAAATTCCCATTCATTTTATTTCATATTCTATTAGAATATACTTTTAGCTACATTTAAAAAAAAAGTTGCCCAGGTAACTCCACTACCTCCCCTCTCTTTCAAATTTTCAAATAGACATGTTTTGTTACCTCAAAATTTTGAAAGTATATGTAGTTATATTTTTTTACTATGATTCAAAGCAATACAATACATTGAAACTATTTTTTTACAATATCTGCATATTTCACAGAATAAATAATAAAAATTTGACATCTAAATATCGTAAAAACGATCTTTTTCCATAAACTTTCAACCTCAATATCTTGGAAAATACTTGACTTAGGACTACAATATTTTGTATCGTTTCATAACTCACTTATAAAAACATTCGTACAGAATTGAAGTTGTGGGTGACATTTCATTTTGTTTTTGTTGAATTGACGTGGAATGACCCCCTAGTCTTCTTTACCCCTCAGAAAATGCCATTTTACCCCTCAAGGGGTAATTACCCTCAGGTTAGGAACTGCTGGTTTGGAGTCTGTTATTGCGGTAGATGGCGGTTTCATTGAATGATGTCCTGCATTGGGTCTGTCTTCACGTGTAAAGAACGTTCAATGGTCGTTAAATGCTCTATCTTCAGTTTCTGCTCCCTTTTTCCGCGGGTGTTATTTTGTTTTCAAATACCTGCCGCACCCTGTATTCCTAATAAAAAGCTTGATTTAACCTTTCGGAAGTAGATTTCAAAGTGTATTTGACAGGAAACCATAATAAGAAGTTATTCATTGAAGCTATTACTGTAAGAAAATCGAACATATAAAATGAACATAAATATATTTCTTAATGTAGAACAGAAAACAAGAAAATCTTAATACCACTTTTTGGTCATAAATCGCTATAAACCCAATCATACAATAGATTCTATGGGGCCTCCAAGGGATCGAAGCAAGTGGGACACCAAAATTTGAAGTACGAGAGACAAACGATTTCCTTACATTTTTCACAATAAAACCTTCTTTTCGAGACTTTCTTACAAAAGAAGCAAATCTTTATAATTCCTGGAGCAATTTCTTCTTGTCTCTCTAAAGCAACAGTGGTACTGATATAACCTTGCCTTCGTTCTCGGACTGCTCGTATCACTCCAAAAAACGATGGTCTACATGCTATTTTGTCAGTTTTATTGCAAGTTCTATTAGATATAATCTTCTTACAATGGAATATGGTTGTTACTGGCACCGTAAATTATTTAGAAATTTAGTCCTGCAGTATTTATCATAGAATATTATCATAATATTATCATAGAATATCTATTCGTAGACGATATATTGCGTATTACAGAAACTGACAAAATTTAGTTTTTTGCGTTCATCAAGTAAGCCATGCATTTTTCGAAAAAAACAAAAACGGATTTAGATTAAGCTTCTAAAACTGCAAATCTTTCCCCATTTAACCGAATCTGTATCCCTTACCGTTCTCGAGAACCCCGTAGTGATAACGAAAAAAAACTCTCCCTGTATATCAGAGTTTATTCCAGCAAGAGAACTGTAAAAAAAAAAAGTATTGTGTTTTTCTCGAAAATAATTTAGCAACCAATGAAGCCCTGTGAGTCTTATAGACATTTTAAAGAATTATATTATTGTAGTTAAAATAATGTAACTGTAAATAATTGTAATATTTAGACCTTTTGATGTTAAACACATGCACAATATTTCATCATAAAGCCCCATTAAGTTCTAAACACATATCATAATTGGAAAAATACATTAATTAATAACTGTTTTAGTAGAAGAATTACCCTTTACGCTATAGTTAAGATTGAAAAATAAAACAATTACTCTAATCGAAAAGTTCTGTACGAGCTCTAAATGTGATTTGATTAAATGATATCTTAGCAGTGCGGTTCGTTGGAATTAATTTAGTGCTCATGAGCCCAGGGGACGAGATTAATTTACAAATTGAATTGAAATAATATTTCTGAAAGGACGAACAATGGAGAGGACAGAAAATTACGAAACAGAAAAATATAATTATGCAAAAATATGTCTTCTCATTCCATCTCCCACTTAGCGGAGGTCTGTTTTGCCAAGAAAATTAGGGCCACAACGCCGCCCGGGAGCGGCGTTTTTCGAAATCGATGTTTAAGTTTAAAAAAAAAGTGTTCCTTTCGCGGCTATGACTAAATTTTCTTGTAATGCTCTGTGTCGCAGATGGTTTCAATGGCCTTCGAGCTGTTTAATTATAAAAGACCTCTAAATAACACCCCCACCGTTCCCGATTTCACAATCTAACTTTTAGAAATTAATGAACTATTTTAGCACTGGGCGCTATTGTACGCAGTATGTTTCAAATTGCCAATTCAGCGAGGGTTATTTATCCGTAAATTATCAACCCTAAATTACCAAATTATGACGTGTTATTTACTTAGGCTCCGCCAGCCAAAAGGAATTAATTTATTATCTCCATATTTTGAGGTCTAGCAATTGCAAGTCAAATTACATCAATCTTTCTAATTATAGTGGTCATTTCTTTTAATTGAAAGGTGCTTTAAATGTGACGATGCGGCAAGTTCACATAAAAGATAATTTATAGAGGAGTTCGGTAATGTGTGATTTATCATATATTGGTAAACTAGTTTTTTTGAAAATTTTGTAAACATTTTAACTTATTAATTAACAACACATGGTTCACTTTATCAAATACCTTGGAAAAATTTGTTTATATGGCATCAACTTGATGACCTTTCTCCAAGGCATTTAGGGTATAGTAAAGGTGAATTAATAACTTTGTTATTGTTGAGAGTCCTGTGCAAAACCCATGTTGCTCGAGAATAATTACATTTTTCAACTTCCACGTCTAAAACGCCATTTGTTACATATGTTTACAGGATGCCTAGTGGTCTTTTAAATACACGTTTGACAAGCTTTAATTTGGTGCCATGTAACCATGGGATAATAGTATATTGTACAACAAGAGTGGATATGGGGGCATCATATCCACTCGCGTTGTACAGATAACTCTTTCTACGACTGAAATCCCATTCACTTTTCATAATAAATACTGCAAAAAATGGTGATGTGGCCATCATGTTACTTTCTCCGACTTTATATTTACTTTTTCATGGGTTCATTTTCAATTAAAATCATATTTTAAATGTACATCGAGCGTTGCGTAAACTCGGATAAAACTGACGTTTAAAACGTCAAAATCATGAAAGATGGAAAAATTATACTTCAAATTCAAAAACTAGGTTTACTCGAAAACTAACGAGATTTCGAAAAAAACTTATTCTTTAGAAGTTGTTCATTTTGGCATTCTCTACAATTATTATTTACATAGAATTGCTGTAACTATTATCGTTTCATAATTATAAACCAAAAATTTAAAAAAAATAATAAATGTTTTTTCTCGAATAGCAATGATTTTATGAAAAATATTTTCAAGCAAAAGCTTTTCATTTCTTTGTTGTCTTCGATTTTTGTTTAAATATTTTTGTGATATTTTTTCTATCAAGGAAAATATTGGCAAAAAACAAAAAACAGTTAAGGTAAACACCCACTTCCGGTGTACGAAATTTTACCAAAAGCTTTTCAGTTCTTCGGATTATCAAATAAGACGTATGTTCAAAGTTTCATATCAATTTCTCTATTGGTTTTTGAGATACAGCGCACACAGACAGACACACACACACACACACACACACACACACACACAGAGACACACAGACACAAATTTTTTTTTCCAGAAATTGTTGAAATGGCATCTAGGGACCCCAAAACGGATATTTCCGCAAAAAAAATTTTTGAAAAAAAAATCACGATCACAATATCTCGTACTTCGTAACGGAGAAAGTAAAAACATGTAAATTAATTTATCTGACGTTTGATGTGTGATATTCTCTCGGCGCGGCCACGTCTCCATTATAAAAAAGTCACTGTAACATGTGGTCTACAATGTTAAAGGTTTATCAGTTTTGGAAATGTTTTCTATGCACGTAATCATAACGTTTTCATTGATAGTTTTCACATTCTTACTTGTACACCAATCCATATATTGTTTCTATGCGAAGTCATATTTTGGATCGGCAGTAATCCCTGCTGGATATTGAGCAGATTTCCTAATTTCAGGTGGGGTACAATTATTCGAATCATTTTCACTTTCCATGATGATTTCCGATTATATAAAAATGTAAATTAATTATTTGACATTTGACGTGACGTTCTCTCGTCGCTGCCGCCGCCGACGCAACGTTCTACAACAATGGTTGTTTATTATCTATAACCTGGATTTCATATCCGTACAGTTTATTGTTAGGGAATTAATCAATATACGACAAGGAGTAGAAAAAGTTAGATTATTTGAGTTGTTAATTGTTACATGTCATACGCGACGCGATGCGACCACGTGCAAGTAATTTCCACAGTACTAAACGTTTCACATTATGATGCGGGACTCATCAAAGTCGGAGGTTTGGCAGTTGTGCAATTTCAAAAATAAAAATTGCAATTTTTAATCTTCGGACTTTGTAAATGTGCAATTTTGACGTTTTGCGTCAATTTCACGAAATATGTAACAACCAATTTTTAAATTACACAACTAAATTTGCCACATTTCAACATTAGAAACATCAAAATCAGACAACTCGATTGACACTTTTGCAACTTTTTTGCACTTTTGCAATTTTGGAAGACATGCGGTGTGTCGTGTCACGCTTTACTGCTGGCTTTAGTGGTTTTTCTCTGCGTCTTGAGTTGAATCATTGTTAGATTTAACTTGCGATCCAATCTACAACAATCATAGTCAGAAATGGTGGAGTCATAGAGTGTTATCGCCACCGTAAGTACACATTTTAATCAATATTGTGTTTAAGCTAAAACTTCTACCACAGCACGCGCAAGCGTATCAGTCTGTGCCCCTGTCCCCGTTCTTGCCCGTGGTCCAGTGAACCTTGTGTGTTTTATTTTAAGGTCAACACGATGGACCGCGTGTTGTGAAGCGAGTATACATTGTAATCACTCCTGTGCCCTTCCAACTCTCTGTGCCCAACCCTTTGTGTTCTATTATACGTGTAACAAAGTTGTTTATTGCAATGTATCCTTGTTGCTATAAATGCAAAGGCGCTGTACAATCCGGCGTCGTATGCTCTGACTGCTCAGTTCAATTTCATCGGAGCTGCATTGCTTGCTACAAAAAATTCTCTAAATTGGCGAGCGATAAAGACGAGATATCTCAATGCCCAAATTGTTCCAAGACAGCTAGGAATATCATTCTCTCGACCGATCAGATTTGTAATGACATCGCGCCGAATCCAACGCCGAGTGGGCTCTACTCCTGCGCGGCGAGCGCAGAACTCGTTGCGTTAAGAAACGAAGTGTTGTCGATGAAGGATGAAATTTCACACATCAAATCTAATCAACAATATTATTTTGCGAACCTAAGTAAAGAAATTATCAATGAAATAAAATTCGAAATAGCCACTCAAATTAACAATAGCCTCCTTCCGTCTGCTGCTCAATTGCACAGCAACTCAATTTTGCCCAACACAGAACTAGTTGTTAATAATAAACCGTCCTTTAATTTGACTACTTCAAATAATTACAATAACGACACCAATAGTGCTCTGGGCGTCTCATCTACACACGAGAACCCAATTACATTAACCACGGATACCTCAGTAGCGGTCATTCCAAGCAAAAAAACTGCAAGTGTTTTGAAAACAGATACCGGAAGTGAAACAATTCCTAAAGCTGTACCTAAAACAAATACGATGTTACACGCTCCCAGTAATGGCCCCGGAAATTCAAGAAACCTGCAAATTCTTCGGGGAACAGCTGTCAACGTTGGAATCGAGGGGGCCCACAAACGATTATATTATCATATCCATAACTGCCGTCCCGATACTACACTCGAGCAACTCTCGCAATTCATTAAGGACCATGTCGGCGTAAATAATTTTACCTGTATCGCACTTACTGCAAATTCTATCTACTGCTCTTTTAAAGTAGGCATTTTAGATTCAGATCTAAAGCAATTTCTGAATGCTGACAAATGGCCCAAAAGTGTGTCTGTCCGTCAATTCATAAATCGGCGACGAAATCGTAAAACTAAACCGAGCCACGATACTCTTATAAACAGCAATAATACTGACCCAGCTAAATTGCAAAATAACACGAATGAAACATCGCAAAATTCTTTTTTAGAAGAGGTCCCAGCATCTGCCCAACAGTCGTCCGTTCCCCAAGTCAGGGCAATAAACTTGGTTTAAAAATGTTCTATCAAAATGTTCGCGGTCTTCGAACTAAACTATCCGCGGTAGTAGCGTCAGCGGCACTATTCGATTACGACGTGATTGTACTCTCCGAGACATGGTTATGTGATGATATATTTGATGCGGAACTTGGCCTACTTAACTATAATGTTTACCGTTGTGATCGCGACCCCTTAATCACTGGAAAGTCGCGAGGTGGCGGTGTACTTATTGCAACAAATCGTCTTCTGAAATCGCATGTCGTTAGTATCATATCGAATTATAGAGAGGAACTATTTATCTCTTTATACATTGACCACAACAAGATACTTATAGGCGGCGTTTATATCCCACCAAACGCACAACTTTCAACTTATCAACAGCATTGTCAATCAGTTGAAAATTTAGTGGATTTATTCCCCGGTCATCAAGTCTGCGTTATGGGTGATTATAATATGCCAAATACTACTTGGTTCGATGGTGACTATGGTGTGTACACAGATTCCACTCTTCCAGCCGCGACTTCAATATCTGATACTTTCGGCTTCATAAACTCATTTCAAATCAACAATATTTCAAACGTAAATTCGGTCCTACTGGATCTTATTTTCTTGCAGACTACTTGTATTGACAAATACGAAATCTCAACGGCAGACTACCCCATGGTTCCGTGTGACTTACATCATCCTGCTATAGAATTATCAATTGATTTCTTAGCTGATAAGGTCAACAAATCATCTTGGGACCCGAAATTGAGATATGATTTTTCTAAAACTGATTTTGTAAATCTAAACGATTTTCTAATTAATATTAATTGGGACTCAATATTAAAAGACAAAAATGTAAACGATCAAGTTCATGTATTTTACAATATTCTTTATGAAGCAATCAACACGTTTGTCCCAGTAGTGGAGTTAAAGCACCCATCCAGTTGTCGCTTTCCTAAATGGTTCAGTGCAGAGTTAAGACGTATGATATTCTTAAAGAAAACTGCACATTCTAAATTTAAAAAGTCAAATCTCCAGTCGGACTATGATAACTTCAGGTACTTACGCGACCAATGTAAATCCATGATTAAAGCCTGCCATGTTCAACATCGACAGTTGCTTGAAGACGGGATTGCAATGGACACTCGCCTATTTTGGAAACACGTCAATTCTAAACGTACACCAAATGAGATTCCAAAGACATTTGAAAGCGACGGTAAGATCATTAAAAATGAGGAGGATATTGTGAACCTATTCGCATCGTTTTTTGGCTCAGTATACAAAGATTCTAGTCCCTTTGATAACACAGTCTTGGTAGATGATTCCCGTCTAAACCTGCATTCTGTGCCCGATATTGGTATATCGTCTGTCTTGGAGGAACTGTCAAACATCAAACAGAACAAGGCTATGGGACCTGATGGGGTGCCGGCGTTACTACTAAAGCAGTGCGCCTTTTCTTTAAGTCGTCCCCTATGGATTATATTCAATATGTCTTTAAAGAGTGGGGTATTTCCAATATTTTGGAAGAATGCTCTTATCACTCCTATACACAAAAGTGGGAATAAGAACAAGGTCGAGAATTATAGGCCCATTTCACTTTTATCCCACATCCCTAAGATCTTCGAAAAACTCATCACTTGTTATATTTCCTCTAGGGTAGATGGGTCCATTTCGGATGAGCAGCATGGGTTTAGGCGGGGGTTATCAACGGCAACAAATCTGATCACCTATGGTAATTTCATAACTAGTGCGCTGGAGAACAATTACCAGATCGATTCTGTGTACACAGATTTCGCTAAAGCGTTTGACACCGTCGATCATGGTCTGTTGTCGTCCAAAATTCGCAAAATTGGCATTCGTGGACCTCTTCTCAAGTGGCTGGAATCTTATTTAAGCTGTAGAACGCAAAGGGTATCTCTAGGTGGTTACTTGTCTTCCACCATACCCGTCTCGTCCGGTGTACCGCAAGGGTCTCACCTTGGTCCACTCCTTTTTAATATCTTTATCAACGATGTCGTTTCATGTTTTAAACATTCAAAATGCCTTTTGTTCGCAGACGACATGAAAATTTTTAGTCAAATAACAAACAGTTTTTCCTCTCAACTTCTGCAGCAAGATCTTGATAGATTTAATGACTGGTGCTCGTCAAACAAAATGCAGCTGAATGTCGAAAAATGTCGGGTAATATCTTTTTATAAAATGAGGTTTCCGGCACCAAATCACTACGTTATAAATAATAAAGTTCTAACATCAGTGAATTTGATAAAGGACTTAGGTGTAATTTTTACCAGTACTTGGAGTTTCACTGAACACATCTCTAGAATTACCTCCAAAGCATCCCAAATGCTCGGTTTTATAAAAAGAAATTCTCATGATTTCCTAAATGCAAACACAATTATCAAATTATACGTCGCCCTAGTTCGCCCCCATCTTGAGTACTGCTCCGTTATTTGGTGCCCTTATACATCTCGTGATATAATATCTATTGAGCGTGTACAGAGAAAAGTTATCAAGTTTATGTCATTTAAGTTTACATTGGAACATTCGTATCCAATAATATTGGGTATGTTCAATTTGCAAACACTCGAGCAAAGACGTTTCAGTTGCGATGTAATTTTTATCCATAAATTATTAAATGGCGTCATAAATTCGGCTTATCTAGTGAGCTGCATCGATATACATGTACCGCCCAGGCCGCTTAGAACAAATCGGTTGTTCTCTGTGCCAAAAAAAAGAACTGATTATGCAAAACAATTTGGTATACCGCGTTTACTTCGCAATTGCAACTCGGTTAATATGGATTTATTTCATGTTAGTTTTCCTAAATTACGTGAGTACCTGCTTAGACTATAACTTCAAATTTTAATGTTTAATTTAGTTTAACGGCCTTGTAGCGATTGTTATCTCTCATTATAAGTACCGTAAACTAGTTGTAACTGTACCACTACTTGTATTAATATTTATTATATTTTTAACTTATTCCAACATGCCTATGGATGTTGGGCATATATGTTTTTTTTTTACATTTTAAACTTTTTGTTAAGGAAACTTAGACTTAGATTTAGGATTATATTTTAATATGTTGTATTTATCTTATATTTATATCACTATCAAATGGCCTTCCGTAAATAAAGAATTATTATTATTATTAATTTGAAAAATTAAAATCGCTGTTTAACTTGGAAAATGTGCAATTGTGACGTTTAGCGTTAATTTTACAAAAAATGGTGATGTGGCCATCATGTTACTTTCTCCGACTTGATGGTATCATTTATATTTACGCTTCCATGGTTTATTTTCAATTTAAATCATATTTTAAGTGTGCATCGAACGTTTCGTAGACTCGGATAAAACTGACGTTTAAAACGTCAAAATTATGAAAGATTGAAAAATGTACTTAAAATCCAAAAACTCAGTTTACTCAAAAACTAAAGAGATTTCGAAAAAAACTTATTCTTCATAAATTGTTCATTTTGGCATTCTCTACAATTATTATTAACATAAATTTGCTGTACCTATTAGCGTTTCATAATTGTATACCAAAAATGAAACAAAATTAATAAATTTTTTTCTCGAATAACAATGATTTTATGAAAAATGTTTTCAAACAAAATAATCGCATTTCTTTATTGTCTTCAATATCTGTTAAAATGTTTTTGTGATATTTTTCATATTTAGGAAAATATTGGCAAAAAACAAAAAACAGTTAAGGTAAACACCCACTTCCGGTGTACGAAATTTTACCAAAAGCTTTTCAGTTCTTCGGATTATCAAATAAAACTTACGTTCAAAGTTTCATATCAATTGGTCTATTAGTTTTTGAGATACAGCGCGCACAGACACACACACACACACACACACACACACACACACACACAGACACAATTTTTTTTTTTCCAGAAATTGTTGAAATGGCATCTAGGGACCCCAAAACGGATATTTCCGTAAAAAAAAATTTTGAAAAAAAAATCACGATCACAATACTTTCTCGTACTTCGTAACGGAGAAAGTAAAAATTAACCAGTTTTCAAATTACATTAAATTTTCCACAGTATGTCGAAACTCAAGAAAATTGGACATGACGCTTGGCAGTTGTGCAATTTCAAAAATCAAAGTTGCGAATTTAAAATCTTCCAACTTTAAAAAAGTAATTTTTTTACGTTTTATGATTTCACGAGAAATTTTTTAAAACCTGAAAATTTTTAAAATCGAACCTGAAGAATGCGTTGGGGAGTTGTGCAATTAAAAAAAATAAAAATCGAAATTTTTAATATTTGGACTTTGAAAACGTGCAATTTTTACGTTCTGCGAAACTTAAATAAAGATTGTATGGAATGTTTTTTTCCCGAGGTTGACAGGTTTACAAACCGAGGGCCTCTGGATGTTAATGCTCTAACAACAAACGTACAGTTGTAAATAAAATAGTGAACAAACCTGGGAGAAAAGTTGAATTCCTGCCTCGCTATAAAGTTGATCGTGAGCAGACGCAAGATTGTCTATCTTCAACCATCATCTTGAGCGGAGAATTTGGAAATTGTACATACTATTTGAGCAGACCTCATAACTCCCGAGGGAGTTAAGAGTACGTTTTCATGTCTTGTATCCATGACGATAATAGTAAATATCTTACAACAAAAAAATTAACTTTTTTAATGTATGTTATTTATTTTTCTAACTTGTTTCCCCTGTAACGTCTCTCTATTCTCGCAGTCCTGATTCTGTTGACTAAATCCATGACTCGGGCAACTCCACACAGGTTATTCCTCCACCTGGGATAGAAGAGATTCCTAGCAAGGGGTTCCTCAAACGCCTGAAAAAGGCGCAGCACGAGGCGGAAAAAGAGTCCCAACAAGCCTCTGCCAAACAGTGGCGCAGGTCCAGGTGGGGCAAAAGAGTCGCCACCGACCAACTCAACGAACCGTCCAAAAAGCAAACTAGCCTGCCCCCCTCAACCACCTATCCTCCCGGAGGTCGACTAAACTCGGCTAACAGTAGCTCCTTTTCGAGCGAACACAACCTTCGGGTTCCGATTCCGACTCAAAAAGACAAAACAATCTCACCCATCCAACTACCGACCCGGCACAAAAGTGCTTGACTCCAGTGACCGATGTTGCGGGGCTGTTTTCTTGCATTCAAAACGCAATGGGTAAAAATTTACAATGAGTTAACCGCCAACAACATCAAGATCCTGAAATCATCCCAGTCAGCGATGGCATCCGAGTGCAGGCGGAGGCACCCACTGATTTCCGCTGGCTTACTGCGTACCTTGACAAAAGGAACCTCTCGTATCATACCTTCCTGTTAGAGGAGGTAAAATCCCCATAAGTGGTACTCCGCACAGTACCAGTCAAGATTTCCGTCGAGGAGGTGCAAGAGAGCCTCAAAGAGAAAGAAATTCCGGTGACATCTGTCACCAGGATGTCCGGCCGTAACGGCCCAATTCCCCTTGTGTACGTGCAAGTGAAAAAGACTGATAAAGGTCGCAAGATCTTTCAGATCACTAGCGTCGCCGGCCTCTCCATCAAGGTGGAGGCCAAACGAGGCCAAAACGTTGTGGTAAAGATTGTTGGTGGGTGTTGCACTCTGGATGATAAGGTTTTGAACTGATTGTTAACTGTTACGACTGCTTACCTATCACTTCTGGCTGACTGATAACTGACTGATCACTTCTGGCTCACTGGTACTTGACTGATGATCACCACTGGCTGACTGATAGCTGACTGATTACTGATCGATTACTGACTGATTACTCACTGATGGGCTTGGAGTTGAAAGGACTTAAATAAACAACCTCTACCCTTGGTGGCAGGGGTTGTCGCTTCGCCTCCGAAGTTCCTGATTAGTCCAGGTGATTATGTGGTTCCTCATTTTATCCAGAGAAGGTACTAGGGGTACCTTTCTGGGTTGTCGAAATACGACTGTGTGCTCTGTTCTCGTCTTTGATGAATTATTTGATGCGTCTCCTAATTTCTATGATTGTCCCTTTATTTTGTACGGTAACCGTGACGTCCAATATTTATAATTTACACGAAAAAACAAAAACGCAGAGAAAAATAACAATAACAAAATTTCAACTGATAGTTCAGTGTTGCCATTTTGACGGTTTATTGTGGCTATGTGTGATAAAAAAAACATGAACAATTTGAATAATAATTGCACAAAAAATATCTGTGAAGAGAAGAGTGATCTTTTGAATTCTTCAGGATTAGCATAATTGGTACTGCTGTACCTGCGTCTATTATTCGCTTAAAGCTGGCGCCCTTTTATGACGGCATGTTCGCTTAGTTCTGAAAAGTTCTGCCCATCTGTTCCTAAAGTATTCACATTACCTTATTCTGAATTTTATTTGGTACTATGAAAATAATAAATGTTTCGACAAGCTTAACGCATTTGGAAAGAATTAATGAAACGGCGAATTTACGATGTGTATTAAAATATGCAAATTAATGACCCGAAGAAATGGAGAAAGAAATAAAAAAGGTATAAGGCGTCGTTGTTTCGATTGTTGAACGAAAGAATTACTCGAATCGCACGAGTTAGGATGTAGCGTAAATTAGCTGATTTAGCAAAGAACGGCGGTTACGATAGAGCGCCGGTAACAGGGCTATGACGGCATCACCACGACAGAAGTAGAAGAAGAAGGGCAGAGTAGCCATACTTAATATCGTTAACGCGGCAATGAAGCTGGGATGTTTTCCAAGCACTTGGAAGCTGGCTTCCATAGTCAAGGTAAATCTCCTACATTCCCTCAAAACTATCGACCCATCGGTTAAGCACACTAATTCTTCTGGAGTACCCTGAGTACTTGGTGAGGCTAATCCACTTCTTCATGCACCAGAGACAGTACTGCTGTAAAGTCAACGCTGCCCTCTTCGCCAAGAGATATATAGAAGCAGGGGTTCCTCAGGGGTCATGCCTCTTCCCGACTCTATATAACATCTACGTGAGCGACATGCCGGATTTCTCTCCGGTCGTGACCGCCCAATACGCTGACGACACGGCGCTGCTGTACCAAGGTCGAACTAAACATCCTACGTCCCGTAATCACACGGAGAAATCGTTCCAAACCGCTATCGATGCCTACGGTTAATGGGCGGATAAGTGGCTAATAGCGACCAATCCAAGCAAGAGTGGGGCTGTGCACTTTACACGGTCACACCCTACAAATCCGATCCTACGCTTCGAATTCAAACCAGGCGGGTACTCTATAGCGCTCCAAGACCACGCCAGATATCTGGGCTTAATAGTTGACCAGCACTTTAACTGGTCTAAACAAATGAATGGTGCCATCTGCAGAGGACAAGTCACGTTAGCCAACCTGTTCACAATTATCAACACCAAGTCCAAGCTCTTCCTAGCAAACATTGTTAACTTGTATAAGTAGGTTATTAGACCGCAGATGCTATACAAATCGCAAGCCTTTGGTTACTGCAAATCCCACTTGCTCAAAAAGATCCATGACTAGCAAACCAAATCACTGAGATGAGTAACGGGCGCTCCCCTTTACATGCGCAACTCTTAGTTACACCGTAAGTGTCATAGAGCACTTCAAAGAGTTAGCAAGTAACTTCGTCATCAAAATGGACAACGACCCTCTATCGGGAATCATCTTCCCACAAAGCGATAGGTTGTCATCCATCCTCCAGAGATATTCTAAGGTAACTTAGACAAACCCACTCAGTTTTAATACATTTTAAATAAAATCGCAAATTATAGCGACACACCTTCTGCCCCCCGCCGTCCTGTCTCCCTTAGGGCCACGGGTGGGGGCTGCCGGTTGCTCAACTCTACTTTACGAGTCAATTCAAACGACAAACCAGAAAAGACCTTGGTCTATGAGTAGAGGTTTTAGTTGGTAGACGCGATCCCGGCGAATCCAACACTAACCCTCTATAGGGGTGTCTATGAAGATCTCTGCTTCCATAAAAAAAACAAGTTAATTTGCATGTCTATTTATTTCCAAAGTTATCTGTAACCTTTTAAGAACCATTGATTTATAAATAGAAGTCGATAATGCACCAACAGCTAGCAAGTAAAGTGTAAACATCTGTGTGTGTGTAGTAACAAAAGTAACAAAATATCTAATCACTTCTGATGAGGGCAGCCCTTCCGACCCTTCGTTAATCACCTCAGACGCTTTCATAGCGCGGCTGGAGTATGACACTTGCCTCTCATAAAAATCTTTAAGAGTCATAATTACAGCAGTAATCGCCTTCATGCTTGAGGTACAATTTCTGTTTTCATGCTGTAATATAAACTGCCAGTTGTCCTTGTCCATTGCCATCAATTACAATCAAAATATATAGAAGCATCCGTAAATTATTTAACTTGTAGGTTGCATCAAATAAGAACTCTCGGTCATTAAAGTGAAGCTTCAAAAGAATAAACACATTTATTAATATTGAGTAACTCAAGGAAACACCTAAAATCAATGAGAAAGTAGACGCAGAATTAAAGAGAGAGCGAAAAAAGGATAAGGACCCAAAAGCTAAATAAAGAGGCAGAAGAAACACAAGAAGAATCGTATATGTTCTTGAAGAAATTGAAACAATAACGTTTAAGGTACAATTTCAACATTTTTGGAGAAAATGTATGGTATTTAAAATTCGATGTATAAAAACACAGTATGCACAAAACACAGTAGAACAATTAATTGCAAATACCTATATTGTGAAAAGCATCAACTGGCAAATTCGATCAACCATATTCGCACGTTGGTCACCTCAGTTTAGGTGTTATTCGTCATCATTATTAGCTCCAACTCCAACCAAGTTGGTGCCATCACCATAAGTAGTATAGCAAGGAGAGTTCTGGCTTTTGCATCGAGCAAAATTGCCAAGTCCGAAAAGTAGGTCAAGCTGGGGAAGCCAGACGAAAAAAATGAACGTTGGGTTGAATGGCTGGTTCAAGGAGACCGCTTGGTAGCAAAAACCTGTCCGCTTGGTTCATTATCAACTTTTGATAAAAATGTTGGGTTAATGACCGGTAAAGGAGATCGGAATGCTCAAGGACCTGTCTGAGACCGCTTGCTAATAAAAATTCCATTTTTAAATCTGATGCAGGCATATAAATAAAATATTTATAGGTTAAGCAAACACTTGATTGTAAAACATGGCGTACGATGCATTCGCTAAACTTAAATTTAAATATGATTATGAGTTAATTTCCGATGAAGGTACGTTTAGATCTAAAAATTGAATAATGTTACTTAGTGTAAACTTTTTACAGAATATAAATCGAATTGTGATGGTGGAAGATGTCCAGTTTGTCTAATAAATATGGTAAAATACGCAATGAATTGCGGACATGTGTATTGCACAACTTGTTTGACAAAATTAATGTCTTGTTCTATTTGCCGAATGGATAAAATTTTTGTGCATCGTATTTATTTACCCACATATGAAAACAATGAAGAGGATATTTCCAATCCAGCTAAAAGAAAAAACATTGAAGAATCTACGCCAGTGTTGACAGTTCTAACACCAGTTAAAGTTACACCTGAAAGTTTAAGGATAGCGCTTGAAGAAGAGCTCATAGTTACCCACAATGAAGGTATTATTTTTTTCGATAATAATAATAATAATGTAATTTAAAATCAATCTGAAAGTAGATATTAAAGTGGAGGAGGAGGAGGGGATTAGGAATCTTGTATAAGTAGGTAATATAGACATAGAAATGGTTAGCTCAAGATGGTTAAACTGCAAGTTGGTGCACTTCATAATTCAAAATATTATAAAGTTAGTGTTAATGGATATTTTTATGATGTTGCGGAAAGTGTGTATATGCATATGGTGAATAATTATAAAGACGCTATTTATCCAAATATAGATATATCTATAGTGTTCACTGATGATACTGAGTTATTGTTTAATCCTCATAATGATACGATTCAATATATTGGGGAATATAACGAGTACTTATTAATGTTCGAATTATATACAGAGAGTATTGTTTATTATGTATACAAGATTGATAATACATTTTATGACTTAATAAAATCCTGTTCCACACCACGAAGAAACTATTTACCACATGAAATCACAAGTTCTATTTTCAGCTATAATGTCCCAAGGGCACTGATAATTTCGCGATAATTTTGACTAAACCCCGAAAGTGTGTTGCTTAGTAATTGCCCGACGCCGTCAGGCGGAGGGCAATTACTTAAAGCAACACACTTGAGGGAACTAGTCAAAATTATCTCGAATTTATCATTGCCCGAGGTACATTCGGTAAGATAAGTTCTTGAATTATGTACAAAACTTGAAAAGCTATTTATTAAAAGTACAATTTTCAATTCGTATTTTCTTACCTCACAAAAATGCTGGAACAGTTTCCATACGTATTTTTTACTTTTGACCGTGTTTTTTGGTGTTGTAATTAAATTATGAATTGCTTCATCGCATTCTGTCCCGAAGCGTGATTCAGACATGTTTATACGTTGACAGATCGATCGTAATTTTTTATTCAAGGGTATCTATGAATATGATATAAATCTGAACATCGACACCGACAGCGGGGGTCTTATCAGCCTAAGTTTAACAAATCGCCCTGACGCGCGGGGTCTTACCGTTTCTCAGTGACATTGACGTTCTAAGTTTCTGTAGCGTGCGGCGTTCGACAAAAATGGACGAATCTGATTGGTTGATTACTTATGAAAGAACTTATCTCACTAGAAGACATTTTAAATGGAAACATGGTAAGAACATTGTTTACCCACCCCACCATTGCAACAAATCAGAATGCACAGTCCACATCAGCTAGCACACAGGCAACGCAGGGGGAGGAAGAAGATGAGGATTACGAAGAATGGTAGTTGTTTTCATTCTACATTAGTCATGGACCAACGTAATATGAATTTCTTGAAACATGAAATGAAACAAATCACGCTTCGCTTGGAACTGTTACATTTGAATATATTATTAGTTAAGAATAAGATTCAACAGTACCATAAGTATAAAGTACTTGTAATAAAGTTCAATAAATTAAATATTAAATAAAAATGTATTTTTGTTTTATTTTCCTAGCTTACACCCAATAATATATAAGGTAAGTATAAGACATTAAAATTAACATAGACAAATTATAATTCAAAATCACTTTTCTTGATCCAAGTGTTATGTTCTGGTCCGAAGCCTAACCATTTCACATACACCATATTTCCTTTCCTTCGAAGAATTTTCTCGATTAAATGAACATCTGGATATTTTGCAGTTTGTAACTCGAACTTATAAAATCCTCCTGATATCAACTCCCCTGCTTGGTCCATTAAAATATATGTTGTTGGATTCGTAAATTTAACCTCTTGAATTTTGAAAACTTCGTTGGACCAGTTTGGTGTATATCCTTTATCAAATATTCCTCTGTATTTGCTTATACGAACTTGGTCGCCAACTTTAAATTTAGTTTTCAGTGTTGCTACTTTAATATTGTTGTAGGATGTGTTCAATATACTTTTCTCGTTTGCAGAATTTACATCTGCTGGCCTCATGTTTATAGTTGAGTGTTTCGTTGAGTTGTATTTCAAAACTATTTTAGGTAATAATTGTAACCACTTGTAATTTCCCTGCAAACTGAAATCTTTCCACATCATAGATTTTAAGGTTCTATTGACTCGTTCTACAATTGATGCTTTCATTGTGCTAAATGTAGAATAATGATTAATATTAAATTTATCTAGCAAACTCTTGACTTCCTTGTTATAAAATTCTTTTCCATTATCTGTTTGTAGATTTTTTGGGATAAAAGGTGGCTTTAATATTGTTTTCATAGCTTTACAAACATCTTTACTTGTTTTATTTTTTACGGGTACTGCCCAAACATATTTTGAGAAAGTATCAATTATGACTAAGATGTATCGAAATCCTCGATTAAATCGAGCATAAGGGATCATTTCAACTAAATCAGCTTGAAATAAATCATTCAAACCTTTAATAATAACTTTTCTACGTTTAAAATTCCTTCTAGCAGGTTTATGTAATTCTTCAACAATTTGCTTTTTAAAACTCATAACTCAATCGAACATTTAATTACAAATGGTAAACTACTGCTCGATTGGATACTTAACAATTAATTCTACAAATTGCTTATAATAACTTTTAGGTTTTATAGTTATTTGATCACCAAATTTCAACTTATATCCAACTAAATTTTCTCGTTTAACTTGACTATGGTTCACATGTACCTGTGTATCACCAGGATTTATAAAAATGTGACTTATTTCACCAGAATTAAACGGAACTGAGTAAATATGAGATCCTGTATATAAATCTATAGTGTGTGTTTACTCATCATTCCAAATGTATCAATATCATAGTACAGAACTGTTTTCAGTTAAACAGACCTGTTGAAAAGCTGTTTTTCAGTTAAATAGACCTATTTATAAGCTGTTTTCAATTAAACAGACCAGATTAAAAGCTGTTTTCAGTTAAATAGACCTTTTCAAGAGCTGTTGATCCTTTTAATTTGAGTATATTCAAACATGAAGGAACAAGATATAAAAAGTAAACTAATAAAGAAAAGGAAAGCTATTAGGAAGAAATTGGAAGATTTGAAGACATTAATTTTGTCAAACAAGTTGTGCAATACACATGTCCGCAATTCATTGCGTATTTTACCATATTTATTAGACAAACTGGACATCTTCCACCATCAAAATTCGATTTATATTCTGTAAAAAGTTTACACTAAGTAACATTATTCAATTTTTAGATCTAAACGTACCTTCATCGGCAATTAACTCATAATCATATTTAAATTTAAGTTTAGCGAATGCATCGTACGCCATGTTTTACAATCAAGTGTTTGCTTAACCTATAAATATTTTATTTATATGCCTGCATCAGATTTAAAAATGGAATTTTTATTACCAAGCGGTCTCAGATAGGTCCTTGAGCATTCCGATCTCCTTTACCGGTCATTAACCCAACATTTTTATCAAAAGTTGATAATGAACCAAGCGGACAGGTGTTTGCTACCAAGCGGTCTCCTTGAACCAGCCATTCAACCCAACGTTCATTTTTTTCGTCTGGCTTCCCCAGCTTGACCTACTTTTCGGACTTGGCAATTTTGCTCGATGCAAAAGCCAGAACTCTCCTTGCTATACTACTACTACATACTTTTATCAACTAACACTAGTATAGAAAGTAGCCCGATGTCAAGCAACGTTCAAATACCAGTAAACCAATACGATATTCCTTACAACACTTTAATATCTATTATAAAAAATATGCAATTTCAGTTATTAGGATTTTGAATGTTGTTTCTGTATTTGTTAAGGCTGATTATTGACCACTCACCTCAATTTGATCTTCAAGAACTGATATAATAAAATCACAAACTTCTGATACAAATTGAGAAATTGTTTGTTTGAAGATTTCAAATAAGTACATTAGAGAAGTATAGGAAAACTCTTCGTAAGAAATTGAAGTGTTGTAGTCCACCCAGACTTATTGTGAACATTCAATATTCAACAGCTACTAACTTTTGCTAATGTGTATGACGTTTTGAAGTGGATAAGGGCTGGCCTTCCATAAAATGTAATAAAACTAGAAGCGTGGCGGTTTTATGGCCATTAACACATTAACCGCCATGGGGTCACCGGTGACTGACACCTAGTTATTCCAATGCGGCCGTGGGGGTCACCGGTGACCGGCACAGCAAACTGAGTTTAGAACTATCATTCTGCGCCGCCGGTTACACATTTTGTACATTTTACATTACAGACTGACCGGCGTGGCGTTACTGCACATTGCTGCAAATTCGCTTAAAAATATTTCTACTTTCTCCGTTACGAAGTACGAGAAAGTATTGTGATCGTGATTTTTTTTTCAAAATTTTTTTTTATGGAAATATCCGTTTTGTGGTCCCTACATGCCATTTCAAGTCGGAGAACGTAACATGATAAAATAAAAACATGATAAATACATATGTGGTTGGGAAGGACATTGCGGGCAAAAAGTTACTACTTTTTTCGTTTTATTTTTCGCATAATTTCTGTTCTGATTTGCAACGTTGTCCTTATAGCAACTATTGCAAGTTTTTCTTGCCAATGTGGCAGGTCTTTCTTTGCGTTCAAGCTCATGTTTTATTCGCCTGGGTCGAGAAGTTGAAGGCATTTGGGTTTCAGCACTTTCTGTGCACAGATATTCCGCTATTGCTTTTCTAAATTTAATCACGGATATTTCGTGTTTGGTTACTGAATTATGCAATATCAATGCATTTACTAGTGCAGTATTCAATAATAATTCAATCGCTAGCTTCTTGTACCATCTTATGGAATTTCTTAGCGGTGAAGAATATGCTGTCATTTGATCTGATAGATCAAGTTGTATTCAGTTACAATTTTAGGCTTATATTTTTCTTGGCCTCTCTTATTTGTAACTCTAACAAACTGGGTAGAATGATTTGTTGGATAGTAAGAAAACGTCACGTTTGTCTTTTCATGACAGTTAATGATAGCGGTTTCATTGCCCAACAGTTTAGTTGTTACTATGGTTACGATTCGTTTTTTGTCAGCGAACTGCCGCAATTTCCAAATAGAAAAAATATTCGTTATAATTTAATATAAACAGAAAAATCTTAAGGTAATTATTTAATATGATGCGAAAAAGTATAGTATAAAACTAGTGAACAAGTTGGCCATTGCCAACGGGTGAATTGCAACACGAGCCTTGTGGCAATGGCCAACTTTCACACTCATTTAATAATATTCTATTATTAAACAGAAGTGTAGCTGTCATTTCCAAGGCACTCTTTGCAAAAAAAGGATTTTTGGCATATCCATAAAAAGGTAAGTGTAAGACCAAACCTCAACACATGACACATCACCGTAATCAGAAAAAGAATTTGTATTTGAAAATGTAAAAATACAAGATGGCGCCTATAAGAAAAATAAAGTTAATGATATTTCCCGAAAATCGAAACGTCGAATTTTTATTATTATATCACCACGTTGTAGAGCGTACAAGGTGGCAATGATAAAGTTTCAATTGTTTTGAAGTATCTCTATAAATAGTCTCGCAAAAAAATACATCTTTTGAAAATTTCGATTTTTTTCGGATATCTTAGCAGGTAGTCGGAATATTTTATGTTTCAAAGCGGCATTATGTTACACTCCAGATTGGGCAAGTTTGCCCTAATTCAACCAACCCTGTATCTCTTCAAATAAGCGAGATCTCCATGCTTAAGCTCCAAGAACGGGCACCCTGTATATACAGGGTGTTTCAGAGCTCTGGGAACGGTCAATCACGTACTTATTTTCCAAAATTTCGAAAAATATCTTATACAAAAGTTGTGTATAATAGTGAGCTACACGCCCTAAAAATATTTAAATTTATACAGGGTGTCTCATAACAAAGTTACAGACCAAACTTATGTTTTTTTAAATGGAACACCCTGTATTTTTTGTCATTTTTGAATTATATGGAGCAAATAAAGGTGAGTTACTTCAATACTCCCTATACCTATTGTTTTCGGTTTTCGAAATATTTGAAGATTTGTTGAAATGCATGGTCTGGGTGAAATTTCTTTTTTGCCCCAGTGATTGACGTTGAACGATTAAAATCATTTCTATTTGGTTGAAGGTTCGAACTATAGAGCCAACCATGATTTTATACAAAAAATTATACAGGGTGATAAAAAAAATGCGGTAGAAAAACCCAACTTATAAAGTTAAATAACATCGTTTTTTCAAATGGCACACCCTGTATTTAGTAACGTGTTCTTAAGTAGAATTCAATTATCTTTCAGATTGTATAAGGGTTCCCTGTTCATAATCTCAATAGTTTTCTTGATTATCAGGAATAATTATTATAATCTGAAAGATAATTGGATTCTACTTGAGAATACGTTACTAAATACAGGGTGTAAGTCCACAATATAGTACTTTTTTTGACGAGACGTTTTATGGCCGAGCGAGCGAAGCGAGAGAGGCTGATAATGGAGGCGAGTCCATGAAGTGCTATTGTGGACGAATTACATACAAAGCTTTGTGTTCGACTGTTTTTAGCACTTTTGGAATACATTTTAAATACAAGCTGAAGCAATTTATTTATATATATATACCGGGTGACCCAGGGATCTGTAAAAGTCCCATAACTTATTTGCTATATGAGATATCGACTTCTAGTTTTCTTGAACTGGTACCCACATTTATTCTACATATTTTAAAAATATGTATGTTTTTATACAGGGTGTCCCAATAGACATAACAGAGCAAAGTTATGTTTTTTAAATGGAACACCCTATATTTTATTCTTCATTTTCAACCCTCTTAAGAAGCTGATAAAAATACCATAAGATAGTATGGGTCTATTATGGACGGTTGGTTAGTTATGGGCAAATTTGTGGCAAAAACAAGGACACATTGAAAAAATTGCAGAAGCACTCCTAGCAAAGCTAGCGTCATTTTTTATTCACTAAAGAATTTTCCACATCATGAAGAATAATACAAATTGGCTTTGGTTATTTTTTTGTTCATGCTGCTAGACAGGGTGTCATCATACGCAAAATATTGGATAACTATTTTTTTTCAAATGGAACACCCTATATATCTTGCCACCAATGCATGGAATTTTTATTAAGCTTTCCAATGATGTACAATTTGTATAATGAAGTATTAAGGATTCTTGAGATTTATCCATAAAAAACATTTTTCTTTTGTCATCTCCTGCTTATTTTTGGATTTTCAGCCAAAACTATGCATTTTCTGAAAAAATAATAAGAGACCAAAGTTGTAGAGCGGAAAATGTTCGATCGATATAGGTCTTTCGACTTTTCCAATAATGCGTGCATTGCCCGCCAGAGTGCGCAAAATTGTGACCGTACATGCATTTTAGCGTTTCTCTCAACTTTTTTGTTAATTAATTGCACTATATTTTATTTTCCACGTCCTCTAGCAGAAAAATGGGTAATTATAGAATTATTCCAATGACCTACATCGATTGAAAATATTCCGCTCTACAACTCTTAAAAGAAGCAATTTTTGCCCAAAATGCATAGTTTTCGCTAAAAATACAAAAAACCATTGAAAAACGCAAAAATTGATACATAGATTTTCAATTTGCATTTTTAGGGAAAACTATGCATTTTTGGCAAAAATTTCCTTTGTTAAGAGTTGCGGAGCGGAACATTTTCAATCGATATGGGCCATTTTAATTTCCCTGTAATTTTCCGTTTTTCCGCTAGAGGGTGCGAAAAATAAAGTATAGAGCAATTTATTAATAAAAAATTTAATAATAATAATAATAATAATAATCTTTATTCACAAAATAATGTACATGGAAAACTGTTTCACATTACATTATAAAGAATAACGTCAAACAAAGAAAAATAATGCTAATAAAAGAAAAATTTGAAAAGAAAACGCTAAAATGTTTATACGGTCACCATTTTGCGCGCTCTTGCGGGCAATGCACGCATTATCTTAAAAGTTGAAAGAACCATATCGATCGGAAATTTTTCGCTCTACAACTGGTCTCTTATAATTTTTCCTGAAAATGCATAGTTTTGGCTGAAAATCCAAAAATCAGCAGAAGGTGACAAAAGAAATATGTTTTTATTGATAAATCTCAAGAATCCTTAATATTTTGTTATACAAACTGTATATCATTGGAAAGCTTATTAAAAATGCCATAGACTGATGTCAACTTATATAGGGTGTTCCATTTGAAAAAAAATAGTTATCCAATATTTTGCGTATGTTGACACCCTGTATAGCACTATGAATAAAAGAGAACCAAAACCGATGTGTATTATTCTCTATGATGTGGGAAATTTTCTAGTGTATAAATAATGTTGCTCTTTTTGCTACGAACGCTTCTGCAATGTTTTCAATGTGTACATGTTTTTGCCACAAATTTACCCATAACTAACCAACCGTCCATAATAGACCCATACTATCTTATACTATTTTTATCAGCTTCTCAAGAGGATTGAAAATAAAGTATAAAATATAGGGCGTTCCATTAAAAAAAACATAACTTTGTTCTGTTATGTATATTGGGACACCCTGTACAAAAACATACATATTTTTAAAATATGTAGAATAAGTGTGGGTACCAGTTCAAGAAAACTAGAAGTCGATATCTCAAATAACAAATAAGTTATGGGGCTTTTACAGATCCCTGGGTCACCCGGTATATATATTTCAATCATGGTGTGCATTTGCTGCCACACTAATGTCGTTCATTGTAAATTTCATAGAGAATGGATGATTAGGTTAAACAATCTAACTCGCACAATAAACGTCCAAACCTTGCAAACTTCTTCAGGAGTAAGTGTAATGAATAACAGTAAGTACTATCGCTATAAACCATTATCGTAGTTGATCTCTCTCTCTTTCACTGACATAAGAGTTCAATTTACTTTATCAATCATGAAACTGGAAGCTTACTGAAGAAACGTGGAAAGCTGGAAGCACCTGCAGTGGTAGATATAATTTTGACGCCACTATGTTTACTGAAATGTTCTTCTTCCATTAAAGTTTTAACTTCAAACCAACGCCATCTTGTTTGCAATGATGAAAATTAAGATTTTATTTTGAAATCATGAAACTGGAAGCTTACTGAAGAAACGTGGAAAGCTGGAAGCACCTGCAGTGGTACGAAATGGCGTACGTTTTGGCCTAAAAACAAACCGCCAAAGTTACTATTTTCGTACAGTCGAACATAATAGTATATTCTCCACGACCATTATAAAATTTAAGCATTCTGAAATCAATTTTGATCATAGAACATACACATTCTCGCTCTTGTTATGGAACAAAACACTCTGCGTTCATGCGTTTTGCATGTTATTCATTCCATAACAAGTAATGGAATGAATATTCTCACACCGTTTCGAATAAAACAATTAGCCTTGGATATCACAATTGTCATAATACTATAAACATAACCACTAACGTGATAATAAAAAGGTAAGTTATTTGTGTTCATTATTTTATTAGTCTACTTTTCTGGTCGAGGAGAAAGTATAGTCTGCAACTCGGTTAGAATGGAAATTCAGATGCTCGTGGTTCCTCGCGCTCGCCTCACGGCTCGCGCTCGAAATATTCCACTCGCATCGAATTTCCATTCTAACCTTGTTACAGAATAGTATATTCTGTAACAAGGTTAGAATGGAAATTCGATGCGAGTGGAATATTTCGAGCGCGAGCCGCGAGGCGAGCGCGAGGAACCACGAGCATCTGAATTTCCATTCTTACCGAGTATCAGACTATACTTTCTCCTCGACCAGATAAAATAGACTAATAAAGTAATGAACACAAGGAACTTACGTTTTATTATTACGTTTGTGGTTATGTTTATAGTATTTTGACAATTGTGATATCCAAGGCTAATTGTTTTATTCGAAACGATGTGAGAATATTCATTCTATCCCTTGTTATGGAATGAATTACATGCAAAACGCATAAGCGCATAGTGTTTTGTTCCATAACAAGAGTGAGAATGTGTACGTTCTATAATCAAAATTGATTTCAGAATGCTTAAATTCTATGGTGGTCGTGGAGAATAGTACATTCTGTAACAAGGTTAGAATGGAAATTCGATGCGAGTGGAATATTTCGAGCGCGAGCCGTGAGGCGAGCGCGAGGAACCACGAGCATCTGAATTTCCATTCTAACCGAGTTGCAGACTATACTTTCTCCTCGACCAGATAAAATAGACTAATAAAATAATGAACACAAAGAACTTACATTTTATCACGTTTGTGGTTATTTTTATAGTATTTTGATAATTGTGATATCCAAGGCTAATTGTTTTATTCGGAACGATGTGAGAATATTCATTCTATCCCTTGTTATGGAATGAATTACATGCAAAACGCATAAGCGCATAGTGTTTTGTTCCATAACAAGAGTGAGAATGTGTAAGTTCTATAATCAAAATTGATTTCAGAATGCTTAAATTCCATGGGGGTCGTGGAGAATTTTTTTTCTATTATCGATCCTGCATTCTAATATTAAATCATCTTTATTTAATGACCTCATGAAGCGTACGTCACTGCGTATATCTCTTGCTAAAAGATTCGGCCTAGTCCAACATCCAAGGACTCTTATTTTTCAGCTTTTGAAAAATAATAGTAATTGCAGCCACGTATGACAGTAAATCATCTTCGCACTACATTGCTTACAAATATTGAAATAAACACTACACAAATGTAGACGGAACATTACTTGCTGCAGCAAAACAATGATACTATGACTTAAATGGATTTTCTTAGTGTAGACAGAATGTTTTCGGTAATTTCGTTGTTCTCTTTCGAGAACAGCTTAGGACAGCCAGCAACAACAAGTTCCTCTGGATTCCTTTAGTGCGAACATATCTTAAAGACATACTTTATTACGTTGGTCGTACAACACATTAAAATTCTATCATTTCGAGATAGAGATAGAGAAAATAAATCGGGTAAAACGGATAACTCGGAAATAAATAATTTACGCTAACATGGACTTTATAAATCGATTCACGTTCCAGCTGCACGTTTTAAAACAAAAACAGCATTCTGATGTAATCTGCCGTTGTGCAGTACAGAATAAAATGAGAGCGACGTCGCGCGTCGTCCGCAACTCCCAAATCTAATCCGGTCGTTGTTTATAAATATTGATTCCATCACGGGTATATCTAAAAAAAAAGCACGATAAACTATTGCTCCAAATATGCGTGAGCCAATCCCGTATACACACGTACGTACGTGTGTTTCCGTATTTATGTTTTGTTTTCCTAGAAAATCCCACAAAAACGAAAGGGTTCGGTATCGGATACACACTATAAAGCATTTCGGGTTTTATAACTTCTAGATTATATCAAAATATTTAGGTTGGCACGCCTGCAGTCCAATTATTTTGCGCGCCAAAGCCGACATATTTATATGCCCTGTTTTTACATTATCCGAAAAATCACATACACACCGAAATTATACGGGCGCGATACCGCAAAAACTGGATCAGCATCAAATATTCAAAAGGGGGTTCTCCGGAGGACTTTACTATAAATGCGTATAAATATTCAAACCTTTTAATGGAATATACAAATATGTATAGCGTACAAGTACATCGATTCAATATATTTTAGTAAAACCCGTGCGTCCAGAAGGTATTAACTTCGAATCGGTTTATACATTTGATCGATCTTTAGTTTTATATTTAGATAAAATATATAACTACTACAGATTCAATTGTATAAGTGGTTTTTAATCGTTCTAGTGTTTACGGCGTGTTCCAATTAAAATGGGATTTTCTTGCACCCAGAAGTCGTTACGAATGCATATTTGTACATGGAATTGGGGTGGTTAATTTACGTTTGTCGTACTAACGGTTTTAATTAAAAATCGATACGAAATGAAATATTTTATTAAATCAAGTTCCTTTGAATGAATCATATGAAACTTATGCATTATTAAAGTTTTGGTTCTTGCATTATTATTTATAATAATATTAGGTACGGGGAAGGTGTTATATCAATTATGTACAATATGCAATTGCGTCTGGTCTCTATTAGTCTAGGAATGGTCGTTATTTCACGAAACTGTGTATTGAAATACCACAGGTCGTTATTGTAACCAATATAAGAATTATACAGTGACTGTGACTGTGACTGTGATTGCGACTGTTACTTAAACCGTAATTGCTACTTAAAATCACAATTGTTACACAAAGTATGACTACTTAAACTATAATGGCGAGCATAAAAGTAGGGTCACAATTTGATTTTTTTTTTATTTTTAGTTTTTCACGTGTTGTACCAGTTTAGTAATTGATTGCTTGAATAAAAAAAAGTTTTTTGTTTTTCAAACAAAAAAATGAAAATGAACAATTTCAATTTAATATGCTAACTAATGAAAATGATGAAGTTTACTTTCATACGCTTTTGTTAAAACAAACGAGCATAGTTTTTGTTTCTGTGATGACATCTGTCTGTGCAAATGGTTTGTGTATTATTAGCCTTCCGTCGGGCGCGGCTGATCTGATTGATACCGCGCACCTATTTTGCGCACTGATATTTGCTCACAGTGCCGCAGCGTGCTTGTTTTCACAATAGCTTCCTCTTTTGCTCCCCTCTTTGAGGTAGTAACGTTTAGTTGCCAACTAGCATTCGAAGTGTAAAGATATTCGAGTTTTGTTCAATTTGATCAACCGCGCCCGTTCCCGTTAGTTTTTAGTAGTATTTAAATTACGTCTCTTACCTGTATTAGTAAGTACAATTGTTATGTTTTCTTGTATAAAATACATTTATAATACTTGTATGTCAGCATATTAGGATTTATAGTCGATTTTTCAATACATATCAGAATGATATACCGCGCCTCTTTACAATTTGCAAATTGATTTTTACATTTCAGATTCTATCACATAAGTTTACTAGCCATGTACAAACGAACTTATGATCTAGATAATCCAAGAGACGTGGAAGAACTTGAAAAAATTCTTCTCGATGAAGATGACGATGAAAAACTAGAAGATTTTGACGACGAAAGTGATACCGATGGTGAAGATAACGTTGAAATAACGCAAGAAAATGTTGAATCAGGACAAGAAAATAATGAAGATTCCTCTGAAGATGACGACGATGAAACAGAAAAATATGATAATTATTTTATTGGAAAAGATAAAGTCACTAGGTGGAATAAAATTCATTCATCGCAAAAGGTCCGTGTGCGAAGTCATAACATTATTATAAAGTTGCCGGGAGTAAAGGGTATGGCGAGAACGGCACAATCCGCTTTGGAATGCTGGAGTTGCATCATTTCTGACGACATTTTGCATTTAATTGTTCAGTATACCAATCAATATATTGAAACAATAAAAACCTTATTCCACCGCAAAAGGGATGCAATGCCAATAGATATTATTGAACTGAAAGCTTATATAGGCCTCCTTATTTTAGCTGGACTCAACAGAAGTAATAGGCAAAGTTTAGAAGATCTTTGGGGATCAGATGGAGATGGAATTGAAAAATTTCGACTAGTTATGAATATAAAACGTTTCAAATTCATTACGCGATGTCTTCGTTTTGATGATCGCACAACACGCAATGAAAGGAAACAAACCGACAAACTTTCAGCAATTCGCGAAATATTTACCATGTTCGTGAATAATTGTCAAAATTCCTATACAGTAGGTGAAAATGTCACAATAGATGAAAAACTGGAAGGATTTCGTTGAAGATGCAGTTTCCGGCAATACATTCCCAGTAAGCCTAACAAATATGGAATAAAGATATTTTCACTCGTCGATGCCAAAATGTTTTACACATATAATTTAGAAATATACATTGGGCTTCAACCTGAAGGAATATTTCGACTGAGCAATAAACCTTTGGATATTGTGTTACGCCTTTGCAAGCCTCTCTATAAATCAGGAAGAAACATCACTGGACACAACTGGTTTACCAGCATTGAACTCATAGATAAATTAAAAAATAAGAATCTTACTTATGTCGGAACTATTCGAAAAAACAAACGAGGGATTCCACCGGAATTTATAACAAATAAAAGAAGATCGGTTAATAGCAGTCTCTTTGGTTTCAAGAAAGGATGTACGTTGGTTTCTTATATACCAAAGAAAGGAAAATGTGTGATTTTAGCATCAAGTTTACATGAGGATAATTCGATAGATCCCGATACTAAAGACAAACAGAAACCCAATATCATAACTTATTACAATAGTACCAAAGGCGGAGTAGATACTACAGACAAATTGTGTGCATCCTACAATGTTGCAAGAAATGTACGTCGGTGGCCCATGGTCATATTTTTTGGCATGATCAACATCAGTGAAATTAACGCACAAGTTATTTATTATAGCAATAGCCCAGCAGAAAATAATATTAGAAGAAGAATTTTTTTAAGAAAATTATCTCATGAGCTAGTTTTGCCTCATATAGTTCGAAGAAGTGTAGAAACATCAGGATTGCATATTGAACTACAAGAGAAACTCAAACGATTCAGGCCGCTTGAAGATAAAACTAATGCTGAAAATGTCGAAGAACGTGAACCACAAGGTGGTACAAAACGAAAACGATGTGAAACATGCACAGAAAAGAGGAGACTTACCAAATATAATTGCCAAAAATGTGATAAGGCTATATGTTTGATGCACTTGAAATGTTTTTGTTCAATTTGTAGTCAAGAATTTCTTCAAAATAGGCAACAAGAGTGATGCATACATGTTCGGTATTACAGTTTTCTTTATAATGTAAATTATTGTCTGTACTATTGTTTTGCATTTTGAATTTATTTTGTTTATATCGCAATAATTATTATTTGCTTAGAGTGCATTTATGTCAGTTTATACCAGTTTTCATTGGAAAATTATTGTTTAAGTTATTTAAAAATAAAATTGTATTTGCATTATTTTTACGAACTTATTTTACCTTAATCCCCTTTATTATGAATGTAGTTTACTTGTAATTATCTAAAACTACTAATACAGTATTGTTATAACACAATAACTTATGCGATCATTTTGATACACCGCGCCCGCTCTAGCTACAATACAGACCGCGCCCGACGGAAGGTTAGTGTTTTGCAATGAGCATAAATCCTGTTGTTGCAGCATGAATTGTGGCGGCTTTAGAAGACGGCGCGAAACTGCGAGAAACGTTGATGTAGGTCTCTCGAGTGTGCAACGAGTATGGCGGCTGAACGAAGAGACAGGTTCAGGGCGAGGCAAGACTACAACAGCTAGAGATGACCGCTTTCTTGATTCTAGTGCTTTGAGAAATCGAACGGTTACTGCAGTTTTCCTTCGAAATCATCTGCAAGAAGTGAGAAATGTAGACATAAGTGAGTGGACAGTTAGGAGGCGACTTCGTGCTGCTGGATTATCTTCTCGAACAAGAGGTACTGGACCGCCACACAGTGGGCAAAATGTTCGAAAACGTGGCCAAAAGTCTAAATGTCATACTGTATCCACAAAAATGGGTACGTATACTTAATTAATGATCAGTTATCGAAATGATTTATAAAATTTACAATGGAAGCTCCAAAAATGGCGTCTAGACGCCATATACGAGTAAGCAAAGCGTATCATGGAACGTAAAAATTAGTTTAAAAATTGAAATAGCATGCAAAGTGCATTGAATATGTTGTATTTATTTAATAACTGAAAGATTTTGAAAATATAACAATGTTATGAGACTTCAAAATGGCAATTTATAATATTAACAGTGGTAATATTTAAATCAATTGCAAAAATGAAAAATTTAATTGAAATTGTTTTAAATAACAATTATTATTTCATCATAATTGTATGATTTTAATTACCAACATTTCAAAGTGGCGGCTTTAAAATGACGTTTTTATCACATAACTGAGTTAAGAACATATCTGACATGCGGAAACATCAATAAAAAGCGTCAACGCTGTCGTCTTCATTGCCTGATGAATCTGCCACGGGACATTGTAAAAGTGTAATTGCATCCTAAAAAAGCATGCTTGGATGCTTTCTCGGTAATTTTCGCTGGCTGGTATTAAGCGGATCAGACGACACCAGTAGCCAGCGGAAGACATCCTCCATCGTCTTAACTCGCGAGCACGTTCTTGAAATCTTTATTGCGTGCCTCTTGTGCCTCTTCAGACAATTGACCAATAGGCAGCAAAGCAAACTGTATTATTTTTGAACTATGAATCAAAAGTTTGTGTACAGTTGTTGGCATATAATACCAGGGATATAGTGTTACAATTTTTTTTGCAGTGTCCAAACAGAATGCTTCAAATTCTTCAATTTTGATATCTGTCGTTCATTGTAAAAGTGAATTATCTCCTTGTAATTGAATTTTTCAGTAACGAGCCTTTTGCAAATTAATGTGTAGAAAAAAAAATACAACTATTAATTCAGTTTTTTTTATTCTTTATTGTTTATTGCAAATCAAAGTTATAATATTTTTCAGCAACTTAGAAAATAAAACCAATACTAATTAAATAAATTAACTGAAACTTTTTTTTCTGGAGTTACTTCACTGTTATAGTGAAATGTTTTGTTTTAATCATATGAAATTTCATCATCAGACGAACGCTCATCAGCATTACGTGTGCTCGAACGAGTTGGTATATCTATGGGTAAGTTTTTGTAGTAATTGTGATAAATAGGCGGAATGTATGGTAAGAGATCAAGCATATCTTTCTTCTTTGCGTTAGTGACTGGTCTTCTTGATGGATAGAGTGGATCTTGTTGAATATTGTACAAGTGGGCCTGTCGTCCTTGCTTTTTTTACATAAATCTACTTTATAAAAAGGTGTTTCAGAATTTAGTGTTTCTTTAAATTGAAATTGTAAAGGATGATTCTTTTCAAACCTCAGCCATCTAATATTGAGCCAGCTAAATTCATAACGCCAAGTTGTTTTTTTTCTATTTGTAATAGAGTTTTCTAAGGCAGCCGTACTTAAAAAGTCGTCATTTTTCATTTCAGTAACCACAAAATAAGGTTCTTTGCGTTTTGCTCTCTTTATAATGTCGACCCATTGGTCTGGGCTATAAATTTGTCAAAGGCGGCGACTAGCACTCTCTATTATTCCAAATTCCCCATCATTGGGAAGATAAGAATGTCCTGATACCAAGAACTTGTGATCCATGGTGTCAATTGTAGTTTCAGGGTCTTGTACAAGCTTCAAAAGAGAAAGAGTTGTCTTGATATTTCGGTTTTGTCCAGTGCACGAATCGGAGTACATAATGACTAGACTTCGGATTTTTATGCATCAAAATTGTTGAAAATATGCGCATATTTATACAAAAATTTTAAAGAAAATATGCAAAAATATGCAAATATATTCAAAAATATGCAAAATATGCAAAAATATGCTTTCTTATCTATTACACAATTCAGTGAAAATAAATGAGATTCTATTTAGGAGACGAAGGAGTATAAAACCGAAAAACTTTTACTGTCCATACATAACTATAAACAATAAATTTTCATTTACGTAAGTGCTTAGTATCTAATAATAATAATAATGTAATAATAATATATTTATTTCTTAACAGATTATTACATCTACATATATACAAAGTCTACATATATACAAAAAATTATTATTATTTCCATTCAGTAACAGTAGAATAATATTTAATTATCAAGTGCTTCTCTAAATTTTCGACAGTAAATTTGTGTCGCCTGTCGGATAATATTTCTTTAAACGCTGAAAAGCTTCTCTCGACATCCACTGACGTTATGGGTGCAAATTTTAGCGAAGCTATTTGTTGAGGATTTAATATATTATTAACAAAATGATTTTGTATTCCATTTTGTCCCCCTGATAAAATTGTAGAAATGGCAACTAGTGCCTGATATCCATAATTTTTAGAAATAACATTGTGGAACTTCTTTAATATAGTGTTTCCCGCCCCACCCGGAACAACTTTTAATTTGGATTCGCATCTATTCACAATATTAATAGCATCTATCAATGGCATTTGTATTTTTTCTAATTCTTTTATAGAAATACTTAAAAAACTAAAATGCGCTTTAATAAATGATAATTGTTCTTTTATTTCTCGTTTTTCAAATAAATTTCTACATTTTGTTATAGAATCAGAGGTAGTTTCAAATTCTAATATAACATTTTTTATGTTGTCGTAGTTGTCAGCATAAAAGTTAACTGCGTCTAACCACGTACCCCATCGGGTTATTATTGGCTGAGGAGGCAATGCAACATTGGGTAAACGTTCTTTATATAACTGAACTCGAAGTGGTGCCTTAACAAATATTTGTTTTACATTATTGACTAAAGAATTTATTAATGGAAATTGGTATCTAACTTGCTCGGCAACTCTATTTAAAGCATGTGCTAAGCATGTTACATGCGTAAGATTTTTGTAAATTATTTTTAAATTTGTTCCCGCTTTTATCATGTATGCGGCTGCATCAGTAACAAGCAGAAGAATATTTTCAGTGGGAATTATCTCTGGAGAAAAAAATGTCATCAATTCTTGATTTATAAAGCGAACAATTTCTAAACTATTTGTTTTTTGTAGCTGTTTTGTAGCAATTAAAAAAGATGTTGGTTCAATTGTTTCACTTAAGACACCGATCAATAAATTCACTATATATCTACCAGAAACATCAGTCGTTTCGTCAACAATAATATAAAATAAATTATTTTCGACGTGTCTTTTGATTTCAGCGATAACATTATTGTACAATGGAGTTACATAATTTTTCCGTACCGTACTTTCATGTGGTATATTTTTGTTACAAAAAGTTTCTAAAAATTTTTTAAATTTGCTATTTTGCAACTTGTTCAATGGAATATTGGCACTTATTAACGCGTCACATAATTGAATATTAAAATGTTCTTGTTCCGATGTTTTTGAAGAGGAGGCCCTTAGCGATTGTTGCAGAGAAGTTTGTGAAACTTTAGTATCTCTCATTTCCCTGGATTTTGCTTGATGCTTTGTAGTTTTCACATGTTGCTCTACTTGAGACTTTTTTTCACAAGCGACCTTAAACAAACAATATTTTTGTTAACTAAATGTAGCTACTTTAATAGCAATGAGATATTGATTTATTAATGATTAATTTCTTAAAAACCCCACTTCCAGTCGAACTTTTTCATTATTCTCAATTAATTTAAAGATTTTCATTTTTCTAGTTTTATTTCATTATTTACCATTTAATGGTAAGCATAAAATATTTGACCATAATAGATTTAAGCACAACATTAGCAAAATTACAAAATTAAAAAAAAATTATAAGATGCTTACCACTTTTCCACAAGCTTTGCAGAACACTTCCCCATTGTTGTAATGCAAAACTAGTTCTAAATATGTTTTTATCCACGCGGATACAAGCCCACTTTTCACTTTCGGCATATTCGCACTTGCTTTCACGATACTTGAACAGCAAATGAAGTGTTTTAAATTTTGCGTAAAGGTTCAAGTGAAAGCCAAAACATCTGATAAAATTAGGAACTATCTAGAACCTTTAAAAACCCAATATACCCATAAAACTTAATTTTACGAGCGGTACAAAGGAGACTCCGCGCCCTAGCCGCTAACCGTAAACATATTTCACACGCTCAAGGGAGGCCTTGAGCCTGTGAAATATTTCTGCTTGATTTTTATTACGTCTAATAAAATATAAAAAAAACAGGTTATTATTTCTTTTAGTTTAGTTTATTACATCCGGTGGTTGGAACCTGGTAAATGCGTCAGCAAGTGCACGTATACAATTTTCTAGGGCGGGTCACGTAGAGTTTACGAATTTTGCTTACTTATTCACAATAGGTAAAAAGAGCGAAAATATGCATTTTATGCACATAATGAAAAAAATATGCTCTAAATGCAAAAATACTAATAAATATGCATTTTATGCAATTTTTTATTACGCAATATGCTTTATTTTGGCGAAATTCGTCCAGATACTAAAAGTTACAGTGATATTCCCAAAATTAAACAATATGTATTTTGCATAAAATCCTAAGCTTGATAATGACATGGTTTTGTAATGCGGTATAAGTTTTTAAGTGCTTAATAAGACATGCTGTAATGTCTTGAGAACCCCTTCCACCTTCAACCTCGTCCCAGACATTCATGTATCCTGTATTATTATTAAAGCAATGTATTCCTAGATTGTACAAATAAAGATTTCTTTTATTTATTTATTTATTTATTTATTTATTTATTTATTTATTTATTTATTTATTGTTCATAAACCCAACAGACTCAAAGTCCATTAACAGGGCTAAAAGTATATATACAAATGTAGTACATGGTACAAACATAAATTACATTTATAGAAACTTAAACCTAGGGTAAAGTTGACAATTTCAAGCATTCCATAAGATCTTTCTTAAATTCATTGAATGATGGATTAAATATGTCAACATTATATACATATTGGTTATATAAGCGCGACAAACGTAAAATTGGTGAGTTTGAATAATAATTAGTTTTTGAAGAGTTATATACAAAAGTTTTAGAGTGCCTTGCGGACAGTCGAGGAACATTAAAATTAAATAAGCTTAATAGGTGCGAATCATCAATGGAGTAATTAATTAGTTTATAAAGAAAACACAAACTTCCATATATGTGTTGATTATGTACTGTAATGAAATTAAACTCTGATAGTAGGTCATTATAAGGTATATCGAAGCGGTAAACTTTATATTTTACAAAATACAGGTATCTGAGAAATTTTCTCTGTACCCGCTCTAACATATTAATGTAATTTAAATACATAGGGGACCATACCATTGAACAATACGTCATCTTGCTTAATATAAATGAACGAAAAAGTAAACTCATAACTTTCATATCGGTAAATGCTCTACAGTTACGGATAATAAAGCCAAGCAGACGATAACAATCCTTGCTTATTTGTGAAATATGGTTATTAAATGACAACTTGACATCAAATATTATACCAAGATCTTTAATTTCACTTAGCCTAGTAACTTGTATATCATTGATAAAGTATGGATACAATATTAAGTTATTCTTTCTTCCATAGGTAACTACAGAGCATTTAGAAATATTAAGTGATAGATTGTTGGAATTGCACCATTCAATGAAGTTATTGAGTTCACATTGAAGTTGAGCACATTGGTATGCACTATTAATAACACTATATATTTTTATGTCGTCCGCATATAGTAACATATCACATTTGAATATTTTACACACATCATCCATAAATAGCAGGAAGAGTAGAGGCCCCAAATTGGATCCTTGAGGAACACCACTACTTGCAACGTACCACCTGGATTTACAGCCATAAATTTCCACAAGTTGGCGACGATCATACAGATAGGATGACATGACGTTTAAAATATTTTGGTTTAGGCCAAAGTTATGTAGTTTGTCGATAAGCAAAGAATGATCTAGACGATCAAATGCCTTAGTTAAATCTCCATAGATAACATTAACCTGTTTCCCATTGTTCATCGCTTCAGTTATCAGTTGCGTTATATTCATTAGATTCGTAGATGTAGATCTGTGTTTCATGAAACCATGTTGTCGGGTGGAAAGACATGGACTAACTTGATAATATAAATGGTCGCTCAACAGGGATTCAAATACCTTTGATAGGTTGCTAAGAATAGCTATGGGTCGGTAATTCTCTATAACATTGTTCGATCCTGACTTTAATACCGGACATATTCTTACTTCTTTCCACCTTGTGGGAAATATACCAGTCTTTAATATTAATTTATAGATATGAGTAAGAGGTTCACATAAAACATCAGCTGCATCTCCTAATATCATAGCAGGAACTAAATCTAACCCCATTGTTAGGGTGGGCTTCAAGCGCTTTAATTGCTGACGAATATCAATCGAATCTATCACAAAATCGCCCAAGTTGGATTTATTTAACTGCACATTACGTTTGGGATGAGAAACTGTCCTAGTTGTATATGATTTTATAAAATTATCAGCAAAAGCGTTAGGAATGTCACTGGGTGTACTATATGTTAAGCCCTCACGCGTCATTGAACCCGGAATACGAGATTTTTTCCGCTTTGTATTTATATAATTCCAAACCAATTTAGGTTCATGTGATAGACGTTGCTCAGTACGCTTGACATATTCTAGATGGGCGGAGGCAATATCTCTTTTACAAGATTTTCGAAGTTCTTGAAATTTAATACGGTCCTCTGTTCGGTGTAATTTCAAAAAACGCTCACGACATTTCTGTTTTGATTTCAATTTTTTACGAATGGAAGAATTAATCCATGGAGCACTTATGTTGAAGTTGTTAGGTTTGAAACGCGGAACGTGCTTATCAAAGATATGATACATAGTATTATAAAAAGCCTCACATGCGGTGTCAACATCTGAACATCCATATATCTCACTCCAATCAGCATCATATATATCATCATATAGGGCAGGATAATTTGCTCTTCTGAAATTATATTTGTATGTCATTTCTTCAAAAATATTTGTTTTTGTATCATTTCCAAGTGGTATAGTGAATATTATAGTGGGATGATGGGCATCCTCATCAACCAATGGCGAGGAACATCTTTCCAAGTCGTAGATAGAGTTATCTGATGCAATAACCAGATCTAGAATTCTGTTGTTAGTATTAGTGACATTGTTGAACTGAATTAAGTCGTTGAAGTTCAGGAAGGCGTGCAAGGCGTCCAAAGAAGATGAGCGAGCATTATCGGAATAGTTGGAGATGTTAAAATCACCAACTATAACAACATTCATATGTGAAAATTGATGTTCAATGCGTTCAAATAAAATGGAATATTCATCAACAGGAGTTGTAGGTTTGATATATAGGCAAATTAATATGGTGGATATTTGATTTAATTTTAGATGCACAGCTATAAGCTCAATAGAGTTCAATAGGTCCATATTGAATGAAATTGCTTCAGTAGAAAACTGTGTACGAGATGCAATTAAAACACCGCCGCCTCTGCCTCCTAATCGATCAGATCTATAAACATTATAATTTGCAGGAAAAAGCTCTGAGTTTTGAACATCATTATGAAGCCATGTTTCAGTCAAAAAATATATATCGTTATCATTACATTCAACGCTATTGTAAAATTCATTTATTTTACTATTCAAGCCGCGCACATTCTGATACACAACATGTAATTTAGATGGATGAGTAAGTTGGGTAGAAATTAGTTTTTTTTCTGAACTGGGGTTTTCCTGACGATCCTTGGAATATTATTGAGGTATTTTATAATAACATCTTCACCTGTAGCTTGGCGTTCTTTTAGCTCTTCTTGCAGCTTTACAAATTCAACACGTTGCATTGGGGTACGATCAGGTTTAATTCGAAGGTTGTTTCCAAATTTGTTTTTGTTCTTCATTATACTTATAACCATATCGGCACTTGAGAAGATAAGTTTAATTGGTCGTGGACGATCACTTTTCTTTCCCAATCGAAAACATTTTTTCATAACAATACCGTTGTCAATTTCTTGAAGAACGGCATCAATTTCAGCAAATTCGTTGGGAGATTTGTCATTCTCAATTAATTCAGGGTGATTATATAAGATTAAATTTTTCTCGCGTAATTTCCTATCATACAATTCGTTTATGACCGCCTGGTTATTGCCAGTAGTGAAGTCAGAAAGTTTGGACTCGAGTGCGCATACTTTTGAATTGAGCCGATCAAGTTCCGAATGTAGACACTCGTTATCGGATTTGATGTTGGCGACATCAGTTAAGAGTACCTTTAGAGCGATATTATCATCAGCCAACTTATCACATTTTTCTGTGAGAATATTCACTGATTTTTGTAAATCTTTGACGCATTTCATTAATTCAAAGGAAATGTTATCATTATTAGCTGCTTCGCAAACATGTTTATCACGACAACTGGGGTGACAATATTTTTTACAGGTTATACAAGTAGTCTTATTTGCAACAATTTGACCACATCGACCAGCACAAATATAATCAGGCATTTTTATTATCACAAATGGAGCTAGCAAATTGAAAAGAAATGATCGCAGGTAAGAAAAACAAAATGATAAGGAGACAGACAGGGACACACTTCTTCACACCAACGGGGCCCGTCGTGGTGACTAACGAATTTAACAGACGTGAAGGCCGCGGAAAAAGTTGGAAAAATATAGGTTAGGACTAGAAATGGATTATATTACAGTTATTAAACAACAACGACAAAATCAAAATTACTTACGTTGTGCGCTATACTAGAATGCATATATACACACACATTAGAAAAATGTTGCACTTTTTAAATACGGTAAACACTCGGTTTAATTAATAAATATGCACACGATGTACGACACGTGAATCGTGAAAAAAGATTATAGTATGCTACTGAGGTAGTTAATTTTGGGTAGGGTAAAGCTTTCTGCAAATCAAAAGTTAGTATGTACGCTTCATCAACCTTTTTTGAATCTTTCTGAAGGTTTTCTCTTGCTGAATCTGCTTTTCGTTGATGAAGTTCTCTTTGGATCTCAAACTCCTTTTTAATATTTTCGTCATCAGCTCCTTGTATTTTCAAATTTAAATCATCACAAGTCTTACATGTGTCTTGCCGCGGTGATTTAAAATGGAGATTAAACTTGGTGTTAAATATTTTAATGTAATATTTTAATTTCTTCGGTTCAGTCATTTCAATCTCACATTTTTCTTTATAAAGATCATACATCTTACGGATAGTTAGCCCAGGATTTAAATATTTTCTGTTGGGATTACTTTTTCGTGTATAATGGCTTTGGTATGCAGGAAAACTTTGGATGTGGGCAACAATATCAGAATCATCATCATTTTCGGGAACTAGTTGTGCCACGTTTATCCTTACATTGTGAAACATCATCTTTTGAAAGACACCGATATAGCCTTCCATCACTTATTTGAAAAGTCCTCAGAAAATATTTTTTACACACTGATTGTGTCTTGATACTAGACTTTATGAAATACTTAAATGAAACGTTTTTTCCTGCACGTGACCGATCTTTTGGGCGTTTTCTATTAACTCTTGTTTTTTGCACTAATGCATACAGATATGCATTTTGCAAATTGAATTTTTGTAAATTCCAAAATGAGTCAAATATTTCTTGTCTTTCATTTTCTGTAAATAACGCAATACACTTTTTAGGACATCCACAATCAACATTTTCGAATTTTTTTCCATCCTTCCTTACTCCTGTTTTATTTAAATATTCTTTTCCACTGTTACGCAATAACTTCTTTTGATTAACTGCCCAATTGTCTTTGTTGAGTGACCTTTTTCTAGATTTAGACGGTCCGGGTTCAGGTTGAAGGTTTGGCTGGATATAATCTTCGTTAACATTTTCATCATTGCCTGTATCTGTTTCTGAAACAAGTGTGGAATACAAAAGTTTAAGTTATGCAACACGTGTGTATTAAAACAACAAAACAAAATATAAAATGAAGAAAGAAAATGAGAAGAAAGTAAAATGTAAACAATATTTTGAGGTTAGAAAAATAATGAATTTATATAAGCTTACCAGATTCAGTACAACGTTCTTCAGAAGTAGGTTGATATTCATTCCCGGAATCACTAAAATATTCTGTATCCATCGAAATATATATATATATATATATATATTCACAATAAAAATGAATCAACTCCTGAGTTACTTCACTATTAAAGTGACTTGTGACTTATTTCACTTTTATAATGAAAATTTGGTGAATTTAGAGCCCCGAGTAAACAAGTAACGCCATCTATGGTATTATAAAGCAATTATTGGAGTTAATTCAATGTTATAATGAAAAATATCACTAAATGTGATACCATGAAGCATAAAAAGCATATTTTAAAAATATGGAGTTACACCACTTTTATAATGAACGACACATATCATGCCCACTTGGGATAACTTGGAGAATAATATAAAATCTGTGAATTATATCTAAATCCACACCTGTAACTGTATAAGATTGTAATTCATCTTGGAAGAAACGTCGAGAAGTATGGCCATCATTTGAGCTCCCGAAACCAGGTTTCAGACGGTCAACAATGATACCCAGTTTTTCTTTCAATCCATCTTGAATGATTGCTTTTCGAGCGGCAGCTGTTTATCAGACTCGGTGCGTGCTTGCCATTTTTTAATATCGAGTTTGTAAGAAAGATGTAACAAACATTAAAAACAGCGAATCCACGCATGCAGTGTTAAAAGCCCAAACTTGAAATAGTCCTGATTGCATGGCAAAGTAGTCACCTTTTGTAAGTTGTTGAAATCTTTAGAGGTACAGTTGCACAAATACCAAGGCTGCGTGGAATTAGTTCGTGTTATTACAAACTTTACCGTCCATCATTGTAAATGCAAGTTTAAAATTGACCAATAAAACTTTACCATTTAAAGGGTGTCCCAGAATAAACCGTCATTTTGATTTTTATAAATAAGCCGCATATTTTTCGAAATGTTTGGAAACTTTTAATGAAATGTGAAGTAAAGACATGGAGGTTAATTATGAAAATGGCCGCCTCGGCTCTGCGTGCACACACGGGCTCTTGTAATGAAATGTTTAATGACACTTTGGCATAATTGCGGCTCAATTGCTTCAATTGCCGCTTGGATTTCCTCTTTCAGTTTCGCAATTGTTCGAGGCTTATTGGCGTAGACCTTCCCTTTGAGGAAACCCCAAAGAAAGAAGTCCAAGTGAGTCAAATCGCAAGAACGGGGCGGCCAATGCACATCACCTCGGCGCGAAATAACCCTTCCTTCAAATCTGGTGTGCAATAACTCCAATGTTTCGTTGGCTGTGTGACAAGTTACACCGTCCTGTTGGAACCACATGTCTTCGAGATCCATATTATCAATTTCGTGCCAAAATAAGTTGGTTAACATGTCGCGATGTCTCACCCCATTGACAGTGACGGCGGTTCCAGCCTCATTTTGAAAGAAAAATGGCCCAATAACACCTCCAGACCAAAATCCACACCAAACAGTGCACCGTTGTGGATGCATTGGAAACTCTTGGACTGCCCTGAGATTTTCCAAGCCCAAAATACGGCAGTTCTGCTTGTTGACATGCCCATTCAGATGGAAATGGGCTTCGTCGGAGAAGATGATTTTCTTTGCAAAATCGTGGTCGACTTGATGATGTTCCAACACCCAATCCGAGAACGTAAGATGCTGCGCATGGTCTGCCGGCTCCAGTGCTTGGGTCAATTTAATCTTGTATGCCTGCAGATGAAGATCTTTGACTAAAATGCGCTGCATGGAGCTCCTGGAGACACCAACTTCTTGAGCACGATGACGAATTGAGGTTGATGGGTCGTCATCGACGCTGGCGGCTACCAAGGCTACATTTTCGTTCGAACGGGCGGAACGCCGACGGCCATGTTTCTTCATGTTCGCAACTGAACCCGTGGACTCGAATTTATGGATAAAATCGACCAGGGTGCTACGGGATGGTGCGTTATGATGACCGAGAAGTGTGCGAGTTTTACGGATCGTCTCTGCAAAATTTTGACCATTTTTGTAATGAATTTTCATAACTTCAACGCGTTGCTCGACCGTGAACCTATCCATGACTGATAACCTCAAAGTCTACTACTGACAGTTGTAAATGAATTAGCACTCTACGATTGTTACCAAAAAATTAATGCCCGATTCATAATGACGGTTTATTCTGGGACTAGAGTGATGATATATGATCTTCAATGTATTTCACTTCGTTCAAAGTTACTTCTGTAGATTCGTGAATAAATTGCAACCGAATTGGACGACAAAATCTTGGAGAGGCAGGTCTAGGGTTTTTTCCCAATGACAAAATCGTCCCCAGTTTCGTTGTCTCTTCCTGTGAGTTGTAAAGGCACGATCGAACTTACGAATATACTTGAATCCATATCATCTATATTGCTGAATTACTGTTTGTATTCACACTGACCTGACCTTCCATCACATTCCCATTTAAAAATGAGATTCAGTTCATTTAAGTTATGCGCCGAAGAAAATACTTTCACACGTATGATCCAATAAGGCTTGTAGTTGAACTTCTGCAGAAGTTTCGGTAATTGTCATGGATCCGTGTTGAGGTACACATCTCTCTTTAGCTTTTTGCACTTCTCCATAGCTTGGATATAGTTTGCACTTATTTTCTTTCATGGTTTCTCTTATCACATTTTACTTAAAAAGTTTAGCTTGTACCACAATTAAAAGAGCCTCGTCTCCCGATATTGTCTGCTCATACTCTCGTTCAATTGCTGTCTGATACTTCGCAGCTTTTTTGGACTACCTGAAGTTTTTTTATTATTTTTGCACAATCCAATTTCCCGGCAGTTCGCAAACTCATGTGCGTCCCATATGCCAATTCTTCTGGTGTATATTGTGTTCTCATTTCTTTAGTTTTATTTTACGTTTAGACTTTTCACTAGATAAATTGAAGTCCAACATAGAGCGACCCATTTTACCTCGTGTTAGACAACAAGATCTGGTCGGTGTTGGCGTTAGAGAACTGGTCGGTGTTGGCGTTCCAGATTAAGGGATTATATAAAAATACTAGCTGACCCGACAGACGTTGTCCTGTCTTAACTATGAATATTGAATTCGAATTGGTATAATTCATAAAAAAGAAAATATTCAAAAACATAGTGTTTATTATTGTAATGCTCTATGATACACAACATTCTTCGTTTTATTTTCTGCCAACGTATTAAAATCGATACCATAATCATGAATTGAGCAAAGTAACTACTGCGCTGCGCGTCGTCCGTGCGTAGCCCTTAAAAATCAAGCAAGGTAACTGGTGACGAACGACGGCTCCGCTGCGCTGCGCTGTCGTCCGTGCATGGTCCATATATATTTATATATATTAAGGCAGATAACTGGTGACTGACGACGTCCGTGTGTGGCCCATTAAAATTAAGCAAATAAACTGGTGCGTACACCTTAAAAATTAAGCAATGGTGACGAACGACGGCTCCGCTACACTGCGCCGTCGACCGCGAATGGTCCATATATATTAAGGCAGATAACTGGTACCAGACGACGGCTCCGCTACGCTGCGCCGCCCTTAAAAATTAAGCAAGGTAACTGGTGACGAACGACGGCTCCGCTGTGAAGCGCCGTCGTCCGTGTGTGGCCCATTGAAATTAAGCAAATAAAGTGGTGACGATAATGGCCGAAAACGGTTTAGGCTCTAATTTTTGAAATTCACGATCGCTTTAACGTGCAATTATTGCTTCAAAAATTCATATTTTTTTTAATAATCAACGGATTTGAACTAAATAACAAAATTATTAAAGCTTAAGAATGTAAGAAGTGTATTATTAATAATAAAAACATCTATCGCCAGTTGAAATATTTTTTTTCGAATTTTTGAAATTCATGATCGCTTTAACGTGCAATTATTGCTTCAAAAATTCATAACTTTTTTAATAATTAACGGATTTGAACTAAATAACAAAATCATTAAAGTTAAAGAATGTAAGAAGTGTATTGTTACTAATAAAAATATGTATCGCGAGTTGAAATATTTTTTTAGAATTTTTGAAATTCATAATCGCTTTAACGTGCAATTATTGCTTCAAAAATTCATAACTTTTTTAATAATCAACGGATTTGAACTAAATAACAAAATTATTAAAGTTAAAGAATGTAAGAAGTATATTGTTACTAATAAAAACATGTATCGGCAGTTGAAATATTTTTTTAGAATTTTTAAAATTCATGATCGCTTTAACGTGCAATTATTGCTTCAAAAATTCATAACTTTTTTAATAATCAACGGATTTGAACTAAATAACAAAATCATTAAAGTTGAAGAATGTAAGAAGTGTATTGTTACTAATAAACTAATAAAAACATGTATCGCGAGTTGAAATATTTTTTTAGAATTTTTGAAATTCATAATCGCTTTAACGTGCAATTATTTCTTCAAAAATTCATAACTTTTTTAATAATCAACGGATTTGAACTAAATAACAAAATTATTAAAGCTAAAGAATGTAAGAAGTGTTTTGTTACTAATAAAAACATGTATCGCCAGTTGAAATATATTTTTTTTTATTTTTGAAATTTATGATCGCTCTAACATGCAATTATTGCTTCAAAAATTCATAATTTTTTTTAATAATCAACGAATTTGAACTAAATGGCAAAATTATTAAAAAAATTCTCAACCGCGCACAGAATCTTCCGCAGAATATTTTAATTCGTAACACCACCGCGAGCGACATTCCAACCACCAAGAGATGGCGCGCGTATTATAAATCAATCGTTATCACCAATTTATGTATTTAAAGCCGACTTAATTGTTCATCGGATGCAAGTGTTGCAATTGAGCTCAGTGCAGCATTTGCTGTTAATATTTTGTTTATATTTTTTTTAATAATTTCAGCTACTTATTTATTTACATTTATCGATACGAATCTACAGGGTAAGCCCATTAAAACCCATTAATAACCGTCGGCGCAAACAATGGAAAAGGAATAACTGATCGAGCGGTCGATCGCCGAGAGTAGAAAATTATTAAAGTACTAAAATCGCTATTAAAAAATAGGGGTTGGCGGTAGAAGGGTAAAAATTTAGGGTTGTATGTATTTTTTAATGCCGAATCATAAAAAAATAAAAATAAAAAATTTTGTCCAAAAAATAAAAATAAAAAATTTGCGGTGGACCACCCCTATCATTTAGGGGTATTAAAAATAGTTTACGTCCTATTCTCAGACCTGCTCAATATACACACAAAATTTCATAAGAATCGGTCAAGCCGTTTCGAAGGAGTTTTGTTACAAACACTGTGACACGAAAATTTTATATATTAGATAGATTTATATTAAGCCAATCTTAATTTTATTTTCAAAAAGAGATCTAATTTCCTCATAACTGCTTGCCATTTTTGCTTAATTTGTGTAAGCATTTTGGCAAAAAAAATTATTGTGTCTAAAGTAGCCACAATATTGTATTCGTGAAAAATCGATAACTCGTCCTCGATGAATTCCAATTTCTCAGAGTAAAGTTTTTTTCTGTTGCTTTTTGCAACAACATAAATATTTCCCTCCGTGTATAAAATACAACATCTCGATTTGAACTTAAAATTATAAATTTAACTTAATAAACAAGTGTTTGTAAATGTTAATTCATGTACATTTGTAGTTATTATTTATTTCTTTGTATAAGTTATAGATATTGTATTTAATTTTTAAATTGTTTATCAAACTGCGAAATTTCACATTTTTATTTGAATTATTTATAATTAGGTAGAAACGCCAAAGTTGCGGAATCTATTGCCTGAATGCTGTACTGAACCAAATCCGGGTGGCTTTAACACCGACAAGATATGGACATTGTTAGCGGCGGCAAATATAACAATAATAATGTAAACATTAAATATTGTTCACCCATCAGAACACCTACAGACCGGTTTCGACCTTTCAGGTCTCATCAGTGTAGTTGGCCGCCGCTGGCAATGTCCATATCTTGTCGGTGTTAAAGCCACCCGGATTTGGTTCAGTACAGCATCCAGGCAATAGATTCCTATCTTTAACGGTGTTTGGCATACTTTCCGTTTCCCCATCAGCAACTAACTACAATGATGAGACCTGAAAGGTTGAAACCGGTCTGTAGGTGTTCTGATGGGGAAACAATATTTAATGTTTATTTATAATTACTTAATTATAATGTTTACATGATACAATGAGTTGCATGAATTACGAATAACAATACATTGTTTTAACATTGATTTTCTATTTTTGGCCATAAACATTAAATTCGCAGATATTCGCAGATAATTTTTGTTCGGACCACTTCTTTATACTTTAGAGTTTATTGCAAACAAAGATTCATGATAGGAATGCCTGGAAATCCTAACCTCTACTCTGACGAAAATTAATGTTAGAAGTAAATTCATATTCAAAATAGTCTCAACAAGAAATGATACATGTAAAATATATACAGGGTGTTTCAAAATTCATGCACCAAAAATTTTCTGCGTACTCCTTGTAGATAAAAAGAAAAAAAACCCTTATGACAAATCTCGATTTTCCACAAAATAACATGGATTAAATCCCCTTGCAGAAATATTAAAGAGACGCCAATGCTCCCATTAATGAATAGTTTCGTTCGCGCGTAGAAAGGCGAGAACACCGCCGTACACGTTCGCGCTCGCCTGGTCTCGGGTCTTCGTCTCTCGAGCTTGTACTGCCGGCATTAGATAAACAAACGGTGTGGATTTTAGTGTTTATGCAGCACACAAATTAGGTCAATGTACCATCGAGTTATTTAGAAGTAAATGTCGTGTCAGTCAGTACAAATTTTCGTGATTATCAAACGGTATTAACGCCATAATTACCAACTCAGTTTACAAGCAGAAACTAACTGATTTTTTTTTCGGATTTTCACCGTCTTCAATTGATGGGGGTGAATTTGTAGAGGGCATTGATTGGTCAAACTGTGCAGCCCCATCGTCGCCCTTGGAATTTTTAAAACCGATTTGTATCTTCGAGGAAACACACATGTTTTTACGGACTTTCTAAAAATGTGTTATTCCAAATTAGGTCTTGGCCTTGGGTAACAAAGGAATATCATTTTACAGCACCTACCCCCCGTGATTTTAAGTAGTAGGACTGCAAGGGATACAATTGTACAGCAATAAAAATGCACAAGTGTAGGAAGCCGCCAGGAACAATAAAAAAATGCATAATAAATAAGATGAACTTGAAATTTGTGCGTCGGTTTTATTAAGCCTCACCGTACTGTTTATGTTAAGATCAAATTTCAACAGCCCGCTCGAAATTAGGTCACCATTCATTCATGCGTCCACACTTAAAATCGGCACCGTGTGTTTTTATACAAGCGAACGAAAGTATTCATTGATAGATGAACAGTGGCGTCTCTTAAATATTTCTGCGAGGGGGTTTAATCCACGTTATTTTGTGGAAAATCGAGATTTGTCATAAGGGTTTTTTTTCTTTTTATCTACGAGGAGTACGCAGAAAATTTTTGGTGCATGAATTTTGAAACACCCTGTATATAACAATATTATATGACAAAACGTAGTACTTACCTTCAGAAACATTATCCATTTTGTCCGGTATCAATTCGATTCACTCGATGCAACTGATCCGTGTTACAACGCAAGCCGAAATGCGTGCACGCGGGACTCACAAAATTAATTTCAACTCAATTTCAAGTGACGGCTCAATGCGTTTACGGGGAGATACAGCTTTAGGTCCAACGGCATTTAATACATTAGACACTTATCTTTTTATGATAATAAATCAAAATTACAAATTCCGAAAGTAATTTTTTCGACTTTTGGCCATGTTTTTAAGCAATGGGCGAAATGCGGAATTAGAATTATCAGTATTTATTTTTAAGCCAAAATTTTAATGTTCAAAAATTCATAACTCGCGCAAAAATCGACTCAATTTCAAAAATCAAGGTTAATTTTAAAGGTAAATGTATTATGATTGCATCAGAGTTTTTAAGGAATTCAATCATATCGATATGATTTTTTTTCTAGTTTTTCCTTGTAAAAATATTTGAACTTAAACATTCATTTAAAAAAAATGTATAACTCAAAAATCAAAATTTATGTTGTCTTGTGGATATAATAAAAATTTCGAGCATTTGAGTATTTATTTTCTCTAAATTGATTCAATTGTTCGACAACGATAATTTTTAAAAAATCATAACTTGGGGAGAAATTGGCGAATTTGCAAAAAAATTAAGTTAGTTGTAAAGTAGAACTATTTTAAAATGTTTGTGGAGTTCAATTATATTACTATCTATTTGTTTTAGATTTTTTTGTTCGTCTTTAACAACTAAAAATATTAATTTTTAAAAATGAACTAACACAAAAATTGACTCAGTTTCAAAAATCAAGGTTAATTTTAAAGGTAAATCGCATCAGATTTTTTTTTATGGAGTTCAGTCATAGGGATATGATTTTTTTTCTAGTTTTTCCTTGTTTAAATATTCGACCACTTGAAAATTCGTTTTTAAAAATTTATGACTCGAGCAGAAATTGACACATTTGCAAAAATCCAAGTGTATATTAAGGTAATTCCATCATATAAGTATTTATTTTTATTTGTTCAAATGTTCGACAACTTAAAATATTACTTTTCAAAAATTCAGAAATTAACAAATAAAAAAAAAATTTAAGTTAGTTTTAAAGATGGATTTATTGTAAAGATTTTTAAATTTTTGTGAAATCCTTTAATATCACTATTTATTTTTTTAGATTTTTTTTCTTCTCCTACCAAAAATATTAATTTTCAAAAATTCATTAAAATTTTTAGGAATTTAATCATATCTGTATTTATTTTTCTTTGAATTTGTTCATTGTTTTACCTTTGAATATTAGGCAATTCGTACGCAAAACGTACTGCTGAACATTATGTTAAAATATGAGATGGATTTATTTCGTACTTTATATTTTCTAGCGGAATTCTAGTGGAATTAGGTTGGCTTTCTGGCGCAAATATTATGTGATCAGTTGGCAACGCTGCCCATAGGTTAGAGCAGTAGTATGCATTCCGAGTCTTTCCAATGAAAACATAGTTAATACCCTATCTATCCAAATGTATTTATACGAAACTTGCAAAACAATAGAAAACTGAAATAAACATTCGAATTATTATAGTTTCTATCAAGTAAGCCAAGTTTTGACAAACAAGTATATTTTCTAAAACAAATAATGACAAATAATAAAAACAAATAATGACAAATAATAAAAACAAATCAAAACACAAACAAAATTTAAATAGGTGATCTGATTATCTGCCTTGTACCTGCCGGCACTTAGGAATTGAATTAATTGAACATTACGTTTTCCTTTAGTTTCACATTTGCATAGATAGGATATTAACCTTTTAAACTATCTCAATGAGCCGCCTTATTTGAACAAATTGAGTTTTTTTAAAAAAACGAATTTCAATTTACTGCTATGTGTTGACGAACTATCTTTTTTCCATAAGTCTACGATGCGAAACAGAACATATTAGCAGGGTCATGGCCACCTCGAGGCAAGATTAATTTTTGAAATTAAATATTACACAGGTAAGTAAACAAATAATTGATTTCTACGTTAAATTTCACCTTGAATCCAAAAATAAGACAATATACATGGTTTTGCATTTATAATTTCAAAATTTATGTTACTCCCGGTGAAACCGAACGTCAAACCGAAGATGCATGGCCACTAAACTCCAATTGCGTTTTAGGATAACACCACTAAGCAAAAATTTATATCTGAAATAATAATAAAATGGTGATGTGGCCATCATGTTACTTTCCCAGACTTGATGGTATCATTTACATTTACGCTTTCATCGTTTACTTTCAATTGAAATCATATTTTAAATGTACATCGAGCGTTTTGTAGAGTCGCATGAAACTGATAAAACGTCAAAATTATGAAAAATTATACTTCAAATTTGAAAACTCAGTTTACTCAAAAAGAGATTTCGAAAAAAAAGTATTCTTTATAAGTTGTTCATTTTGGCATTAACATATTTTAACATAAATTTGCTGTAACTAGTATCGTTTCATAATTATAAACCAAAAATTTAAAAAAAAATAATAATTATTTTTCTCAAATAGCAATAATTTTATGAAAAATATTTCCAAGCAAAAGATGTTCAATTCATTGTTGTCTTCAATGTTTGTTTAAATGTTTTTATGATATTTTTCATATTTAAGGAATAATGGCAAAAAACAAAAAATACTTAAGGTACACACCCACTTCCAGTGGACGAAATTTTACCAAAAGCTTATCAGTTCTTCGGATTATCAAATAAAACTTATGTTCAAAGTTTCATATCAATTGCTCTATTCGTTTTTGAGATACAGCGTACAAAGCAGACACAGACACATACACACAGACACACATACACAGCCACACACACACACAGATAAAAAAAATTCCAGAAATTGTTGAAATGGCATCTAGGGACCCCATAACGGATATTTCCGAAAAAAAAATTTTGAAAAAAAAAATCACGATCACAATACTTTTTCTCGTACTTCGTAACGGAGAAAGTAAAAAAAATGTAGGGGTGAGCCTGACTTGTGTTATACTCGGTATATAAAACGACCAACTGAAATCAATCCTATTTTAATGGTTACACTATTTATAACTTGGAAATTGCTTTTGTATAATTTAATATTAATCATGTTATTAGAGAGGAAATCAATTGTTTCAATATGCGATTTGTAATTCATGTGCCACAAATTGGGGAATCCTATTATTATTCCATAGTAATAGTAGTGGTATTTGTTAGTCAATTTGCCTAACTGGCCACTGATAGCGAGATCAGTCGTATAATTTGTTTATTTGTGTATGATCAACTAAGCTTGTTGCTTGACAGGCAAACCCATTCAACGATTCTTTACTCTTGCAATCGCTGGTCCGGTGTGTCAACAACCCGAGTTTTAATTATATAACACATAGAATTATTAATTTTTTATTTAATAAAATTCACCGTATTTTCACGTTGAAAATTTATTTAGCATTTAGCGCTGCCAACTACAAAATTTCAAAGGGTATTACTAAACTAAACAATATAATAACATTTATCGCTAATTTTATGCGTTTCACTTTTTATCAAAACAGATCAAAGCGCTTCGCAGGATAAACACCCCCTCAGCTAATCAACATTTCATCAGTGTTTGAAAACAAATTTTAATATTTATTCACTTGTTGATTCGCCCCATCCCATCAGAAATTAAATATTAGTAGCTTAATTAGAGCATCCACATTCAGACTTTCTTTTCACACAATAATGTTTAATTAGTTCGGTTGTTATCAAATATAATTTACTTTTTGACGACAGTGTATGTAATTAACTTTTCATTAAAAAAATCTAATGAAACTTTTAGTGTAGTGGTTAGAATCAACCGTTGATAATACGAATATAAGTAATTAATTGTTTATTTTCAAACTTTATTTTATTTTTATTTTGCTAAGAGTATTTATTTCAAAAGCTACACTATAAAAAAAAACAACAGTGAACTAATAAGTTTTAGATTATAACTATTAATAAATCTACAAATTTACACATTTCACTGCTGTTTTTATTTTAATATAATACAAAAACCTTTATAAATTACCAAATATAAAGAATACGAATATGAAGATTATCTGCTTAGATGATGACATATCAAGTATATCATCCACATTTCTTTATATTAAAGGTGAAATATTTATTTATTTATAATCAATATATTACCAAATAACTGTTTGTACAATTACTAATTTCACATTTTAGGTAAAATAAAATAACACTTGAAATTCTTGAAATTTCGACCATTTTCAAACTGCCATAACTCGGCGTATTTTCAATGGATTTTGATGAATCTTTGAGGGCGAAAAACTTTGTCTTCTTTAAAGTCATGCATGCGAACTTAAGCGTAACTCCTTTCGCCCCCTCTAGCACCCCTTGTTACCGGCGTTCCACCTGGAACGTCGTAACAACGCTTATTTGCATTTTTTTTTTCAAACCGCGCGCTTTCATTACTACTATTTTTATCAACCGTTTCATAAGCATTTTGTTATTAAAAATGAGTTACGTTCGTAACACATACATTGACGAAACGTATCTTAATCATGTAAATAATAGGTTGTATGTTAATTCTAAGCTTCGTAAGGTTAGGGAATTAGGGGTATGTGAGTAAGTCTTTCGTGAGGATCTGCTACCTGGCTAATTTATGCGTATTCACGTCCGGTGATAGACGAGCGCTCGGTGACCATGTGGACGCGGCCCAAACGGTTTAAGGTTTAGGGCACCGCAATAAAATCGGCGTGGCAAACAAAAGCACCGTGACGACGCCCAGCAAAATCTGCCGCCCAGATGGACAAGTACTCAAGTACGAACAATGAGATTTTGGGGCGGTAAAGTTTTTGCTATTTAGTAAAAATATTTTGAATATCTTGGGCCAATAAAACGATTTGGAAATGCGAGGCCCTTTGTCCAAATTCGGAGAAGCGTAGACAAAGGAGCCTCCGCTGCTTCTAACCGAAAAGGCCCAAATCGTTTTATGGCCCAACAGCAATAAAGGGGCCCATCGTGATCAAGTTGATCAAATTGATCATTTCGCGAATTACGCCGCGGCGCAAGTCGTAATCAATGTGAGACGGCGTAATTCGTATAGCCAAGATCATGGCACATCGACTGATACGTCACACCACCATCATCCGGGTACGGGTAGCAGATTGCCACGAATCACGAGAGATTATGCTCATATGTACATACCAGTAGTTGTATATATTCATAGCTAGCTTTTGATAGGCTAAGTCGAATCGAGACTCCTCAAAATTAATATTAAGTATAAGGACTAATTTTAATACCGATGGTGACATCTGCGAGAGGGTGGAAGAACCAAGTACCCACTCCCACCCTTGGTTCGACCACCTCTCCTACCACCCTTCCTACCACCCGATAAGGATTTTCGGGAAGAAGTAGTAAGACAGTTCCTCTTGTGTCTCGAGGAAAAACAGTCGCCTTATCAACGAATTGTTAGTTTTGAGCCAGTGCTCACGGTCTCGTTCAGTTAGTATTGTTAATCGTTTTTTTTTCTTGTTTTTAAATTGTGTTTTCATTTGTATTGTTTTTCTCGCGTAGTCATAATTGTTAGTTATTTTTATTGTTATTTTCTTGTGGCCTTTTGCCACTGCAATAAACATTCATTTAATTCATTTTTTTTTCTCTTTTACTGTTATTCGTAATATTCGTGAATTTACAATTATTACCGGGTGTGTAACAGACCCTCGCTGTTGAACGGAGGTAAGTCCATTTTATTATTATTATTATTATTTGTTTTCTCTTTTGCTCTACATAAATCACCTGAGCTAGCCGATAGTTGCGTCGAGGGTGACCGGCCTAACTATTGTATTTGTTTTTTTTTATTTTATTGATACGTCCTAAATTCATTCCTCACGCAATAGTTTACCACCCGGTGCACCTTCCCCGTAACACCCTGTGAAAAACAAATGTTTTTTTTCAGGAAACCATGTCTAACTTTGACGATGTGTACGGGGAAAATTTTTGTAGACTCGATCCAAATTTGATCAATTCCCTATGCAGGACTCCAAAAATAAAGTTTCGACTACGATTTGGCACCAAGTTATGGGTGTTTGAAAAAAAAGTTCATTTTGAAGTTTTTCGCACATAATTCAGGCACTCTTCAACCACATTGGATGATTCTTTCGAGAAAAAATCCCATTTTGGCTCTACTTTAAGGGGGTAAACTCAGATTAGGATGATCCCTTTCCGAACCCTTCAACCCCCGAACAAAAAACACGTTTTTGGGCCTAAAAACGTCCAACTTTGGCAACGTTTACCGATTTGGAAAGAATGTGTCGACTCGATCCACCAAAAGGGCATTGAATTGTGTTAAATTACCTGTACAGGTTTCAAAAAAACAAAGTTCCTACGACAATTTGGCATAAAGTTGTGCATTTTGTGGTTTCTTGACTCATAAGTTCGAAGTTTTTCGACGAAATTGTTTTCGTTTTCACGAATCAAATTGTCCTTAAAGTAGGACCAAAAATTATCCAATTTGGTGAAAAAGTCACTGAGTTATGTGTGAGAAACCTCAAAATGCACTTTTTTCAAACATCCATAACTTGGTGCAAAAGTGTCGTAGGAATTTCGTTCTTTGAGTCCAGCATAGGGAATTGATCAAATTTTAATGCCTTGATGGTGGATCGAGTAGATCTTTTTCTTTTTACATTCTTTTTACACATCGTAAGTTAGGGGCGTAAGAGGGGAAAATACGCGTAGTTATGGCGGTTTGAAAATGGTCGAAATTTCACGATTTTTTTTTTTCACCAGTATACTTAAAACATTTTTTTCTCGGATTGATACTTAACACATCGGCTGACAAGTTTCCGGTCTAATAAGCAATGCAATTTTCAAACTTATGAAAGTAATTATGAAGTTTCTAATGCTTTTGCAACTTATTTTGAACAATCCGTCATAGATTTGATCACACCCTTGAGTAATAATAATATTAATAATATAAAAATTCCGTTAAACCCTCATTCCTTTTGTTTTACGCCTATAACTGAGGCAGAAGTAACTTTAGCTATAAACGATTTACGTAACACAAACTCGACCGGCCCAGATGATATCCCAGTCCAATTAATTAAAGCTTGTTCAGATCTTATTGCTCCATTTTTGGCTAACATAATAAATATTTCAGTTACACAAGGAAAATACCCCACGGCACTTAAAATCGCACAGATTACACCCGTACCAAAAAAAGGTGACGGTACAGATATTGAAAATCATCGCCCAATTGCTCTTCTAAGCATATTCTCGAAAATCATCGAGATAACCATTTGCAAAATAATATTATCATTTCTGGATACATTCAATATACTGCATGATAAGCAATATGGATTTCGTCATGGCCGGTCTACTGAGACCGCTTGTATAAATTTAATAGAATGTAGCCTAAATAACTTAGATGACAAAAATGACACTTTTATTATATTATTTGACTTAAAAAAGGCATTTGACACTATTAATATAAACTACTGCGTGTCAAAATATATAATTTAGGATTTCGTGGCTTTATAAATGATTGGATTGTGTCTTACCTGAGCAATAGGAAATACTTTGTAAAATACAAAGATTCATTATCACACCAATACACAATTAATACAGGAACCCCACAAGGGAGTAATCTTGGCCCACTAATATTTCTTCTTTTCGTCAATGATTTGCCTAACTATATTGTTGATGGAGAAGTATTTATGTATGCAGATGATACTGCCGTCGTAGTATCCGACAAATCATTGCAGGGGGCCATAGATAAAGTATATAAAGTCATGGATCAATTTCAAAAATGGTGTCGGCTAAATAATTTAATTGTAAATGTTCAAAAAACGGAAATATTACATATATCAAACATACACAACAAGACTGAAACAACATACTTTACATTTAATAACAACATAATCCAGACAACCGAATGGACAAACTATCTAGGGATAATTATAGATCAGCATCTACTATGGACAAAACATATAGATAATGTCTGTGCAAAAATTAATAAGTCATATTATTTGATATCGCGCCTAAAAAATCAATTTAATATCAATTCACTCATTAACATTTATTACGCGGTCGTGTATTCACATCTTAGCTATAATATAACAGTAAGGGGTCGGTCTACTGAATTAAGTCGATTATTTATATCGCAAAAAAGAATTGTAAGATTAATGTTTAATTTAACCTATACGGAGACATGTAAAAATAAATTTATTGAATACAAATTATTAACTTTGCCATGCATATATATCTTGAAAACATTATATGTCATTCATTTTAACAGAGGGAAGTTTAAAAAACAAAGAGATGTCCATGATCACCAGACTCGAAATAACAACAAAATTGTCGAATACAAATGTAAGCATACATATGCCAAAAAATCTCCCCATAATTCCGGAATTCATTTATATAATAAGCTGCCAAATGAAATTACATCATTATCAAATAAAAAGTTCAAATCAACATTAAAAACATTTCTCACCCAACATGCCTTTTACGATATTCAGGAATTTACTAACTGCGTTCAAGATTTAAAAGCATTAAGTTGAACACTTGGCTGAAATTTTAATTTTAATTAAATGTATGAGCTGTTTCGCTATATTTTAATACTTTGTACTACCCTATTTTGTATATTTTATTTTGTTTGTTACGTTATTAGTACCTACTATTAGTTATGTATTCTTTGACTTGTCTTATATTGTACCCAACATAAGAAAGACCAATAAAATTCTATTCTATTCTATTCTATGAAGAAAATACAATTTTTTCGGTCAAATTTTGTTTTATTCATCAGCATAATCTCCTTCAAGAGCGATACAGTCATTCCAGCGCCTTTCTAACATTTCAATACCTTTCTTGAAGAACGATTTGTCTTTGGCCTTAAAATAAGCGTTTGTTTCGACGATTACTTCTTCATTTGAGCCAAATCTCTTTCCGGCGATATTTTTTTAGATCTGCGAACAGGTAAAAGTCGCTGGGGGCCAAATCTGGAGAATAGAGTGGGTGCGGAAGCAATTCAAAGCGCAGTTCATGCAATTTTGCCATCGTAGCCAAAGACTTGTGACACGGTGCATTGTTTTGATGAAAGATCACTTTCTTTTTTTGCCTATGGGGCCGTTTCGTTGAAATTTCCTCGTTCAAATGATCCAATTGGGCCATGTAGTGATCCCTATTGACTGTCTTACCTTTTTCAAGGTAGTCGGTAAATAAAATACCGTACGCATCCAAAATACGGACGCCATAACCTTTACAGCACTCCGCTGCGCCTTTGGCCGCTTCGGGCGAGGATCACCGGCTGCTGTCCACTCAGCTGACTGCCGTTTTGACTCTGGCGTGTAATGGTGAATCCATGTTTCGTCCATCGTTACATATCGACGCAAAAAGTCTTTTCCATTTCACCGAAATAGGTCCAAACAGCTCTGGGAATCATCAACTCCTTAGTATTTTTGGTCTACTGTTAGCACACGCAGCACCCACTTCGAAAACAGCTTTCTTATAGACAAATGTTCATGCAAAATGAAGCCTACACATTCTATTGATATATTGAGAGTGTCAGCCATCTCTTGCAACTTCACTTTACGGTTTGTCAAAACGATTTTGTGGACTTTTTTAATGTTTTCCGGTATAACCACTACTTTTGGGCGACCAGAGCGAGGCGCATCATCGGTATTCGTACGACCACGTTTAAAATCAGCAAACCAGTCAATAATAGTCGATTTTCCTAGTGCAAATTCCGGATAACACTTATCAAACCATGCTTTCGTTTTAACGGTATTTTTTTCCATTAAAAAGCAATGTTTTATCAAAACACGAAATTCTGATTTTTCCATTTTTTTTTTAAATAAAGAAAATTGTTTCACTAAAGTCACCGTAACTTTTGAACAAAACGTCAGATCCACATAAAACTTTTACAGACACTTTTTAAGGTTAGTACTTACTAAACAATATATTAATTCTGCATTTGTGACACCATCTGTTTGTTAGACCGCGGACTTATCAGCGGATGTGTTAATGTAAGACTTTTGTGCCGGCTGCTAGGTTGTGAAGTATCACTTCTACGGATCAGGCTTGTTAAATGTCTGATAATGCCTAGGCAGATAAAGTAATGAGCCAATCAGATGAGACCTACGAAATGTTTTTCGCCAATTAGATGAGGCGCCATTCGGCCAATAGAAAAAGCTGGGAAGTTAATTTGACGTTTCGATGAATTTTTGCTTAGTTGCGAGTTGCGTTTAAATTTCTTGTGTCAAAAGGGCCAAAAACAGATTCCCCGAAGTTTTAATTTGTGTCTATTTTCCCCGCTCTCCCTGCGAGCCCGCAGGAGTGAAAATACACTTATTTCGCTAGTAGTACTAGTAATAACATGCAAATTTCTTTTGTATCATTCAATATCCGGCGTGGCACTAGCCAAGGAAGTAGTTGTTTCAATAAGTTATTTGTTTATAGTCTTAGTAAGACTTAATGTTGCTTGCAGAGTTACGAACAGGTTGAATATTTATATATGCAAGCTACATTTCGTTTTATTGAATTTATTTAATGCTTTCTGCAACAAGTAAGGTTGTTTCTAATTTGTTAAATAATTTCCATTATCGTGATTTATTTAAATTTCTAAATAGTGTACCTAATTTTATAATTTACGGAAGATAGTAATTTGATCTAAATATTAAATCGTATAATGCAAATTCACTGAACTGAATTCGAAAGAGCGGATTTGGTAATAATTAGGATCTCTTCATTTCGCTTATTGAAGTAGTTATTTCCTCGTATGCAAATTTACTCAACAGTTACATCACAAATGCATATAATTTATTCGAATAAATTATTTCCTCGTATGATAGACTTTGTTCCCTAATAATCAAAGCATACATGAAATTTCCGCACTGCAAATTATACCGAGAAATAATGTAATCGTATTTAACCTGGAATACATTTTTGTACGAGTGACGATATATAGATTATTATTCATAACCAAAATTTATTTATTGTAATGTTTGTTTAATATTCATATATCCAGGCAATTATTTTCCTGTATTTAATTTATTTTATCTACGATCGCATTAGGCACTTTTTGGATCAATTTTCGTTGCAAAAGTGTCTTTTTAGAACACTAGTGCTTTTTTATGTTTTTATGGCATGGAAATGTCATATTGTTTTTAAGGCACAAAAATGTCAAATTGGACAGATGAAAATATTACAGCACAAAATTTCAACGAAAAACTTATTTTTTTATTAAATATAAATAATTATTAAACTCTATAATATGAACGAAATTGCAGATTTAAGAAGATCTAATTTAATGCAAGTAGAAGCAATTACAATCCAGCGAAACTGTTGGAAGTATGCGTAAGAGAAAGGGGGTGTGATTCGCAACCGGCTACCTTCATTAATAATTGTACGTCAATGTTACTTTTGCAGTTTGTGCAATTTTCGATGATAATCCTTGTCGTCATCGAACAAAAAGTTTCAGGAAGAACATTTGAAATATTTACTTGATTAGTTGTAATTTCGCGCAAACTTTGATTGGGAATGATTGAATCTTCTACATATTGTCCCGTAGAAGAACAAGTACTCTTTGAAAAATTTGGTTGGATATGGCTTTTTTGTTATTTATTGACTCCTCTACGTACGATTCAGCTACAGTGGAGCTTTTTCAACCGCCATAACGTTTTAAGTTTAAAATGTCTGCTCCAGCATCTGCGACAAATGTGGCCGTAGATCTTTAAAAACAGTGGCCAGTGAACTCATTCGGATTTGCTAACCCAAGATAACTAGCAATTTGGTCTGGAATTTTTCCAAAGGTGTTAATTCCAATGGGTTGGACTGAACACTTCCCATTACGCTAATAGACAAATAATCATTGATGGTGAGTTTGTGGAGAACAAAGTAAAATGTATCTTCTGTAAATGTCAATATTTTTTTGGTATCATTAGTGTCGCCGTCAACAAGGAACGCCCGAGATTTATTAGTCTTTGAAGTGGGTATTTTTACAATCAGCATCGGACCAATATCTTCGACATCCTTGATACTCATCTTACGTAATTCTTCTCTCCTAACAGCCCCCGCAATTCCAAAAATTGCCACGACCTACAATTTGGAAACATTAGCAATAAATATTCAAACAATTTAGATTAAAATTACCTTCATCATCAAAAACCTGTCGTCGGGCGCATCGTTTAAAAATTTATATAAATGTTCCCGTATAAATACGTGAGACTTCCTACTGTGAAAGCCTTTTGATTGGTTTTTCATAAATGCCATTAACTCTTAAGTCAAAACTCTTTACGGTCAATATTTTTGTTAACTAATACTGATGACTTAATCATAGAACACTCAGACCATAAGCTCGATGGTTTGATCTGTTTGCCTCTTGCTGAAAAGTATGCTAAGAACACGTTCTCCGTTAAGTTATGGATATTTTTTGACGTACACCATTGACTGAACTTACTATAAACTAATTCATACTGCTTTCGAGAGCAAAGTCTTCATTGCCATTGCCGCGGCCTCTTTAACAACGGAAAGAATGTTTTGAATATCACTACTATCACTATCACACATTTTTTTCTGAAATTTATAACAGTATAACACTCACAGATAACTTTTTTCACAAATGATATTGGCGACTGACATTTGTGCAATTTATTTACTGGTTGCTAAGTAACGTTTTCGTTAATGCACTCTGGATAAAATGTTATTCATTATTTTATTCATTGAATAATTAGCAGCAGTTATAATGGCATTTACAAAATATTACTCATATGAACAACTTTTTTGAAAATTGTTGCACGATCGAAGAAAAAATTTAGCAAGGCACTCGTGTAAAAAGATGATTTATTGCACTTCTGGCTTTAAAAACACTCGCTCGCTCCTTGCTCGCGTTTTTAAACACCAGTTGGTGCAATAAATAATCACGTTTTTACACTGTACCTTAAATAACTATTTTGGACAATCGTGGTGATTTTTTTATTTAAAATCATTGTTGACACATTCTGTAAATTGAATACACAACACAATGGCTCGTCGAAAACTGTTATTTCTTTGAAACCAAAGAAATAACAGTTTTGCTCGCGTTCATAGCAGTATGAAGTAATAATAATAGTTTTCACTAACACACTAATTAATTTATAATAATTAAAAGTACAATTGTGCAGTTATGAAATGTTACACCTTTTTCTGCGCTTCCAACTATTCTTTTTAAGGTAAAATAATGTTAGAATAAATTTCTGCAGTTCTGCCTACTACCGTTGGAACGTTACTGATAGTAGTGCCGCTGTTGGCGCCAGCAAACTCTGTTTTATTGCGTATCAGATAGATTTTCTATTGGACAATAAATACAGAGTGTTTCAGAGCTCTGCAATCACTTGCTTATTTGTCAAAATGTTGAAAAATGTTTTATACAAAAGTTGTGAAGAATAGTGTGCTGCACGCCCTAAAAAGATGTAAAATTATACAGGGTATCTCATAACAAAGATACACACCAAAATTATGTTTTTTTTATGGAACACCCTATATATTTTAGCAATTTTGGATTTCTTGTTACCTGGAGATTTCAATGACCTAGGTTGTGGGGATTGAAACCGGGCCGTTTTCGTGTTATTCCGTTGTTTATACAGAAATTTGAACAAAATTGTTAAAGTGCTCCCCTGAAACTAATAAAGATCATTTATTCTAATTTAGTGGTAAAATTTAGTTGAACTTTAGTCTTCAAAATTACTCTATCAACCAAAACATAACTCAGCATATTATACAGGGTGATAGCTATTCGCAAACTGCACAATTTCTAATTTGTTTTCAAATGGAACACCCTATGTATTATTTCATAATTTAAAAGTTCATTAAGTAAGCTTTCGTTTCATATTAGGTTTCATATATCTGAAGTTGATGGTTACTCTAATATTTTAAAATTGGTAGGTGATTTGCATGTTTTTATTATTAGTCTTAAAATCTAGGTATACTCCAGTAAATAAAGGTCGGAAAACTCACCAAGTTGGGGAATTTGCAGAGGATATTTATTTAAGGTGTAATTGGTGGATCTTGACTAGTACTTTGAAATTTGAAAATATCCTGGGACAAAAAGGTATGGGGCAGACCCTGAAAAATGGCCCTAAGGTTCCAAAAATTTGTTTTTCGCTAACATCTCGAAAAATATAGCATTTAGAGAAATTTTGTTAAAAGAAAAAATGAAGATCACTTCATTATCTACAAAAGTTGTTCCTATAATTTTTTTCGCAACATCAATACTTTTTGCAGAAACGGGGGTTCAAAAATCCATAATTTTGGTACTGAGAAAATATGTCAGTTTCTTATCAAATTTGCGATGTAGGAATCTGAAAACACGCTGAGCTTCATGTTTTGGACTGTATGGACTATAAAGACACATTGTAGATGTCACTGCCACGTTCAGAAACCCCAGGAATGGTCGATTTCTCAACAATTATTGGGGTTACACAAGTGATTTTTTGCCTGGAGATAAGTGTTTAGACTACATTTATTGGTTGAGTACATCTTAAGCATTATAACATGAGGATGGGGCTAAAAAATTGATCTGAAACTTGCAAAAGTCCCTTTTTGCCAAGTGACAACAGCTTCAAGTCCTCAGGATTTTGTATAAGGGCAATTATAATAAATACAATAAAGCGAAATTATCTAATGCTTTCTGTAACAAATAAGGTTATTCCCAATTTGGCAATTATAATGTTTCAGGAGTTAGAGATATTCTCCCATAAGTCATTGCCAATTTGTTGCAAAATTTCGCCAATTTTTTTCACAAAGGTTTTTGGAAAAATCGTTGAAAATTTTATTTCAATCACATTTTTTATAAAAAATTCATACAAAATTAGAAATGCACAAACAATTGAACATACATCAGTCAATCACCACCCAAATAAAATTCCCCCTGCTCCATTTCTGCCTCTCTTTCTTCCTCCCCTCTCTTTCTTCCTCCTCCTCCTCCTCCTCTATTTCTTTCTCTCGCTGTATTTCTCCTTCTTCGTCTACTTCTTCGAATACCATTATACCTTCACTATCTTTATAATTTGAATATGGGCTAGACTGACATGAAGCACAGATACATGAACATTTTAGCTCCGCTTTCTTACATGAACATTTGTTCCCACAGCCCGCCTTGCATTGGCAAAAAATCATCTTCAGGAGTTCCGGATGCGCCGGCTCTTTGAGGTCTGGACTGCTATGAGTACATCCCCTGCACGTTTCCATCCCCATTTTCGAGTGACAGTACGTTTACGAGCCACTGCTGGATTTGTAAATATACCCGATAAAAGTGTTGCCTTGCAGCTTCAGCGGTAAGTGGCAAACTTGCTAGTTTGATCGCGTTTTACTTTGGAACCAATCGCTTGAAGGTCTCGAATCTGAGAGCTTTGAGAGTTTTTACACCCTTTGGCGCAGTATAAATCGACAGAAGAACAGTTCCGAAATACAGTATCGTGTGAAAGGTCCGGATTTTTAAACATTTCAATGCTCAGTTCGAGATCATTTTTATCTTGCTTCGATACATTTTTAAATAAATTTTCCACTATTGACGTTTTCCCTTTTCTGAAGAAAGCAGAAGTGGTATCGACCACGCTTGTACGATACTAGTACTGCGCATCTACGCCGCGTGAGAATTATTAGAGAAAGTTTGGGGCTATTTGTTTTTTCCTGAGAAATCGGAATATATTCTTTATATACATGAATGAAAAGCTTAGGCCCACTTGCACCATTTTTTCGCTAAGTCTAACTTTGTAAAGTAGGACTAATATTTTAAGTCATGCTTAAATAAAAGCGTCATGCACCATAGGAATTAATACAATTGCTTTAGTAAGCAAGCTCAAAGTGTTGCGACATCGTAAAATCTTGCGATTTTCACTTTTTAACGTTGGCGACATAGGTGTCCTTTTCTCAGCCGATTTTGACATAAAGTGCGTGCGAGCCTTTTTACACGAACAGCGTTGCTGTACGAACAGGGAAATAGTGAAACTCGCCGTAATTATTAAGAACTCAATGCTCAATTAAATATTTTTGAAGGCAAATGCACGCGTAAAGAAATCTCGGTGCGTAAAAAAGAGAGGTTATATCATTATTAGCCAGTATTTTGAGTCAAGTCAAGTAATTTTAACAAAGTTTATTTGCGGACACGAAAACACCGAAAGATGACAATTCGTCCAAATCATGAGATATCTTTACGCGTGCATTTGCCTTCAAAAATATTTAATTGAGTATTGAATTCTTAATAATTATGGCGAGTTTCACGAATTCCCTGTTCGTACAGCAACGCTATTTGCGTAAAAAGACTCGCAAGTACTTTATGTCAAAATCAGCTGAGAAAAGGACACAACACTTTGAGCTTGCTAACTAAAGCAATTGTATTAATTCCTATGGTGCATGACGTTTCCATTTAAGCATGACTTAAAATTTAAGTCCTACTTTACAAAGTTAGACTTAACGAAGAAATGGTGCAAGTGGGCCTTAGAATATCATCTTTATGTCGAACAAGCTATAAGAGTGAACAAAATCAAGAGCTAAGAGGAAATAAACATTAAAAAAATGACTGTACTTCCCTTCCGTGGCCAATTCCTCCATTTCTGAAAAACTGCTAAAAGTAAGAAAAAAAAGAAAAGTGCTATCAAAAAGGGGACATTGTAAGCTTTCCAGTGATGTGCATCAGAAAGCGATACAATGATTGATATATTTTTAATCCATGATTGAGCGCGAAATTTTTGTAAACTCCGAAAACAGCAAAAATGAAAAAGTCACTTTATATTAAGATTTATATCAAGATTCAAAAAAACAAAACTACCTTTCTGAGCTGTTTCTACACCTTTCAAGGAACTATTATCAAAAAGTATCTGAATAAATGACTATTGATAACAAAATTATGGGTCAATTTATAAAATCGAAAAAAATCTATGGATTTCCCCTTTCAAATGTATTTTGAATCATCAAAAAATATCAATTTTAATTTGAGTTATCGAATAATTTGTCCGTCCAGCTACGAGTAAATGCATAAAACGTGCTCTTCTGGAATCAGGGCAGGGGCTAGAAATACAGGGCACGTTCGTGTCCCGTAATCTCGAAAACTATCGAATTTTCAACAAAAATTATAAGGACTATTTTTGTAAATAACCAACTGATCTTCATTTGTTGTCAAAAAAAATCTCCAAGTGTCGTATTTTAGCAGGGATTGGGGAAAAACCTATCTCTTGGAACTTTAGGGCCATTTTTCAGAGTCTGCCCCATACTCTTGTCCCAGGATATTTTCGAATTTAAAAGTACCAGTCAAAATCTACCAATTAAAACTTAAATGAACATCCTCTGCAAATTTGCGTACCTTGGAACCTTCATTTACTGGACTGGTGGCAATCATTTCAAATAAAAAAAAAAACAGGTGATAATATCTTTATACTTGATATATACGATACTACAGAGATATATAGTGTGTGTACAAATCATACATAATTTAAACTTTAATAGTGTATTGTACAACGAGTATGGAATGGCATATATTTCTCGTTCATCTAGGCACCTGCTTAATGTTACTGCGGATAAAATGTCAGTCAAAAACCAAGCTATAAGGATCTCTGTAGGGTCCGAAAAAAATGTGGGCCTAACTCACCACCATTCGTCAATTTTTTCCATTCGTCCAATAAAAACAAACAAATTACACTGACGAAAAAAAATGAAACACAAATTTGTAAAAATTTGGTGATTTTCGAATGGCCATAACTCGGCTTCTATCCAACCGATTTCGACGATCTTTTGAAAAATCAAAAGTAAAATGTGTCCTCTTTGAAACGGTTTAGCCCCCACTCAAAGATAGGGCTCTACGCTTCGCCAAACAAAAAAATAAGAAGTCCACAAAATGCACTTTTTTTAAACACCCATAACTTTGTGAAAAATCGCAGTAGGAACTTCTTTTTTGAGTCCTGCACAGGCAATTGAACACATATTAATGCCCTTTTGGTGGATAGAGTCGAAACATTTCATCCAACTCGGTACACGTTGCCAAAGTTGGACGTTTTTTGGCCAAAAACGTGTTTTCTTGTTCGGGATTTGAAGGGTTCGAAAAGGGATCATTCTAATCTGAGTTTACCCCATTAAAGTAGGGCCAAAATGAGATTTTTTCCAGTAAGAATCATCAAATTTGGTTGAAAAGTCGCTGAGTTATGGGCGAAAAACCTCAAAATTCACTTTTTTCAAACACCCATAACGTGGTGCCAAATCGTCGTAGGAACTTCGTTCTTTGAGTCCTGTATAGGGAATTGATCAAATTTTAGTGCCTTTATAGTGGATCAAGTCGACAAAATTTTTACAACTCCATAGACATTGTCAAATTTGGACATGGTTTCCTGAAAAAACATTTTTTTTTCACAGGGGTGCTAGAGGGGGCGGCAGGGGTTACGCTTAAGTTCGCATGCATGACTTTGAAGAAGACACTTCAAAGTTTTTTGCCCTCAAAGATTTATCAAAATCGATTAAAAATACGCCGAGTTATGGCGGTTTGAAAATGGTCGAAATTTCACGAATTTCAAGTGTTTCATTTTTTTAAGTCTTGGCTAATTAAATGATTTCAAATTTCTAATGGTTTTAATTGGGAATGATTAGAAAATAACAATTCTTTTAGGAGTTCAAATCCATATAAATCTCTTCTCAATTTTCCGTTTTCGGTTACCCGTAATTTAATATCTAAATTTAAAAAAAAAATCTTAGAAATACGGACTCTGCAGAATGGAATACTAGCAGCAATATTCTAACAATTCAGAACGTTCGGTTACCAAATTAATAGCGATGTCCAATATTTTAAAATAAAAGTCAATTCAAAATTTTTCTCTACGATGCAAAACACTTCATCGTATGACTCATAATTGGACATCCACGTTTTTTTCTTATATACGAACTTCAGATGAAGATACGACACTTCTGCTTCTTTGGCAAAATTATTAACCGGTTAAAAATCGGATACACTTTAGGCAGGGGTCCAGGCGACATGCCGCTATTTCAGGGCGCTCGAACCAAATTTTACAGATTTCGGCCACCGGTTTCGCCACTGCGTTTTTCTAACGAACATAAGTTCAAATCATATAGTACTTGATCATATTCACCTCTAACGTGTCTTTTTCCCATTTTAAATTGAGCGTCTCTTAAAAATGTTTGCTGGATTCGTTCAATTTGTTTAATGTCTCCTAACAAATAAGGAGATCAAATAGGAGATGCACACTCGAAAGTTGGACGAAGGAGAGAACAATACGAGTCTTAAGAGACAAGATTCCAAGAGGGAAAGATGATCGCCATATGTAACCCCACAACCCGCGACTCGTGCTACATAAACAGTTAATGTGATCCTTAAAACTTAATTTTGAATAAAAAATCATTCTCAGGTCTTTTATGGAAGTGAAACGTTGCAATTCGCAGTTATTAATTGGGTAATTGTTACTAATTATATGTTTACTGCGAGAAAAAGTTATAATTGAACACTTATTTAAGTTAAGAAAAATACTTTTATTGCCATGCCAGTCTATTAAACCATTAATATCTCTTTAAGATCATCAGCGAATAACAAGAAATTAGAATGTTTTATGTGTTTTAATATGTCATTGATGAATAATAAGAACTAAATTAGGCCACCCTTACAGAACACCCGATACTACAGAAATTTTATCTGATATAAAATAATTAACTCGCACATATTGTACCCTTTTATTAAAAAAATGACGATATTCATCGAGTATGATTGGTTGAACTATTCTTACCTCAGAAGGACCTTCAATGTGGAATAACTGACCAACGAGAACTGACGTGTGTGTTGATGCTGCATAAATAAAAGGAAAGTTTCCAGAGGAATTCATGTCAAGATATAAAGTTGTTTCCGGAACCTGATAAAGAAATGGAGTGTAAGAAAAAACAAACAAGTGGGAAGGCATAATTGAAGGAAATAGGAAGAAAAAGCAAGTTTAAGATACTTAACTCTTGAGATCTTTATGAAGCTTTCAAGAATAAAGAAAAGGCGATATTAAAAGGAGTTGTATTTTAGATGCTTGGGGGATGATGTAAGTGGACTGGGTACCATACAGGAAGTAACACAAACGCTCGTAAAGGTATTTTCATACAAACCAGGTATATACAGCGTATATACATGTTATCTTAAGATGACTGACACTAGGCCCTTTATGCAAAGACAATATCCAGTTCCACTGTCTAGAAGAGAGGAAGTTGAAAAAGAAATTTGGCGGATGCTTGAGTGGGGCATTATGGAACGGTCAGATTCTCCTTTCTCCAATTCCATACCTTCTGTTGCGAAGAAGGATGGATCTGTAAGAATATGTTTGGATGCGAGGAACTTAAATCTCATTGAAGAGCTTTTACTGCAGAAGTTTGACGGAGTAAAATATTTTAGCTCCCTTGATTTAACCTGTAGATAACTGGTAAGTACTATTAGCAAATAATTACAGGTGTTCTTTATTTAACAACTATTACACCCTACTACTACCCAATCTACAACTTGTAGGCTTAGAACTAATAATACCTGTAGGTAAAAGTCACATGTTCTAACCGCAGCAGCGGCAACACATCACTACCTAAATTTAATTGTGCTTCATAAATAGTGGCGTTTAATAAATTAATACTAAACTTAAATATATTCACTTACAAATAAAGGTAATCTCAGGGTCCTTATACTAGAGATCTTAAGCGGATATTTACACTAAAAACGTTTTTGATAAAATGTTCACGATCCCAATACTTTCCCGTAAGTAGCGGAAAAATGAGGTACTATAGAAATGTAAGTTCCGGAAAATTTTTAAATATTTCAATTGTAATATTTAATAAATTAACAACCATCCAATTCATAGACCAATTAAATTAATTATTTTAATACGCAGCTTCAAAATAGCGATTATAATGAAATGTATTTGGGAAATGTAATAAAACTGCGGAATGTGCAATTTTAAATAATTTTCAATTGTAGCCATATCCATTAAAATCCTCGCTTAAAGTATAAATATCCCACATACACCGAATAAATAATTCACAAATTGCATTATTTGTTTTCATGCACATGATAATTAATTACCAATACGTGATTAGTTAATGTATTGTAAACATGTTGCTTCGTCATATAGGTAACCGAGAAGGTTCAAGTAATTATTTCAACATTTTTAGTTTCTTTAAATTGAGTTTAATATTTTATGATGCACAAATATGAATTCAAATCGCATATTTATCCGAGTAGTTATAATTAATTATGGCGATGAAAGTTACCTCAACGTGTTTAATTAAAATAAATGAAAACTTTTTACATTATCGTGCCAGCAGCCAACAAACTAAAATAAAATTTACCGTTATTCGTTTTTACATGTACGCCAGGGGAATAATTGAACGTACTGTAACTTGAAGTAAACAGGGGAAAGTGAGAGACAATCCGTACCCTAAGAAGTTTTCCTACATCATATTTAATGCATGCCTATTATATAGACTACCTCAAGCCAATCAATTATTTATTGAATCACTCGCCTAGTTTCGAAGCCAGAACTTGGTGATCTAATAAGCCCTTGGTTCGGAAGGGTGGAGTAAAAAGAGATGATTAGTCCGTAAACGCACCAAGTTTCGTATATGAGAGATGTTTGCGCAAGAATATGATTAATCAGTTAATTATTAACATATTACATATAATGAACCAAATAGCAATCGTTCTCAAACAACTACTTGCAGATTAAGAGCCCCTCACAGAATAATTAGCTTTGAGGGTTTAAGTGTAAAATTAAAAGTAAAGCCTACATAAGACAAATTTTGATTATTGTTATTAGGAAAATGACACGGGCTTAAGGATTTTTTTGTAGCAGTTGGAATATGTAATTTGAATTAAAAATAAAATGTATACCACCCCGCAATTATAAAGCCAGAAACGCTGATTTTCGAGTTAAAACAACTACAGCCATTTCTAAAGGACTAAAAACTTTTGATTGATAATAGTTCCAAGGAATTAAACTTACTGAAAAAGGTACTCTCTGTTGAGGCATATATTAAACAAAACGATCTTGTCTTTATTGTTACGAAATCAAACCATTTTTCTAATATAAAATTTTCCCATTACCAAGTGCCGGCAAAAACAAAAACTATCATTTCATTATTCCTGACCATACCTACTTGGTAATAAATAGAGAGAAATTCGTAACTTTATCATCAGCGTGTACATAACTTGATACGATGAGATATTTTTGCAATCCATCATGAGTGCAAGCATTACCAAAGCTGCACCCTGCGAATTGCAACTTCTTACCCATTATGGATACTATCATATTTGTTTACATCATTATGAAAAACTGACGACTCTATGGATCAATAAGATAACGGAAAATAAATGGCTGATCGCAATTCCTTCGCCACAGAAGATTACCAAGAGCTGCCTCAAGAATGAAGAACTAGACGTCATCGACGGAACCTATGCGATTCATCTAACACCAGCCTGTTCCATCAAACTACCCTATATGAGCAGGTTAGACAAATGTACAAATATAACCCACACCTTATTAGATATCTTAGATATTTGATTTGACAAAACTAAATTGTCAAGAGAAAATTAAGGCAATTGTCGAAATGCCAAGACCGACCAATGCTGAGAAAGTCAAAAGACTTCTAATTAATGACGAATTATTCAGTATTTACCGCTGATTGCTCAACAAAAACGCACAGGAACTTCTTCAGATAACTTCTATGTCAGTGAACTTGATTATGTAAAATTTCCTATAGAAAATTTAAAAAGAAGTCATCAGGATCCGGGTGCTGATAATGTTTACATGCAGGTTTTGCCGGACTCGTTTCAAACCTAGTGAATTAACAGGAGGCCTTTTGCTTTTGCGTCGCATTCTCTTACGTCAGCTAAACAGGCTTACGATCAGCTTAAGGGACACAGGGCATGGTATTCTCCGTGAAACACTTATACTATCTCTACGGTCAATATGTTTAACTTGTCATTGGTGGCCGACCTCTATTTTACATATTTCACCAGAAAGGCTTAACAATGTGTAGTAAATGGAAATCTAAATTGAATTAAAATTTTTAACTATTTTTTGAAATGCAATCTTTTAAAATAAGTTAGCCATGGAAAATTGAAATTTATTAACTTTAATCAGATATTATTCAAAATGTATGCCAGTAACACAATTATGTTTTTTTTTTACAAAAGTTGCTTGTTTTTTAAAGACCTTTTAAACGACACCCTTTAAAAATCAGGAGTTCTTGTCAAGCTCTTAGGAATGCTAACTGTTTTATCATCGTTAACTAGCCATTTTCTCAAAACAAAACCTGATACGGGTGGTCTGGGACACCCAGTATATAAATGAATTACGGTCAGCGACCAAGATAGTGAATAAGCTCCTAGAGTCTGTAATTGGCCCTTGAGGCTGTTGGGTAAATAAATAAATAAATAAATAAATACCAATTTAGAGCTGTTTGCATGTTAAGAAGTGAAAATGCAATAGGCCAATGCGCCCGAGGCCCCACATTGTTATTAAAAAATAAAAATTAAAATGTAAGCAAAAATTTAACCGATTTATGAACCAGAACATTGATCCTGAGAAGGTATTTATGGTATTTCAGAACATTCACAACCAAAAATATTTGGAACTCGATCATGCAAGATTTGTAATCGAGTTGATATAACACCCGAATGTGACCTGGCGCACAGTATACGATTTGACCAATCTAGGAGGACAATAGGTATTTAAATAAAATGTTTAAAACTACGTTTTTTTAAATCTTGTTGCACTTTCGAATACATCTTTTAACTGATAACACAAGGCAAATAATCCCTTGTCACGCAAAACTGGTTTTAACAATGGGCGAAGTTACTTGACCCTATTAAGGTAGTCGGCCGACCGCACAGTGGTCCAAAGGAGCCTGCCCAAAGTGCCGAATGTCCAAAGTGCCGAATCGGTATTTTGGCCAAAGTGCCGAATTTCATACTACCGACCATGCCCAAAGTGCCGAGCGACGCTAAGCGACGTCGCATCGTTCGTAAACAAGGCGTCGGAGCCGAATGCGAATCGGCACTTTGGTCATTCGACAGAACGTCTTCGTATGTATCTAAGAGTAAGGTCCAAAATGCCGAATGCACACTCTCATATCTCTTCGTAATATGCTAAAATAATTTTTGATAATACAAGTTTACTAATGGAAGGTAGATGGTTTCAGGGCTGTAGAATGCTTTTTTAAATTTAAAATAAAACAAATTGTATTTTTATTTAAACGTTTTTAAACGTGTTATAACGTAAATATTCGGCATTTTGGGCATTACTCGTAGGTGCCTGCGAGGACCAAAGTGCCGAATGGGCGTGTATTCGGCAGTTTGGGCCTTACTGAGAGGTCGGTGCAAGGACAAAGTGCCGAATGTCCAAACTGCTGATTCGCATTCGGCTCCGACGCCTCGTCTACGAACGATACGACGTCGCTTGGCGTCGTTCGGCACTTTGGGCATGGTCGGTGGTATAAAATTCGGAACTTTGGACATTCGGCACTTTGTCCCGGACCCGGTCCAAATTAGAAAAAACTGGCCAAAAGTCGAAAAATGAAATTGAAAATCGTAAAGTTTTCGCTATAGAGTATTGTTAGGGAGGCACTTCTGCGTACTATACTAAAGGGAAAGACGTGTAGCTTCGAAACTCGAAGCTGTACTTCAGTCAGAAGTTAGCGGCAGGACTTACGATAAGCTATTTGTGACCGAAATATTCGACTAGTGTTAGGTGCATATAGTTAATTAATCGAGTGTACATTTTCAAATCGGCTTGTTGGAATGTGATTCTGAAGATTTGTAGAATATTTCTGTACATCGAAATCTTACATAAATATATTCCGCAAATTATTAAAATGGCGCTGAATAAACACCTGCATAATATAATCTCGTATAGATTTTACTTGCGAAAAGCATCAAAATAGTTATCAACCCGCGAGATCCCACGCTGGTTTATATTTTACAGTCAAGATATTACTATAACAAATATAAATCGCCAAACATTTCTTGCGACGAGCTTTGGGAAGACATTTTGTCGAGCGGCGCTCGTCTATATGGTTCCTTCACCTACAAATGCGGCGATGATGGAACCGAAAAAAAAGTGGCAGGCTTGTTCTGCAGGACAATACCAACTGGACAGTCATCTGAGGAAGAAGCCCGGAATAAAGACATCAGACGTTATCGTGAAAGCTTTTCTCGAAAATACTCACGTGGAAGACGCTTATTACCGTCTACTCACATCGTAAGATTCCCTCATCTCAAGCTTACAAAATTATAAATCCAAAGATGGCAAACCATGTCTGCCTGAAGTTTAGGAACTTTTAGATCCTACATTTAACCAATTCAATGTTGATGTAGAAAATAATAGCGCAACAGCGATGGAAACGTGTCTTTATGATTATTACTAATTTAATGTATGCACTTGTGCGGAGATTTTTAACAGTGTAATTGTTATGCATGAAAATTTTTTAATCAAATTGCCATAAACTTATTATATTCAATGTTTGGAAACAAAACCATCTTTTTAAAAATAATAAACACACACACGCTCACAATACACGGCACAAAATTAATTTTTCATACCCAATCCATAAATATACTATAACCGAAAAAAGCTCGGAGTACAGGAGTATGAAATTTTTTAACATTCTACCTAAACCGTGGAAAGAGGAAAATGATGTTAAAATCTTTAAAAGTAGATTGGTGGAATTACTGCTAATAATAGAACCATATAATTTGGATGAATTTCTTGCGTATAAATTTGAATGAACTTGTTTTAGTTTAGGTATTTTACACTGTTATGTATGTTTTTGTAATCTGACGCCTCTTTCTATACTTTGTATATATTTATATTTATAATTGTAGAAATAAAGATGATTTATTATTATTATTATTATTAAAGAAGAATTGAATAAATGCCAATTCAGAACTTCTACTTTTTTTATATATAAACTGTAAGTAAAATGCAATTTTTCATGTAAGTGGTCTGTTATTTTTGAAATCAGGGACCTCAAAAACCTGTATACTGAATTTCGTTGAAATCCATCATTTCTCACATAGCTGGTCTGCAATTTTGGATCTGCCATTTTATTTTTGAAAAATTTGACTTCAGATTCAGAACCAGTGACCTCAAAAACCATCGAGTATTGAATTTTGTTGGAACCCCATCGTTTTTCAAACAAGTGGTTTGCCATTTTGGATCGGCCATTTTGGTTTAAAAAAAATTGACTTTAGTTTTGGAATCAGTGGCCTCAGAAGCCACCATATCCTAGATTTCGATGGAATCCTATTACGTTTTATATAAGTGGTCTGCCATTCTGGATCCGCCATTTTGTTTTTGAAAAAATTTGACTTCAGTTGCAGAATCAGCGGCCTCAAAAACCACCATATACTGAATTGATTAGGAACCCTATTATGTTTCATATAAGTGGTCCACCATTTTGGATCCGCCATTTTGTTTTTGAAAAATTTGATTTCAGATTTGAAATCAGCGATCTCAAAAACCCCATAATCCAATGTTTCATCGAAATTCAACGACACCTTAATATTTTGGCCAGCTTTTTTGAACTTTGGACCTCTGTGGACCGCTCAGTGTGACCGTTAACGCTAACGTGTATACGTGTTTTTTTACGGTAAATCACCATTTTACAATTAAATATACAACATACAATTCGTGAGTGTATTTACAGCAATATGATAACTAAAATTATGATTTAAACTGTAAATTAAACAATGATAGACTAAATCACAACATACTCATGCAGACACACACATGTGTGAGCAAGCTTTCCATATCCATACATATTCCTACTTAAGCGAATCAAGTTAATTTGAATTCTCATTTTCATTTTTGTAACTAACGTTCGTTTAAATGAAGAATATGGTTGTCTAAACAAATCAAACTACGGGTAATTCCAATAGGTATTTGTGAGGCTTATCAGGCGGGTGATTTATTTATGAGTGTCCGCTGCAGTCCGGCAGGTATCTAGGTGGTAGATTTTATTCATTCACGTCAGCCTCTTTGGAATGTGAACTGATAGTTGACCCAGTAGATATGGCGAAACCAGCGTTCCATTCGATAGATGGTGTAAGATACTTAAATCAGCTATAATCCTACGCTCTTCCAACTTTTTTAAGTTGAGGTTTATTCTTACGGATGAACAATCACCTTGAATATGGTTCGATCCTTCCTTATATTCAATGCAGCGTAAGAATTTCTTCTGAACTGCTTCCAGACGAGAGACGTTGACGAATATAGTTGAGGCATATTCGAGGTGACAGTGGACTGGAGAGCAATATAGTCTTTTAAGATATTCGGCATTAAAATTTTTCAATCTGCCATACATATCCCCATAATTGTAAGGCCTTCTTGTAAATGTTTACGATATGAGTCGTAAATGATAGTTTGCAATCAAACGTAATACCTAGGTCCTTGATGGTTTCAACTTTAACTAAACTTGAGGAATTGATGGAATAAGTAAAATCAATACGATTTTGATATCTCGTTATTGACATAGAATAACATTTATCGACATTAAGATATAACCTGTTTTTAATGCACCACTCGTTTAAGTTGGCGATATCCTCCTGGATTGATAAGCAGTCATTGTACGTGTCAACTTTTCTGAAAATTTTTGGATCATCTGCGTATAATAAATGGTATCTTGCAGGTCGTTTACGAAAATAATAAAAAGAATAGGTCCACAATGGAAGCCTTGTGGCACACGAGAATTACAGTAATGGGATCTGATATAAAGTTATCTATACGGACATGTTGTGTGGGACCGATAAGAAATGAAGATAACCATCTTAGAGTACTGAGGCAGAGGCCGTAGGAACCTAGTTTATCCAGTAAGATACCGCAGTCAACCCTATCGAACGCCTTGAAAAATCCGTATAGACTGTGTCAATTTGGCAACGGGAGTCCAAGGCATTCGATATGTATTGCTTATACTCTAATAAGTTAGAGGTAGTGGAGCGGTTGGTTACAAACCGATATTGGTTATCGCATGTTATTCGTTTAGAGAACCATGCTAACTGATCTGCCACTAATTTATCCAGTATCTTTGGAATAACGGACTGTTTTACTATCCTTCTATAATTTGGGGCTAGATGTCTAGGGCCAAATTTATGTATTGGGGTGACGAAGCATGTTTTCCATTTAGTCGGCATAATTCCAAGTAGCAAATATTTAGAGAAAAAGTTGTGAATTGGACGACATAGCGAGTAAATACAACATTGAAGAAAGTAACTAGACACTTGATCAGGCCCATTGGCGTGAGATGGCTTGAGACTAATGATTACATTAAATACCCCTTCTATCGAAACTATCAGATGACTATCTAGATCAGTGTTTCCCAACCTTTTTTGTTCCATGCCCCACCTAAACCTTTCTAAAATTCGTATGCCCCCTATGTAACATATACATAATTTGTAATATTAAAAAATGGTGATGTAGCCATCATGTTACTTTCTCCGACTTGATGGTATCATGAGTATTTACGTTTTCATCGTTTATTTTCAATTGAAATCATATTCTAAATGTACATCGAGCGTTGCGTAAACTCGGATGAAACTCACGTTTAAAACGTCAAAATTATGAAACATGGAAAAATTATACTTCAAATTAAAAAAACTCGGTTTACTCAAAAACTAACGAGATTTCGAAAAAATCTTATTCTTTAGAAGTTGTTCATTTTGGCATTCTCTACAATTATTATTCATATAAATTTGCTGTAACTATTATCGTTTCATAATTATAAACCAAAAATTGAAAAATTAATAATCATATTTTTCTCGAATAGCAATGATTTTATGAAAAATATTTTCAAGCAAAAGATGTGCATTTCTTTGTTGTCTTCAATGTTTGTTTAAATATTTTTGTGATATTTTTCATATTTAAGAAAATATTGGACAAAAAACAAAAAACAGTTAAGGTAAACACCCACTTCCGGTGTACGAAATTTTACCAAAAGCTTTTCAGTTCTTCAGATTATCAAATAAGACGTATGTTAAAAGTTTCATATCAATTTCTCTATTAGTTTTTGAGATACAGCGCACACAGGCAGACACACACACACACACACACACACACACACACACACACACACAGCAGACACACACACACACACAGACACAATTTTTTTTTTCCAGAAATTGTTGAAATGACACCTAGGGACCCCAAAACGGATATTTCCATAAAAAAATTTTTTGGAAAAAAAATCACGATCACAATACTTTCTCGTACTTCGTAACGGAGAAATTAAAAATTGAATTGTTCACTTAAGAAACTTAAGTGATGGGTTTTAGGAAAAAATCATTAGGAAATTGTTAACGAAACACAGTAAGTACATTTTCAAAACATATAATGAAAAATTGAAATTTAAATTCGAAATAATTTTAATAAAAAATTTTCTATATTAATTTATTATTTTAATTTAGTGAGATCCTTCTGCTGCACAGAGATTTTATGTTAGGTTGCAATTTGGTTAGCTTCAGTTTCATTTCTTTTTTTCAACAGTAAATCCTTTTCAGCACTAAATCCACATTCAGCTAAATATGAAGATGGAAACAACAACAATAGTTTTCTTGCACATTTGGTTTTTGTTTCCTCACAAAGCCATGCCATCGCTCAATTTATATTAAATAAAGTTTTAACTGATTTTCACTGACTCATAATTTTGCATTTCTGCCAGTTCTTCTTGATATTGCATATTTGAAATATTAGACAAATCCACTGACGTTGGCTACATCATACATGTTGGAAAATCAATTTTTTTTAAATCAGAAAATCTTTCTTTTAAATCAGCGGAAGGAATTTTCAGATGATCGACAATAACAAGTATAGCGGTATCATTTACTTTACATTTTTGGAGCCAATGAAACTGTTAAAAGTTTTTGTTGTTAATATATTTCTGATATATATTTAAATTTATATTTATATCATTATATTATTACTATATAATTTAGCTTTAATTTTAGTTTATTGCCCTTTATTGGAATTGTTCTGTTGGGCAAATGATTAAATAAATAAATATAAAAATAAAAATAAATAACTTAATAAGGGTAATGAAACCAAATATCTTCGCTTTTGCATCGACAAGAGTTTTATTCGTTCCTGGAAGTTGCTTATTTATTATATTTAGTTTTTCAAAGATATCGGCTAAATACCTCACAAATGCTTTACAAACGATTGGTAACAGATACTTCATTTCAAGTTTGTTCAGGTTTTTTAGTGTGAAGTAAAAGTCTTACATGGTTTGCATTTTGTTCTTCACAAAATAGCTTGAAAAGACGCTAACATTTGGCATTCGCTTTAATAGCATTGACACACTTTATTACTGAATATAGTACTACATTTAGAACAGGCGAGATGTTTTTAGCTACCAAGTTTTCCCTATGAATAACACAATGCACAAGAATCTTCTGGATTCTTTCATCAATTTTAAGCAGCCATTTTTTTTGCCATCATATTAGGGGCACTATCTGCAGCACAAGATATTATATTTTTCATTGGTATATTATTGACATCTAAGTAGTTTTTTTTATATTATATGGAAGTAGTGCTTTCTAATCTTTTACAGAACAACATTTCTACAGCAAAATGCCCTTTATAAATATATCTTACGTAAGTTATCAATACTGCCTCACTGTCTCTCAAAGTTAATTCATCCATTTGCACTGAGAATTTTCTTGTTTTCAGCTTTTCAACAATTTGTTTTTTGCAGTTAATAGAGACTTTATTGTTCTCTTTTCTAAATTTAAATAAACAAAAAGTTTGAAAGTAATTCAAATCTGAAATAATATGAACACTGTTTCGCCTTCAAATGCGCCTCAAGATCTATTATAAGGTCTATTTTCGAATTTCCCCCTTAACAATCAAATTGCCCTCTTGTAGGATGTAGGCCCCACGTTGGGAAACGATCTAGACTAATATTGGACCGAGAGTGTAACTCAGGTATAGCCGTTGATGTGGTATATACAGAAGAGAAGAAGTTGGAGAATAAGTTGACAATATCTGATCCATTGCTAGCATTCATATTATCATATCTCATCTGGTTTGGATAGCCATCATTCTTTTTTAGTTGTTAAGCGTACTGCCAGAAGAATTTTGGATCAGATTTGAGTGAAGATTCTACTTTAGACAGATGATTACAGTAACACGTTTTGCTTAGTTTCTTACATGCATCGCGAAAATATACAAATGAACAATAGTCACTATATAGACCCTGTTGCTTATACTTTGAGTATAATAATAATAATAATGAGCTTTTTTTAGTTGAATTAAATGAATTATTTCACTTGACATCCATTGAGGAAAAGATGGTTTGTTGCGATAAATATATTTGAAAGGAACGAATCGATCAATTGCTTCGTGGATGATATGGTAAAATGTATTAAGACCAGCTTCAATATTTGAGAATAGGTTTATGAAATCCCAACTGATGGAATTTAAATACTTGTTTATTAGTTCATAGTTTGCCAACTTAAAAAGATATTTTTTTTCTGTGGTAACTATATTAATCATATTAATTGCACCACCAATAGGAACCTCTATGCTGTAAGCATAGTGATGTGATTTTCATCAGCAAGGGATACAGTAACATTAGATGTATTAGAAAAGCAACGATCTAAGTATATCCCACGCGAGTTGGGCATGTTATTTATTTGAGTACCATCTGTTCTTTGGTGTATTGAGTGCTTGTAAATGTTTTTTTTGTGATGAAGTCATCAAATAGAGGTAATTATTCATATATTAAGTTATTAAAGTAAATCAAACTATATGCTTGCGAATTGTAACACTCATTGAAAACATACATCAATAAAAATGTATTCTTGTTTTTAATTATTTTTTGTTTGGAGATCTACCATGTAGTCAATTATAGTCAAGCTGTGATAGTAGTCTTAAAAAATTGTCTGTGTTATATAATTTGATGTTATAATATAATATTCGTTTTTTGTGATTATATTTTTTTGTTTTTTCTTTGTAACGTGTGATTTTTTAAGAGTTTGGTTTTTAAAAATTAAAAAAAAGCAGAAAATTTTCAATAATTAATGAAATATTTATTTGGAGCGATACATCAATGTCTGCCATTTACTTTTTAAATATTATTTCATGTAAATGTTGCCCGTGGCTACGCCTGGGGTGGTCCATCTGTATGCTGTTAGCATACTTTTTCCAGCATTTCGGCTGGTATACTTTGATCAATGAATCTTTGTGTACACGTCATGGATAGCTGAATCTAGCTCCGACACCATTTTCATGCGTTATCTCTCTCTACCTTAAGTTGAATTAGACGCAATCATGTGCGTACGTATGTCGTCCAAGGCGAGAAAACTCGATCTTCGGTAATGACGCACACGCAAAGATCCACTGATCAAACCATATCTCACCAACGGCAGCTGTAATGTTGTCTTCCAGGGCTGCAATTGTGGCTGGCTTGTTCCTGTACACGAGAGACTTCATGTAGCCCCACAAAAAAATAGTCCAGTGGGGTCATATCGCATGATCTTGGCGGCCAATGGACTGCTCCAAAACGTGAGATTAATTGCTCACCAAACTCTCAATTGGTCCATGGTATCGCGTGTTGATACCATATGTCAACCAAGTCCAATTCTTCCAATTTGGGCAAAAAAAGTCGGTAAACATCGCACGGTACCTTACTCCATTGACTGTAACGCTGCGATTTTCATTATTAAAAAAAAAAGTACGGGACAATGATGCCGCCGGCCCACAAACCGCACCAAATAGTGCATTTTGCAGGGTGCATTGGCAGCTTCTGGTTGCTCGTTAGACCAAATTCGTCAATTCTGTTTGTTGACGTACCCATTGAGCCAAAAATGAGCTTCATCGCTGAATATAATTTTTCGATAAGAAAGTGGATCTTCATCCAACTGATCTAAGGCCCATTCAGCAAACAAACGACGATGTGGTAGGTCATCCGGCTTCAGTTCTTGCAGCAGCTGTATTTTGTATGGTTTCATACCGAGGTCCTTACGTAAAATCTTCAAAGTGGTCGAATAACACAAGCCTAATTCTTGAGAACGGCGACGAATAGACATATCGCGATCTTCATTAACACTGGCCGAAACACAGCAGCGATTTTCTCCTCGGTACGCACTCTCCGTATACGGGTTGGTGGATTAATGTTTAATAAAGTGAAACTGGTGCGAAATTTGGTCACCATAGCTTGAATAGCCAGTTCCGTGGGTCGGCTATGACGACCATAAAATGGATGTAATTTGCGGAACACATTTTTTACAGAGCACGAATTTTGATAATATAATTCAATGATTTGTAAGCGCTGTTCGTTTGTTAGTTTATTCATGGTGAAATGACAAACCTTACTAAGCATTTTTAGCATTGATACATGTCACGAATTACACGTGCCGTGTAAAAAAAAATGAACACTGAAAAAACAAATAGTAAAAAAATCACCCGTTAGATGCCAGAATGCAGCGAAAATCAATATTCGATTTTTGGCGTTCTATTCCACTCAAAGGTCGATCAAATTAAGTAATCAACTTTGTGAAAATGAGCTTTGGTGATTTGGTTATTACCGAAGAGCAGGATGAGCAGTTAAAATCATTTTTGAAAAAAGAATGCGAGAAAATTCGTGTGAAATGGGATCGCAAGCAAAGCCGATTAGACTATACTACTATGAACAGTGGCTCAACGAAGATTTAACTTTCGCCATGCTTGTGGTATCAGAAAATGTTTCAATACCAAGTACTAATGGTGGCAGGCCGCAGAAAAGTTTTGTGGAAAGTTCAAAAAAACGAAGAAGAGGAAAGTTCAGCACTTATTAAATGACTACAGTAAAGATGACTTTCCCTGCGCAATTATGTGTCAGAGCTAGTCTCAAACGTGATGCTGCTACATTGTTGATTGAAGAATTATCTACAGCCTCGCCAAAACGAGCCACCACATATAAGAAAGCTCGAAGAATTATTAATACTGGAAAAGAAAAAAGACCTTATACTGCTGGCGAAGCTTTGGCTTTTTTCATATCAAATAATTTCACTGTCCAGACATACAGAAATGTTCAACAAGAAGCCAAAGAAAGGGGATTCAATGTATATCTGTGCTATGATCACGTGGCACAGGTGAAGAAGCAGTGCTATCCTCCAGTTGAAAATATAACAGTTACCGAAATATCGGCTGTAGTAAGAATGGATTCTCTTTTGAACCATACTGCATTAAGAATATGTAAAAATATTCTTTGAGAAAGATTAGATACAAGCAGTGTTGCCACACGAATTACCGTACCCGCGTGCTCTGGATTACCGTACTTATTAATACATTACCGTACATACATAATATGTATGTTAATATACAGGGTGGAAACATTAACTGGAACAAATTCGGTATTTATGAAATGAGAAGTTCCAGAAAGAAAATCTTCGGAGTCGTCGATTTTTGTTTTTTATTGCGCACTTTTTAGCCTCTTTAAAAATAGCATGACGTCATGTCTTTCACGTATGACGTCATAGACATTTTTTTAAATGAAACCATTTTTTTTAATTTCTCTAAATTTGAAGCCCTTTTTATTCTCTTTACGACTATGTAAAAATATTTTGTTTGTTTATTTCAGAAATTGAATTTTTTTAACCTCTTTAATGTATCAAATGTTCAAATTTCACCAGAAATGTTTCAAAATGTAAGGGATCGGTTTTATCATCGATTGGCTTATTGCCAAGAGAGGAAAGATGCTCATTTCTCATTTTGAACAATTGATACATTAAATAAGTTTATTAAAAAAATATTTTTTTTTTCAATTTCTTAAATAAAGAAAATATACAACGTGTGCACGTAAGTATGCAACATATGGGAAACTTTTTTATTATTAATTTCTCAGAAAATTTTATTCTTTATAAAAGTTGGTGCTTGATCCTAAACATACAAAAAAACCAAACAAATTACATTCGACGCTATACAGGGTGAGGCACCGCATACGACACGGTCGTTTTATGGAAAACCATGCAACTTCGTGTTATTCTTTTCAAATGGATAGATGTGGGATCGTTGTATGCAGAATTTAAAATTATTACCGGTTATACAGGGTGTCCCATTAAAAAGATACACATCAAAGTTATGTCTTTTTTATGGAACGCCCTGTATGTTTTGTTATTTTTGAATTCTAGGGAACAAATAAAGGTGAGTTACTTCAATATTCCCTATACCTATCGTTTATCGTTTTCGAAATATTTAAAAATTTGTTGAAATGAAGGCTACAGGTGGTAGCAAAGGTTGTAACGTTTTAGCTGAAAATAAATCGACTCAAAGATATTTTATCTGCAAGACAACATCAAAGGAAATGAATTCGGCATCAATGGTTAGAGAGCCTGATGAGAATATGCACCAATTTGGAATCTCTAGTTTACATGCGTACATTCGTTTAATGGAATGTCTTTCAAATATTAGTTATCGCATTAACATTTGTGAGTGGCAAGTCAAAGGAGACACAAATAAAGAAACATTAAAAAAACTGAAGAAGAAATAAAGATAAAGTTTAAAGAAATTGGTCTTATAATCGATAAAGTTAAACCAGGATTTGGTACAAGCAATGATGGAAATACCGCACGAGCATTTTTTATAATTATTGCACAACACCGCGGATTACTGGTCTAAATGAAACCTTATTAATCGTTTTGGGACAATTCTTGCAGCCATAGCTTCAGGCTATGAAATCGATACCGAACAATTTCATGACTACTGTGTGGAGACCAGAGAGATATTTAAGTTTATACCCATGGTATAATATGCCGGCAACAGTGCATAAAATTTTGGTACATAGAGCAAATATAATAAAAAATTCGGTGATACCAATGGGACAAATGTCCGAGGAGGCTTCCGAGGCCAAAAATAAAGAAATCAGAAAAGCCAGATGGGGGATACATTAATGACATCAAGACACAGAACTAATTATGATTTAATTAAACATTTGTTAACATCTTCAATTCCTAGATTATCATCTAGAAATTGTAATACATTTGCTATCGTTTCCGCCAATACTAATATATTGGTTAAAGCTCCACTTAGCCACATGTGCCGAAATAGTGATAAGCTATTTCGTGATATATTTATTAATAACCGAAATCCGCCATAATATGTATCATATGTACTGCTCTATTGTTGATTGTTTTCTTTTAATTTAAGAATATGTTAGAATTAGTTACAATTTTACTCTTACTTTAAATACTGTAGTATTATATTTCTTTTTTTTTTGTTGTTATCCCTGTATTGGATTCTTCCGTTGGGTAATAAAATTTATTATTATTATTATTATCTTCAGACATGTCATTATTAAGAAAACTTCCTCGAAAACAAATATCTAATCGAGACAGATATAAGAATATGTTACACATTTAGTTTTGACTTTTATTTACTACAACATTCCTATGAATACAATAAATGTAATATATTATATAATATTTAGGTTCCCGAGTTTTGTCTTCCCAGATTAGTCAAATCGTACACTGTGTGCGGTTTGATCTGGTGTTAAAACGTTTAGGACGTTATCCTCGTTTGGTTTTGATGCAATTTCAGGTAAGAATGAGGTGCAGAAGGAAGAATCGAAAGAACAGCAGATGCATCCAAATATATTCAGCCAGAATAACCTACTTAACTCGAACCATCCACTTAACCAAAACCATCAGCCCCGTTGGAACCACCAGTCCAAGAACTAATTCGGTAGTTACGGTGTGACCCTCGCACTCTAAGGAAAATGCCAGTGTAGTGTGCTGGAATTTTAAGTGGGGGAGAGTTGTTCTGACCAAAATATGATGATTTTGTAATATAAAGGCACGCTCTTCCAGGCCCCCTCTCCTAAAGTGTTTACCCAGCCAGTTGAAGTGTTATACTTGTGAGTCTTATTAGTCTCTTTAATTGATTTTTATGTATGCCTTTCTGATGCAACACTGATGATTATGGTATTTTTATAAAAAAAATATTTTTTTAAATAATACATTTTAAGTTGGGTATTTATTTTGAGAGCTTTAATTTATATTATTATACTTAGTTAGTAACGTCTATTTTAGCTACTTTTTTTCTTAATATAAATAGGACCCTTTTTTATATAACTGTTGAAGAGCCTGAAATAAGATATGCTAACGTTTGCTTAGTATATTACTTTATATTATGGTACGAAAAAAACGTATTACATTAAATTATCTAGAACAGACAATGTTGATGTACGACCCTTTATAAGAGTGATGTATTTTCTTGACATATAAAGGTTAGGATAATACAATCCCAAGATTACGTTCCGCATTGGGTTGACTAATGTGGAAGGTAGAGCGAGTAAATAGATCATAAATTATATAAAATAAATTTTCTGTCAGGCTTTAAATAGGAATTTTCGCTTACGTATGTTATATATAAATTAAATGGAATATACCGGCTTTGCTGTGGATTTTCTAATTAATATTCCGCGTAAATTAAATTACATTCTAATTGAAAATAAACATTCTGTTTTATTACTTCTGTTAAATAATCATTTTCATTAATATTTAAATCACATTTTCAATATTTTACAAAACTACCATCCTTTACGTTAGACTCTTTATTATACGTACGTATATTGATCCTGAGAAGGTATTTCAGATCACGCAGACGAAAACACCTTCCATAACAATGACAGTAGGCTCAGAATACTTAATCAATGTTGTTTAAGGATCGTGTCTTAATATTGACATTGATAATATTATTTTATCTTTTTTTCTTAAAAGGAAGGTGGTATAGCATACTATATGAAAACATTCCAATTTTAATGCTGCACAATTTATTACATTTAAATTTCTTAGTTATCTCATTATACTTTTTAAAATTGCTTATATAAAATTATTAAATTGCTTATAAGTATAGTCGTTTATGGGTGAATAGACGTGTTTATTGTGCTCCGCCGAAAATTAACTTTTTAAAGTATTAAGTGAATATAACTATTTACAAAGCAATTCTAGTTGCACAGTGAGTACATCATCATACATTTACTGTAATCAAAGTCGCCATGCCTTTCACGAGAGATCAAAAATTTGATCTGAAAGGAGTTATTGAGGAGGCCATCAAGAGGATACACTCATATCTGCAATAATATAAAAAGCAATCAACAATGTTAAAATCGAATTCCAATCAGAATACGACAATGTCAATGCAAAGAATCATTCATTGCAAAAACGCATTGATCAGCTGGAACAACATTTGCGTCGTAAAAATTTAAGAATTACGGACGTAAAAGAAGATTGTAATGAAAATTTGAAGAATAAAATGCTGGATTTATTCTCGTCCAAATTACAAATGAATGATAACAATTGTAAGCTGTTATTGAAGTAAGGCAACTATGAAATCTGGTATAAACGCCACGATTATTGCTCGAATGGAATCTGCAGAGTGTACCGATAAAATATTTTTTCTGCAGCCGTGCCGAAAATAAAACTTTCGGTATGATTTATTAAATCGAAAGTACCACTTTACATAAATCGTACCGAAAGTAGTTATTTTCGGGACGATTTTGTTTCACTTTCGGAACGATTTCTGTACTTTCGGGACGATTTTTGTTACTTTCGGGACGATTTTGCGTATATATGTAGGCGGCCTTGACAAAAACATCAACTGCGTATTTAATTATGACAGCGCTTGTCAAATAACCATCGTGTGTTTTTGCTTTTTTAACATAAACTACGGCTGCAGAAAAAATATTGTACGTAACACGTTCCAAAAGTGATTTTACGGGACTCGCAGGATTCCACTCATCCCGTAAAATATCACTTTCGGAACTTGTTACGTAAATTACTATTACCTACTCCCACTTTGTAATTGATGAATTACCGAACTGTTTTCACCAATCATAAGCGACCCATTACGAATATATAGATCATATATAGATGTTAAATGTTGTACATAAATGTGTAACATGTACTATTACCACTTATGTACCTCGCTATAGAATATACTTATTAGCCAATTACAATGAACGCCCGCCGAGTCCCTCTGCATTCGTCTGTTCGTCTTTAAATATGAAAAGTGAGTGACATTTAAACGTCAGATTACAACTTATTGGTTAAACAATACCCGACACAATAAACTTCACGCCATGACTTATCTTAGTATCTTAGTAGATTAACACTTCAGAGTGAGTACAACGATCCGTATCCTTAAATTTCTTCAATCAATGTATTGGATAATATATTATTTGACGGAAAATTGTTTGAACGGTAATTCGTTTGTTTAGTTGGTAGTCGTCATACATTGCCATGACCGGCTAATTTAATACAAATTTAAACGTCGCCATGACAAGATTCAGTTTCAATATGTCTTTAGTTTAAACCAGGGGTCTCCGAACTTTCTTCATCGCGGGCCATATATACAATTCTTAATAACCTAGTGGGCCAAGATATAATCAATTTTATAACTAATTTCAAAACCTATAACAAAAAATCGTTATAGAATTTTTAAATGTGACATTTGCGAAAAATGTAACGCTTTCCGCGGGCCGGACTCGATGAGGTCGCGAGCCGTATTTGGCCCGCGGGCCGTAGTTTGGAGACCCCTGGTTTAAACGAATAAATGTAAGGTCGAAGGTAAAGTATAGTACATAACGCGAGTTGTAACGCAATTACGCGCTCGTAACTTGTGCGTAATTTGCTACTTACAACTCTAGTTATGTAATATACTATAAAAATCATTATATATCTGAAGGTCTATCTCTTACGAGATATAGACTACTAAATCCCGTGAAAAAATTGGTGCGAACAATGCCTGGTCTACTCGTAAAAATAGCTCCACAAAAATTAGAGCTGGCTCCAAAAAGATAAAAAAGTTATGGGGGTTTGAAATTTGGCGGGGCCAAGTTGAAGTTTGCCCCCCACTTTTGATGTTTTTAACTTTTTTTTTGTAGATTTGGATTCAGCAGACCCAGCTCCAGCAGGCTGCATCAATTTTAAAGCTAGCTTCACCCCACAAACCAATGAAAATTACAAAAATAGTTTTCACCCTAGCCCCCGCCCCCTTCAATATTTTTTTCAATTTTATGTGATTCTTTAGCATAGAATTCTCCAGCCGAATATGTAAAAAATATTGGAAAAAATAAGACGGATAAAAAGATATGTGTTTTAATTATGAGACATGAGCTTTCCTGAATCCTGTATGCGCAGTCCCAACCATGGGGTCATAATATAACGCTAAATGCGAATTTTCGTTTAAATCACAATCATCCAACGGAGTTGGTGCTAATTACATTATTATTTACGGTACTAAGAGTTCCTTAAATATTACATGGCCATCATTTAGGCCCTAGGGCCGTCCTTGAAATAAATATTTAACTTATAAACAATTCGAATATTTGATAAGTTATTAATTAATCAGTTGAAATATATATTGAAAATTCAAAATCAGTCAAATGTGAGTGTTGCAACAAAAAGATGGAAAATATTGTAAATTAATGAGTTAGTGACATAGAGACAGTGCCGTAGTGAGTGATTGATTAAGGCATGTGAAATTATTGTCAATTTTAACCAAACTTGGTACACGTACTATTTATAACTTGGGAAAAACAATGTGAGGACAAAACACCTCTAGCATCTCTGGGGTGGAGTGGGCTAGGGGTGGCATGCGAAAATATTGTCAATTTCAACGAAACTTGGTACACATACTACTATCTTAAGTTCTCTTTCAATACTACACAAAAACACATTTTACAGTAGCAATGTTAAGGTATCATAATTATTTTTTTTTCTTTGCAGTATTGAGTTTATATTTTTACAATGAATGAAGCTTACAAAATATAAATCTTATATTAATTTGTATTTTTTTTAATATTCGTGTAAATTATCATTTTTTGATGCGTATACCGGGTGTGGCACTTAAGACGCCTCGGACCATAGCTCCTTTACGATAAAAGCTATCGAAAAAAATCTAAGAACAAAGTGGTGCATAGTTACCGTCGCTATGTTTTAAAAATATTTCTAATCATCAGTGGCGTGCCGTACTCCAGTGGCGTACCAAACTTATGTTTTTTTAAATGGAATGCCCTATTTTTTATTGCAGATTTTGAAAGTGCTCGACGAGTACTTATTTTTTTATCTAACATGTTATACCCTTCACTTTAGCGGTTTCGCTGTTATAACCCCTTCTTTCAAAATTGCGCCCCATGTTTGAGATTTTTTTGTAGAGAAACTAATTGACGCCGGCGCCTAAATTTTGAATTGGGGTACAGGTTAAGACCTCGTATACCTTCACATAATTTTTTTTCGGGTAATTTATGGAAAAAAAATATTTTTTTATTGATCTTCGTATGTTGTCATTTTTTCCAAAAATTTCAAATGGCACCCCCCTAAAAAAAATACGGCGTTGTACAGCCAAAACTCTAAATTTTTCATTGGTGTAAAAAAAATTACACATTGCATAACAAAATTTCGGAGAAAAAAGGAATTTCATCGCAAATGTCGGGAAACGTTTTCCGTTCCCAAGTGTGCCATGAGAAAACAAAAGATTGGTACTGTACAACGTACTGTACAACGCCGTAATTTTTTTAGGGGGGTGCCATTTGAAATTTTCGGAAAAAATGACAACATGCGAAGATCAATCAAAAATTATTTTTTTGCCATAAATTACCCGAAAAAACATTATGTGAAGGTATACGAGGTCTTAACCTGTACCTCAATTCAAAATTTAGGCGCCGGCGTCAATTAGTTTCTCTACAAAAAAATCTCAAAAATGGGGCGCAATCTTGAAAGAAGGGGTTATAACAGCGAAACCGCTAAAGTGAAGGGTATAACATGTTAGATAAAAAAATAAGTACTCGTCGAGCACTTTCCAAATCTGCAATAAAAAATAGGGCATTCCATTTAAAAAAACATAAGTTTGGTACGCCACTGGAGTACGGCACGCCACTTATGATTAGAAATATTTTTAAAACATAGCGACGGTAACTATGCACCACTTTGTTCTTAGATTTTTTTCGATAGCTTTTATCGTAAAGGAGCTATGGTCCGAGGCGTCTTAAGTGCCACACCCGGTATACAAAAAAAAAATAGTATTTGTCATGTAGGAAGCTTCTACTTCCGTATACATACTTTTATATAGAATAAAACACTTTTTTACTTTGTTTGTAGGTATAACACTTTTGTTTTATTTGCTTGACTGCAGTTTCGGCAACTCAAAACTATAGACTAGTTTTGATAATAGCAAGCTGAGTTGCCAAAACTGTAGTCAAACAAATAAAACAAAAGTGTTATACAAACAAAGCAAAAAATGGTGATGTGGCCATCATGTTACTTTCTCCGACTTTATATTTACGTTTTCATGCGTTTATTTTCAATTGAAATCATATTTTAAATGTACATCGAGCGTTGCGTAAAGTCGGATGAAACTGACGTTTAAAACGTCAAAATCATGAAAGATGGAAAAATTATACTTCAAATTCAAAAACTAGGTTTACTCGAAAACTAACGAGATTTAGAAGAAAACTTATTCTTTAGAAGTTGTTTATTTTGGCATTCTCTACAATTATTATTCATATAAAATTGCTGTAACTATTATCGTTTCATAATTATAAACCAAAAATTTAAAAAAATTAATAATTTTTTTTCTCGAATAGCAATGATTTTATGAAAAATATTTTCAAGCAAAAGCTATTCATTTATTTGTTGTCTTCGATGTTTGTTTAAATGTTTTTGTGATATTTTTTATATTTAAGAAAATTCTGGCAAAAAACAAAAAACAGTTAAGGTAGACACCCACTTCCGGTGTACGAAATTTTACCAAAAGCTTTTTAGTTCTTCGGATTATCAGAAAAGACGTATGTTCAAAGTTTCATATCAATTGCTCTATTGGTTTTTTGAGATACAGCGCACACAGACAGACACACAAAATTTTTTTCCAGAAATTGTTGAAATGGCTTCTAGGGACCCCAAAAACGGATATTTCCGCAAAAAAAATTTTTGAAAAAAAAATCACGATCACAATACTTTCTCGTACTTCGTAACGGAGAAAGTAAAAAGTGTTTTATTCCATATAAAAAAAAATTAAGGATTGCTTCGTGCAGTTATTAAAACGGCCTTGTTTAACTGCTTGAATCTATTTCAAGAACAACTAATCAAATTTTGTTTTGCTATTTTTTCTAATATCAGAATTTTGGCGAAAATTTAAAAGACTACGTTTATTAAAAAAAAAACGGATTAAAACGGATTTGGTCTAACGGATGCATTGACTTTACGCAATAAATAATTGAACATTGAAAACATTTCAGGTATGTTATTAAAATTCAGACATTTTTATGTAGAAAACACGATAACACATCCTTTGCCCGGGCCATTTAATTCCAAAACACTACTCTAGTCCACTTTTTCTCACCCTATTTTCACTTATGGCCAGAAAGAAGTTAATTTCTTCCATGACCCCTTGTTTCTTTACAAAATTTAATTCAACCCTTTTTTTGTTAAATTACATTATTTTAGAAAAATAAAATATCCAGTGTGTAGAATTTAGACGGCACTGGATAGTACCATCAAAAGTTTTTGTATACATCAAATAGTTTAGCTGAAAAACAATATCTAAAATTAATGAATGAATGAATATGATTATTTGCTTTTAGAATATTTCGAAATCTAGAATCCCAATTATAAAAGTGTTAAATTTTGAAACTTTCAATTTGTTTTTTATATTTTTCTTAGCCAAAAAAATGCATTTATTTTGTATTCAATCTTACCGGGAATATTTCGAAATATGCCGATAGAATCTTTGTAGATTTTTGCATAAAAACGATTATGACTGCGTTTTAAGGAAATTTGAAAAATTCTATGTCGATGGCAATTGTTTTTAAATTTTTTTCAGGCCGTAAATTCTTACATTTTGTTTGCAAGGGATTATCCCGAAGTCTAAGAAGAGGGTGTTTGTAAATTTCTGCAGAAAAATACTTATGACTGCATTTTGAAGGAATTTTAAGTTCCAGGTCGATGAACATTTGTTTTTATATGTTTTCTGGCCATATACGTGTTTTAAAATTTCAACAATCTTACGCTTTGTTCTCAAGGGATTATCTCGAAACACCCTAACCACGTGTTTGTAGATTTTTGGAAACAAATAATTATGAGCACGTTTCGAGAAAATTTTCAGATTTCCAAGTCGATGGCAATTATTTTTATATTTTTTTTCAGGCAGGAAAGTTTTTAAATTTCTACAATTTTACGTTTTATTCGAAAGGGATTATATAGAAATCTAGGGATAGAGTATTTGTAAATTTTTGCAGAAAAAATAATTAAAACTGCATATAAAAAAAATGTAAGGTTCCAAGTTGATGGCAATTGTTTATACATTTTTATATTTTTTTCAAGCCAAGATATTGAAGAGTATTTTCAACCTTACGTTGTTTCGAAATCTATGTAAGAGTATTTGTAATTTTTTGCAGAATCTTATTTATAAATATACTGTGAGTAACTTTTACAAAATTCTAGTCGTTAGCAATTGTTTTTGAATTTTTTCAAGCGAATAGAGGTTTAAGGGTTTTTATACACGGCGCACCTTTGCGAAGATATCTCTTAAAATATAGATACGTTGTGTTTGGAGGTTTTTACATAATAATAGTTTTGAATGAATTTTGAGTGATTCTGGAAAATTTCAAGTCGTGTTTGTATATTTTCTTCAAGTCATTAAAATATATTCAAATTTCGTTAATCACAGGCTTTCATCACAGAATACTTAGTACCGATTTAAATAAAACTGACATGGTTTCCAAGAAAATTGAAATAGGTCACCGATTATACATCGGTTTACACTCTCTCGCCTAATTCTTCACACAATTGTAATCCTTATTCTAATCTAAGTCCGAGTGTTCAAAGCAGCAAAATAGTTATTAATGTGCAAGATGCATTCGATTCGATTAGTAGCCTTAAGCCGACATATTCTTATGGTCCTGATAAAATATCAAACTTTTTCTTGCAAAATTGTATTTACTCCCTTTGTCGCCCAATTTATGACCTTTTTAATAAATCACTCGCTCTTGGTTCGGTACCATCTAAATGGAAAGCTAGTTTCATTACCCCGCTTTTTAAATCTGGCCCAAGAAACCTTGCTCAGAATTACAGGGGTGTTTGCACACAATCTACCATTCCTAAAATGTTATATAAATTAGTATCAGTTCAACTGGCTTGGTTTTCGAAACATATTATATCTAGCAAGCAGCATGGATTTGTAAACGGCCGTTCCACAGTATCTAACTTACTCGAATACAAACAATTTATATCGAAAGCTATTGATGAACGAAGTCAAGTAGATACTATATACACCGATTTCACGAAGGCTTTCGATAGAATCGACATTAACTTGTTGCTACATAAATTGTGTTCATTAGGTTTTTGTACAAATACGGTGCGTTGGTTTTCTTCCTATCTTAACGATCGTACACAGTTTGTTAAAATTAAAAACAATATTTCGAATCCAATTCAAGTCTCATCAGACGTACCTCAAGGATCCCACTGTGGACCCATTTTGTTTTTATTATTCATTAACGATTTGCAGGATGTCATTACGAATTGTCATTTTTTACTGTTTGCCGATGAATTAAAGATTTTCAAAACAATACGCAACAGGAATGATGGCCTTGAAGTTCAGGCGGACCTTAACCGTCTGAATGAATGGTGCAACAATAATCGTTTGTTTTTAAATGTTTCGAAATGTTATTCAATGTCTATATCTAAATGTAAAAATCTTCATGATTACACTTACAGCATCAATTCGAACCACCTTACAAAAGTTGATACGATTAAAGATTTAGGAGTTTTATTTGACTCGAAGCTTTCATTTAACAGCCATATATTAAATGTCGTTAAAAAGGCATTAAGACTCTGGGGATTTATATGGCAGATTGGCAAAAATTTGAATATTGATTGCCTTAAAACTCTTTATTGCTCATTGGTTAGATCCCACCTTGAGTATGCATCACCGATCTGGACACCGTTTACTGTAACCAATGTGGAACATCTTGAACGTGTGCAGAAGAAATTTTTAAGGTGCATTGAATACAAAGCTGGACTACAACACATCTCTGGTGAATACACATCTATAATGTATTGTCTTAATTTAAAACCACTACAGGATCGTAGAACTATTGCTGACCTTTGTATATTGTTTAAAATAATAAATGTATATATCGACTCTCCTTATTTATTAGAAGCAGTATCTTTTCGCATTCCGAGTAAAAGAACACGTTCTCTTTCTCTGTTCCATCTAAATAGTCATATAACACTCTCTAGCTCCGTGAACTCAATGACAAGATTGTTAGAGTTAGGAAATGAATTTAACAACCATAATTGGTTTAACCTATTCGAGTCATCCATTAATTATTTTAAAACGAATTTAATCAATAGACTTTAGTTTATAAGAGCATATTTTTTTCTTTTTTTTTCTTTATTTTTTCTTTTATTTTTGTATACAATTTTGTTTACTTAATACTTTCTTCTGTTTATTATTTCCAGGACGTATTTGTTGTCTAATTGGTTTTAATGTATACACTGGATTTACATTCTTGTATTATACTTTTCTATTAATATTATATTATTTATGTAAAAAGGCGTTTGCCGTTAATAAACTAATTACTATTATTATTATTATTATACAGAATTCGTTAATTTTTGCTATATATTCCCTAAAATTTTGAAGCCGATTTCGTCAGTTATATGTTTTTAAGCAAATTTCGCTTTTTCATATTCTAGTTTTGCGCATTGCCATTTTGTTTGTGGTTGTGGTGTGTCAATTGTTTTTAGAGAATATCAAAAATACATTATTTCTGAGTAAATTTGGCAGTTTCAAAGCAAGACATTTTGTTCAGAACGTTTTCAATCGCAAGATGCAAATTGCGTTTGTTCAAGTTCAGGTTTTGAGTGTTACCATTTTGTTTCCAGCTGTGGCATATCAATCTTTTCGTAGTAAATCAAGAATCCATTATTTCTGAGGTGATTTCGTCTGTAATAATTTTTTTAGAATTTTTCTAACAATGATTTTTTATTTCTTTCAAATCGTCGGCCAGTCGTTAAATAACCTATTTAAATTTTTCTGAAAACTATCCCAGTTATATTCAAAATACTTGGCTAACTGGTATTATATTAGTACTATATCTTAGGCTAGGTCTAATTATAATATTCATAAGATCCGGTTTAATCGAATTTAAATAGTTTTCTTTCGCAAAACCACTCGATGTATAAAAAAACTTGTCCAGTACCATCAAAATTTCCCACACTAGGTATTATTTTTTAATAATGTAATTTTTTATATTTTTAAGATATCTGTGAAGCGAATTTTCATGACCCTCCGATATTATGTTTGCTTTGAGGCCCCCTCTAAGTTATAAATAGTATGTGTACTAAGTTTCGTTGAATTTGACAATATTTTCGCATTGCACTCCTCTCCTACACCACCCCCAGAGATGCTAGGGCTATTTTACGCTCACATTGTTTTCTTCCAGGTTATAAACAGAACATGTATGAAGTATCGTTGAATTGATTAATATTTGCACATGCCACCCCCAGCCCAATTCACCTCAGAGATGCTAGAGTAGTTTTACCCTCACATTGTTTTTTCCAAGTTATAAATAGTACTTGTACCAAGTTTGGTTAAAATTGACAATAAATTCACATGCCTCAATCAATCACTTACTACGCCACTGTCTCTATGGCACTAACTCATTGATTTACAATATTTTCCATTTTTTTGTTGCAACTCTTACATTTGACTAATTTCTAATTTTCAATATATATTTCAACTGATTAATAATTTATCAAATATACGAATTGTTTATAAGTCAAATATTTATTTCAAGGACGGCCCTAAGGCCTATATTTAAAGAACCCTTATTACCGTATATAATAATGTAATTGGTTGGATTTAACCGAAAATTCGCATTTAACGTTATAATATGACCACATGATTGGGACTGCGCATACAGGATTCAGGAAAGCTCACGTCTCATAATTAAAACACCTATATCTTTTTATCCTTCTTATTTTTCCAATATTTTTTACATATTCGGCTAAAGCTAGCTCTAAGCTAAAGAATCACATCAAATTGAGTAAAAAATATTGAGGTGGGGGGCTAGGGTGAAAACTATTTTTGTATTTTTCAGGGGTTTGTGGGGTGGAGCTAGCTTTAAAATTGATAGAGCCTGCTGGAGCTGGGTCTGCGGAATTCAAATCTACCAAAAAAAAGTTAAAAAAATCAAAAGTGGGGGGCAAACGTCAACTTGGCCCCGCCAAATTTCAAACCCCCATAACTTTTTACCTTTTTGGAGCCAGCTCTAATTTTTGTAGAGCTAGCTGGGGCTAGCTAAGGGCTTTCTGGAGCATCACTTTTTTTCCTAAAAATCGAAGGTGGGGGCCAAGTTGACGGACCCGAAATAACCTTACCAAGAGACGAAATTAACATGGAAAAGAATTTATTCAGAAAATATATAACGAGAAAGAACTTGAAGCATTTCCAGTTAATAAATTTCAGAAATAATGTCATGCATGTTTTTTTTTCCTTTTCTTTTGATTATATTGATTGATGATGTTTTTAAGCTCATGCCCGATTGAATTGTTTTCTTTTCTTTTTTGGCATAAATTCATTCGAATGACTTCTGTTTATTTTAAATGTATATTTACTTTTATTTTCTTTTTCAATTTCAAGGGCGGCACAAGAGCGTCCAATCGGCGCTATAATAATACATACACTTATTTTTAATTTTAATTTTAAATGTACGATCTCTTATTTGTAACTTTTCCAATGTTAAAACTAATCCACTCTCCTTAAATCATAACATTGTTGCAATTTCGGAAACGTGGCTTAACTTTGACATCAATCACAATTTCAGAAAACTGGATGCAATTTCATTCACAGAGATAGGGATGTTGGTGGGGTGGTGGGGTCGCCCTGTACATGAGAAATAATATAAAATGTCAACTAGTCACTCCAATATCAACTTGTAATATTGCAGGAGCACACCCAGAAATTTGGTTTGGGGGGCTCCTCACAATTGTTTTTCAATTTTTTTTAGTCAACTTTAAGAACGCGAAATGTAAAAAATTGACTCTATTCAGTTCAATAGGAATTATCTAAAAATGTAATGATGGGGTATTTTGAGATTTTTCCGCCATCTTGAAGATTGATCCATTTTAAGTAAATTTTGAAAGTTTTAAATTAGTAATTGTTTTTCAATTTTTTTAGTCTACTTAAAAAACGCGAAATTTTATAAATAGACTCTGATCGGTTCCAATGGAATTATTTCAAAATCTAGACATGGGGCGTTTCGAGATTTTTACGCTATTTTTAAGATTGATATATTTTAAGTGTATTTGGAAAGTATTAAAGTCGTAACAATTGTTTTGAATTTTTTTAGTCAACTTAAAAAACAGGGGCCACTTTTTCAGAACGAAATGGCCGTGCGGGTCCATGGATCTTTAGTGTATGTCCCTTTCATCATTATAAATGATTATTATACAAATTATCGGTTGTGGCAGAATGCCCTAGTTGGCTACATCAATTCCCAAATCATCCGCGCTTCCTCTATCCGAATTCCTGTCAAACATCCTTCCTTAAAAAAAAAAAACTTCAAAAACGCGAAATTTCATAAATTGACTCTTTTCGGGTCAAGTGGAATTATTTCGTAATCTTGAAACAGAGTATTTTGATATTTTTTTCAATCTTAAAGGTTGATCCATTTTAAGTAAATTTATTAAACAATTGTTTTTCAATTTTTTTGTCAAGTTTAAGAACGCGAAATTTCAGAAATAGACTCTGATCGGTTCAAATGGAATTATCTCAAAATCTAGGAATGGAATATTTCAAGATTTTTACGCCATCTTGAAGCTTGATCTATTTTAAGTAAATTTTGAAAGTTTAAAGTGGCAACATTTACAAAATTTACATGGACATCAATAATTATGACTGGACAACTCTATTTCAACACAGTAAGGATGTTAATAAAATCGCTTCAATATTTCTGAAAACACTTCATGGCATACTGGATAGACATGTTCCTAAGTATAAAACTACCAAGCATAGTTACCCGGCTTGGTTTAACAGCAAAATAATCAAGTTGATTAAATTTAAAAAAAATATCGATTGCGCTTGAAAAGATACCCATCATTCTTAAACAAATTACGTCTTCGCAATTTGTAAAAGACAGTAAAAACAGATTCCATGAAGGCGTACAACGACTATATTGCCAAATCCGAAAAATTCATAACACATAACCCTAAGAATTTTTGGACGTATATTAACAAGAAACGGAAAACATCAAAAATTCCTGGCGAAATCATTTATAATAGTGAGGCTTATTCCAATCCATCAGCTGTCGTAGGGGCTTTTGCAGAACATTTTTCCACTTGCTATAAAACCGGCCCGTTAACTTGGTAAATCAGGACCGCTAGGGCAACTATAAAATTTTTGAAGAGGTCGTGATCAAACACATGAAGAAGCTGAAACCAAATTTAACTATGGGACCCGACTCTTTAACTGCATTTATTCTTCATGATCTTGCTGAAGTTTTAGCTGCGACTCTTACTCGAATTTACAACCTTATTCTCGCCAGTGGTACATTTCCGGAATGTTGGAAAATAGTGAGAGTGATACCAGTTTTCAAATCTGATGATCGTCGTGATGTAAAAATTATCGCCCAATTTCGCTGATTAGCAATCTGTCAAAGGTTTTTGAAAGCATTATTGCGGTTTACATATATAGTCAGGTGTCATCGAGTATTCTGAAGGAATAGCACGGCTTTGTAAAAAAGCGCAATACTATGACAAATTTATTGAATACTACACATTTCATATCTCAGGCTCTTGATAATCAATCACAGGTCGATTTTATATAGTCTGACATCTCAAAGGCCTTTGAGAGAATGCCTCATCATATATTATTAAATACTTTAAGGAAACTAGAAATTAATGACAATATTGTAAACGTACTTGCTTCATACCTCGCGAATCGTCAACAAATGGTTGAAGTTGAAGGCTGTAAATCATCTCCTTACATAGCCACGAGCGGGGTGCCTCAAGGATATAATTTGGGACCAGTTTTGTTTCTAGTTTTTATAAATCGTGTTTCTTCGATTCTAAATTGTAATTTTCTGATGTACGCTGATGATATTAAACTACTCAAGATGATTCATTGTGAAATTGATTGATTTGATTTGATTTACAAAACAATATACATAATCTTACGAGGTGGTGTTCAGATCAAGGTCTTGATATTAATATTAATAAATGTAATATTATCACATACCATCGGAAGTTATCTCCGATAATATTTAATTATAAAATTAATAATATTAGTATGTCTAGAGTAAATGAATTTAAAGATTTAGGAATTTTATTTGTTTATGCTGGAGGCTTCTACTTCGTTATACATTTTAAATATTATAATAAAACACTTTTAACTTTGTTTTGTATAACTTATATATTTATTTTTGTGACTTAAGTTTCGGTAATACAATTACCACCATTACAATTACCATTATCACTTCTTGTTTGAAAATGGTAATTGTATTACCGAAACTTAAGTCACAAAAATAAATATATAAGTTATACAAAACAAAGTTAAAAGTGTTTTATTATAGAATTTTATTTGATCATAAATTAACGTTTTTGCCTCATATCTCATCAATGGTTAAATCATGTCTTAAATTGCTTGGGTTTATAATTAGAAATTGCAAGAAATTCTCATCAGTTAGCAGTATCATGAAATTATACAATTCCTTTATTTTGAGTAAAATGAACTATTGCGCATCTGTGTGGAGTCCTAATTATTTAAAATATGTTGAAAAAGGTACAGAAAAAATTTGTTAGATATCTATATTTCTTTAAACATGGTGTATATCCCTCACTTGCCATATCATATGTACAGATATTATCAGAATTTAACATGCCATCTATGCTTCAAAGGCATAAGTACATACTAGTAAGTACTTTATATAAACATGTTCACCATTACTTAGATAATTTACCTAATAATAATAGGTGCGATAACAGAAAAACGATAATTAATGGGGTAGCTTGACATTACAACAATGTTTTGCATTGTCATAATCGATAACAGAAAAACGGTAATTAGGTGAGTAGCTTTTAAGGTTATAAAAACATGATGTTCATGACGTTACGTCACTGTCATTAAGTTTTAATTTTTACAATTACTCTTGTAGCAAACCAAACTATTCAGCTCGTAATAAACCATCACTTTTCCTGATCCTTATTATTATTTCATTCGATAAATTATCTACCCAAATATACCGCGAGCTTGGATGAATTATCAAAAACACATTTGTTTCGTAGCTTTTACCTTTTAGTAATTCATCTCGACATAACATTTGTTGTCAACTGGTTATTAACCTCGAGCTGAAGCTCTCGGTTAATAACCAGACAACAAATGTCATTGCCTCGTTAAATTACTAGGTAACAAGGTACTCAAAAAACGATTTTTTGATAATTAACCTCGATCTAGGTATATTACTACCGATAATTTACCACATAATAATAGATGCGATAACAGAAAATCGATAATTAATGAGGTAGCTTAACATTACAACAAAGTTTTGCATTGTCATAATTGATAACAGAAAAATCGTAATTAGGTGAGTAGCTTTTAAGGTTATAAAAACATGATGTTCATGACGTTACGTCACTGTCATTAAGTTTGAATTTTTACAATTACTCTTGTAGCAAACCAAACTATTCAGCTTGTAATAAACCATAACTTTTCCTGATCCTTATTATTATTTCATTCGATAAATTATCTACCCAAATATACCGCGAGCTTGGATGAATTATCAAAAAACATTTTTTTCGTACCTGTTACCTTTTAGTAATTCATCTCGACATAACATTTGTTGTCAACTGACAACAGTTGACAACAAATGTTATTGTCTCGTTAAATTACTAGGTAACAAGGTACTCAAAAAATTATTTTTTGGTAATTAACCTCGATCTAGGCATATTACTACCAAAAATAAATTTGTAACATGCCTGTTAATTCGCTATTGTTCATGATTATGTCTGAGACACACACTAATAACAAATGGCTAACGTTACTTATACAATAAATGACATTTGTCGATTGGAATTTTTTTCAATTTTTCAATTTATTGCCAAAAAAGCATGTGAACAAGATTTATTATTATCTTTTTCTGGCAAAAATATTAACTTAAAACCAATATAACGGGCATAATTGGATTCAGAAAAACAATGTCTAATATTATAAAATTAGAAAAGTATATGCAGCTATTTAAAAATTTAAAGTTGACTATCATTTGGCAATGAAGTTGATTTTGAAAAAATATATAATTACCGTCATTTTATAGCATTTAAACAGCCATCTTTTAGTTCATTGAAATGGGTCAATAAATAATAGAGTTATGGTGTTGGGCGTTTTTTTATCGAACACACGGTATGTATTGGAATTATCAGAAAACTCTAAAACCAACTCTTGAATTATTTTGAAATGTTCTGCATAAAAAAGCGCTGCACTGAGCCACATTCCCCATCGCTTAATTACAGGTTCAGGCGGTAGAGGGATATTAGGAAATTTTTCTTTGTATAGGTGAATGCGTAACGGGGCCTTCACAAACACTTTCTTTATACTACTTATTAAAGTATTAACAATCCGAAATTCATTGCCTCTGCCACTCTATTTATACCATGAGAAAAACATGTTACGTGAATTAAATTTGCATATAATATTTTTAATTGTGTTCCCGCTTTTACCATATAAGGTGTAGCATCGGACAGCATCAAAATAATTTTATTTGTGGGAACAATATCCGGAAAAAAAAATTACATAAATGTCTCGTTAATGAATCGCCCTATTGTTAAGTGGTTTGTTTTATTAAAGACTTTGCATGCAATTAGATATGATGCACTAGGCTCTTTTTCACTTAAGCGCCCTATAATTAAATTGGCAACATATCGTCCACAACAATGTGTAGTTTCGTCCACAACGAAATAGAGATATTTATTTTTTACTATTTCTTTTATATATCCCATTGTTTCGTGATAGACGTCATTGACATACATTTTTCGGAGTGTGATTTCATCAGGCACCTGTTCGTTGCTATTTTTTTGTAAAAATGACTTAAAACTAGGATTATTTAATGGAATGTTTGCCTTAACCAGAGCATTGCATAATGCAAAATTGAATTCCTCTTGCTCATTCCTTTTCGATTTTTCCCCAAGTAAAGATTCTCGCAAAAGTGTTTGCGAAAATTTAGTTCTTTTCATTTCTTCAATTTTTTTGTGGAGAGAGGTTTCTATGTGCTGAGTAATTTGTGATTTTCTTTCTGATGTGATCTAAAAAACGCATCAATATTAAAATTGGATCCAAATTCAAAAATACTGTTTGTAATAGATTTCGTCTTAGACTTTCCCATGCTATTTATAACATCTTATTTTCGACCAAACACAATTTATAAGATATGTACAAGTCTAATACAATAGTCTAAATTATGTATAGTCTTTACACATCGTGTGAGCATTTAGACTTTAGGTATGCATCCATTAAAATGCTTTCCACGTCTTTGTTTAAAAGTTATATCGACTTAACATGTGACATTTATGAACTTTCAAACCATTATTGGTTAATTGAAAACATTATTACAATTTTCATTAATAACTAGACCTGAAATTTAAAGGCTCACTCAATATAAACGGTTAATTAATAATTAAAGTAATTTACTATTTTTCCACATGCGGTACAAAATACTTTTGCGCCGTCTATACGGAGCTCGGGTATATTTTTGATCCATACCGGAACTAAATTATTTTTTTCTTTCGGCATCTTAATGTTAGTGAACTAATTTCAACAATCGCTATTATGTACTTCTTATTCACTGAAAGATTTGTAAATGAATACTGTATAGGGGGGCTATTTTTTAAAATAAATTTCGTAATTGCAATCAGTCACTAAATCAGCGGGATCGTTTCTAAATAGATATGGGAATTCCCTTACGCCCTAAACTATTTCTTTCTCGTTCTACCGCTTGATCCAATGCCGCATTACGCATATTTCAAAGTAAACCGACACAAACATAGGAACACATAAATTACTGTTTATCGCGAGACAAATTGGCATTTAATTCGATAAATTTGGCTGGTATTTCCTTGAATGACTACATGTTTTGATTAATTAAATTAAATTACATGTTTTGGTTCATGCCCGAAATAAAAAATTGCAAGTGTTGCAATGTACCGTGCGACAAAATGTTAAATATTCCATTATATGTTAAAATATGCATTATAAGGCGAAATATGCATTCTATGGGTAAATTTGCAAAATATGCAAAAAATGCAAAAATATGCATTTTGCATTAAATCCGCTCTCTAGTAATGAGTCTTGAAAGTGTAAAACAAGTACCACTGTATATTGATCTTACATTTCTTGTTCTGTTTATACCTGTCTAGACTTTAATTTAGTCCCTGTACTATTATTAGTTCTAGGTTAAGTGAAAAAGCAGTTAATAGTTCAAGGACTAACTGAACTTCACCTACTCTTGAATTATTATTATGTTTCATTAACTTTTGAAATAAATAATTTTATTATTATTATATCCTGTTATTTTTAGTTTTGATTGAAATTTTTGTGGTTTATAAATCTCACATAATATCATTAATTTTATTCTTTCTGGTGTGTATTAATTCAACGAAATCGAACTGATGCGCAGTTATTGTCAAGTCCTTCATTAAACCACATTTTAAATTCAGAAATATAACATAAAACTTAAATAATAAAATATTTACGTGATCACATGTAGCGACTGTTAAAGTTAATTTATTATGATATGCTTTATTGGGTAAGTTAACGGTTTTAAAAATGTCTGTAAAATTGGTCACAATTAATAATACAATTATTAATAAAACAGATTTTTCAATATTGCTTACATTTCCAGTTGATGGAAATATTTTGCAGGTTTCTCAATATTTATGCACCAAAAATGTTACTGTACAGGATTTTCTCTACATTTTGTAATAATGCAATCTTAAGAGGTAAAGTAAATAATATTTTTGATGAAACCAATACATGAGATGTAAAGTAATTTTTGGCAAAAATATTATAACTAAAATTTTTAAATTAATATTTTCAATGGGAGTAGCGCATAGAGGACGATTTATGTAATGTACTTCCAAGAAAATCATTATTTGTCCACCTAGCATAATGTTTACCTTATATCAATGTAGTAGCATAAAGCGCTTAAACCCTTTGAAGCAGTGGTTGATTGACGCTCTTCGCAAACACCGAACATCAGCTGCATTTCGACGTGCAAGTTTAGTGCAATTTATTTCGTGTGTATTAGGTTACATTAATCTATTCAAATATGGCTAATTATTCCATAGGTATGTACATATTTTATACTCATTTGCTTTGACAATCAAATGATCCAATCTGCAAAAATTATTTATTGAAATGAGTGTTAAACGTTAGCTACAAAATAATATATCAAAGTTGAATAATATACTAGATTTATTGACTATTAAACTTATTATTAACTAATTAAAAAATAGCTGCTAAAATTTACCTGACCGTGATTTATATTTTTTAAGGCGTGCCCAGTTAAAAGAAGCGTTTATTTATCTTATGGCGAATGTCTTTTCATTCGTAATTGATAAAGTAAACATAAATGTTCAATCAAAATGGATATTTGAACAATATAAAACAGCAAATTAAAAAAATACCCCAAAGGTCAATGCAAAATCGCAATCGCAGCTTTCAAAATTCGTTTTATAGAATGGTTAACTGGAAGTGAATCTTTATATATCCAAAACATATTATTTAAACCATAACCAGGACTAAGAACATTAATTGAACCACAGTCAGGCGCATCTAAAGAAGAACTTAAGTCATTCACGGATACGTTTTATTGACCTCGTTACATACTCGGTAAAACAAACGTAATTAATTGATAAAAGGCTTTTATCATTTCATTTGGTCATTTATAAATTTGGCAGCCATTAAAAAAAAAATTAAACCGTTGCTGGAAATTTCTTCACAGAAGGTGTTATTATTTGCAACACAGTCCAATTTACGAGCAGTTACTTCGCTTAAACGAGCCACAAGGATAACTCTACCGAAGCAACCAACAAAATACACTCCCGAGGAAGCCCTAGCCTTGTATTTGAACATGGCAAATTTACGAAGCTCTCATAAATTAATGCATTCAAGAAATTCTAATATTTATCCCAGCTATGTCATTGTTTTAAAAGCAAAGAAAGTATGCCATCCCGAAGAACACTGTATTAGAATTACTGACACCACTGCCGAAGTTAAATTACAAGCTCTTGCTGATCATACAATTAGCCGATTAGCAAAATCAATAAAATCTCTACAAAATTTACAAATATTTGGCAGCGAATTCACCCTTATTCACAAATGGGTCACTCCAGGTACAAACAGGTATTTGCTGAAAGCAAAGAAATTTCAGGAACGGATGCATTTCAACCTCTTCAACTCGTAGCTTCGAAAAAAAATGAAGTGGTGTGGCAAAATCCAAGGCCCTCATCCACAAGATTTTGTAGGCGTATTAAAATCTTGTAGTCCTGGAGCGTATCTCTAAATTCATTTAAAACATTATTCACCAACGGATAAAGACTTAAAAGTGAAATTTTGAATTCACCTCTGTAAATATATTGTAAAGAGTAGCACGGATTTATTTTTTTTTTATAATAATGTTTATAAACAATTTGAATACTAATACTTCCGTAATTTAGAAAATAAAATCCGTCGTACCCTCGGGTAATTTATTTAAAATTTATTATTCAAATAATATTTTGTCATATTTTCGAAACTGTATCCGAAATTTGAATAATAAGTTATTCATTTTAATACTCTGTCGTAGTGCGCCCTCTGCGGCGTTCTTGTTTAACGGGCTGTGCATATGTGAGGAGGCGTTCCCAAGGCGGGTTCTTCCTGTAACTTTAGCCGCGTTATCTAAATTACACAGTGGTGTTACTAAACATATACCTCTTTCGTGGCAAGAGGGATTAACGACTCATACAAAAACACTTGTATGGAATTATTGGGTTTCAATAAATATATAAAAAATCTTTATTGCCAATATACAATGTATTTATGATTAAAATTTCTTCTCTTCGGTCCTGACAACCAGCTATCTACCCGAGGGCTTTTCGTCGATTTCTGCGTATTTCATTGAAATATTTTAGATTAGCCTGTAATGTACTACAAAATTAAGAAATGAAATTAATAATTTGTATCTCTTGCATCAATGCAAAAAATATGTTTAGATTAATTAAAAATTAAAAATTAAAAATTAAAAATTAAAAATTAAAAATTAAAAATTAAAAATTAAAAATTAAAAATTAAAAATTAAAAATTAAAAATTAAAAATTAAAAATTAAAAATTAAAAATTAAAAATTAAAAATTAAAAATTAAAAATTAAAAATTAAAAATTAAAAATTAAAAATTAAAAATTAAAAATTAAAAATTAAAAATTAAAAATTAAAAATTAAAAATTAAAAATTAAAAATTAAAAATTAAAAATTAAAAATTAAAAATTAAAAATTAAAAATCAAAAATCAAAAATTTAAAATTTAAAATTTAAAATTTAAAATTTAAAATTTAAAATTTAAAATTAAGTTTGAGTTTATTCAGATGGTTTGTTAAAGAATTTGGCCTATGGTATTTAACTCCTCTGTGGGATTTTGTTAGCCTCAATTTGGACTTGCCTAAATTTAATTTGTTAAGTTCCTCTTCAAGCGAGTGCATCTTATCTAGCATAATCGAATTAGTGTATTTTAATTCACTTATTCGTTCCCTTAGGCTAGCGAATTGAACTAACCTTCCCTAGGGAGGGAAATGATTAATTCTCTCCCTACGAGGTTCCATTATTTATTTTAACTGTCACGCCTGACAGATTTGTTTTCAAGGTTGGATTTTAGAAACGAACGTTTTATTCTTAAAATATCCCGTTTGTGAAAAAATGGTATATACAGAGTGTCTACGCTAAACCGTTCGTTACAAGTTAAAGGGGTTGCCGTTGTATTAAAAATTTGAAAACAAATCTTTGTCATACGATTGAATCAGTTCTCCTCGTATAATATTTTCAACTTCGGTTCCACCGCAACTAGCACCAAATTTGTTATTTTAAATGGAACACCCTATATATTAGTATATTTTTGGATTCCAGCGATTTAACTAAAAGTATAGTAACTGAAATCGAAAATGAGGTCAGAGAAATTATTCCAACAAACATAATGTGTTTGACGAAACGAATATAATTATAAATCGCTCATTTAAATTATCCATGATCAATAGAAAAACTTGTTTTGTAATCTTATTGTCAGACTTGTGGAATATGTGGAGCTACCTCAAAAAATATAAGCAATTAAGAAAAAAAAAAAAATCGTGCTCACATACATGGATCAGATGCTTGGAATATCTTGTACATCCGCACTTCTTTAACCCGAATTTTCACCGTCCTTCATTTAAATAAATCGTAAAAAACAATAGTAAAAATAATTTTTAAAATTAAAATTGGTATATTAGAAGAATCTTTTTATACTCAGATCCGCACGGTAATAGTTAGAGTGCTGATTTCTAGCTTTTATGCCATACATTATATTAAATGGCAAATCAAAATGACGTCGTATATACATGTTTTTATGCATATTTTCTTTTTCGTGCCATTTTTATGCATATTTCCTTGTTTTTTTTTATGCTTTTTGCTCATTTTCCGATATTGTGTACTTTTATTACACTTTATTGAATTTTTGCTCTGAATTAATTGAATTTTGAGTATGTGTTATTGGAAATCACCAGTCCATAAAACAACGTTCGTCATATTTCGTGAGAGTCGTGTTTGCCAGAGATCGGTAATTTCTGGGATTACCCCGGTTCCGTGAATGCATGCGTACAGTTTACCAAACTCGAGAGGGGGTCAGTGTATTGGGCAGCAACGGTCGCACACCGAGTGATCGAATTTCACCGTTTGGCTGAAAAAATTAACTTTTTTATGCTTATCTTTTGTTGATCGCTTTGCGGAGACAACTTGGATTGTTGTATACAGTGCGAGTCTCCAACTTGGAATAAATTCAGTAAATCAAACAAAGTTTATTTTTCGGAAATATGCTCGGACACGTCGATTAGTATTTTAAATTGCGCTCTTTTTGTTGTAATAAAATTTTATACAGCGTGTCCCAAATTTGAGATATGACGTCATTGACTATTTTTTTTAATAGCAACCCTAATTTTTTTATCACTATTCTTAAAGAGTATATCAAGTTACACATGTGTGCCAAATTTCAAATTTTTTTCCCTGTCATTTAGAAGATATTTAACAAATATTATCAAATTTGTAGAATGAAGAAATCAAGTCACCTTAATCGAATTTTTATGCATTTTAAAAGTGGAATGCCAAAACGTGCTGGTTTGTCATTTTTTTTTCAAACTGACGTTTATCATTTTGACGTTTAGTTATAAAAACAAGTAAGAAGTGTAGCATCGCATTCCACGCATATTCGAGTGAGGAGAGTATTAGTCGTTCCATTGTTGTGTTGACTGTTGTTCACCGTTGGTCGAAAAATTATACTAACATGCCGTACTTAACTGAAACCCACAAAATCGAAATTTTAATGATGATTGGCTATGGAGATAGGACAAGAACACAAAATGAAGTTATTTATTTATTTAGAGAGAAGTATCCTGACTTACCAGCCATATCTCAAAGTACCGTAAGCAAGATTGAAAGTCAGTTTCGGGAAAATGGGCATTTAAGAAAAACGAATAATCATCGTCAGAATGCGCTGAGTGAAGAGGTCAAAATTGATGTACTTCTCTCTGTTCAGGAAAATCATCATGTCTCCTCTAGGCAGATGGCTAGGGAACTCAAAATTAGCCAGTCTTCAGTGTCAAGAATCCTTAGAGAGCAAACATTTCATCCTTATAAAATGACAATCCTCCAGGAACTCACCGAAGATGATCCGGATAGAAGACTTCAGTTTTGCGAAAAAATGATGGATCTACTAGATAGAAATGTTCTAAAAATAGAAAATATATTGTTTTCCGATGAATCAACGTTTATGTTAAATGGTGAGGTAAATCGTCAAAATTGCCATTATTGGGCAGACAAGAACCCACACTGGACGAGGGAAGGCCACACTCAATATCCAGAAAAAGTTAATGTTTGGGCAGGGATTGTTGGTGATCGAATTTTAGGACCAATTTTCTTTCCAAATAATCTCAATGGAGCGGGATATTTACAATTCTTGGAGGAAGAGCTAATTCCGAGTTTGGCTATTTTGTTTCCTTGCCCTGTAGAAGCTGACGTCCCGAATAGAAACATCTGGCTTCAACAGGACGGTGCGCCTCCTCATTTTGCAAGGCGTGTCCGTGAGTACCTGGATAATGTATTTCCACGAAGATGGATTGGCAGAAGAGGACCAGTTGAATGGCCACCCAGGTCTCCGGATTTAACACCTATGGACTTTTTCTTATGGGGGTACTTGAAAAGCAAAGTTTTTAAGACCAAACCGCCAAATCTTGAGGAGTTGAATGAACGAATAAGACAGGAGTGTAGACTAATTTCCCCCGAAGTAATTAGAAATGTTCAAAACGAGTTTCAGTTCCGTTTAGGGTATTGTCAGTTAGAAAATGGACAACATTTTGAGCATTTATTGAAGAAAGACTATTAAGTTGAATTCATTTTTCAAATTTGATACTGTTTGTTAAATATCTTCTAAATGACAGGAAATAAAAATTTGAAATTTGGCACACATGTGTAACTTGATATACTCTTTAGAAATAGTGATAAAAAAATTAGGGTTGCTATTAAAAAAAATAGTTGATGACGTCATATCTCAAATTTGGGACACGCTGTATAAAATTTTATTACAACAAAAAGAGCGCAATTTAAAATACTAATCGACGTGTCCGAGCATATTTCCGAAAAATAAACTTTGTTTGATTTACTGAATTTATTCCAAGTTAGAGACTCGCACTGTATAGTGCGTTGTTCGGTTGCTTAAAAAATGCCGAAAATAAAACCATCTGTCGACGAATGGATACAAGGACATTCCGAGTTGAAATTTGAGAATGGGAAATTGATTTGCCGTGTCTGCAAAAATCGATAAGTTTTATTTATTTATTTATTTATTTATTTATTTATTTATTTATTCATTCACATACTTAGCTATCATTCAGAATGCACAGTACAGTATTGTACAGATACATTTGATAGATGTACAAGTCAATTGTTAAAAAATAATAGTGTAAATACATTAAAATTATTATACATATGCACATACATATATAGTTATCACGATAATAACAAAACAGATAAAAACAAACTAAAACCCATATAAAATACAATAAATCGTACAGAATTTGTTACAAATCACATTGGGTCCGACATGAATTCGTTAAAATTATAGTAACACTTCTGTATGAGAAACTTTTTTAGTTGTGATTTGAAACAGTTTAATTTGGAGATGGTTTTGAATGAATTTGGTAATTTGTTGTATACACTGAGGCATGAGTATTTTCCAGATTTCTCATACAGAGTTGTGTTATGGCGTGTGGCTCTAATTGTATCTCTGTTTCTAGTGTGGTAATTATGTGGGTCCTTATTTTTCTCAAATAGGTGACTGTTGGTATGTACATATACAGCACATTTATATATAAATATACAGGACAGTGTTAGTATATTGTGTGCTCGGAATGTGTCCCTGCAGGTATCCGTTCTTTTTATATTAAATATAAGGCGGATTATTCGTTTTTGGGAGACGCTTAATCTGTTAGTGTCTGACCTTCCCCACGCAATAATATTGTACATCAAGTGTGGATATGCCAATGAATAATACACATGTAGTAATGATTCTATAGTTAATGAGTTTTTAAGTTTTAGAATAGCATAATAAGCGCTGTTCATCCTGGTAGATATATGGTCAATATGTTGTCTCCAAGACAGCCTTTCATCAACAAAACATCCCAAAAACTTAACGGTTGATACGTTATATTGAAGGCGACATATTACTGGTTTTCTATTAAAGAACTGCAGTTTAATTGTTTTATCTGCATTTAGAAGCAGGTTATTTTTGTTACACCATACCGTCATTTCGTTTGTAACTGTACCGATTTTCTCTAATAGTTCTGTTTGCGTTTTTCCAGATACAATAATGGCAGTGTCATCGGCAAAATTGACCATATATCCGTCACTTACATGTTCAACTAGGTCGTTAATGTATAGTAGAAATATAAGAGGGCCTAGTGTAGAACCCTGTACTACACCAGAGTCTATTTCGAATATTTTCGATTTTTTGCCGTTCACAGAAGTACACATTTTTCTCCCAGTAAGAAATGAAAGCACCAACTCAGCAACATGTCCGCGGATACCCAAAGCACAGAGTTTATTGTACACTGATACGGAATTAACAGTGTCAAATGCGCGCGAAAGGTCAAAAAATAAACCGGCAACACACATTCCCAAATCCATCTGTTTATTCACTTCCTCTAGTAAATCCACGGTCGCTGTTTCAGTTGACTTTCCGGTACGGAATCCATGTTGGTTATTTACCAATAATTTATATTTTGTAATGTACTCCCACAATTGGTTCATTAAACATTTTTCGAACACTTTTGAGATTGCCTTTAGAACTGATATTGGCCGATAATTTGCAATGTCTGTTTGAGGCCCTGTTTTGTAAATTGGCACAATTTTAGCAATTTTCAACAGGTCGGGAAATATCCCCGTTTCAAAACATTGATTTGCTAAATAGGCGAGTGGATCATTTATTTCACCTGCAATTGCTTTGAGTACTTTCGTGCTTATCTCATCGATTCCTGAGCTTGTTTTGCTGCTTAGTGACATTATTACATTGAATACATCCTGTGGGGAAACGGGTTTCAAAAAAAATGTGGAGTTATGTGACCGATTGGAAGTCGTACATTCTTGTGATGGGTTATTTCCAAAATATGCTTGCAGTTTCTTCTGAGTTATAGTAGAGAAATAGTGACCAAACTCGTCTGCTAGTTGCGAAGGATACACAACATTTCCACTATCCATTATAATAATATCTTTGTGTTTCGTTTTCTTTTCTAGCTCTTCGTTCACAATTTTCCAGATTTCTTTTTGTTTGTTTTTCGCTTGCTTAAGTTGATTAGAGAGTGCAGCTTTCTTCGTTGTTTGAACTAATTTTTTATGTTTGTTTTTTTCATTCTTGTACAATTCATCCAATTCGTGTGACTGTGATTTTATTTTTAGTCTGAATAAATCTTTGAGGCAGTTGCCTGAATTTTTGATTTCGTTATTTATCCAGTTTTTCTGGATGGAATTTGCTCTCATATTCTTCTTTAGTATTGGACAGCTGATATAAAAGTGATGCAGCAATTCTTCTTCAAATTTGCTGTATGATATGTTTACATCATTAGTTTTAATAAAATTCCAATTGATCTTAGTTAATCTGGATTTTAGTTCGTTTATATTATATTCTGTTACTGATCGTCGAGTCGTACAAGTTTTTCTTTTGGCTACTTTTTCGTTAAAACTTGCCTCCAAAATCTGACCAAGATGGTCAGATACGTTAAGATTAATATTGTAGGCGGTAAAATATTCGGTAGGTAGATTAGTGACAGCGTAATCAATAATCAATTTAATATCGACATTCACAAAATTGGGGTACATGAATAATATTTTGTAGATTAACTCTGAAAAAAAATACAACATAACGCAACACATCAAAACTGCTCAAAACTGCAGTACACCAGGAAAATTAAAAAAAAAAACAATTAGGTGGGACAAGTACACAACAAACTATTTTAGAATCTTTTGCGGGTTCTTCCACAAGCGATGAGAAAGAATTTTACTTTGGTCTATGTAATACAATGGTATCTTCTAATATCCCATTGACAAAACTAAATAATGGTATATTTAAAAGTTTTTTACAAAAATATTGCCGTAAACACATTCCTGCAGAGTCAACAATTCGCAAAAACCATGTAGACCTTGTATATACAGACGTTTTTAACGAAATGAAGAAAACAAAAGGAAATAATAATATATGGTTTTGTGTAGATAAAACTACGGATTTATGTGGTCGGTATATTGCACATTTAATGACCGGAATATTAAGCGAAGATTGCGGTACCAATGTATTTTTAATTACATAGTTCGAAGCAGTTAGAAAAAACGAATAGCAATACTATAAGTAAATTTGTTCACGACGGATTCGCGATTTTTTTCTACCAAACGACCAAATGAGAAAATTTTATTGATGCTTTCTGATGCTGCTGCTTATATGTTGAAGGCATATTCCAATTTAAAAATATTTTATGAACAATTAATTCATTGTACATGTTTAGCACATTGACTTAATCGTGTAGCGGAGACTCTAAGAACCCAGTTTCCTCGAGTAAATTGTTTGATAAAAACTGGCAAAAAGGTCTTCTTAAAAGCTCCAATGAGAGTGCAAATGTATAGGGAAAGAATGCCAAATATCCCACTTCCTCCCGCACCTATTGTGACTAGATGGGGTACGTGGCTGGATGCTGCGTTTTATTACGCAGAAAACTTTAACTCATTTAAAGAGATTTTGTTAGAATTCTCTGCGTCCTCCTCTGGGGCAATTAAGGAATGCCAAAATATCATTCAAGACGAACGAATTCAACAAGATTTAGCATTCATGAAGACAAACTACGGCTTTGTAAGCAAAGCCATAAAAAAACTCGAAACCAAGAACAGTACTTTGGTTGAAGCTGTACAAGTAATTAATGATTTTGAGTATGAAGTCTCAAAAGTAAAAGGACCGGTAGCGGATTCCAAGAAATTTAATGACGTTGTAAGTAAAAATGTTGGATTTAATATTTTGAAACAAATATCAAACGTTTTGCAAGGAAAAGTCATCGAAAATTTATTAATTAATGCATCTCTTGTTGCTAAATTTAAATATGCTCCTATTACAAGCGTCGATGTTGAACGAAGTTTTTCTCATTTTAAAAATGTACTGACTGATAATAGAACGAGATTTTCTATGGAAAATTTGGAAAAATATTTAATAATCAGCAGTTTCAGAAACGAGAACTAATTTAAAATCTGAATAACACTTTTACGTTTTATACTTTTATATTTTATTATACTTTTTATATTTTTATTATGTTTTTTTTTAATAAAAGTTCATATTTTGTTGCTGTTTAAAGAATAGTAATACATTTGTTTGTTTTTGCAATCCTTATTGCCGTTTTTGTACTTATTCAGTATCTATCTGTTTGTCAAAAGTTTGGTGCTTTTTGAGTCCTTTTTCGTTTTTGTGCCATTTTTTATGCATATTTTTCAGATTTTTATGCTTTTTGAAGTCCTTATTTTTTATTTTTTTGTGCTTATTAATCCGCACTCTAGTAATAGTAAACAAAAAAAAATAGCTGACAGATTTAGCGATCGGATGAGACCAGATATCATTTCACCAAACAGATGAGATTCCGCAGCTTGCTAGATTTTAGTTCGCCACTTAGATAAGACTTTACGGTCTGCCAGATTTAAATATTCATTACATGAAAAATAAAAAAATAGAAAGTCAAAATTTTCAAAATCATGATAAGTTAATCTCTTCACGCGTTGCCACTTCTCCGCTGGCGCGTCTCGCGGCAACTGTCTGTCTCAATCGACAAACACATACTTTGCGCACTTAATACACAAATAACTATTGTGGCACAGGAAGCCCGAAAATGGGTAATAAATGTGAAACGAAATTAAACGCTGTTGAGTATTTACCTATTTTATTAGCAAAACTTGGCACAGGTACTAAATAAAATATTAACTCTTAAGATTTTAATTATACTTACGCAACGTTGTAAAATAGCAGGTTACTTAAATTAGGAAGAAGTTCGAAGCTTACCTGAAATAAAGAAACAAGCATTATATAAACGAATTTTAAAAAGTAGCAAGTCTGATTAAATTAGATATAAAACAATACATTTACAAATTAAACCTCTTAAATCGCCATTTATATCCATTATTAGGGATACCGGTGCGGCGCTTGGATTTTTTTTTATTATTGAATATTCTTCTGACGGGTGCCCTCATGTGCCAGTATAATATGAAATTAAGCGGAATATAATAATAATCTCATATTCATTGTCAGTAACGAAACCGAATATTTTTCACTCTTGTTTAACGAAAACGGTTTCAAATTTAAAAACGTTTAAGTTTACTAAATTTATTAACCAGAATAAGCATTTTGGCAAAATGCAATATTCAATCCACGACATTCCTCCCAGGATTGAATTTTGAAGGTCACGAATGTTTCCCACCTTATATTAATAACCTTTTTACCACATTAATTGTAACTACATCAGTTCGGCAAGGCAGGCAGCCGCCTGTAGCAGCCAAATTTAGTAAATAGCCGTATTATCTACAGGGTCCTTTTTTTAATTCAGAACATATGATTGTTAATGTCTATGTTCTATGTTATAATAATCACATCAACGCATTGCAATGTAAAAGGCAATATAGGCAGTTGCCTAGGGGCGCTGACGGTTTGGGGGGCGCCGGAGACAAACAAAAACACATCAAATTTTCATTAATGATCATTATCAAACATGATACAATAAGTGGTCGAATTCTTGCCGACAATTTTTGCCAGTCAATTAAGGAGTGGTTTTTGCGACGAAATCTGAGATCCAATCCAGAGAATTACCTACTCATAATTTCCAACGGTCGCGGTCGGTCGATTAATTTTTCTGTAGTAACCGCGTCGCAAAGAAAAACATTAAACGTCAAAAAGCGTAAATTGCTTAGCGAATTGTGTGCATGTTTCAGAAGAAAATAGAGAAGAACAAGAAATTGCTACTGCTTCCACTTTTAAAACTATGACATTGATGGTTGAAGATGAATTACAAATCGGCAAATCAATGGAGAACTTCAAAATGGGAAACGACCGAGCAGAGTGGCATATAGCAGAGGAAAACTTAATTACTGAAAATCCACCACAACAATATTGATGAGTTAGATTTTACCACTTCTGCTAAAAATTGTAGTAAATTTAATCGAATACAAGAAAACGAAATGTAGCCTGAATATATGAATATTCAACCTGTTCGTTAATCTGCAAGCAAAAAATTAAGTCTTACTAAGACTATAAACAAATAATTTGTTTATAGTCTTTTATATTTATCTAATGCTTTCTGCAACAAGTAAAGTTGTTTCTAATTTGTTAAATTTAATCGTTACGTGACTCAACTAATATTTTTCTCGAATTATTTCAATGGAGAATGTCATAGAGGAGAATGGTTATTATATTGTGAGACGACAGGAAACTTTTTTTTTCTTCAAACGTCAGAAAATTAAGTCACTCAGTCGACTATGGAAAAGTCACATTTCCGCCAGCGGAAGTTTTACTCTTTCTTTCCCAGTCGGCGGAAGGGAAAGTGTTGCCATGGCAACATTAAATAAACAACGCGCAGCAATACTATAAATTACATCAAATAACAATTAAACGTCAATTTTATTTGATAATATAATATTAAATGTACAATTCGCAAGCGTCGCATTCTGAAAATTGAAGCGGTGCAAAATTGTCCCTGTCTCTTGATGTGCATTTGTAATTGTTGACTGTGATGTTACGACAGGCCGTTTACAAACATTTTCTGTGCTCGTTCCAGGTTTTGGTAAGTCATTTAAATCCAATATTTTTCGTGCATTATCATTTTTGTTTCCTCTGTAAGCCTTCCGCGACACTATTCGACTTTCATCCTCCGTGCCTTAAGGGTAGGGTACCCATTAAATTAGCCGCTCAAGAAATCGAATATATCGTTGTAAATATAAACTTCTTCGAAAAGTTTATTTTGATAACATATTATATAAAGATCGATTATTATTTCTGTGTTTAAGTTTTGGTTTAATCGTTATTATTAACAAAGTTAGCAACATTTTACTTTAAACAGACAAACTGCAGAACCAAGTAAGTAACAACAGTGAAATTTGACTTGACGCCAACCAATATATACATCTAGGCAATGAAGTAATTTGAAGGCAAAATCATAGTTAATAAAAAAATTATGAACGAATTAGGAGACAAATGAATATTAAAATGATGTTTTTTGTGTCTATTTCCATTAGTATTGGTCAAAACTTGATAAAATTTTCTTACTGTCTAGACAGGAACATAATTGACATATGTGCAAAATTTCAAAATAATCCTGTGGCAACTTTTTAAGATAGTCAATCAGAAAGAAATAAAAAAGTTATGTAGATATTTCTTGCAGTGAGTCTATTGCTCTTCATCCTAGTACGGGCATTCGGCCACCTGAGCGTGATGGTAGTGTGCGCGGGGATTAGGGGATACGTTATGATGGTTGAGTTTATTTAGCGCGACGTTCAAATCGTTCTTCCGTGCTAGATTTCGTATACCATATGCATATTCACCTGCATGCCCAATAACATCGCATGTTATTCACGTTTCTGCGTCACTCGCGACGGCGGCACTTACTCATATTAGTGTATCGAGTTACAACTGCACTAAAAAAATAAACAAGGGACCGGAGGGCAGGGCACCTGCGACTATTACGATTTATAACATGTACACCTAGTAATGCGTTCAATAGAATTTATAAATTAATTACGTCATGTATATTTTTGATAAATAGAAGTTGTTGATCCCCTCATCATTGCAGAGTACAAAACTAACTTGAAAAGTATACAAGCTAATAAGAAAAGTCACATGATCGGGGAATTCCAGATATTTATTAGTAAATAATTTATGACCGATACAGTGACGGCTCGCGGGGTGACTCATGGTACGGCCGAGGTAGCAATACAGATAGGTAGGGTCGGTTGCAAAGACGGCTGGCGGCGTGATCAATCTGTATTAGCATCTCTGCTACCTCGGCCGTACCAGAGTCATCCCGCGAGCCGTCACTGGTCCGATAATTTATAGAGTATTAATTGGAAATTGCTTTTTTGTTTTGTTTATTTTTGTTTAACGTTCGGCTGTTTATTATCTATTCCACAATTTTTTTTTATAGAAAACATTTTTGGGTCTGCTTTTTAAAAAGTATTTACCCACTGGTATCCCACTATATTGCCAATTAAATACCGGTACCCCCAGTACAGTGGTCCAGCCACCCTAAAAAGCTGGCCAAAATCCCAAATGAACTTACATTCGTGCAGAAATTGGTATATAGGGATTTTTGACGTCGCTGATTACAAGTCCTAATTCAAAATTACTATAAACACAACGACGGATCCAATATGGCGGCAAAATATGTGGAAATGACATAAAAAATTGATGAAAATTAGTATATGGGGGTTTTCGAGGTCGCAGATTACGAATCTAAAGTCAAAATGAATTTAAACAAAATTGATGATCCATTTTTCATTCAGAGCGTTTTTCAATTTTTTTAAACTTCAAATAACTCCTACAGCAAACAATTTAGTGTTAAGTGTGATATTTCATTAATTTTGGGAGGTGAAAAGCTACTTAAAAATGAAATAAAAAATGATGATTATTGTGGGTATCTTAATAACGAAACGTCGTATTTTAGAAATAAAATTATTTTTTGGAAGAGCTTAATATTGTAGTATTGTATGTTTTGTACACAAATATGAAAAATTTCTATTCGCAAGTCGTATTATTATGCATTCAAAGCACTCACTACATCTTACGACTTGAACGGCTCATCATGGACTATGGGGTACGACTTTATTTTAATTATTAATATTTTATAATGCTATCCACGTTTATCTTTCAAACTACCTTAGTTTTGAAGCTTCTTTTCGACTTTGCAATTTAGGATTTTGGCCAGATTTTGAGTGCAGCTGCATTGTAGTTCGGAGGGAACTGCTTCCGAACCCCGGGTCTAGAGGGACCCTGGCCTGATTTCGGGGTATAATATCCCAGCCGCACTGTAGTTCATATTGAATTTCAATGCAGATGAGGTTATGTTATGTCGGCTAGGTTTTAGTTTGCACACATTTTGTATTTTTTAATTGATTATTAATTGGCTGGAAATTTGAGTCATAAAAAGGGACATAATAGAGTGAATAACGTGTCTTTGTAATTGCCTAAAGAAAATTAATTTGACTTTGCAGCAACATGAAGACAAAGTTCTTACAGAAATTGCTTTAGGAATTCTACATTAACATTTTAACAAATTAATCTTAAGCAATATGTTCAATCAAAATCATTTGAACTTTGCAGTAACTAAAATGGCTAGCTGACCAAAAATACACTTTTTCCAAAATTGCTCTACAAATTCTACATTGATTTCAATAGATGATTGGAATTTTGACATAGTGATATAAAAGAGCCGACAACCGAACTTTGGGTTAGAATATGCTCTACTTTCATCACTATTGTATTTAAACTTCCGGCTAGATCCGCCACATTCAACATAGTAGCAGAGATTCGCAGAATTTAGAAGCCTTTACATACATTAATTTTATAAGGTAGAAAGTAAAAAGAAATAAGGCATCAGTTTTAAAAACTTTTTAAACATTACAACCTATAATATAGGGCAATATTTGTAAGACTAAAACGAAATAATATAATTTAAAGGACTGAAGGACTCGATCGATGGCCCTTTCTAACATATGTATGTTTTGTATGTATGTTGGAATAAAGTTCATGTATGTAATATAATTTTAAAAATGTCCATGTGGCCATCATGTTAATTTCTTTATTTGAGAGTATAAAATGGGTTTTTCGGATGTTTTGCATTTTTCAAGTCTGATTTCGAACAAAAATTATTCATTATCTCAAAAAAGTCAAAATTTTTCCATTCAAAATTTTTTCTCGAAAATCAAAGAGTTTACGAAATTCATCCATCAACAAAAGATTGTTATCTTAAATAGATGAATAATCATTTTTGTAATAGAGAGAGACAATACATTTATTGAGACACTTTTACAAATGACCTCAACAGGCAATTTAAAAATGTCTATTAGATTTTGAGACACAGTGCCCATAAAATGACAAACTTAGAGATAGGTCGACACAGCACACGGACATACAGATCATTTTCCAAAAACATAATTGTTTTCGGGAACCTCAAAATGAATATTTTCATGAACATTTTCAATCTCGAAAACAATACTGTACGGCGAAAGTTAAAATATGTTTAATATTTTAAATGATGTACAAGTCTATACTCTTTGGAATAGTAGAACACCAATTTGGAAAAGGAATTTAATTTGGAAACTAATATTACTATAAGACATAAAGTAAAATAACCTTATAACAACAACGAAAAGGTGTAAAACTTGCTATCTTAAGTTTTTATTAATCCTACGTTTCCAGTCTTGAAGCAAATTATTTTGGCAAATAATTTGACTTAATGATTCGAATTCAAAAATGTTTTGTACCGGTGCGATCAGTAAATATATTTTTGCCAGAAAATGCGCATTACTTATATAATGGGCCCATACAACAGATATGGTTTCAAACTACATTATAAAATCTATTGGTAGCTTTTGGAGATTTGTTGTATGACAATAATGAAAATTTCAAGTTATAATCCCCAAGAGATTATTTCTTGGGAATTACTTGGTTACGATTATGTCGCCCTTCAATTGTGTTTGGACGACGCTCGCTAGACCGTGAAATGGTTGGGTTGGGCGGGGTTTGGTGTAAACGGTACAGCAGAAGTGTTTTTTTATCTCACCCGCCACCGATGCGAAAAAAAAAACCACAATACATATTCTAATACGGTTCTCACGCTCGCGCTGTAGCGGGGTGCAGACGTATAATAGCCTCTCTCTTTTAGAATCGCAGGCGCAACCTTGAATGTATTAGATATACGGAAATAGCACTGAGTTAATTTACCCTCGCTGTAAGCTGGGTTGCCTACAGTCATACCAATTTGATTTAATCCCCCTCTCGCGGGCGTTTACCGTACTTTTGATGGATACCATACCGTTAAGGGGTTAGGCCAGTCTATTATTTAAAAAAAATCGACTTTTTTTTTGGCTTAAAGTATACTTTAGTGTCCTAAAACATTATTCAATTGGTATAATAGTGAAAAAAAAGGTTTTCCCTGACCAATCTGCTGTAGTGTCGAAGCGTTAGGAGTGTGCGCCGAGCACATTTTCTACTTGCCGCGACGCGCTTCCCTTTGTCACACGTTTACGACACTTACCCTCTGCACTAATGTACCAACGAGACCTGATGGCCGTAATGGTTCCCCGAAAGGCCGCTAGGAGGTGGTAGTTCATCAATACAGTTATATGTGTGGGTCAGTCAGCTGAAAAACGACACCACGCGTGGACGCTTCTTTCTGTTTTCGTTAGTTTTTCTGCTTCAACGAATTACTTTATTGACTACAGTGGCTTTTACTGATAAACTATTGTTGTTAACAATATGTTTGCTGACAAGAAGCCAGTTTATTCAGCGCAAAAGGGCAAAAGAGGACCGAAATCCAAAGCAGGTGGACCAAGCATTTTAAAGCGGCAGCGTCCGGTAAATCGCTTTGAAATGGAGCAGCCCACTGAGAACGTTGGTACGTCTGCTAAGAAATTATCTGCAAATAATTCAGATGATATTGAAGTAAATCCTAGTATTGGATACAGGGTGATAGACTTTTTGACAGTGTTTACAGCAATTTCTCAAGTAGTTGTTTGTAAAAAGTGCAAATCCGATCTAGAATTCACCGAAACAGGAAAGCGTGGCTTGGGTTTCAAGATTGTGATGACGTGTAAAGAATTTTGTTCCGAGCTATTCATTTATTGATAAAGCATACGAAATTAATCGCAGAATCATTCTTGCAATGCGATTAATCGGAGTGGGATTACACGGCATACAAAAATAAGGTGCATTCATGGATCTTCCACGGCCGATTTTTCATTCATTTTATGACTCTGTAGTGAAATGTATTCATGATGGTGCAGAAATAAAATGTGAGCAAAGTATGAAGAGTGCTGGTCAAGAGGAAAAAGGAAAAACCGATAAATCGAATAACTCCGGAGGAATAGCTGTGTCCGGTGATGGATCATGGTGAAAACGAGGGTTCTCGTCGCTTTTTGGATTCGTCTCGCTAATTGGATGGAAGACTGGTAAAGTTGTGGACGTTATGGTAACATCTAAGTACTGTAAAGCATGCGAATTTTGGAAAAAGAAGGAAGGTACAACAGAGTACGAGGACTCTTCGGGCCTCATGGAAGTCAATGCTGTTTGTGAAATGTTCCAGCGCTCTGAATCTCTACACAACCTGAAATATGCTTGCTATATCAGAGATGGAGACTCTAAGACATATACGGCTATCGTAAATTCATCACCTTATGGAGATTTTATTGTCCAGAAAAGCATGGGTACGCATCTCCGGAATTTAAAAAAGAAAACAAAGGGCCTCGACGGAAAAGGTAAACTAACTGGCAAATTGATCGATGAACTGTCAATTTATTATGGTCTAGTGATATGCAGAAATCATGATTCTGTAGAGAAAATGAGGACTGCGATCTACGCAACACTAGATCAAAAATTATCAACAGATGCCAATACCAAGCACGATCACTGCCCGAGCGGAGAAAATTCGTGGTGCTCGTGGCAAAAGGCCAAGGCCTTTGGAACTTTGGCCCAATATATACATAAACCACCTTTACATACGGAAGTATACAGGGCTATAACTCCAATTTATGAAAAATTAACCACTATTGACCTACTCACTCGTTGCATAGGCGGCTTCACTCAAAACAGCAATGAAAGTTTTAACGCTACAGTATGGTCCATGGCCCCGAAAGTGACATCCAGTGGCAAAAATGTACTTGATACTGCTGTATATATTGCTGCACGTACTTATAATCATGGCCTCACAAGTGCTGTGAGAATTATGCAGAACATAGGCGTCAAAATTGGGCCGAACTGCGACAATTACTGTCAAGAGACTGATCAAAATCGCATTAAATTATCCGATCGTTCACTCTCAGATGCTGCAAGAGGGGCTCGAATCGAACTGAAGGCATCCAGAAAGGAAGAAGATGAGTTCCACGTATCCATGGAAGGTGAAATGTACGGCGCAGGTATCGCAGACTGAAGGTATAACAAATTTTTCAGAACGTAAAACTTTAAACGGGCGACGATGGTACTCGGAGACTATCGCACGTATCCATTTGAAATTTTAACTGTAGCTTCACAGTAACATTATCTAGTAAACTACGTACGCTTTTTTGCTATCATTTCGCCTTTTTTTTATTAACAATTTACTGTTAATTTTTTCGGTCAAAGTCCGCCATTTTGCGAAAAATTGATGTAAAACTAAAAACGTACGTACTTTACTAGCAAGTCCTATGTAGATTAAGATCCCATTTTTTATTTAGCTTCAGATAGCACGAGTTCCTAAAATAACCGTCGCCCGTAAATGCCCTTTTGAAAAAGGTGATTCCGAACATTGGCCTAGTAGCCGCCATTTTGTATCAAAATAATTTTTTTATACACTCAAATACATGTTTAATAAAGCCTGAAAGTGAGAAATTAGATTCCTTTTTCCTTACTCCCAGAATAAATTGTCAAAGTTGTGCCTTTTTTGAGGGCTCTAGACTGGCCTATCCCCTTAAAAACCGTATTAGTAATGTTTAAAGTGATTACTGTCACTGACAGATGCTGAAATTGTTTCTGTCACGAAAACGAAAAAACACGATGCAATATTTGGTATTAAATTTATTTGTAAAAAGCATATATGAAAATTACGGGTTTTTGTATTTTAAAGAATATTTGAAGAAAAAATAGTATATTTCACTTGGAGGCGAAGTGACTTTTTATCGCTTGCCTTCTATTACGTAAACTCAGGCGCGCCATAAAAAATCTCACTTCTCCTCCGCGTAAAATAATATACTGTTTTCCATCCTTCGAAAATGATATTTTTATCACTAAATTTAGAGTGAGGTAAATAAAACTATTAGTAGAAAAATTGATTTTTTTCGCTCAGAAGTGAAGGAAATACGGTAATTTTACTACTAGTGTGGAAAATAAAGGTAGTATCAAAGTGCCACGCGAAGCGACGCTAGTTGAGTCCAAGAGGAACTCGCCGAGACCAGAATACCCGTCACTGTGAAGAAAATATCTTCACCGAGGACCATTCAAGTATTTCTTTAAATAAAACTACTTATTAAAGCATTTCGAATCTTACTCTGAGGTAACCCGCCACAATCTAATGCCCAGAGAGTGGGACATAGCAATGACGGTTTGCGGTTCTTTCTGGTACGGCTGAGGCAGCAGAGGTGATGATGCAGATGGGTGCAGTCACGCAGCCTGCTGCCTCTGCACCTCTCTGCTACCTCTTAAAACACCAGAAAAAAAACCCGAGAAGCGTCACTGAGACATGGAAAATGGCAGACTAAACAGTGTAAGTCGATGTAGGTTATAGTGAAAATTCCGACGACGAGGAGTCAAACCACAGGTAGGATGGCGTTTACGGCAGATCAGCAGCTTTTCCAAGCCCTCCAACTCGGGCAGTAAAAATGGTTTCTTTTTCGCACTGCATAAGAGTTCTTGGATAGTATACACTTCTTTATAACCAGTAAGCCATCTCAGATAAAAATGCGATACAGGTGAAGAGAATGCTGTTAGAAGGTGCCACAAATAACTGGTGGACAGGGGTTAAGAACTCTAACTAAGTAATAACCTGTGAACAAGCGGAGAGACTTATCCGGGACGAGTTCATATCAAGCAAACCATCATACTAGATTTTTAAGGAAATTTTTTCATCAGCCCAGACATTTGATGAAACTACTTGCAATTTCATCGCAGCGAAAAAAGCTTTGTTCGCCCATTTGACAAAACCGCTACCCGAAGATAAACAGCTAATCATGATCTGTAGTCTTGTAAAATATAAGCTTAGAGAAAGGATCAGGAAAACGACAATAGAAACCTTTCGAGAGCTGTTGGATCAGATAGGACCACCTGTAGCCTACCTGCAGGAGAAACAGGATTGCCGGCAAGAACCACAAAGAAATCTCTTAAGATATAGGTTTTGCGAAGTTAACCACCAAACTGCGGAGGAATGCCGGAAAGGAAGAAAGCGGATAAACTACAGCTCATCGAGAAGAGGTTTCAGGGAATTCGGTGCTATGGATGCCAGTTGTCAAGTGTTATCAAGAGAAACTTCCTAAATTGTTCCAAAATCAAAGCGGCAACATCACCGGGTATTCTGTTCAGCTGAACACTGTAATTTATAATTAAAATAGAAACAATCTTACTTATTGCAGAAAGTATTAAATAAATTTAAAAAAAAACGAAATATAGCCTGAATATATAAATATTCAACCTGTTCGTAACTCTGCAAGCAAAATTAAGTCTTACTAAGACTATAAACAAATAACTTATTGAAACAACTACTTCTCTGGCTAGTGCCACTCGGCACGGATATTGAATGATACAAAAGAAATTTGCGTTATTACTAGTACTAAGTACTAAGTGAAATAACATTGGTTTAAGATCCCTTATTTCTACCCACAGGACTAACATGAAAAATAAAACTAAATTGAATTTGAAAACTTTAAATTATAAAACTGACCCTAAAATATGTAAAAATTAAGTAAATAGCCATCTGCAGACGCGTTTCGATGAGAGATAAAAAGTTCATGGAATGAACTTGAGATATAACCATTCATTTTTACAGAATGAACTCTATCTGATAAATACGATTTAAACCATTTTAGCAAAGGATCACCTATACCGTAGGCACTCAGTTTCTGCATCAATGTCGAATGGTTTACACAATCGAATGCTTTGCTAAAATCAGTATAAACTGAATGAACTTCAGATCCACTTTCAAAGGCGCGAACTATGTAATTAGAGAAGATCAACAGGTTCGTTTGTGTGGAACGACTTGCGTAAAACCCATGTTGATTTTCAGTAATTATGTTACGGAACACTCCAAATAATCGTTTGTATAATAATTTTTCAAAAAGTTTCGGTATGACCGAGAGTATGAAAATAGGTCTATAGTTTTTAGTGTTAGTTTTAGAACCAGACTTATGAATTGGTGTTACATATGCCGACTTCCATGCATCAGGAAAGACACCAGAACTTAATGACAATGAAAAAAGTTTATACAACGGATAGTATAGCGTGCAACTACAGTTACGAAGAAATATTGGGTATATATTGTCAGGGCCAGGTCCACCAGTGATCTTTAATTGAGAGAGTTCATGTAGTACTTGCTCAGGAGTTATGTCAATTTTGTTTGTTTGTTTGTGCTGACATAGCACTGGTATCATCGTATATCATAAACATTGGTACTCCAGACGACTTATTTTTCTGATGAACAAAAGACCAAAAAGACTTAATATTATGTGGAATTGACTGTTCTACATTATCTAAGTACCTTCTATAACATAACATAGTTTCCGACTTACATTGTGTTCTGATATCAGCAAATACCCTTATAATCAGAATCACTAGAGCTTAGTTTTCACTTTTTATGAGCTTCCTTTTTAGATTTTATCATACGAATGAGTTTTTTGGAAAACCAAACCGGGTAAGAATTACAATTGACACGTTTCACAGTGGGCTATCTCGGTTGAAAAGTGGGACACGAAAGGAAAAATAAAGTTCCGTATTTTGACGTGAGTTCAAGGAAATCGTGTTTACATGGCACTAGTGTATACTAGTTCAACGCTCCGGTGGCATTCCACTCACTAATCCCTTTGTTATGGGCCGTGCTAGTCGCCGGACAACACGCGCTCGAAAAACCGGCCGTTTTCTTCTATGATATTTCGACGCGTGTTTTGTATGAAATTGTGATCCGACCCAGCTGCACACATCGGACACCATGGAAGACACCCCAGAAGGTGAGTTTATCCCATTTGCAACCCTTTTAATCAAGTATTTTGGTTACAAACTATAGTGTATTTTAACCTCATCCCGTAACATCGTGATTTTTATAATATCATGGCTACAAAATTTTCTCCACGTCGCTCTACTTCCCTGAATGAAAGTGAAAGTGAAAGCGGTCACCTCGAGTTCTCCAGGGCGAGCAGCGAAATACCAGAAGGCATTGAAGGAGGCTCAGAAACCAGCGCTGGCCGAGATCTCCGCCGACGTAGCTCTAAATGTCATCATCTCGGGTAAAATGACGAAAGCGACATACCTTATGGTTCGGAGTGTGACGAATAATAATCGATGTGCATCCGTGTATCCATCCTACAACAAAGTGTTAGCAGCTAAACAGCGTTGTTATCCACCAAAGTCAAGCATTAAGGTATCCGAGACGATGGCCGAAGTGGAGTTGCAGGCACTTTTGGACCATATTTCGACGAGATTGGTGAATGTAACGAGAAGTGCAATTAACGCGGTGAGCAACGGCCACCCCAACAAATGTATCTTAATCTGTAAATGGGGGTGTGACGGGTCCAGCGGCAAAATGTACAAGCAAAAGTTTTCCGACGAGAGCAGCAGTGATGCAGATGTTTTCTTCATTTCGATTGTACCATTAGAGCTCGCTGCTGTTTCTCAAAACGGGGAAGAGGTTGTTCTTTGGAAAAATCCGAAGCCATCCTCGACGCGTTTTTGCAGGCCGCTGAGACTGCAGTTTATAAATGAGTCTTCTGAGAACATTCGCGCTGAGAAAGAATATTTTGACGGTCAGATAAAATCCTTAGCTCCGTTCCTTACTGTCGTTGACAACAAAAACATCATGGTTAAGTATCAGTTGGTTTTCACGATGGTCGACGGCAAAGTAAAGAATACCGTGACGGATACCTCGTCAGCTCAACGTTGCTACATTTGTAAAGCCACCACAAAACAGTTCAATAGCATTGATCCACTTGGAAATATGAAGAGCGACGACGAGGCAAGCCTTACTCTCGGTGTGTCTTCACTCCACGCTTGGATTCGCTTCATGGAGTGGTTCATACATTTAGCGTATAAGAACAGCGACGATAACACGGAAAAATGTGGCAGGCCCGGTCTGCTGAGCAGAAAAAGAGTGTCGCGGCGCGCAAAGCGAAAATTCAGTTCGAGATGAAAGACAAACTGAGTCTGCTAATTGACATGCCTAAACAGGGATCGGGCACTACTAATGACGGTAACACTGCGAGGCGCTTCTTCGAGGACGTATCCGTGACGGCAAAGATTTTGGGGATCGACGAAGAATTGATGGCAAAGTGCAAAGTCATCTTGCAAACGATGTCGAGTGGGTATGCTATCAACGTCCAAAAGTTCAAACTGTATTGCTTAGATGTGGCCAGACAGTACGTCAAATTGTACGGATGGTACCCGATGCCCACATCTGCGCACATCGTACTATTGCACGGATACGCGATCGTCGAAGCGGCTCCACTCCCAATCGGTAGGTTGTCTGAAGATGCGCAGGAGGCTCGGAACAAAGACATTCGTCGTTACCGGGAAGATTTCACGCGGAAGTACTCCCGGGAGAAAACCATGCACGACGTATTCCATCGTCTCCTGGCATCTTCAGACCCTCTGATATCCAGCTTTCAGCACATGGAAATATCAAACAAGAAAGAGGTACCTGCTGAGGTACAAGATTTGCTCTATGAGCCTTCCTTCGATGTACAACCCGATTACGCGGACGAAAGCGACGTACATGTAAGCGAAGAACATGATTACGATTTTGACTAAACTAAACAACATTTAATAAAAATCAGAATCCGTCAACAAACCACTTTATGCTTCATCAGTCAATTCAAACTACCTCATATCCAAAAATTCACACAAATCCGCTGAATTTATATTTAAGCCCCGCCATATTGGATCCGCCATTTTGAATTTTTGAAATTTGACATCAAATTCGTAATCAGCGACCCCATAAACCCATTAGGACCTAGTTTTGCGGAGTTTTGTATACATTTTTCGTCTATGTTCAGGTTTCGGACCGAGTTAGCCCACAAACGCGCGCGTTTTTTCGGCTCATATAAATCTATAGCAAAATAGAGGATATCATATAATATTTGATTGGCGGTATTAACATCCGAACAACTATTAAAATAAGACCAGTCAACACATGCCAGGAAATTATTAATCTGATCGTAATTAGCACGCTTATAATGAATACTATCCACTATAGAGTCGCAGCTTTCTGAACTAAAACAAGCACTAAATGAGGGATGATATCTGTCAGGTGCAATTATTGGTGGACATGTGACTACTGGTAAGGATTCATAATTTGAGAAACGTAGTTCTAGTGACACACCATATTCATTCCGATTTGAATTAAATTGATTTAAACCGATAGAACCCAAACTATCACAAAATAATATTTCTATGGGAGAGCAAAGATTCGTTGGAGTAAGGCCACAATTATCATGATCTTCGACCCAATTAATATTTGACAAATTGAAGTCTCCGATAACACTAATTTTATAATCAACAGTAATATAACGAGTGCCTATGATTTTGCCGGCAATTATTAGCGGCAGAATCACGATTTTCTAGAAGCAACAAGCAAGAGTGATCCAAACGCTAATAATTGCCTAGGAAAAATCAGTCACGAGTTAGATTCGAGAAGACAATTGGCCGAACAGAAAGTTCACACTTCATAATTTGAAAAGTTAAATTTAGTGACACCAAGTGTCAGACGTGTATTTATCTGCGCCACAATAATTGTAGTAAAAATGAGCTTACCAAGATTTTGAGAAATGCCTATGAATACTATTACTTATGAAAGCACTAACACTTCACCCGAAAATACAAACAAAACGAATTCAGGAGCAAACTGCTTAAAAGTCCGGCAATAACTGACGTTTCATATGGTATAGAAAATATACTAACGCGTTGCTAGGCAATACCAACATGAGAGATTATCTGATTAGATACCACCCAGGGTTAATTGCCATGCATAACATAGAGCGTGGTCTGTTACGCATCGTAATTAGAATTTTATTGGCTCATCTCATCAACTTTATTCGATTTCATTGGTTAATAAGTAATTGAGGGCAATTGTCAGCTATAATGTCCCAAGGGCACTGATAATTTCGCGATAATTTTGACTAAACCCCGAAAGTGTGTTGCTTAGTAATTGCCCGACGCCGTCAGGCGGAGGGCAATTACTTAAAGCAACGCACTTGAGGGAACTAGTCAAAATTATCTCGAATTTATCATTGCCCGAGGTACATTCGGTAAGATAAGTTCTTGAATTATGTACAAAACTTGAAAAGCTATTTATTAAAAGTACAATTTTCAATTCGTATTTTCTTACCTCACAAAAATGCTGGAACAGTTTCCATACGTATTTTTTACTTTTGGCCGTGTTTTTTGGTGTTGTAATTAAATTATTAATTGCTTCATCGCATTCTGTCCCGAAGCGTGATTCAGACATGTTTATACGTTGACAGATCGATCGTAATTTTTTATTCAAGGGTATCTATGAATATGATATAAATCTGAACATCGACACCGACAGCGGGGGTCTTATCAGCCTAAGTTTAACAAATCGCCCTGACGCGCGGGGTCTTACCGTTTCTCAGTGACATTGACGTTCTAAGTTTCTGTAGCGTGCGGCGTTCGACAAAAATGGACGAATCTGATTGGTTGTTTACTTATGAAAGAACTTATCAGAGTAATCTAATACAAGTTTTTCAAGCATATTGCAATGGTCCGTATAAACAATTAGAGGATTTACAAATTGATAATATGACCACTATTTCCACAATGATGGCAAATGGCCTTTTTGAAATAACAGTCCGCAAATCTATGGTTGTTTTTACCGTATATCGTTGATATACCTGCGACCGCTACTCCCGTCGTTGAAGATTGTGCTGCTGCATCCCTGCCAGCTGTGTTGTCCTCGTCACTGCATGCTTCATTCCCTGCTTTCCTGACGACGACGTCTGCATCGCTCTGCTGCCGCTACTGCTGCTGCACTCTCCCCTCACTGATCTGTTGAGCTGTGTCCCCGGCCTTTGTTTGCAATGATGGAGTGATAATGTTTTTTCCACTAATTGTGAATCAATTTCGGCCCGTTCCAAATGATTGCGATCTTCACTGCAGTCTAATACATTAAATTGGTTTCCGAAAAAAGTCTCAATTTAATTGATTCGTTTCGAATTCCATAGACAAATTGATCTCTTAAATGTTTTTCTAATTCCGTTTTAAAATCACATGTTTTTGCCAGAGATTTTAATGTCGTCATGTACTGAGAAATGGACTCGCCTTCTTCCTGCTTGCGCAGTCGAAATTTATATCTCTCCGTAATTATAGATGGCGCTGGTTCCAAATGGTCCTTTAATTTTTTTACTAAATCCGCATAACTGTACGCTTCTGGCTTTTCAGGATCACATGGATTAACTAATAATTCGTCGGTTTCATCCCCTAGTACGATGAGAAGAATTGCCACCTTCTTTTCTTCAGCCACATCGTTTGCCTTAAAATACTGCTCTACACGAACGACGTATGTCGACCAGTTTTTTACTCCGATCTCAAAAGCATTTATTCTTCCTATCGACATTCTCACTTTTGGCTTATCCTCGTCGCCAACTGTCGTAACTTAACGTTACACACACAAAATACGTAATCCAGGAAAAGGAATTGCACGGGTTGATAACTTATTAAATTGTACTGTTGCTTCATGTACGGTTAACTCAAGACTGATTTATTCTACTAATAATATCTCTACAATAAAAAACTTGACCTCTACAATATATATCCATAAACCGCGAACATGTTCCCATTTAAATTAATAAATATATACATTATCACAAAGCTGTTCATATCAAGAATAGTCGCGGATTTATCACTCAATGCAATTCGATGCTTATATTTGTCACTAGTTCGCTCAGGTCTGGAATATGCATCCTGTGTATGGTCTAATCATCAGCAATATTTAAAAAAACTTTTAAATTACATATTCCGATTGATACTTTAAATTATACTCATCTTAGTGGCCATCTAAATATTACTTCCTCACAGGCCACATAATTGCAGATTTGCAATTTTTATTTAAAGTTGTTAATGGGATTTTGGACTGTCCGGAAATCTTGGAAAATATTACTTTTAATTATAAAGGCAGCGGTACTATTACCCCAAGCAAAAACACTTTTCGATTGGCACTCCACAGAACCAACTACGGTTACCACAAACCCCTTACAAGAATGATGAGAATGGCCAAAAAATTGCAGAGGACTTGAGATGATTACATTATTATTATTATATCTAGGTAATATTAAATTGTTAATTATTCATTAATATAATTTTTGTATTGTCTATTAATTTAACTGCGGTACCATTTATCTGTGTAATACCAATGTTTTTTTAAATGTTTTGTATTTAAAAGGGTGAATCCCGTATTTACCTTTATTTAAAGGTATTATTATTATTATTATTATCATTATTATTATTATTATTATTATTATTATTATAATTATCATTATTATTATTATTATTATCATTATCATTATTATTATTATTTATATTATTATTATTATTATAACTGTAAAAGATAGAGAGCTAGTTAAATTGAAGCAAAGTTGCACATTCCATCACTTTATTAAATGCTTAGAAAAAAATAAAACAACCTTAATAATTCCGGAGATATTCGATAAAAACTGAAAAAGTGAAGTTTTTATTTTTATTACAGGTTATTTTGAAAAATCAAGACACACTTTTGTGTTTTGTAAGTGCCAATAGTACCGTAGTTACAAATCATTATTTATATATACAAAATCTTTATTGACAAAGGTTACAAATTATTATAAATACATAAACAATTACATACATGGAGTTTTCATGTCAATTGGCTATCGACCGAAGGTCTTTCTGCCATCATTATTTATTTAATAAGAAAGTGCAAATTTTGAGGTCAGACATAATTTGTTAATTTGATTTGGCATCGGCATCATCGATGAAAAGAAAGCTTTGAATATAACCAGAATATTTGCGATTTACTATAGCACCTAAGAACGTCCTCAATTATTTTGAACCGCATAATAGTCTTGTTACATTAATAGCTATATGTAGCACTGTGTATTGTTATTATCATTGTATTAGCGCAGACCTTAGATTTACTAAACTTATGAGCAGTAGGTCGATAGATCACCTGTAAACCGACAAATGTCAAGTTCAAGGAGAATCCTGGCTGTTGTTGTATTTTATTAAATAAACGAAATTTTATTTTTACTACTTTTTGAGGGAAATTATATCAATCAATACAAAAATTATTATTTTACGATTTGAGTAGAGTAAATAATTGACTGAAAGTTTAATTAAACGCCATAAATATATATTTTGCAAATTAAAATCAACACAATTAAAATAAGCGAGTATTAAAATAATTGGCAGCTTTTAATAAACACCTTTATTTCTATATACTGATAATTATTTATAATAATAAATATTAACTAAATAAAAAGCAGTTCAGTACATTATATTGTTTGATGCATAAATCCGGTATTGTTCTTTCAACACGATACATTTAAATTTAAATTGACAGCAATCAGCATTGATTCAGCAAATTGCCCGCAAAATTTTAACGATTCTAGTATTCTTTGTGAATACTGAATAACAGTGCCAGCAATTGTGGTTGCAATTTATAAATAAAGCATATTTTTGCTGAATAAACAATATTTAAATTATAGAAATGGAAATATATGGGAACAAGTTTTTATTATTGTTAGTGAAATAAATATTTAATTGTAGAAACACGAGGTATAAAGATCAATTTAATGGAAAACAGAGGACACTCTGTTCATAACAGTTTTTCAAAATTATAACTTCACTCATTAGCAGCAATTGAAAGATTGGAAACTATGTTTACTTATAAAAGCAAGGAGAAATTGTTCAGATTCCCTGAAACCCCAACACTTTTGGGAGAAGAGCAAGAGAAGTCATGGCTGTAAACCAAGCAGTGGATAAACCGAAAAACATCAGGCACTTTACTGTGATACTACAGCTGGCAAGGCAACACAGGTCGAGTAAACGCTGCCTATACAATTCTAGAAAAATTGTTCAATCATGCCCCGTTTACCTTTCTGGCAATCGTCACATTTTTAAGTTAGACTTGAGGAGTTGTTTCTACTCATTGATGGCTGCAACTTCTGGTTATGTGTTCAATTAATTAATAGCCATTATATACGAGTTGTACACGACAATATAATATTTTTGTTTTTTTTTTTTTAATTCAAAAGTTATATAAATAAATTGTCTTTAATAATAATAAATTGTCTTTATTGTTGCAAACACAATAGAATAGTATTTATTTTTATTTATTTTTTACATTCATAATACAATACAATGATATTTAGTAATATTAAATGTAATATGTATTTAAACAATTTGTCAAGTTAATTGCAGGAATATAATTGATTGCAAAACTAAGATTATTTGTTGAAACAATTTGATTGCATTATCAATGGTATTATTGATTTGTATTAAGCTGGATATTTTTTTAGCTGTGACTGTTGACTGATTTTTAATGGAGTCATCTCTATAGCCTTCTGCTACTGCTGTCAACTTCCATCCGTCGCACAGTGTTTCAAAAATCGCTAAACCTGGCCAAAATAGGAAAAAAATCAAAAGTGAAATTTTCAGTTTTTGATTTTTCAGTTTGCCGGCCTACGCGTGCGTTAGCGCGCCAGAACTAATGCGGAGGGTCCTGGGTTCGAATCCCGGCGAGGGCATGGATGTTTGTGGATGTCTATTTTCATTTAATATGAATCAAATATTATAAAACATCAGTTGTGGCTGAATGACCTACGATGTCTAAGCCAATGTCCCATATCGTCCATAATTCCCCAACCCAAATTTCCGTCAATCATCCTTCCTTCTAATATAAAAAAAAAAAATTCAGTTCCCGTGTTCAATATATATTTTTTTAAAGGCCCAAAGTAATACGTTGTAGTAATATTTTGATGAAATCCAATTGTATCACGAAGATAAGTGAGTTCAAATGTACACGTGATAGAAAGTAAAGAATAGCTGGGTTATAACCTTCTAAATGATGTAACTGATTTTACGTTGAAACAATTTTTACTTTCTCCGTTACGAAGTACGAGAAAGTATTGTGATCGTGATTTTTTTTTCAAATTTTTTTTTTACGGAAATATCCATTTTGGGGTCCCTAGATGCCATTTCAACAATTTTTGGAAAAAAAAAATTGTGTCTGTGTGTGTGTCTGTGTGTGTGTGTATGTGTGTGTGTGTGTTTGTCTGTGCGCACTGTCTTCCGTCTTATTTGATAATCTGAAGAACTGAAAAGCTTTTGGTAAAATTTCGTACACCGGAAGTGGGCGTTTACCTTAACTGTTTTTTGTTTTTTTCCAATATTTTCTTAAATATGAAAAATATCACAAAAACATTTAAACAAACTTTGAAGACAAGAAAGAAATGAACATCTTTTGCTTGAAAATATTTTTCATAAAATCATTTTTATTCGAGAAAAAAATTTATGATTTTTTTTTAATTTTTGGTTTATAATTATAAAACGATAATAGTTACAGCAAATTTATGTTAATTATAATTGTAACGAATGCTAAAATGAACAATTTATAAAGAATAAGTTTTTTTCGGAATCCCTCTAGTTTTTGAATTTGAAGTAAAAAATTTCCATCTTCCATAATTTTGACGTTTTAAACGTCAGTTTCATCCGAGTTACACAACGCTCGATGTATATTTAAAATATGATTTCAAGTGAAAATAAACCATGAAAACGTAAATATAAATGGCTATGATACCATCAAGTCGTAGAAAGTAACATGATGGCCACATCACCATTTTTACTTTCTTCGTTACGAAGTACGAAAAAGTATTGTGATCGTGATTTTTTTGTTCCAATTTTTTTTTACGGAAATATCCGTTTTGGGGTCCCTAGATGCCATTTCAACAATTTGTGGATGTGTGTGTGTCTGTCTGTGTGCGCTGTATCTCAAAAACGAATTGAGCAATTGATACGAAACTTTGAACATAAGTTTTATTTAATAATCCAAAGAACTGAAAAGCTTTTGGTAAAATTTCGTACACCGGAAGTATTTTTTATTTTATTTTTCGTTTATAAGTATGAAACGATAATAGTTACGGAAAATTTATATTAATAATAATTGTAGATAATGTGGCAATGAAAAACTTATAAAGAATAATTTTTTTTTCAAAATCTCTTCAGTTTTTGAGTAAACTTAGTTTTTAAATTTGCATTATAATTTTTTTATCTTTCATAATTTTGATGTTGGAATATACTGATTTTATTAAAAATTTTTTTCAAATTTTTTAAGTTTATCTTGTGAAATTTTACGTATCTTTCAGAAATAAAATTAAAGTGAAATTTGTTGATTATCCTTAAATTCTAAACATTTGTGGAGTGTACCGATTTTTTTTTTCTTTTAGAGTGAAAAATAAGATTTTTTTTAAAATTTTTAAAGTTTATCATGTGAAATTTTACTTTTCCAAATTGAAAAAGTCACAAATCGTTTTAAAATTAAGTTAAAGTCAAATTTCTTGAACGTTCTTAAATTCTAAGCATTTGAGGAGTAATCTAATTTTGTAAGATATTTTTAGAATGAAATTTAATTTATTTTTAAAATTTTTAAAATTTATCATGTGAAATTTACTTTCCCAATTGAAAAAGTTATGTCGTTTCAAAATTTAATTAGAGTCTAATTTCTTAAATATTCTTAAATTATAAACATTTGAGGAGTAATTTGATTTTGTACATTTTTAGACTGAAATTAAATTTTTTTTCAAATTTTACTTTACCAAATTTAAAACATCAAAAGTCGTTTTAAAATTAAGTTACATTCAAATTTTATAAATATTCTTAAATTCTAAATTTTAGTGAATTTTTTAGAGTGAAATTTAATATATTTTTTTACTTTTTTAAGTTTATTTTCTGAAATTTTGCGTTTTCAAATTTAATCAATCATAAATCTTTTAGAAATGAAATGAAAGTTAAATTTCTTGAATATCCTTAAATTCTAAACGTTTGTGGAGTATACCGATTTGTTTATTTTTTTCTTTTAGAGTGAAATTTAATTTTTTTAAAGTTTATCTTGTGTAATTTTTCTTATCCAAATTTAAAATGTTGTAAGTAGTTTCAAAATTAAGTGAGAGTAAAATTTCTCGGTTATCCTTAAATTTTAAACATTTGTGAAGTATACTGATTTTATTAAAGTTTTCTAAAGTGAAATTTAATATATTTTTTCAAATGTTTAGAATTTATTATGTAAAATTTTAATTTTCCATATTTTTAGAGGATATTAACACGTTTCAAAATTAAGTTACAGTAAAATTCCTTGAATTTAATTGAATTCTTAACATTTGTCTATACTAATTTTATTGATTTTTTTTTTTAGAGTAAAACATAGTTATTTTTTAATTTTTAAAATTTATCATGTAAAATTTTAATTTTTCAAATTGGAAACGTCACAAGTCGTTTCAAAATTAAGTTAGAGTAAAATTTCTTAAATATTCTTAAATTCTAAACATTCGTGGAGTACATTGATTCTTTTTTTAGAGCGAAATTTAATATTTTTTTTGCATTTTTTAAGTTTATCTTGTGAATTTTTTTTTTCCAAATTAAAAATTGAAATTGAAAATGTAGTGTATGTATTTGTTGAAGGTTTCTAAAGTCAAATTTAATATATATTTTTTTCAAATGTTTAAAATTTATTATGTAATATTTTAATTCTGCAAATTTAAAAGAATAACACGTTTCAAAATTAAGTAACAGTAAAATTCCTTGAATTTTCTTAGCTTCTAAACATTAGTGTATACTGATTATATTTATCTTTTTTTAGAGTAAAATATAGTTTTTTTTTTATTTTTAAAATTTATCATGGGAAATTTTAATTTTCCAAATTGAAAACGTCATAAGTCGTTTCAAAACTAAGAGTAAAATTTCTTAAATATCCTTAAATTCTAAACATTGGTAAACATTGTGTATAACGATTTTAATGAATTATTTCTTAAGTGAAATTTAATATTTTTTTTTCAAATGTTTATTATGTAATATTTTAGTTTTCCAAATGTAAAAGAATAAATACACGTTAAGAGAGTAAAAAAATACTTGAATTTCCTCAAATTCTAAACATTTGTGTATTCTGATTTTATTGATTTTTTTTAGAGTGAAATTTAATATTTTTCACATTTTTTAAGTTTATCATGTGAAATTTTACTTTTTTAAATTGGAAATCACATACGCCGTTTCAAAATTAAGTTGGAGTAAAATTTCTTAATTATCATTAAATTTTAAACATTTGTGGAGTATACTGATTTTATTGATTTTTTTGAATTTTTTAAAATTTTAATTCTTATAAATTAAGCAATTTAACCTGATCGTTCGGTTTATACCGATAATATCCGGAACTATTAATAAAATCCGATGAATTACCTGGATCGTAACATATATACAGAGCTCGTTAAAATTACCGGAACAGCACCTAAATAATTCTCCAACAAAAAAAAAAAATCAAACAAAAGTTTCTTAGATATAAACAAGCTATCGTTTAAATTTATTTTTAATATATAGGGTGTTCATATAATTATCGAAATTTGTTAACCATTCCTTTTTCAAATAGAACAGCCTGTATATATTTTTTTATAATTATGAAACGATAATAGTTACAGCAAATTTATTTTAATAATAATTGTGGAGAATGCAAAATGAAAAATGTATTAACAATACAATTTTAGAAATCTCTTTGGTTTTTGAGTTAACTGACTATTAAAATTTGAAGTAAAATTTGTCATTTTCATAATTTTGACGTTTTAAATATCAGTTTCACCCGCTTTTACAAAATGCTCGATTTACATTTAAAATATTATTTAAATTAAAAATAAACCATGCAAGTGTAAATATACTGGTACACAAGTATTTTTTTTTTATAATGAGTCGGTCCTCCGTTGTTTCTAATGCAAAAATTAAAATAAAAAAAAATCGCACAATAAAATCAATAATTAAAAACTTAAGAAAATCTAAAATATAGGACAAAAAATAAAAAATTAAGACCAAAAATCTAAAACTCGTACCCAAAAATCAAAGTGGTGGACCAAAAAATCAAAATTTTTAACAAACGAATCGAAAATTTAAGTCGAAACAAAGAAAATTTCGGTCAAAAGACCTAAAATTGAAACCAAAACAATCGAAAATACAAAATATAGGATAAAAAAGTAGGGCTTAAAAAGGTGAAAATTTGACAAAACATCGAAAACTCGGGCGCAAAGATAAAAAATGCAGGCAAAAAATCGAAAATTTCTAGAAACCAATCGAAATTTTTCGTCAAAATAAAAAATATTTAGACCAAAAAATAAAGAAATCTACAATATAGCCTAAAACGGTGAAAATTTAGACAAAACATTGTAAACGGGCGTAAAGATAAAAATTGCAGACAAAAAAAAATCGAAAATTTCTACAAATCAATCGAATATTTTGGTCAAAATAAAGAAAAATAAAAAGATTTGTAACAAAAAAATCAAAAATACAGAAATCTAAAATATGGGCCAAAGAATCAAGAATTCTGTTCTAAAAATAAGAAACACAGACAAAAAAGGAAAAACTTAAAATAATTTGCCAAAAATAAGTTTCTGGGTAGAAATTCGAAAATAATAGCAAAAAAATAAAAAAAATCACGAAATGAAATCACAATCCCAGTTAGGATAGGATAAAAAATAGACTAAAAATCTAAAATATATGATACAAAATTTAGACCAAATATCTAAAATTCTGGCATAAAAATAAAAATGGTGGACCAAGGAAAGAAACATTTTAACAGACAAATAAAGCAAATTTTAGGGCAAAAGATAAAAGAAAATAAAAATCTAAAATTTAGACAAAACATCGAAAACCCGGGCCCAAAGATAATAAATGCAGACTAAAGGAAAAATTCAAAATGCAGACCAAAAAATCGAAAATTTTGACAATAAAATCGAAAAGTTAGGTCAAAATAAAGAAAAATTTAGGTTACAAGATTAAAAAATGGTGATGTGGTCATCATGTTATTTTCTCCGACTTGATGAAAGTCAAGCCTTTTATATTTACGTTTTCATGGTTTATTTTCAATTAAAATCATATTTTAAATGTACATCGAGCGTTGCCCAAACTCGGATGAAACTGACGTTTAAAACGTCAAAATTATAAAAGATGGAAAAATTATACTTCAAATTAAAAAAACTCGGTTTACTCAAAAACTAACGAGATTTCGAAAAAAACTTATTCCTTAGAAGTTGTTCGTCTTGGCATTCTCTACAATTATTATTCACATAAATTTGTTGTAACTATTATCGTTTCATAATTATAAACCAAAAATTAAAAAATATTTTTATGATATTTTTAATATTTAAGAAAACACAGACACACACACACACAGACGCAAATTTGTTTGTTCCAGAAATTGTTGAAATGGTATTTGGGGATCCCAAAACGGATATTTCCGTAAAAGAAAATTTTGAAAAAAAAAAATCACGATCACAATACTTTCTAGTACTTCGTAACGGAGCAAATAAGAATTTGTAATGTTGGCCAGAAAGTCGAAAATTTAAACATTGTATGGAAAATTCGGTCCTACAGATCATAATTGCAGGAAAATTGCAACAAACAAAACTCAAAAATACCGGAAAAAATAAAAAAAAATCTCGCATATAAATCAATCAGGTTATAGATATTTTAATCAAAATCAAATCAGAAAATCTAGAATTAAAATTTCAGCCCGAAAAATCAAAAATGCGGACCACAGAATCAAAAATTTGAACAATTAAATCGAAAATGTAAGTCCAAATAAAGAATTTTTAGAATATTTAAAAAAAATCGAAAATACAAAGATAAAATATTTTGACCAAAAATATTGAAAATACAGGTCAAAAATTTAAAAAATAAAAATTCGTCAGGAAATATAAAAAATGCAGACCAAACAGTCGAAAATTTTACCAATTAAATCGAAAATTTAGGTCAAAATAAATAAATATTGGGCCGAATAATCAAAAATTTAGACAAAAAAAAATCGAATATGCAGGTCAAAAATCTAAAAATTAAAAATTTGTCTCGAAAAATCAAAAATGCGGACCAAAAAAATCGAAAATTTAAACAATTAAATCGAAAATTTATGTCAAAATAAAGAATATTTAGGTCAAAAGATCAAAAATTTAGACCCAAAAGATAGAAAATACCGGTCAGAAATCTAAAACATGAAAATTCGGCGGGAAAATACAAAATGCGGACCAAATAATCGATTTAAGCAATTAAATCGAAAATTTAGGTCGAAATAAAGAATATTTAGGCCGATATGTTAAAAAATGTAGACAAAAAAAATCGAAAATACAGGCTTAATAATAAAAAATGCAGAATATTCTAGTAAGAAAATGATTTAAATTAGACTCAAAAATCACTTAATTTTTTTTTAATAGCATAACATTTTTTTTTTATTTTCGCTTTAATTGCTCAAAAATGAGAAACTGTTTTGAAAAATAATTTAAATAAAACCACTAACTTTGTTAGGATCACCTTATTGTTTCACCTTTTGTGCCGGCAGTTTCGACAACTTTAGATTTAGTAGATACATTTTAAATAATTCAAATAAAACAAATCATTTGGTAAGTATCACTCTCAGTAGCGGCTCGTGGAACATGTTGATGGTACTTATACAATATGCGGAGGCCCCCGCCTCCTTTTTTTAAGAAAGAAAGAACGATTCATCTTCATGGTCCAATGTTATTTTGAAAGTAAAGGTTCATAATTTTAAACAGCCGAATTCAAACAAGCTGAAAATATTATGTGTACTTTCGATTTATCGTGCGTTTACATTTTGACCCAGACATGCACAAAATCTGTTTAAACACCGTTCTTCGTCCACGCAACCTCACCCTCAAACAATACCAAAAACAAAACAAAAGTTTCATTAAGGGGGTAAGTCGAAAATCGATGCATTTTTGATGATCAGCATATACATAATTCTGAAGTTAATATTAAAAATTTTAAGAAATGATATTTTGCACATTTAGAGAGAAAGGGTTAAACTATTCGTCTATAGAATTTGATTTTTTTTTAATCATCAGACAAACTGTATAATTTATCCTGCAAATTACTAATATTGGATGGATATCTGAAGGTTTTCTCTGCAAAGAACTAAAAATTTAATGCTACAGAAAAATAGTTTATATCTTTGAAAACAATATGTACGTAATAAAATTATCATTAGTTATCAAATAAAGTCGCAAAAACGTAAGAGCAGCACCTCTACAAACACGAATTTGCTTCATTTTCATCGTTGTAATGAACGCCATCTGCATGAAACATTTTGTATCAGTCCTGGAGGCGTGTACAAACAAACGTATTCGGTAAAATTTCAGGCCCAAGATTGTGGCGATTATCATTTTCTATTAGACCATTTTGGTCTAACTCTGGCGCGAGGGACTTACCCCCTTAAAGTTATGCAGCTTGAAACTATAGGTAGTGCCATGGCTCCTTGGCTCTATATAACGAGCCGCCTCTGAATGATAGCAGCTTTTTTCAATTCAATTGTTCTATACAATTTAAGTTCAAGTAATAAAAACTTCACAGAATAGTAAATATTTATAAATCTTATTATCCGCGATTACGATGAAGCAATTTCATGGTCTGAATGGCGCGGTATTTGTGGATTTAGTATTGATTGTATATACCCTATAAAATATATAATATCCTTTGATTAACCGTCATTGATTAGCTAACAGACCCAAGGGAAATTCTATTGTTTGCTCCTCAATATTGTTATCGGTTCAGACAATGAAACCGTAGAAAGGCTTGCCGTTTATTTCGACTACAAAGGCCGAAATCAGAGTCGCAATTAATTAATTTTCTCAGGATTTCTTACATGATTTACCATCAACTATTTAACATTTGAACAGATATACAACAATATTTCGGATTGATTGCAAACAGATTATCGACAATCTTTAAATTCCGATAATTGTCTGAAAAAAAGGTTTCTTAAAAAGAGGCAAATGGAATTTCACTTATAATGTAAATATTTAAATTAAACATCCGAGATGGCACTCAACGCTAATAAATCCTGAGGCGAGAACGGAGGGACGAAGCCGCACTTTTTAAATTTTATATAATGTTCATATTACAACAGAAATATTTAATGTAGCATTAGACAAAAAAGGAATATATTGTTTAGCGCTACCAATCATTTTGCTATGCTTGATGTCTTTGTGTTTCATCTACCGTTCTTTCAATAATTCACCGAACGTAGGTAACGTAGGAGAAACACTCAAAGTGACTCGGAATAAGAAGTACGGGTGTTAAGTATTGTGATTTTTAGAACTAAACGGGTGATGTTAGTATCTAAAGGGTGGGCCATCGCAAGGAATCTTTTTAAAATCTTAATAAAAAAACACAAACGGCTATATGGAATTTCATGATCTTGCATTTATTTTGTAGCCAAGAGCATCCGGTTATACATGGAATATGACATCAGTCAAATGGCTGCCACGGCTAGCCTTACAATAGTCCATTCTCTCGACCCAATTTTTCAGAACTTTTTCCAACGTCTGCGGCTCTATCTCAGCAATGGCATTTTGGATATTGACTTTAAGATCGTCAACCATTGCTGGATCTTTGGTATAACAACGTTCTTTAACTGCACCCCAGAGATAAAAGTCCATGGACGTTCAATCGTAGCTCCTTGCTGGCCAATTCACATCTCCACTATGGCTGATTACACGATTTTCAAACTTTAACCGCAATAAGTCGATAGTTTCGTTGCTAATGTGGCATGTCGCCCCATCTTGTTGTAACCAGATGTTGCCCACATCTAAACCAGCAATTTTCTCCCAAAAAAGTTTACTATCATAGTCCTATAGCGGTTTCCGTTGACCGTTTCGCCAGATTCAAAGAAAAATGGGCCGATGATGCCGCCGGCCCATATCATAAGTCAAGAGGAAAAAATTATACAACTTACCCACTGCATTACTAGCCTTATCAACAATAACATAACCAAGGGGACAAACCTACTAGAAAAGACGACGATATCCAATAAAACTAAAAACATAAAATATTTTGTCCCTCGTGTGATATTTCGGAACATGTAAACCAGGCATGTCAAACTCGTTTACCACCAAGGGCCACATCAAGTATTACACACAAGCCGCGGGCCGCATTACCAACAAAAAAAAAACTACAATTGAAACCAAACAGATATTTTATTAACATAGTAATTACAAACAAAATAATGTATAAGTATAAAAAAACCTGTCTTTTCAAAGTAATAATAATTAAATAAAACTGCATAAATATATCATATCATTTTTTTGAAGAAACTTCGCTACGTTTATCATGAACCAAATCTTCAAAATTTGGTAGAATTTGTTGAGCTGTAGCTATTTTTAAAATGGATTGCACGTGCTGGTTTGTTTTTGATCTTTCCGCCGATTTATTATTTTACAAAGTTGAAAATAGTTGTTCCATATATTTTTATTTCAATATGGAACTGAATTTCGATTAATTCCAGTTGTAAATTATCATCAACAGTTTCAACATCAATTGATAGAGAAGTAAATAGGTGAAACTGATTTTTGCATTGAAATCCAAAAATCTTTTTTCGAATTAATTTTCTAATAATTTAATTTGTTTGGCATATTCTGAATATTCTGAAAATGTCAATTCTGGTAATTTTTGTAATAATAGGTCTCAAATATAGGTATTATTGACTTCAGTTGTTTCCTTAAATTCCCGGCTATATCATCAATTCTGCTTGCAACGGTGTTTCGAGTTAAGCTAATATTTTGGATTTTTTTAAATTGATCTGGACACAAAATTTCTGCAGTTTTAATAATGCATTCGTAAATACATTCCCCTTCATTTATATATGAAATTTATTACTTTATGACACTTATAACAAAATATGATGTCTTGGGAAAATTTGTTGATTAAATGAAAAACAAAATTTTCACTTTGTATGGAAATATTTTTTTAAATATTTGATACCAACCTTGCCGGGCCGCAGATAACTTGTAGTCGGGCCGCGTGTTTGACATGCCTGATGTAAACGGATTAATAAATTAGATAATGCGATACAATCAAGTTTAGCGTTAATAACATTATAAGCTAAACATATATGATAAAAAATGCGACGATCAGAAAGACGTTGTATACCTAAATATTTTAACAATAAGTGATAATTATCACTGGAATATGCTATATTACACTTATAACACACATACCTTACAAAAACCTTCTGAACACGTTCAATGAGATCACAAAGATATGTATAGCTAGGTGACCAAATGACACAACAGTCATTTAGAATTGATCGAACTAATGAAACAAATAAATTAATGAAGCATCGCATTTATTTAAAGTCGTGTGTTGTTCTTTTTATAAAATCTAAAAATTTTAATGATCCATTTATAATATATATATCATATATATCTATATGAAAATGAAATTTGCAATTTTGATCAAAAACAATGCCGAGATCCTGAATTTGCGATGCTCTCTCTAATTGGATTTCATTTAAGGTGTATTGGAACGTGACCAGACATATCCGCACAGGAAGGCTGCTCACACGAAAACTGCGCACAGAAAACTGCGCACAGCGAAAACTCCGCACACGAAAACTCCTCACACGGAATAATGCTCACACGGAATACTCCGCACACAGAAAATAACGCACAGTGATAATTGCGCACACGAAAATTGCTCACACTGAAAAATGCTCACTTTTATCAATCTTCACAGGCTGCGCACAATAAATATTTTTGCTATAATGATTACATTTCACATTAATTTAAAAGCAACAATGTGCTGTGTTTTTAAAAGTAGAAATGTGAAATATATAAACTTGACTATTTTATTAAAATAGTGTTTATTTCTCATAAAATTAAATGATTTAATATTGAATAAGTTCAGAATAAATGATTAACGGTTATTATAAAAATATTGTATAATTAAGAGCTATACAATATTTTCAGCTATAAGCTATAAGTTACTCTGTGTTAGAGACGAAGATTAACAAACAGAACTAAACTTTTGTGTATATTTCTTTACTGTACGTAAAAATAAATCTTGAAACCAGTGGTCAATAAAAGTTGAAAAACATGAATATTAAAAAACTTTGTTTGAAAATTCTATCCTAGAAGCGAAAACTGTTTTTAATCATTTTTTTCTCAGACTAGCAGAGAAAAGTAGTTAAAAGCAGTGAAACTAAACGAAGTAATTTTTAATCAATATACAGGGTTGGGCATATGTGTCGGAACACCTGATTTCTGGCTAAACGTCTATTGATTTCTTATTACTTTGAAAAGAAATGTTTATTGGTTTATTTATTCTATTCAGTGACATACTTTAATTTTCAACAGCTGCTCTATTTTTCGAGGTATGACGTCATCAGCAATTTTTTTAAATGGATCACCCTGTATATTTTTACATTTTCGAATAGATGCTTTTCCAACAATTACAATGATATAGGGTTTGGTGGGTGTGTAATATTAAATAAAATAATGGAAAATAAAATTTTTATTACAAAATATTGAGCATTTAATATTAAGAAAAAAAAATCATAATAAATGTTCAAAATTGTGACCTTCAGTAGCCTGACAATAGCCTAAACGATCAACGAAGGCTTTTAAAGAGTTTTGAATAGTCTGCAGTGGTATTTCTTGCACAGCCATATTAATTCTATCTTCCAACTCTTCTAAGGACTGAGGTTTGGACTTGTAGACCACAGATTTTAAATGGCCCCAATGAAAGTAGTCCAGAGGACTTAATTCAGGTGATCGTGGTGGCCATTCAATATGTCCTCTTCGACCTACCCATCTCTGTGGAAATATTTCATTTAGATATTGACGCACGTTAATTCCGTAATGAGGCGGAGCTCCATCTTGCTGATACCAAATACCATCTGACAATAGTTCGGGATTTAGCTCGTTTGGAAATAACCGAATTAATGCCGGAATAATTTGCTCGCGCAAAAGTTGTAAATACCGGTTGGAGTTTAAATTTTCTCTAAGAAAGAATGGTCCGATGATATGTCCTCTGATTATCCCCGCCCATACATTTAATTTTTGAGGGTGTTGGGTGTGACTTTCTTCCATCCAGTAAGGATTCTGATCAGCCCAGTAGCGACAGTTATGTCGATTTACAAAACCATCCAGGCAAAATGTTGATTCATCAGAAAATACTATGTTATTAACAAAGTTACCATTAATTTCAATGTTATCCATCATTTCCTGACAAAACTGCATCCTTCTATCAGGATCATCTGCATTTAATTCCTGCACTAAATGTACTTTATACGGATGAAAGTTATTTTTGGACAATGTCCTCCTTACCGATCTCTGGCTAATACTGTGATGTAAAGCTAATTTAGGTACTGACGTTTTTGGTTCTCCTTGTAGATTCAGAAGGACATCAAGTGAATTATCTTCATTTGTGGCCCATTTACCTCGACCGGATTTTGTGCGATTTTTAACACTTCCAGTTTCGTGAAACTTTTGCACAACCCTTGAAACTGTTGATTTTGAAATATGAGAATTTCTATCAGGGAATGTTGCATTAAAAATATTGCATGCATCTTGTAGAGATCTCTGCCTATCTCCAAAACCAACCATCATTAACAACGTAATTCTTTCACGTTCACTTAGTTCACCCATAATTGAACAGCAATGTTAATATTTAACACGGAAACTATCTGTCAGTGACAGTAAACAAAAACACACTAATGTTTTATCAGAAAGCCGTGGAAAAAAGATGAAAGTCAACTTGTGACGGATTAAATTATTTTATTTAATATTTAGAAAACCACAAGTCGCACACCCACCAAATCCTATATCATTGTAATTGTTGGAAAAGTGTCTATTCGAAAATGTAAAAATATACAGGGTGATCTATTTAAAAAAATTGCTGATGACGTCATATCTCCAAAAATAGAGCAGCTGTTGAAAATCAAAGTACGTCACTGAATAGAATAAATAAAGCCATAAACATTTCTTTTAAAAGTAATAAGAAAACAACAGACGTTTAGCCAGAAATCTGGTGTTCCGACACATATGCCCAACCCTGTATAATACAGAATACAGAAATGTTTCACCACGGGTTAAGTGAAACTAATTAACCATATACGAAATATTATGGTTCCTGAGAAATATTTTTTTGAAATCTTCAATATTAAAAAGTACCTAATATTTTTGCCTAGTAATTAGTCTGAAAATTATGTAAACATCTTCTTGAAAGATTATTGTACAAAACAAAAAAATCAAAATCGGACACCCAGAACTCGACTAACTTTAAGATTCAATATTTTGCATTTTATCTAGGAATAGGAATAATGTTCCTTCTCAGTGTGTGATTATTGTAATATCTAATATACTTATAAATTATTTATTATAAACACATTATGTATGTTATCTACTCTCACTTTGTAATTGATAAATTACACACTGTATTAATCTATCGTAAGCGACTTTTATACATATTTCAAAATGTAGTAACTATAATTTAAGTAAAAATGGTGTGATTATTCTACACGTACAATGTACATGGAAACATTGTCAACAGCGTTCAATGAAGATCAGCATTCACGAATTTGCTAGTAATCAAGTAGGGCCTTGGAAATTTGAACGCCACCTTGACAAGATTTGTCTTTATTTTAAGCGAATAAATGTAAGGACGTAGATATAGTACATAACGCAGGGAGCGCAAATAAATGAAATTAAAAATGAAACGTTAATAATTACACATTTAATGTTTTCAAAATCAAAAGAAGTAGCCCAAGTATACGAATAGCTCTTGTTTAGTTAAGTGATGATCCAGAATCATTATCGCATTATTCAATTGTAAAATTTTCAAAAAGGTTCACGTAAATACATTTGGATAAATAGTGTATTCACCTTTTAAAAATCGTAATGAGCCACCGCGTTTCCATTTAAAAGAATTAATAACTCTAATTAAAAATATGATCGAATTATAATTTATAAGTTGTTAACCAAACTATGTAACAAAAAAGATTTACTTTGTTTTCTATAAGATTACGATATATATGAAACTAAACATATTAAAAATGACCTAATCCGAAAATAAAAAGATATATAGGGTGCTCCATTTAAAATTTCAACTTCAATTTAGTTTTTGTATAACCCTATCAAATTTCAAATTGATATCTGATAATAATAAAAAAAAAGGTAGGGGTCAACCTGTGTTGTGTTGCACATGGCACATGGCATGTGCTTATGCTAGGTTTGTTAGGTTTAAAATAATGAGTGTGCATTGTATCATGTAAACTTTATTTTTTATGTAAAATTATATTTTAATTAAATAGTAACACCAATAATAAAAAAAAAACACTGTAAATATGTTCAAATAAAATAAGGCAAAAATTTAAAACAAACACAAATAATAATAAAGGAATTCGTGTAAAGGTAAAAAGAAAATTCTAAATTATTGCAAATTCGCCAACCTTCGTAAATATTGTACCTTATCAACCATGGTAGCATAATTTTGCACATGGCTAGCAACTGCTATATGCAAATTTTCATATTTTCTTTTTTTAATTTCTAATCTCCCTGCTTGAACGTTTGCTAGAGTTAGTTTATGGTAAGACAGATCTCTTTCCAATCCTTCAAATAGTCGCCAGACACTAGGATGGCTGCATTGGAATAGGGAATTTAAGGCATTATGAAAGCCCTCACAACAATTGGCTGTTTTTGGTGTTTTTTCAAGTGCTGCATCATAATGATTCCAAATTTTAATTGGAAACTGAGGATTTCTGCCTGCTGCACCTTCAATATATGTAGAGAAGAAGTAAGTGAATATTTCATTATAACTATCTTCGTCTGGAAACGTTTCGGCAAGCAGATCAAAAACTCTTCGTACTTTATTTAACGGAACAAATATTAATGCAGCAAGTGATTTTAGTTTTAATCTTAGATCTTTGTTGCTTTCATATTGATTTTTTAAACCAACGCTACCAATTTTTCGAAGAATACTCTGCGAGAGATGAAAATAACATCCCTTAACCACTGTAAGTGGAAAAGCAATAATCGCCGAATTCATACATGCCTTTTCGAAATCTAGTAAAATTTTTTGGGGTGCTAAATCTGGAATTAATATTTTCAAAATATCGAACATTCTAGTGTATGTGTCGGTGTTTTTCTTTTGCAATAAAAAATAAATGCATGGTGGATATGAATTGCCAATTTTGGCGTGCCACGTATATAATTGATAAAAAATATTTGGCACTTTATCAAACGTACCATCACCATACATTTCCTTTTTTTTCAATTCAAATAACAAATCTTTATCACCTAATACCAAAATTCTCTCTGGATCATCTATCCCAGTGTCATAAATAATGAGATGTTTGTATTGTTCAGGAATAACAAAATTTACAGAACTTGGATTAGGAAAATGGTTATCTTTTTTATGGTTAAGTAAATTTCTTTTGAGAGACGATTGCTTCGGGAGATATGTAAGAACGTCATTGGTTACTTTGGATAATACGTTTCCAATAACATTCCTAGGGGTAGCACCAATGGATTTCATATTGTCTTTCATCTCATTCCTCGCTTTGTCAGCTTCCATTTTTTGTGGACAGTAATCGTGGCAATGTGGGGTTGGTTCTTGAATTACAATGCCATTTTTTGTTTTCACCATTGAATGGCATTTGACCGAACGATTTTCTCTGCATCTCCAAATAATGATGTCATCTCTAATGCGAAAATGCAGAAACTCAAATCCTGAGTACATTAGAACAGGTTTGCTTCTCTGGGTCTTCGAAAATTCCATGTTTAAGACTATAAATAACAAAATTTATATTTTACATTTTGGTATAATTCAGGCGCGTGGCATTGAAAAAAACGTTTTTATTAAAAACATTTGATTTTGGTTAAAAGAAAAACTGTTGTCATTGTTTAGATAAACGCATTAAACAAGAATGGCAATATATGGGGTTTCATTCATACCTTGAAAACTGTTAAGAATTATTTTTAGATTTATATCATATGTTTACTTTACGTGTAAAAAAGTCGTATAGACACATGAGAATATCGTTTCAAAGTTAACGTCACGACTACATGATCTCGTCGTGAGTCTTAAGCCACGTCATGAGTTCAAGATTTTCACGTTACACGTCCAAAATCTATATTCCGGCTTAAATTGGTTAGATTTTATTTAAGGGAATTGAAAAATGAACATTAATCGTAAAAACTGATCAAGAAAAACAAAATAAAATTTGATTTTAGTAACGAAAAATTGTAGGCTACAATTAAAAATAAATGAAATGCAACGCAATATTAATTGCAATATTTTTCGCAACACAAAAGCTAGAGAGAGAACTCGGCCATTCCATAAATAAATGCATACTTTTTGGGGGTACATCAGGGCAGTTAGCGAATTTTACATATATTTTAAAGGCTATCAAGACGTGACATTTGGTTGTTAACAAAAAGTTTTAAATTGCCCGTACCTTTGGAAAACGAAACATTCTTAGTAAAAATGAAGGAATAACATATGTATATTTTTTTAGAAAATTAAAATATAGGTATTTCAAATTCGAGGCTCACCATGGGGATCTCGCTTATTAGAAGAGATAGATGTTTAAATTCGGCACTTTTTCAGAATTTTATGCTGATTAATAATCCGTTGAAAAAATGTATTAAAATATTTTGTTTTCGAGTTATGTCAAAAAAACTGAAAAAACTGATTTTCTTTTTTTCTTTATATCTCCGTTATTTGAGATGATATTTAAAAACGGAAAAGACGTTCTTAGAGCAAATAAAGGTGAGTTATTTCAATTCTCCCTATACCTATTGTTTGCCGTTTTCGAAATATTTGAAGATTTGTTGAAATGCATGGTCTGTGTGAAATTTTATTTTTGCCCCAGTGATTGACGTTCAACGATTAAAATCATTTCTATTATTTGATTGAAGGTTTGGACTATAGAGCCAACCATATCTTGGCAGCCTTTACAATATACGGTTATCATAAAGTAAAGAATATACTTTAAATGTTTGTATAATTTAAAAAAATTGAGCTAGGAGCAAAAGGAAAATGGAATCTAGTTGCTTCAGTAGTTGGATTTTACTCTATATGCGGAAAACAAAAGAGTTGTCGCGAGAACTGTTAAACGAAATCATCGTAATTTTCAGCACTGTTCTCAAAATTAAACTCACTTAAACGTAAATTTAAACGATTACATTAAGAATAACATGGATCTTTGGACAAAAATTAATTTAGTATAATATTATTATGACTGTGGTAGAAGTTACACGGCTGGATTACGAAAGTTTCGTACAAAAATGGGTCTGAGAGCAAATCCATGTCAAATGAAAGCGTACCCTATTTTAATAAGTGAATTTAAAAGCACAGGGTTTGTGGGGTCGTTTAAAAAGAAATGGTGTTTAGAACACGACCCACAATGCTAGAAGAATTAAAAAGCAGAATTCGGGATAAAATTTATGCAATTCAACCAAAAATATTGCATTCTGCTGTATTCAGTTTGGAGGAACGGTTGGTAATTTAACTGCAAAATGGTGGTCATATTGAATATTGCGATAACCAGTGGTGGACATAAGAAATCCGATTAGTTAAGCAATTACATTTCTTTTACCTTTTATCAATAACTTAATTTGGTAAAAAAATATAATAAGTTGAAATATATCCCTTACGTTATGATAACCTTGTATATGTGAAATTTGCTAAAATCCCTGATGTACCCCCAAAAAGTGTGCGCTTATTTATGTTATGGCGAAATGGAAAACGATCCAGCAAGGTCCATATTAACAATTAGTAAAATAAAAGGCCTACGCTCGTCTTGATCACTATTAATAGTAACAGTTTCAGTATAATCATATTCTTTTTAAATATTAAAAACAAGTGTTTAAATCAATCTCATTCCACGCTTCAGAAACGACTTAACTATTATAAGACTCATATCATATCATATCTTAGATGTGGACCAACAATTGAATTTCATTAAAAAAATATTTCGTCTCGATTAACCAAGAAATTAGAGTACTAGATCAGGCTTTGCGAAAATTATCTCTATAGCGGGAACAATTTTCTTATTACTCGTTAGTACAATGCCTGCATAATATAATACCCTTTCGTTACAATAGCTCCTGAAGCGCGAATATATACTGATTATTTACATTCTTGAACTTTTTGGTCAAATTAACATAAACGTTGAAATTAAAAATTGACGAAAGTTGATGCTTATGTTATCAGGCATATTTTTTTGTAAATATAAAATTATTTAAAAAAACGTTTTTATTGGTTTCTATTACTCATATATTAATAACAATTACATTGAAATTATTACTTACATGTTAGTTTTACAAGGACACAAAAACACAGTATTTAACAGAATATTATGAAATAATTTGAAAAATCTTAAATCTTCGCACAGATGACACTTTGGTGAAAGCTACTATTTGAGTGAGTTAAGATAATTTCTTCAAATGTGTATTCGTTACCTTTGCGCAGTTTACCGTCCGGTTCCTATGGATTTAGCCCGAACATCTTTTTCGGACATATAGTCATTTATGGCCCCTTTGTTAAAATGTATTGACTGCAATAAATCATTAAAGAATACAGCTTTTCTTTTTAATATTTGGCGTGACGGGTTTGGGTCGCAATTTGGAAAGGATCATAAATATATTCCAAGCGTGGAAAAAAAATAGTGATCAAAGCGGGTGATTTTTTTTTATTTCACTAATTGTTACTTTAGACTAAACTAAATCGATTGCCTTAGCTAACGTTTTTCATGGCGGTTGGCGAAATTTTTTCTAAACTTGAATTTAATCCAACTCTGCGTCCGAATTCTTAGCGCAGCGTTGAGAAATTAATGTTTTATTTGTGATCAAGGCGAGTGTAGGTTTTTTTTTTTAATTTTACTAACTATTAGTATAGAATATACTTCATCGATTGGCATAGCTAACTTATGTGTGACCTCTGGTAACTTTGAAAAAAATAGCAATAAATATAGCGATTCATCAAATTGATTTTTTTATTGTTGCTACAAAAGTTAGAGTGATTTCCACTTTATAATAGTGATAGCCATTCTCTATGATGAAATGTTTTTATATTATATATCTATAATATTTTGCAAAAAAAGAACAGAATTTGAAATCTATCGCTGAAATCTATTGCTAACTTCACAACCATAACAAAATGATCGTTAAAAGAGGTAAAATAGTTAAAAATTTACATATTTACATTTTGAGGACAAAAATTACTATTTTATAAAGTTCAAAAAATAATGCATGCTTTTCATAAACAGTAGGTTATATTTCAGATTATAAAAATGAAATATTTACGTTATTAAAAAAAAAACAGCGAAAATAGTACATCAAAAAATTATTTGAGATATAGAAATATATATTCAAATATCGAATATATTTAATTCTCGCTTTATTAATCGAAATCTACGAAACAGCAGAATCAATCGTTTATTAATACACGCTTTGTAGCGTAAATATGGTATAAGCTTTGGAATGTTACAACCCTCTATTAGAATATTCCAAACACATGCATATAGATAGAGTAAAATTTAATAAAACCTTAATAAAACCAAAAAGAAAACAAATTTTACATATCTATGATGGTATTACTATTAAATTGTTTATGCAAATTAATATATTAGACATTTCTACTTTTAAAAACACAGTACATTGTTGCTTTTAAATTAATGTGAAATGTAATCATTATAGCAAAAATATTTGTTGTGCGCAGCCTGTGAAGATTGATAAAAGTGAGCATTTTTCAGTGTGAGCAATTTTCGTGTGCGCAATTATCACTGTGCGTTATTTTCTGTGTGCGGAGTATTCCGTGTGAGGAGTTTTCGCTGTGCGCGATTTTCTGTGCGCAGTTTTCGTGTGAGCAGTCTTCCTGTGCGGATATATCACCAAACCGTATTGAAAATGTATGCCATTTGATATTTTTCCTGTAAATTTCATGTATTTACACTTTTTAATTCCATCCCATTCGGAACACCAATCCTGCAACATAGAAATATCATTTCGAAGTAGCAAAGAGTTCAATTGATTCAATGCGACGGTAGATGCTGAGGTCATCAGCAAAAAGTAGATATGGTGATCAGAGCCAATATCGTTCACAAACAAAAGGAACAGTATTGGTCCAAGATGAGAGCCTTGCGGTACACCTGTGTTTGCAATAATTGGATTCGATGGGGAATTTTTAAATTTAACAAATTACCCACGATTTGCAATAAAAGATTTAGTCCAAAGAGCTAAAGAACCACTTAACCCATATTGAGTCAATTTTAAAATCAGCCGATCGTGATTTACTCGGTCAAATGCTTTGCGGAAGTCTGTATAGATGGAGTCCACTTCTACGTTTCGGTCTAGGGCTTCACTGATATATGAACTATTCATCAATAAATTAGACGTGGTGGACCTAGTTGGATAAAATCCATGCTGATGATGAACAATAGCATGCTTAAAATTTGTTGGAAATAATTGACTCATTAGTTTATTAAAAAAATTTGGAATGATAGACTGAATTGAAATAGGTCTATAGTTTGTGACGAGATTTTTATTACCAGTTTTATAAATAGGTATTAAATAGGAGGACTTTTTCAGGAAAATATCCTGACAACAAAGATCTATTGAAAAGGAGAGTTACGGGTTCAGGTAGCTCATTGGAACAGTTTTTTAGTATACAAATATTTATCTCATCAGGACCAGAACACGTCTTTTGATCTAGTGTTCAAAGCATGCAGAACCATTTCCTCAGTCAAAATGTATGAACATAAGTTATTTCCTACGTGAGTAAAGGTATGTGAGGATGAACAGTCACTGTACGATTGGTATACTTGTTTAAAATTGGCTGCAAATAAATTTGCAATGTCATGAGGCGAGGTAATATCCTGCATGTTATTTGTGAAATTTACTATTATTTTTGGATACACTTTTGTTGTTTACAAATTTCCAAAAATATTTTGGATTATAAATTAAATTATCCTCCATGTTATTCACATAGTATTGATAATCAATGGCTAACCTTCGTTTACATTGATCTCTCACAGATGAAAATGTTGAATAATCGGTGTCACTGCCAGATTTTTTATCAGAGCAATTAATTCTGCAGAAAACCAATTTGGAAATGATGACTTAAAAATTCTCTTGATAGGAGTATAAGCACGAACAGTATTACAGATGAGCTCATAAAAACTATCAAGACAAGTGTCCAAATCATCATTTTTATTCAATAACTTTTACCAGTCAACATTTTGTAAAACAGATTTCACACGATGGTAGTCTCTTTTTGTAAAATCATAAAAATCATAGTAATTTGCTTGTTCAACTTCATCTTCAAAAGGTATCATTATGTTATGTTATTTGATATTGGGTTGTAATCGCCTAGAACGACGATAGTCGAATCTGGATGGAGTTGAGTGACTTCGTCGATGCACGTTGAATGGTCCCGGTATTTATTTACAGGACTATTTGGTGGCAGGTGAATAGCGCACATAATCAATTTTTTTGAGTTAGCTACAAATTCAACTCAAATTTCTTCACGATCATGGGAATTAACACTCATAATATTAGAACGAAAACGTTTATGAATGCCAACGAAAACACCTCCACCCCTCAGTTTATCACTGTTGGTGGAATTTCTGTCTACAAGATATAGTTTGTAACGGTTGTCCATAACTTCATTGTCAAAGATGCCAGGGTGCAGCCAAGATTCAGTAACAACTATGACATCATAATTTTCAACGAGAACCACATTATGAAATTCCAAGATTTTAGTTCTAAGTTCTCTTGTATTTTGGTAGTAAATTGATACATCTAGGTTTTCGCGTTTGGTAGCGGTACGACTGGAAAACCCTTAGATATATAAGGTTTTTTTCCAAATTTAAAATCTTTTATAGAGACACCTTTAGGCCATGCATCAGGATTCAATATAGATGGAAGTGCAGTTTCCTTTACACCGACTTTGAATGATGTGGTAATATCATCTTTAAATAATTGATAGCATTTTATTTCTGATTTAGAGCCAATAATATGCCTAACATGATTACTAATTGTTTTTATAGCCGTGTTCGGATCTACACGTGAAATGTGAACCCCCTTTCTGGATTCACGACTAGCAATGAAAGTAAAATTCTGATAATTTAGTTTTTGATTAAATATCTGGCCTACTTGAGCTGGGGTCTTAGAAGCAATTTTCTGATTTCTAGTACAACCAGGAGGGTATGATTTATCGGATGTCTTGCGATCACGATCAGCCGGCACTTGTGAAACATTTTTAGCGCCTATTTTTATAGCAACAGATAGAGTAGGTGAAATATCTTCAGTGGCCATTATTGAGCCCATATTATATTTTTCTGAGTTATCGAAGACGTCATTTACTGAGTTCAAATTATCTTTAATAATATTCGTGGACGGAAAGTTATCAACCCCAATACATATAGCATCTTTTTGGTTGATATCACAATTGTTAATTAAAGTTTTCTTATTAACATCACTAATGATGTTCGAAGAACCATTATTTTTAGTAAATGTTGACAATAAAGACATATAGTTGCATCAATTATATAATGCATCAAATTGAAGAACAAAAAATAATTTTACAGTGTCGGGAGACGGTACGTTTTTCATCGTGAAGAATGTACACTCTTTGCACTAGGAAAGGTAGGATAGTCGTAGATTCGATAGTAAAATATATGTTTTGCAAATCCTGTGAAAAGCATAAGCACTTATCGTCAGATGATTTCCTGGATCGATGTTTAGGAGCTCACACTCAAAACAGCAATGAGTCTTTGAATAGTTGCATTTGGTTGATCGCGCCTAAACATTTGCATTCCAGGAAGAGTGTGGTTAAAATCGCAACTCATTTGGCTATTATAACGTTCAATGAAGGACAGAAGAGAATATTGAAAGTAATTGGCACCTTGGGGATCAGATTGGGGCTGCAAGCGGAGGCGTGAGCCTCTCAACTAAACGCGTTACGAATCGACCGAAAAAAAATATAGACATCCTAAGAACCAGAAAAAAAAAACAATAAATCCTTCAATACCATTTGCCCGAGATGGACCAGATGCCCAGGATTCTCGAGGTGAAGACAGAGGGAAAGAGTTTTTTTCGTGTAAGTATGTATGTGAAATATAAATATGTAATTTGTTAGTTAAATAAAATCATTATAAAAAAAACAACTATTGATAAAATTCAACTCTTAAGAATCAGTTTTGCTATTAGGAAATTTCAGCACATAAGTCACAAGTTACGTGAGGTAGGCTGACTCAGGATGAGTAATCGCTGTCTGCTTCATTTTGCAACATTCTGCGACAAGATAATTCAATACAAAACTCCACCTTATCCATACCATAAAATTAAGTTTCGCACTAACATTATTTCTCTTAATGTACGCTTTAGAAGTTCATTAACCCCACCACAACACAAATCAGTTTTTGCTGAACGATCATTATCAATCCAAATTTCTATAGTATACAATAAAGTACCTCAAGCGTTAAAAGCGAAATGTGTCTTATCGTTTTGAAAACACTATGTCAACCAGCTTAAATTTGCATTTGAATTTGCATCAGCCTGATTTAAATATGTCCTAATGTCTCTTATTTCGTAAAATAATATTAGAAATGTAAATAATATAAATTATAAAAGATTGCTATTCTTACAAGTGAAAAAAAGTTGCTTTACTCTCTGGTTTATATAAAAAAATTTCTACGTTCGTAATTTTTCATTAATTTGAAAAACCGTAATTAATTGTTATACATCGTTGATTTATATTGATATGATTAATATTTAACTTAAACTTTACGTATTTTGTTTTAAAAATTTGAGGTTAGAAAACGAAACTTCTTAATTTTATTCGATGAACAAACTTAATTGTTAAATAACCTTTTAACTGACATTGGTGGAACCGGTCCTAAGATGAGTGAAGTGTTCATGGCACACTTTGCGCAAACTATTCTACAGTTGCGTAAAGACATGAACCGCTACGGCACTTTTCTTAGCGCAAAAGAGTGAAAAAATTAACCGCTATGGCACTTTTTTCACGCTTGTTCAAGGCGTCAGGAATCACATATTTTTTGGATGCAAATTAACAAAAAAAAAATGTGCATTTTATAACTTGACGTTTTAGGTTATGTAATGTGTCATGTTTTTGATTTTGAATAAACATATATCATAGTAGTCTAGCTTTTACTATATCAAGTCACGAAAATCTTAAAATGCTTCATTAAAGGCGGAAATATACATGATTTCAGAAACATTCTTTTAAACAATTTATAAAAAAATTAAATGTAATATATTGTTCTCTGGGTTTATAAACTTGAAAGGAATAACCCATGCATATTGTAGTGTGCGGAAAATTTCCACAAGCAAAGCACAACCTGCGTTAAAGTTTAAGAGCTCCTTTAAAAACTTTTAATTACCCCATAACCAGAGCCATCAGCAAATTACCTTTTAGTTTGCAAACTATTTAAGGGCGGCTAATTTAAACCCCTGCACGTTTAAATTACAGTGGCAAATAAATTAATAACCGTTCCGATGTTACGTATCCATACGAGGTGGTGATAAAAAAAAGTGGAAATCCTTGATTTGGTCCAAAATCTTTGTTGAATATGTACGGAAGCGTTAAGATTTATAAAATCACAAAACCAATAGTACACTCATGAATTAAGTTTTGATATGTACTGGAGGGGAGTTTATGGATGTACGTGCAATACTGGTAGTAATAATAGTAATTTTTGCGCTACCGTTCTATATTGCTATGCTTACTGTGTGTGTATTTAGTCACGTTCGAATGGCTTTTCCGGACTAACTTCGGTTGCTAGGAAACTCACAAAATAACAAGCCTGTTCTGAGTCATGACAGTCCTAGTACCGTTATGGGTTAGATAAAAGAGCAGCGATTTTTAATTATAAAAGTCGTTTTGAACTGTTTTTTTTACTATTTTTATAACTATTTTAAATTGGTAGCGCAAAAAATACTATACAACACTCGGTTCGTTAAGTGCATTCAAACAGGTCTCGAAAATTACAAATACTCAGCCCTACGGGCCTCGTATTTTGAAAATTTTCTTGACCTGTTAGAGAGCACTTACCGAACTTGTGTCGTAATATACTATTATGATACAAATAACGTTATGAAGGTGTTTGCATTACAAGAGAAATATTTGGTGAACCTTCTTTGAAGAGCAAGCAAAAATGCGAACACGTTTAAATCACCACATAGCCACCACTTGTATTCCTCGGGTTTAATACTATTCAGAATTCTTCCCATACCCTGATGGGTCTCCTTTAATTCTAGAGAATGTGCTACTGGAACTGACGTTATATCAAGCTGAATTTTGACGATTAAATAACAGCCGTTATTCTGTTGTATCTTGCGTTATTCCCATATCCCTCATGAAGCTGTATCATAACAAAATGACAATCAATTTACTATAATAAAATCTCCAGAAAGAATGTATTTTCCCTTTCTAATTACTGAAACTCTGGTGCTTTTAGCCAAAGCATTCCATTCTTGTAAACGTGACGTTGAAATCTCAGCTTTTAATAAATATTAATTAAATTAACATGTATTTTAAAAATTGCGTGCCGTGACCCAATAACGGTAACAATGGTAATAATTATTTATTTCCGGACTACAAGCATTCATTAGATTGAAATTTCAGTTTTAATTTAATAAACGTTAACATGGTGATTAAATAATTAAATTTAATTCAATCTCAATCATCGGAGTTAGGAAATATTAACATGAAACGTACCTATTTTTCAGTTGTAATCCCTTATATCACGCATATTATTAATGCATGTTTATTATAATCAGTAAATCCTTAATAGTTCCTACTCTTTTCGTTATAAAAACCATTTGAACTTGTTCAGGAAGTTGTAAACTTAAAGCCTGCCAAAAATTATGTTGAAATTCGCAAGAGGAAAACCATTTTTATTAACAGACATACACATTTAAACATGTAAATCCCTATGGTGCTTTTATAAAAGAAAAACGCCTGTATAAACTCAGAACCCACTAATAGGACCCCTTTTATATCATGTGACACCACTTCATTTATTTAGGTATAAGAAATAGAATTTAAGGAAATACATTCAGTGGATAACGGAGCATCTTTAGCATGAGCTAATAGTTTGAAAAATTGTCTTCCGCTGGGCCTAGCGTTGGGGCTAATAGACAAGTCTCCCGGTCGCGCCTCTGGGGAATTTAGTCGTGAATCCTTACCGGAATAAGATCAACTACAGTGAGGAAAAATACTTGTAACAGCACGGTAGGGATTTACTAAACGATATGCATGTTTTGGGATTACTTTTAGGGCTCACTGCTTCTATTTTGTTCGGCGTGTTTACATTTTATGGAGGGGAATCTGTACACGGAAGGAATGCAGTAAATTGATAGACGGTGCCTGCTTTCATGTATATTCTATGCGCTACCAAAATATTTACCTTGATTAAAAAATCGAGGCATTTTGATGTTGCAGCATGTAATTAGCACTAGCAAACATTTGCATGTAAACAGGTGCATTGGCGTAAAGCCATTTTACTTAATTTGCTAATTTATTTGAAAGTAACGGGTACTTGGCTGATGTGAATATATATATATATATATATATCGCATACAAATCGATACGGTTTGCACTGTGACAAATAAACAAATATAATCATCGGAATATTTTGTTAGATTTCTTATAGGTAAAGGACCCCGCACTAATCTTATGGGATTTGTTTCCCGGTAAAATCGACTCATTTTAAAATCAGGAGCTCATAATGAAAATGTAATAATACACTAAAGGAACGGATGGATGCCAATCATGTCACCTGCCTTAAGGAGAAAAGAGAACAGAACAAAAATTAAAAATACTATTTAAGTACGAAAAAATTATTAGAATAAAAAGTAGGCCTAATGTGTATCATAGTGAATTGTAATAGTGCGCTCTTACACTTGAGTTTAACTCGGATTTGCCTTATACTATATTTTATTTCGAGTTATAATGATTTTTCTACGAGATTTTTTGAGCCGAAAGTGTCCCTAAACGATACTCGCACAGATAAAGTTTTTCGTCTTTGACTGGCTGTAACTAAAAAACTGGAAATATGAGCCTTGAATTCGCATAAATATTATTATATAAATATTTCATAAATATAACATTAACGCAGCAATCAAAATACAAAAAACCCTCAATTCACTACTACCAACACATAATAGTTATTTATGCAAAACGTGAGTGAATTACTTTTTTCACGACTAGTGGCAATTCCCCCAATTCCTAAAAAAAAGTTACTTTACTCTCGAGTTTCATTCAAAACAATTTCTACGCCCGTAACTTTAAATAAAGTTGATAAAACCTTAATCAATTTTTATATTGTAGAAGATATGGAGTGTCTCATATAAAGGTAGGGTTCTGCAGAGGTTTATAGAGACCAATGATCATGCTAGACGACCTGGTCAAGGCAGACCACGAGCTACTAATCCCGTGGAGGGCCGATTTTTAATGCTTCGAACACTGAAGGAACGGTTCACTACTGCACGAAGTCTCCGAATACAACTTGCTGAGGTTCATGGCACTGATGTTAGTCAAGATACCATAAGAAGAAGACTTCGTGCTTCAAATTTACGACCTCGCGTAGCAGCTACTGGTCACAGATTGTCTATAGACTACCCAAGATACAGAATGGCTTTTGCAAGAAGGCATGTGGATTGGGAAATCCATGATTGGGAGCAGGTATTATTTACAGGTGAGTCAAGGTTTTGCCTTGTAAGTTCTGATCGCTGCCCAAGAGTGTACAGAAGACCAAACGAAAGATATTCCGCTTGTAACATTCGAGAAACCACTTTATATGAAGGTGGCTCAGTGATAGTATGGGATGAAATATTTTTAACAGCTTGCACAGAGCTTTTTATTGTTGATGCTGGACGTCTGTATTCTGAACGATACATAACAGTCATTTTACAATATTTTGTGGTACCTTTTGCACCTTATATTGGGGATGGGTTCGTTCTTATGCAGGATAATGCTAGGCCACATACGGCACATATTGTTACTGAATATTTAAATTATGTTTATATTCAAGTCCTGGAGTGGTCAGCCTGCAGTCCAAACCTGAACCCAATAAAGCATTATTAACATCCACCACCTAGCGAGTTGCGACAAAGTCTTATCCACGTATGGAAAGACATCCCTCAAGAAACGATTAGGTCTCTAATTGAAAGTATGCCACTGCGATGTCAGGCCGTAATAACATCTAGAGGTGGTACCACTAGTTATTGATAAGCCAAAAACGTTTCAAAAGAAGCTGTATTCGTTTGTATAATAATAATGATCAATTTGCATTATTTCGTTAAATAAACCATATTTTTGGTTTTCGTTTTTTCTCCACTTTATTTAAGTCAAATTTATTATTATAATCGAAATAATTCTGTTTATGTGTTCTATGCTTAATCAACTACTTCTTTGTCTAGGGACGGATGGCTCTTGGGGCTAGGATCGGCTAAGATTCCTTTTTCTGCAGCAGTTTTCTTTGCAACAGTTATTATGTGAATCGTAGCGGAAGGAAAATAATGTTGGATTTTTCGAAAAGACCATTCTTTAAAAATAGTCAGAATTTTAATTTTTGTTGTACGTTCTGTGGTTGCGTTGAATTCGTCTTTTAAAATTTTCAGTACATCATTTCCTTAATTTTTTTCAACGCTATCATCATTCACATTAACCACAGTGTCGAAAATCCTTTCTGACATTGCTTCAGATATGTTTTCATTTTTTCTTTGGAATAAAACTTCTCAGGAATTTTCTTCCTTTTAATAGGTGAAGTTCCAATCAAATCTAAACCCTTGTTAATTGCATCAATCGCTTCATGAATCACTTCTTTGTCCCCCTCAAACAATGCAGGGCTTTCGAGGATATGATCCATGTCTCCATAATCTTCATCGAATGCTTCATTATTATTATTATTATTCAAGGTGTTAGAGTTAGAATCATAAACTTCGTCGTGCTAAAATTATATGCATATGCACATCAAACATGTAATCGTAAATTATAAATAATAGCTAAATAATAATAATAATAATAATAATAATAATAATATTTATTTCTCAACAGATTTAAAATCTAATTACAGAGAAATGTAGTAATATACTTAAATTTAAATAAACATAAAATTAAAATAAACTTACAATTGAAATAAACCTGAAATTGATATAAACTTAAAACTAAAATAACCTTAAAATGAAAATAAACTTAAAGTACAAATTAACAATGTACACCGTATATAACAAAGAATAAAAAAATAATAATAATTGGGCTCTTTAACAACATAAAATTTCATAAATTCAACAAAATTAATAGATCCTTAAAAAAAAAGAGCAAAAAAATTAAGAGTTCTGTCTATCTAAATGCTTAAACTATGCTGTACTATATACAAAAAGGAGACAAAAAATAAAATGTACCAGTAACATAAACTAAAAGTTGAAAACGTGTAATATATTACATGAGTTTAGCTGTAACTGTATTTATTATTTTACCCAATGTGTCACTAAAAAAAATCAAGGTCACAGCAATACTTATTTACATAGTGACACATTGAGTAAATCGGCGACCGCAAACGGTAATTAGTTTTGCAATTTGGCAAATAGAATAAGTGTCTGGAGCGAGAGCTAGTAGACGGTACGTTAAAATTAAGCTTAGACAACAATACTTCATCTGATATTTGCCCATTTAGTAGTTTGTATATAAACATAATATGGGAAATAATACGACGAGCTTCAAGACTTTGATATCCAAACTCGTTCAAAAGACACGGATAATCGAAGTCGTGCGGTAAGTAAGTACCATGTTTACGAAAATAAAGCGCTTTTAGAAATTTCCGTTGTACCTTTTCAAGAATGAGTACATTTACTTTGTAATACGGGCTCCAAACGACTGAGGAATACTCGAGTTTACTGCGGATGAAGCTGTTGTAAAAAGCCAAAAGTGGCTCCAGATGAGTGAACATTTTTGTATTGCGTAGTATAAATCCAAGAATCCTTTGGCAGTCAGAAACAATACTTTGATAGTGATCTTTGAAACATAACTTGTTATCAATAAGTACCCCGAGATCACGAAAATTATGTACTCGTTCCAAGGATGAACCTAAAACTTTGTAGTCGAAAAATATGCTACTATGTTTTCTACTGAATGATACTATCTTGCACTTGTCAGTGTTAGGCTCTAAGTAGTTTTTAACGCACCAATCAACTAAAATGGATATATCATTTTGGAGGATTACACAGTCAGCAGAATTGATAATTGTGCGATAGATTTTAATATCGTCTGCATACATTAGGTAACTGGAATTTAATTTCGGAACATCATTGACGTAGAGGAGAAAAAACAAGGGACCTAGGTTGGACCCTTGAGGAACACCACTAGTAGCTATATATTCAAATGATTTAAAACCATGACACCACACAAAATTTTTCCTGTTAGATAAATAAGATGAAATAAGACTCAACAGATTATAATCAAGTCCGAATGCTGACAATTTCATTAAAAGTATGTTGTGTGACACCCTGTCAAAAGCTTTAGTTAGATCACTGTATATGACATCGGTTTGATAACGGCTATCAAGGTCGCAAGAAATGTCATCTACAAAATTTACTAGATTGGTTGCCGTCGATTTACCTTTTAAGAAACCATGTTGATTATTTATTATTTTCGTTTTAACGTGTTCATATATTATAGTATTTAAAATTATTTCGAAAATTTTTGAGAAATTACAAATTAAAGCTATGCCGCGGTAATGTAATATATTATTTATTGCGTTCTTTTTGTGGATAGGAGTGACTTTTGTACATTTCCAACAATCCGGATATGTAGATGATGTTAAAATAAGGTTGAAAATGTGTAATAGCGGAATAGCAAGAGCTTCGACACAATCCTTAATAATGACGGCCGGTATATTATCAGGGCCACAAGTGAAGCTAGGTTTAATAGATTTCATGGCTTTGTGAATGTCATTTAATGTAATGTATTTAAAAGTGAGAGTGCTTGAGACATCAGCATCTGAGTTTATACATGAGTATTTGCAGGATAATGGCGAAAATGTTGAGGAAAAAAAGTGAGCAAAGCATGTAGATATTTGCTCTGGCGTTGAAAATTTTTTATCGTTATAAAACTTATTTGCTGGAATGCGTGGAACTCCTTTTTGATTTTTAATGAATGTCCACAGCTGCTTGGGGTTGTTTTTAACATTGGTTTCAATACAACTTATATATTTCGCATAGTCGGCACTTATGTTCCGCTTTACCCTACGACGACATTCGATAAATTTAAGTCTATTTAGATGATAGTTACGCTTTAAGAATAGTTTTCTTAGTCTATTTTTTTCTTTTATGCTTGATTTTGTAACAGATGAGTACCATATAGGAAATTTAGATTTTTTGTTAATTGTTGTAGGAACAGTGAGCTTAAATATATCATTTAATAACGTATAAAAATGAGAACATGCGTCATTAGGAGAAGTAGATAGCAATACAGAAGCCCAATCAGCGTTAGCAATTGTTTCATAAAGCACGGGAAAGTTAGCCTTCCTAAAATTAAACGTTCTAATATTGGCGACCATCTCCTTCTCCTTTTGATGAACAAGGTTGCATGTAAATTCAAGTGCTGGGTGATAATTATCTTCAGTCACTAAACAATTATTGGAGTGTTTAACGATACACTGAAAAGTATTCGAATTAAGAATTAAATCGAGGAGCCTGTGTGATGAGTTTAAAATTTGGTTCGCTTGAGTAAGTGACATGTAATTTGCAAAATTTGACAATAATATAGATTTATTACAATGAGTAGATGGAAAGTGTGGTATGTTAAAGTCACCTACAATGAGATGATTATTTTCGGGCATATAATTTTCTAAGAAGTTAAACATAATTTCATAGTCGATAGGAAGCATTTGAGGAGGTATATAAATCACTGAGATAATTAAAGTGTTGCCATCAACAGTTAGACGAACTGTGAGTATATCTATACTTGCAGGTATCATTTCATATGGAAGGGTGATGACGGTTGCTGCAAATGCTGTGTTGACGGCGACAAGAACACCGCCGCCTCGACCGCGGTGTCGATCGCTCCTGAAGACAGTGTAATATGGTGGAAATAGTTCGGAGTTTTGTAAACCAGAGTTTGCCCAGGTTTCTGTTAGCATGACAATATCTAACTCGTCACACGAAAGTATATTATTGTAAAATTCAACTGTTTTGGTATTAAGCCCTCTGACATTCTGATAATAACATATGGCGCGACCATAGTAAAATGGCCAGACGGGCGGGATCAAAGGGTACAATTTGCGGGTTGTTTACTACCGACGATTAGGGATTCTATTCTCTACATGATGGTGTAGAAATTGTAATTTTTGACCATATTCGAACCTTTTCTACCTGCTAGAGACGAGGTCTGGACAAACTTCCAAAAAGATATGCCAGATGTTCCCATTTTTCACCCCTAGTACCTGCGTTCGACCTTCCCTTTAAATTTTAAAAGGAATTCGTTTAAATGAATGCAACACAACTCAATATCCGTTCCAAACTGACGTACCCTGAATAAAACTAACTCATATTTAATACATTACAGGTACTTTTTCAATCTAAACGGCAATTATTAATTTTTACTTTTAAGTGTAACATGGATCAATGAAATTATATTTTTGTTCATTTCAGTATTTTTGTGTATTTTTTTTTCTCCAGTTAAACTACTAGCCTTATATAGAGCAAGAACACTAACTAGCCCCGAACTTTACAAAAACTAAAGATTTTCAAATTTCAAACAATTATAAATTTGTCAGGGTTCTTGCTCTATATAAAGCTACTAATTTATGATATCTAGCTAGAGAAAAAAATACACTGTGATAAATTTTGGTTGTTATTTTTGGATCTAAAGTGGATTTTCTAAATTTTCAATACCAAACTTCCATTTTACTGGTTATTTTTAAATTTTGGCTTTTTTGGGTAATTAACATTGTTGTAAAGGAGACTTTTCTGAAAACAATTATGTCAATTGCAATGTTGTAACTTAACATAGTGCAGAGATATTCAAATTAACGCTAATGAAAATGAATTAACTTGAAAACACGTCGTGCGCTTACAAATATAGTAACGGTGCAAGGTATTTTTTTTAACTTTTGAACTCAATTATAGGGTAATCGCATATAGAAAAATCAAAATATTTAAAAATGGTCAAGCAACGAACTTAATTTTTATTCACTTGGATTGACCCAGTTGAGAATGTCGCCAGTCTGTTTCTAGCTTAGAATTGTCAATTGTTTTCTAGTATGTCTACTATATCTAAGTAGTCAATTTAAAGTAAATTGTACGAGTGATAATGTTTTTAGAAATTTTAAAATCCTTAGATGCAAATTTCGCTTTCTCGAATTCAAATTTCGAATGTCTCCATTTTGTTTCTAACTTAAAAATATGAATTGTTTTCTAGAATGTCAAAAATGCATTATTTTCTAATTAGTTTTAGAAATTTTTAAGAAAATTCCACGATTGATAATGTTTTTACTATATTTATAATCCCCAGATGTAAATTTCGCTTTCTCGAATTCAAGCTTCAAAAGTCGCCGTTTTATTTCTAGCCAAAAAATTTATCAATTGTTTCCTAATGTATTAAAAATGTATCATTACTAAGTAGTTTTGGAAATTTTGAAAATAATTCCAAAGGCGATATTTTTTTTAGCATTTATTGTTTATGGTGGAGGCGTCTACTTTGTCATACATGTTGTAAATATAATAAAAACACTTTTACTTTATGTTTTGATAATGGCAGTTGAGTTGCCGAGACTATAGTCAACAATAAAAATACGTGTTATACCAA